>OZ025784.1:0-1200000 GCA_964019425.1 Flectonema sp. DT1601
TTACGGGTTTGCGGGTTTGCGGGTTTGCGGGTTTGCGGGTTTGCGGGTTTGCGGGTTTGCGGGTTTGCGGGTTTGCGGGTTTGCGGGTTTGCGGGTTTGCGGGTTTGCGGGTTTGCGGGTTTGCGGGTTTGCGGGTTTGCGGGTTTGCGGGTTTGCGGGTTTGCGGGTTTGCGGGTTTGCGGGTTTGCGGGTTTGCGGGTTTGCGGGTTTGCGGGTTTGCGGGTTTGCGGGTTTGCGGGTTTGCGGGTTTGCGGGTTTGCGGGGAACCGCTCTGCATTTTCTATGCGATATCTGCTATAGAAATGTAAAAGTAATAATGAAATAGAAAACAGAGAGGGAGTAAGCAAGCAATTAATACTAAAGGAGAATGACGGAATCCAATTAAGGATAATTGAAATTGATCAGCTATATCGAATTCTGACATGCCGTCGTGTCTCATCCATAAAGTATATCGCAGCTGTGATGGGAGATGATGGTTGTGAATTATAGTAATCGATAATTGAAGTATTGTCCACGTACGAAGTATATTCATTTGCGACGGGGGTAGCAGGGCGCCACAGAGGCGAAATCGTCCGGACCAGGCTGCGAAAGGCATGCATGGCCACGGGACGGGGGCGCCGTCACGGGGGTCGGGTGGGTGGGAACAAAAAAGTTGTTTTCTTTAAAGCAAAGCCAGCCAAACCTGAAAGTAGAAAGAACAATATTCACCAGAGAATAACGGCGAAATAAAGTAAAATCTCTTTACAAGAAGTCGGCGCCAAGCGCTAAATCAAGGCTGTGATATCGCTATGCCATTTGAGCTGTTCCCTGTAAAGGTGAGGGAACCGCTCTGCATTTTCTATGCGATATCTGCTATAGAAATGTAAAAGTAATAATGAAATAGAAAACAGAGAGGGAGTAAGCAAGCAATTAATACTAAAGGAGAATGACGGAATCCAATTAAGGATAATTGAAATTGATCAGCTATATCGAATTCTGACATGCCGTCGTGTCTCATCCATAAAGTATATCGCAGCTGTGATGGGAGATGATGGTTGTGAATTATAGTAATCGATAATTGAAGTATTGTCCACGTACGAAGTATATTCATTTGCGACGGGGGTAGCAGGGCGCCACAGAGGCGAAATCGTCCGGACCAGGCTGCGAAAGGCATGCATGGCCACGGGACGGGGGCGCCGTCACGCCACCACCACATCGCGAGTCAAAAATTCCTGCACCGCAAGTTGGACATCACGCATATGAGCAAGAGAGTCTATCTTGCAAGGCTCAATGCGTGATGGGAGGTCGGCTGGGTTCTGTGCAGAAACGATGTATCTCATCTCAAATGAAATCTGTCGTTCCCTAAGAAATGTAATGGACTGAACTACTGCATCATTAAGTCGGCGGCATCTCATAGACATCCGCTTGCGCGCAACGCCCAAAACCGATGTGTTGTCAATCCAGAACGCCACAGACCGCCCGTTGCAAGAATCCGGCAATGCCACAACAGTATTCCTGAGAGCCAGTGCCTCCAGAATATTAATATGTAGCGACTGCTCAGACGGCCCCCAGGAGTTCCCAAGAACGGTCACCTCAGCCGTCGCATCGTCAACGATCACACCCCCCCAGCCACGAAGCGAGGCATCGATAAATACAGTAAAGAGCTTCTCCTGGTGGCTGAAAGGTTCGGAAATCAACCTCCCATTAACCGCTTCATTTGACCATGATGCCAGCTCTCTCTGAACAGACCGTGGTATCCGTACAACATCAGAAGGTGCCCGTCTGCCGCTATTCAGGCTGTTCGAAATCCTTCGGATGAACTTCATCGCAAACCAGAAAGCCCCTGGTGAGGTGGCCGAGATAGCGGAAGCATGCATGAGACGGCCCCCAAGGGACTCGATCGCACCTGCCCCCATCGATAAGAGGTCACACTCCATGATCTTCCTCCTAATCTTCTCACTGGCACGAACCTCATGGCTGCCATGGTCGAAGTCAACGCCAAGAAATGTATACTTCTGGGCCGCCGTATTGCTATCGGCCGGCTTCCATGTCAGGTTACAGCGATCAGCAGTCTCGTCCAAATTATAGGTCGCCGCGAGCACAGCGCCAGAATCACCAGTGTAGCGAATGTTATCAATGAAGATATCAACATCCACACCAGTCGCTGCCCACCCATCACTCACATAAGACGGATCACCAGCTGCTGCCGCCGCAAGCGTGTGCATGACTTCGGGAGCACACACATGCCCCATCGGCAGACGGCAGAGCTCATACCACAACCCGTCGGCTGCACGAAAGCGAAAAAGGTCACGCGCATCCTCTGGTATTTCAATGGCATAGAACCCGGTCTTAAAGTCCCTCGTCGTGGCACACTCAGCCCTCACGGAATCGAGGTAACCAGAAACGTGCCTGAGCGGAACCTTCGCCTTGTACAGCCCCTCTGCCCAGCGGTTCGCATCCCTCGTCCAGAGGATAAACCGCTGCCTCAGCCCCTCCGGCTTCTCCTCCAACACCGTGAACGGGACATTCCCTGATCGCCCGGGCCCAATCGCTACCCGAGCAACCGAGTGTTCAACAAGGAGGCCAGCATGCTCCGACGATAAAGATGATTCGGGAGGTTGCCTGCGCCTGCCAACTACAGGGTAGAAAGTCATCTTCCAAACTGTGTCAAACCTCTCCCTCGCATCAGCTGAAAGGCGGCTGCGCAATCCCTGAACATCCATCGGCTCAATCGACCCCACGTGAAGAGGCGACCTACGTTCCCCCTCCGTCGCCGGAATACGTGTCCTCTTCCCCCTGCGGGCAATGCTATGCATCGAAGTGCCACGAGCGACGTTCCTACCCAGCGCAGTATACACATCCGCCTTACTCAAAGCAATCTCGTCACCTTCCAAGTCTGGAGAGCGCGTGCCGTGTCGACTGCATTCGAGCTGTACCTCAGCGTCGTTTGCGATATCGCCGGCCCTCCTTCCGAGTGCTTCAGGAGGCGAGACACCAGTACCGCATCGGTAATCCTCCCATCTGCGAGGGCGGCCATCAGAACGGATGCCGCACCTCTTTTTATGGAGTGCCCTGTCAACCCTTCCATCCCAGGGACCTGTTGCCAGTGGTGCGCAATCCTCCCTGTTGTTGCCTCCGCGAGGAGGTCGAACGGGGACAGAAGCCTGACGAGAGCTGCAATCTCTCCCACCAAATCGCCCCGGATCACCGCCCACCTCGAAGCGACGTACGGGTTCCCGCGGCGGTGCTTCGGCAGGACCCCCCAATCCACAATCACCTCCGAGTCTTCGACCAAAATGAAGTGCTCTGATGTCAAGAGGCGCACCTCCCCCCAGCGAGATGCCGTCTTCCAGCAAACGAGAGCCGCCAGCCTCAGCTCCGGTCCCAGTTGCCGCACCCAACCTAGCAGTTGCTGCCTCGTCATCGGCCTTGCCTGCGTCACCGGAATCGACGCACCGTCCGTCCTCAAAGCGCCTGCGAGACTTAGAAGGGGCTGGTTCTCCACTCCCAGGTGACGGAAGACACCCGACAGTGCCTTGGCATACTGAAGTTGCCCCTGGGGGCGGACACCTGTTGCCACGACGAATAGAGCCGCGGTCTCGGCATCGACGGGGAGCCCTCGCGACCGAGCCCATCTCTCCATCCTTCCCCAGAGGTTGCGTCTCTTCGACGTCGTCTCTGTTGCCCAGAGGTTGGCAATCACGATCCCGAGCCTTTCTAGAGCCACGTCGTAGTCGACGTCTGCCTCCCCAGTTCTTCCGGTATCGTGCTGCTCCCTGGCAATGTGCTCCAGCACAACCCTTCCAAAGAGCGATGGGATGCCCGGCGAACCCTTTGTAGCTGTAGTCACTACCACTGGGTGCCCACACCCGCCGGACCCTTGTCTTGGGGACATCCTCATAACGCTGCCAACCAGTGCCCCGTAGCTGGCTGGTTTTGTGGGGGCAAGGATTCATTTTCCCCTGCCCAACTGCCCGTTTTTTGAACTTGGAACATACGCCCTTGGAGGAGCAGCCGGTGGCCCCTTATGGGTCGCCCCCACCCGGTGCCCCTTCGACACTTTCTGCGCTGCCTTCCTTGCCTGCGCTGTCGACGGGGTATCCCTCGCAGCATCAAGGGTTTCGTAGTATGCTTCAGCTCCCCGCGGCCCGTTCTCTGTGCGCAGCAGCTGCCACTCCATCATCTGGTGTAGTGCCGCTATGGCCCCTTCCGTACCTCCCAAAACAGCCCTCTCCACTGCATTCGCAAGCCTCTTCACTACCTCACTCGCAACTGCCCCAGAGCCCCCGGAATACCTCTCAACAATCGCGCGCCTCAGCAGCGAACGGCACACGTCATCACGCTCCGCATATCCCAGCCACAACTCCGCATTCCTCGCGATGTCCTCAACAGGTGCATGCGACGCGGCAATTTCCGGGTTCCAATGCTGCACCGACCAGCCCCCTGCCCTGAACTCCTCTGGTGTGAGGCGCCACAGCCCACTGTCGTTGTGCAAGACTGCAATCGTCACATCAGCCGGTGCCACGCAGACAACAATCCCTCTTGAGCCTCCGTCCGTAACCTTGGAGCCTACCACCATGCTTGGAGGAAAACCTTCTGTTACCTGTGGCTTTGTTGCAGCTTGCTGGATCGCTGCCGTAATGGAGCTCATCATTGAGTCCTGATCCGTCCTAACCGGCGGTGGCCCTTGTGGAACAACTTGCGGCCTTCCCATACCTGCCTTCAGGGTTTCAATCTCACCTTCCAGTCGTGCCATCACGGACTGCTGCTGCTGAACGAACCCCTGCATCATCTCCTCCATCCGTGTCTGGCGGGACTCCGCTTCCGTCATGTGCCGCCTTGTCGATTGCGCACCGCGATGTAGATCCGCAAACGCCTGACCAGCCTCGCTCCTCAGTCCTTGGATCTTCTCTTCGCCTTGGCGCAAGCTCTCAGCCGTTGCCTTCCTCAACACATCAGTGTCGACGCGCAAACTCTCCATTGCATCCGCAGCTTCATCATGGGTCACCAGGCGGTTCGAATCCCCCGAAGCCAGGCGACTGCTTGCCTTCGCAGCCCGCTCCGCAACGCCGGCCCTATTCACCGAAGACATCATTGCCAACACTACCAACATCTTTTTGATTGAAACTTTTTCAATCGCTGCATACTGCACCCCAAGGCAAAGGGCAACAGTAAGCCTAACCAGGCTCTGCAACTCCCTATCGGACTCCAACAAAGCCAAGTCAACTGGTATTGGTACAAGCTTCACCAACTTCACCAAGTCAACATGCTGTCTTTGCGGAACTTCTCCGACCCTCCGTCCCCATGCCTCAGCTAATGCTGACGGGAACTCGAAATCGTAGCTTTTTGCCATTTAAAAAACAAAAAAGTTGTTTTCTTTAAAGCAAAGCCAGCCAAACCTGAAAGTAGAAAGAACAATATTCACCAGAGAATAACGGCGAAATAAAGTAAAATCTCTTTACAAGAAGTCGGCGCCAAGCGCTAAATCAAGGCTGTGATATCGCTATGCCATTTGAGCTGTTCCCTGTAAAGGTGAGGTTTGCGGGTTTGCGGGTTTGCGGGTTTGCGGGCTTGCGGGTTTGCGGGTTTGCGGGTTTGCGGGTTTGCGGGTTTGCGGGTTTGCGGGTTTGCGGGTTTGCGGGTTTGCGGGTTTGCGGGTTTGCGGGTTTGCGGGTTTGCGGGTTTGCGGGTTTGCGGGTTTGCGGGTTTGCGGGTTTGCGGGTTTGCGGGTTTGCGGGTTTGCGGGTTTGCGGGTTTGCGGGTTTGCGGGTTTGCGGGTTTGCGGGTTTGCGGGTTTGCGGGTTTGCGGGTTTGCGGGTTTGCGGGTTTGCGGGTTTTGCGGGTTTGCGGGTTTGCGGGTTTGCGGGTTTGCGGGTTTGCGGGTTTGCGGGTTTGCGGGTTTGCGGGTTTGCGGGTTTGCGGGTTTGCGGGTTTGCGGGTTTGCGGGTTTGCGGGTTTGCGGGTTTGCGGGTTTGCGGGTTTGCGGGTTTGCGGGTTTGCGGGTTTGCGGGTTTGCGGGTTTGCGGGTTTGCGGGTTTGCGGGTTTGCGGGTTTGCGGGTTTGCAGGTTTGCGGGTTTGCGGGTTTGCGGGTTTGCGGGTTTGCGGGTTTGCGGGTTTGCGGGTTTGCGGGTTTCTCCTATATAATTGTCAGCATTGGGGATATTTTGGGTTCTGAGGAAATTCACCAAGTCCTGGGCCAGGTACCCAGGCCAGGCCTCACCTAATTACACACTAATTCTTCTTTGCATTCCCGCAAGAAGGTCTGGTTCTAAGTGCAACATAAGTGTTGACTGGTGCCGCGCATTACGGAAAGAAAAGTAGCGTTGCATATTGACCTGTGGCAAGTCGGCGCTACCAAATGACAGTCTGATGATCCACGGCGGGCGGAAAGAAAATTGCTGTTATTTGCCTTTGTCACGGAATTTTTTTTTTTTTTTTTACCACTTTTTGTGCCACTCACCTCCAAAAAAACATGAGTACATCTTTTTTTTATGGTTATCTCTCGGTCTATCGGCCCCGAAAAGTCTTCACAAATTTCTGGGTGGAGAAAAAAGTTTTGCAGTTGTTTGCCAGCCAAGACTTACGCAGCACTGTAAGCTGGCCAGGCCTAGCTACTTCCGTACTGGGAATGAGGCTTCTGTTTCTTCCTGCTAGCAGGCCTGGTGCTAAGTGCTACGTAATAGTGTCACGCATTACAGGAATAATATTAGGTCGCCCAGAAGTGCTATGTAAGCGCCAGGCCTAGCTACTTCCGTACTGAGAATGAGGCTTCTGTTTCTTCCCGCAAGCAGGCCTGGTACTAAGTGCTACGTAAGTGTTGAATGGTGTCACGCATTACGGGAAGAAAGGTAGAGTGTTGCATGTTAACCTGTTGTAGGTTGGCACTACCAAATGACCTGATGACCCACGGGGGGGCGTTTGCGGAAAGAGAATTGCTGCTTTTGCAGTTATTTGCCTTTGTCATGGGTTTTTTTTTTTTTTTTTTTTACTGCTTTTTGTGCCACTCACCTCCAAGAAATCATGGTTACACTTTTTTTATGGTTATCCCTTGGCCTATCGATCTCGAAAAGGCTTCACAAATCCCTGAGGAGAATAGGTTTTAGAGTTTTGGTGCCAAGCTGTCTTTTTGTTATGGTTTAGACAATTTGGGTTTTAATAAATAATTCCTTTCATTTTTGCCACCTTTCTGCAATCAATGCTTTTGTAGCACCCCTGAGCAAGTTTTGGCTGCTAATTCTCTTCCCGCAAGCAAATTTTAGCTGCTTATTTTCTTCCCGCAAGCAAATTTTAGCTGCTGATTCTCTTCCCGCAAGCAGATCTTAGCTGCTTATTTTCTTCCCGCAAGCAAATTTTAGCTGCTTATTTTCTTCCCGCTAGCAAATTTTAGCTGCTTATTTTCTTCCCGCAAGCAAATTTTAGCTGCTAATTTTCTTCCCGCAAGCAAATTCTAGCTGCTTATTCTCTTCCCGCTAGCAGGTTTTAGCTTCTGATTTTCTTCCCGCAAGCAAATCTTAGCTACTTATTCCCTTCCCGCAAGCAAATCTTAGCTGCTTATTCTCTTCCCGCAAGCAAATTTTAGCTGCTTATTTTCTTCCCGCAAGCAAATTTTGGCTGCTTATTCTCTTCCCGCAAGCAAATTTTAGCTGCTGATTCTCTTCCCGCAAGCAAATTTTAGCTGCTAATTTTCTTCCCGCAAGCAAATTCTAGCTGCTTATTCTCTTCCCGCTAGCAGGTTTTAGCTGCTGATTTTCTTCCCGCAAGCAAATCTTAGCTGCTTATTCTCTTCCCGCAAGCAAATCTTAGCTGCTTATTCTCTTCCCGCAAGCAAATTTTAGCTGCTTATTTTCTTCCCGCAAGCAAATTTTGGCTGCTTATTCTCTTCCCGCAAGCAAATTTTAGCTGCTTATTCTCTTCCCGCAAGCAGATTTTAGCTGCTGATCTTCTTCCCGCAAGCAAATTTTAGCTGCTTATTTTCTTCCCGCAAGCAAATTTTGGCTGCTTATTTTCTTCCTGCAAGCAAATTATGGCTGCTGATTCTCTTCCCGCAAGCAGATCTTAGCTGCTTATTTTCTTCCCGCAAGCAAATTTTAGCTGCCCATTTTCTTCCCGCAAGCAAATTTTAGCTGCTTATTTTCTTCCCGCAAGCAAATTTTAGCTGCTTATTCTCTTCCCGCAAGCAAATTTTAGCTGCTTATTTTCTTCCCACAAGCAAAATTTGGCTGCTGATTCTCTTCCCGCAAGCAAATTTTGGCTGCTTATTTTCTTCCTGCAAGCAAATTTTAGCTGCTTATTTTCTTCCCGCAAGCAAATTTTAGCTGCTTATTTTCTTCCCGCAAGCAGATTTTAGCTGCTTATTCTCTTCCCGCAAGCAAATTTTGGCTGCTTATTTTCTTCCTGCAAGCAAATTTTAGCTGCTTATTTTCTTCCCGCAAGCAAATTTTAGCTGCTTACTTTTTTCCTGCAAACAAATTTGAGCTGCCAATTTTCTTCAGTAGGAAGTAAGTAAGATTTATTTTTCCCTAAGGAAAAATGCTGGATTTTTGTGCCCGAGCAGGTCTAAAAAAGATGGGTAACCATTTTCTTAAAGTATAAAATGTGATGAAAATTCTTTTTTAGTATGGTTTTGAAATTTAAGTGTATGGTTGCCAATTTAGTAGGTAGTTAAAAAAGAATTCTTCAGAAGAAATCTTCCCTTTATAATATTTTCTGAAAGATTTATTTTTTTCTACAGATCTCCTAAAAAAGATGGGAACACATAGTTGATCTATCCAGAAGTCTTCATAAATCCCTGTTAACCATTTTCTTAAAATATAAAAAGTGATGAGAAAGAAATTTTGTTAGTAAGTGGTATGGTTTTGAAATTTAGGTGTATGGCTGCCAATTTAGTTAGCAAGAATTTTCTTTTTGAAATAATTTTTTCCTTCTTAATGAGTTTTGGATTTTAGGTGCCAAGCTGTGAAAAAGCAATCTTTGATTTCATTTCTTTTTTGGTAAAGGGTCTTTCCTACACAAATAGTTTCAGAACTAACCATTCTTTACAAAACCCAAAATGGCTGTAAACCGTTCGACCCTGGGTGAGGGCATTTTTGTTTTTTCTTGATTCTTTTTCAGGAGGTTGGCCTTTATTAGTGGCTCCCCCCCCTTGGGGGGGGTTGGGGGGGGGGGCTGCGTTCCGCCATCCCATAGTTCTTCCCACATTTCTATTTTATTGGAAATAATGAACGATAACCTTATTAATATAACTAAATTCCTATATTCCCATCCCAGGGTCGCACACATTGCAGATACAGGTTCGATAAACCTGTTGTAAAATACTTCCAAATGTAACAAACAGATAACCTAAGCCACATATCCAATCATCATAAACCTAGCTGTCGTTTTCGTGCTAGCATATTAATATAACAACAACTACAGATATCTTTCAGAAAAACAAAAACAAAGGACTTGATAAAACAGGGTGCAGTGTGCATTTTCAGCTAAGGGAGGACATTTTTCATTTGTCGTCCTGTTGGGACAGAAAAGTAATAAATAAATAAAAAATTGATCGAAAAAAAAAAGAAATTGCTTATATATAACGTTTATTTATTTTTATCTTTTTTTTTCATGTTTGATTATTTCCTCTTCATATTATTTTTTTTTTTTTTTTCTGCCTCTCCCTTAATCCTGTTCGTTTCTTTGAAACAAGAATTCATTTGAATATTATTCCTTGGTCAGCATCTTTCATTGTCGCCCTTTGGGCCTGTTAAAAAAAAAAAAAAAAAAAAAAAGTTTACATCGGGAATAGGGCAGGAGCCAAAAGCTCCCAGTCCGTTACTTCCCACCTTTTCGAAAACTTATTTATAAATAAAAATTGCAGAAAAGTAATAATAATAAAAAGTTGCGATATCCCAGGGGTAGTGGTATAACCCTCGCCCTGGGGCTGGGTGATCGCTGGTTCGACCCCCTGCCACTGCAATAACCCATCGCGCCCGTACACGCAATTAGTTCAAATCCCGCGCCCGAAGGGCGTCCAGGGTAGGCACCTGGTACGTTAAGACTGGAGGGAAGGGAAAATGGAAGGATTTCCATAAAGAGGCTAAGAACACACAAATAAATAAATAAATAAATAAAAAAAATCCCAGGGCTGCACAGCCGAGTGGATACCTTAAATCTCTTAAATCTCTTCGGTAGCCGTGGCAAGGGTTCAATTCCCAGGCACATTTTTTGTGTTTTTCAACCAGAAGAATTAGTAAGAAGAAAGTAGCAAGGAAAAGGGTACAAAATTGGACTTAACTTAACGCGAGCGAAGCGAGCGTAAAGTTAAGTTCAAATTTGTACCCTGGATGGGTACCTAGCCAGGGAATTAAAACAGACGTGACTTGGTTGTAAAAATAATGTTTGTTCAGAAAGCTTAAAAAAAAAAAGTTGTGTGCGAGCAACGCGAGCCTGGAAGGGGTATCTCTAGTGCGGGTTTGCGGGTTTGCGGGTTTGCGGGTTTGCGGGTTTGCGGGTTTGCGGGTGATGTATGAATGCGTGCTAAAAATATAAACCACATCAACAGTCTTAAGCTGGTTTTACAGGTCCCACGATTACCCGTCGCCATGGCGAAGAAAAGATAAGTAAATTATAACTCATGATGGCTCACAAGGTCACGTTTTGTTTTGCTTTTTTTTTTTTTTTTTTTTCTTTTTTTTTTTTTTTTTTTCCCCATTTCTTTTTAACCCCTGAGTAGTATAGTAAGCTCGTTCGCAGTGTTCCCTGGGCACGCATTGGTTCTTTTCTTTTGCCTCACCCTTTTTTTTTTTTTTTTTTTTTTCCTTTCACTTTTTTTCACATGTTCCTTCTTCCTAGTCGTCGTCTTCTTCGTTACCTGAGCATGACCGTGTTAGGCTCCCTGTTCCTACTCTCCTCTTGTTTCCAAACACTTGCTTTTTTTGAGTGTTTCACTACTGTGTTTCTCCTTCTTTTTGTTACTACTATAATTGCTTAGGCGCTGCCCTTACTGGGTGGCCGTTCACTTTTTCGAGACAATGGGGGATGCGACACGGAAACTGATTGCGCTGTGAGGCGCGGTGCGTACAGCGGGGTTCGAACCGAGGCCGATTGGGTGCGGGGGCACCACCCCATCCACTGCACTATGACGCCCCTGTATTTTTGAGTGACGAAGAAAGAAGTTTCCATTTTATCTTCCCGAAAAAAAAGAAAAAAGTTTTGGGACCACACAAAATGCCTCCACGCGGCGGTCTCGGACGGCAGAGACCGACTAAATTTTGCAACCAGATGGGAGGTGAAGTACTCTCACGGAAGGAAAGGAACCGGAAAGCACACACAGAGAACGGGAACGGTAAGAAAGACAGGAAGACGAGCGTAGACACGAAGGAACGAGACGAGTTGAGGGAGAGACTCGCACGGGATGGCCTAAGAAGGCTGGATCGGGACGAAGACAGGAAGAAGGACGAGAAGGTCCTCAAGAAAAAACAGGCAGAGCAGGAAGAAGAGAAGAACGAACTGCTGCAACAACAAGAGCTCCTCTGCAAACAACAGAGTGAGCTAGAAGTTAACTTCCAGAAGAAACAGGAAGAGTTATTCCAAAAGCAACAGCTTGAGGAAGTACTGACTAACCATCAGCAGCAACAACTTGTCAACCAGAAACAACTGGACCATCAACAGCAACAAAACCAGGAACATCTGCATCAACAACAGAAGGCTCTTACTCAGTACGAAGATGAACTCTGTCTGAAGCAACAACAGCAAGAACAGCAACTTAGCCATCAAGTCAAAAAGCAGCAGGAAATCCAACAGCAGCAGCAACAGCAACTTGATCAACAAGTCCAACAACAGCAGGATAAGCATATACAACAGCAACAACAACTTGAGCATCAAGTCCAACAACAACATCAAAACCAACAACATAGCCAAGAGTTGTTAAACCAACAACAACAAGAACTGCTACAATATAAAGCAGACCTACAACAGAAGCAGGAACAAATCCTGATCCAACAACAGCAGCTCGAACAGCAGCACAGCAAGGAGAAGGCTGTCGAGGATGAATCTCTCCGAAGAAGAAGATGCCAACTCGAAGAAGACCAACGCCAACAACAACAAGAACAGTCCAGGATTCAACAGAATCTGCAACTGCAACAGGTTAGCCTGGAGGAAAAACAACAGCTGCTTCAACATCAACTTAATGTGGAGTTGGAAAAGGGCAAACTGGACCAGCAGCAACAACAACAGAGACGGGAAGAAATCAAAAAGCAGGAAGATGACCTTGAGCATCAACGACCCCAACTACAACGCCAGCAGGAGGACGAGATGGAGAAGGGTAGGAAGGAACTCCAGTGTCTCAGGAACAAGCTAGACATGGAGTTCGAACAACAGAAGCTGTGTAGCCATCAACTCCAACAACAACAAGAAAAGGAGAAAGAACAAGGGAGGAAGGAACTGCTCCAACTTCAACGGGAGCTTGGAAAGGAGTTCGAACAGCAGCAACAAGAAGACCAGAAGTCAAAGCTAGATCTGGAACTTCAAGAAGGAAAACTGCGACAACAGCAACAGAAGCTCCAACCCCAACAAAGCAGCCTACGTCAGCAAACGCATGCAATAAGCCAACCTCCGGTTTATTACATGCAGCACCAGCCTTATGCACCGATGCATCAAAGGCAACCGTACCCGCCGGTACCTCCGCAACAACAGGGAATTGAACAACTCCGACTGGAGCTCCAGAAGGAGAGAGAAGAGAAGGGTGAGCTGAGGAAGTTGCTCATGGAACTCCAGACTCAGCTGAAAGAACTGAGACAGGAGTTGACCTCATCGAGAGCGCAGAGAAGCGAAGAAGTGAATGAGGTCGTAGTAGCCCCGAGCCAACCACCAGTGGGGATTGCCAACTTAGTGAACGGGTTGACCTACTCTCGCTCCTACGGCCTCACCACTGATGAATCGAAGGTCAGATCAGCTGTACAGAGGAACTGCACATCCGAGTGGGAATCACTTGAAAAGAAAGCGACGCAGTCGATGAAAGCTGTTGAAAAAGCCAGACGTCTCTGGGAGAAAACCAACAAGAAGGAGAGGGAAGTGTTGAACTCCTGGGGCCTGAGGGAAGTTGATTGGAACATTCCGGTCACGAAGTTTGAGGAGGTATCGAAAGGGAATCAAGGAGTAGCCCTTGCGACGCCTTCAGAGGCAAGAGATCTTCTGGGGATGAAGCCGGAGGTTCCTGCATGGAAAACGTGCAGCGTGGTAACGCTAGACCAAGTGAATGGACAAGGAAGAAGGGAACACGTGCTATTATCGAGCAAGGATGGAAACAAGGTACATCGCATCTTCATTCATGACCTGGGTGAGGCGGCTCTACCAAAGGGTAAGCGGGGTATTAAATCGGTGAAGGCAATAGTGACCGCTCCTAAAAGAAGGTGGAAGGATGATAAGTGGCTTGAGTTAGCGAGTAAGCCCGAGCACCTCATCACAAAAGAAATGAAGGACACACCCGGCTTCATGGAAGCGTACAACTTCAGGGTAACGAAGAGTACGGTGTCGGCGGTCATCCGACTGAGGAAACCCGGGGCAGTTGAACTGCTAAGAACCTCCGGAAAGGATGAGAGATTCTTGTGGATACAAGACGAAGGGGAGGCTCCGAAGGATACAGTTATTTGGCTTCAGGACGAGTGCTCTTTGAAGGAGGCAGTTGAACACCCTGATTCCCTGGAATCGTTGGGATTAGTCGAAAACCCTAAAGGTTTTGGTATCAGAGTTTCACCGGAGCTGGAAGATGTAACCAGGGAAAAACTGGGAATCCCTGCAAAGCTCCCTGAATTAGAAATCTCGGGAATTCCATTAGATGTACTTCCCCGTGAAGCGGTAGCGCTGCTGGCGAAGGATGGGTGGCATGTGAGAGCAACCGTGGATGGAGTAAGGACTGGATACAGATGGATGAGGGTGCGTGCTGAAGTGCCGGATGACGACACGGTATTAATCGACGGTAGGGCATGTACGGTTGAGGTAGTTCAAAGACAAAATCGTAAGAAGCGCCAAGCTGCTAAAGAGGTGGATGCGAAGGAGAAAACTCAGCCAACATCAACTGCAGAGAGCACACCGGAAAAAGGCCTTACCCCGCCGGAGAAGAGACGTGATCCAACAGAGGGGGAGGCCTCTAATCGTTGCTACTTGCGAGCAGAATTCTTATCCTTTCATGGTAAGGGGAAGGGAAAGAGACTCTGGCGGGAAGCGGGTGTGAAGATTGAGGAGAGGAAAGGAGCCTTGAAGGAAGTAGGTCCTGTAGAGCAGGTTGTGATAAAGAAAACTGTGAAGAAGTCGACGGCTGAACAGGATACGATGGAACGAAGGATGGATCGTTTAGAGATGCTGATGACGAGATTCTTGGAAGGTAAATGACGGCACGTAGATGGAAGGAACTGGGCTGAGACTCGAAGACGCCTCTTGCTGATAGCAGGGGGACGTTGAACGAAACCCAGGGCCGAATAGGAGAAAGGATGGTCCTTCTTGCAAACTGAATGTAATCAGTTGGAATTGTCGCACCATCTCGAACAAAATGGAGTTCATTGGACACATCCTGAGTAAGCTTGACCCCGACGTACTTTGCCTTCAGGAGACTTCTTGCAGGATGGCATTGTTTCATTGGAACTACGTTTGCTACAGGAGGGATAGGCCAGGAAGGGGAGGTGGCCTGATCACTTTAATAAAACGAGGAATTCAACATGATTGCTTTGATATCTCCATACCGTCGATGAGAGGAACCGTCGAGTCGATGGGGGTCAGAATTAACGAAGACGTAAGTATTCTCAACATCTACTCCCCACCGAGCTCGAGGATAAATTTTGAACTATTCTCCCTGAAACGTGTTGGCAAGTTCATTCTCGCTGGTGACTTCAACGCACACCATAGGTACTGGTCCAAGAAAACCGACGTAAAAGGATGTGACCTTCTCAACTGGACAGGGCAAGAGGACCTCCTGATTGCGAACCCGCCAGGTCTAGCGACACTGCCGAGACATGGGACCTCGCCCGATCTGATCCTGCACCACGAGGAGATTCAACTGCTTAACTTTGAGCTGGTAGGTGAAGGAATTGAGCACGGTTCAGATCATTCACCACTCTCTGCTACCTTCGATACACTCTCACCCCTTGAGCCTTCGGGCAACCACGCGACGAAGAGATCGGTCTGGGACTTCAATACAGCTGATTGGTACTCATATGAACATGAACTAGACTACAGGTTTGGAAAGGTAAACAACTCTGCGAGCATTGGGAGAAGAGCGGTAACGTTCAACAGAATCGTTCTTGGAGTAGCGAAGAGGTACGTTAGGAGAAGGCTTCGGATCAAAGGGAAGAGAAGAAGAATGTGGAACGCTTCCACCCCTGATACCAAGCGTGCGAAGGGAAAATTTATCGCTGAACGGCTAGCAAAAGGTGAAGGCTTTGCATATGCGTTCAAAAAGATAAAGGACCTTGAGACGGATGAAGGACGTGAAATTCACATTCCGGAGTTTGACGAGAACCAACTACCTGCGAAGTTCTTGGAACAATTTGTTAAGACCCCGACAAAACGTAAACTAGGACCTCCGAATACGAAGAGCAGCGACTTCGCCAAAATCGGAGGGAATCTAACAATGACTGAACTGAAGCGAGCCATCAAGAAGGTAAGGCCCGGGAAAGCACCAGGTCCAGATGGAATCCATGGGATAATGTTGAAGAACTTATCGGTGATAGGAATGGATTTCCTCCTGGCGTTATTCAATGAATCGTGGCCAACGTCAAAGGTACCGAGGATCTGGAAGGAGGGTCTTATCAAGCCAGTTTACAAACCAGGAAAGCCAAAAGATAAGATCGCAAGTTTCAGACCGATCACGTTGACCTCGGTGGTGGGTAAAGTACTTGAAAGAGTGATTTATGATAGGTTGATGTATTGGCTTACCCAGAACAATGCCCTGTCGTCTATCCAGGCGGGTTTTAGAAGAGGAAGGAATACGTGTGAGCAGATTTCAATGTTAGTCAACGCTCTTCATGAGGCCAGTGAAAAGAACAAGAGCTCTGTTCTGCTGTCGTTCGACTTCACGGAAGCATTTGATAGAATTAATCATGAGAAACTGATCAAGAAGATGAAGAACATGCGTATTCCCTCCCCGTTCATTGCATGGGTAGTTGACTTCCTGAAGGGCAGGCAGGCAAGAGTGAGTGCGAATGGCAACCTTAGCTCCTACAGAACGGTAACGAGGGGGGTTCCCCAAGGATCGATTATCGGTCCGCTGCTATACCTGATTTATGTTGATGACCTGGCGAAGTTGTTGGAGAAGACTGGCTCAGTTTCGGCTCTTTATGCAGATGACACCGCTTGTGTAGTCTCTGATAAGGACGTTAATTTAACCAATAAGAAGGCGCAATGGATCCTTGGACTTGTGGATAGCTGGTGCAAAACCAATGATATGGCACTGTCCGTCTCTAAGACATGTGGTATGCCTGTGCGCTGCCCGAAGGATATCTACTGGAGACTGGGCTTCCCCAGGACTGCAAAGGATAATTATTACGTTGTAAGCAGGGGGGATCTAGCTAAGATGATCAGACCGAATGAGTTTGGAAGGCCAATTCTGGGTAGTGGAGAAACCATTCTCAAGGTGGATGATACCGAAGTTGCTAATACGAAGGACCTGCTTGCAATTTTTCCTGATGGATCAAGTAAGCTGAGAGTAAAGTTGTTAACCGCAGTACTGATGCCGATGGTAGACAGCGTTAAATACCTGGGGGTGCACATTGATGGTGATTTATCTTATGGAACACAGGTCGGAAAGATGCTGGATGAGACCAGGAAGGGTCTTGCACTCCTGGGGAAACTAGAACAGTATGATTTTGATTTTAAGACGCTGTGCATGGTCAAGAACCTGTACATACTTTCAAGGCTGTCATATGGGCTGGAGAGCTTCGGCCCTTTCCTATCTGAGGGTCAGATTGATCTTGTGGACTTGAATCTGAAGAAGATTGCGAGAAGGATAACGGGTTGCAGCATCTACACCAGGTCTCTCCCACTGCTCTTGGAGGCGAACATGCTCCCTTTGAAACTGATAATAGAAAAACAGGCCAGAACTGCCCTGTTTAGATATAGATCGCTGAAGTGGGTACGTTCGACGAACCGAATAGCGAAAGGATTCTGGAGTTCTAAGTTGCCGCAGGAAGATTGTAACATCGCCCTCCAAGGAATAGTTCAACCTGACAGCATCGAACCCTGGGCGGATGTACCAAATCTAGAGATATCCTGTGGGTATGGTCATAACAAGACCGGTGATGCAGATGTGGATAGGAACAAATTTGAGGAATACTGCAGGGACCTAGTCCCTTGCAACTCGGCTATATATGTGGACGGCTCACATGATCCTGCTAACTACACTGCGGGTGCGGCAGCAGTACAGGTCTCACCAACTGAGAGAACGATGTCGTCAAGACTTGTAGCTACTGAAAGCAGCTACAAGGCTGAACAAGTAACACTCAAACTGCTGATGAGAGAAATTGGCAAAGCTGACTCGATCTTGGGTCCCAGGTCAGGTATTACCAGAATCTTCAGTGACTCGAAATCCAACCTGGAGGAACTCAATGGAGGGATTGTTGCCCAGAGGAAGTTGAACTCTCTGTTAATACTGGAAAGCATTAGGGATCTGAAGACACAGGTGCATCTCCAGTTTATCCCGGCCCATGTGGGGATTGAACCACACGATAAGGCTGATAAGCTGGCCAAAGAAGTCTCGAAGGATGCCGAAAGTAAACCGGTCTCAACGACCATGGATTTCTTCGCCCACAAATCAAGGGTAGCAAGGGAGTCTCACAGGAAGTTGATAGGAAAGATGATGGAAGCCTCCGAGAAGGCAAAGCCTCCAATGAAACGGGTGATGCTCAGACAGTATCTGGAGGCGACCGGAGGATTGAGAACTGCCAGATATCCGAAAGACATGCTGAGGGCTTCGGAAGTAAGAATTGCACAATTCAGAACGGGTTCACACCCCTTGCTGAGAGACAAAGGCGTACAACTGAAGTGCCCTTTTTGTAGACGGACGGACTCATCACCTAGACACTTGATGTTTAACTGCATGAACTCTGCTCTGGTACGCATCAGAAATGGAACAATTGGATCTGTCATGGAAGAAGCGAAGATTTCAAAGAAGGAACACAGCCTGCTATTTATGTTCGCTACGAGGAACTTACATTCCCTCGCTGGCTTCATATGGCATTTAGAACAATGGACGGCAACAAGCTGTTATCAGAAGTTACTATCTTTTTAGTATATATCATACTCATACATCACTCCTAATTCATCTCCTAATAACTCTCTGAGGACATCCGTAGAGCTTCATAGCTCGCAGGTAACCCAGTGGTCTTTGGCCACCGTCTCCGTATTGATCATTCGCTTTGTACTTACAGTGTCGTGAGCTTCCTATCCGGGGAAGTCCTCCAACGGACTCACAACAGTTGCACTCGTTGTTGCTTATTTACTTAGTTAAAAAATAAGAAGAGCGAGTATGCTCAGAAAGAATAAAAACAAAGTAGAAAGATTTTTTTTTTTTTGAGTGTTTCACTACTGTGTTTCTCCTTCTTTTTGTTACTACTATAATTGCTTAGGCGCTGCCCTTACTGGGTGGCCGTTCACTTTTTCGAGACAATGGGGGATGCGACACGGAAACTGATTGCGCTGTGAGGCGCGGTGCGTACAGCGGGGTTCGAACCGAGGCCGATTGGGTGCGGGGGCACCACCCCATCCACTGCACTATGACGCCCCCAAAAGACAGGGGGGATGTTTTTTTTTTTTTTTTTTTTTGTGTGCACCACGACCCGTGAGTCTGTGATGCTGATTGCGCTGTTAGGCGCGGTTGTTCTTTTTCTTTCTTTCTTTTTTACTTTCTTTGTTTTGGGGGTTGGGGGTGGGGATCCCGTAGGCTTCGTATCTCCTTTCTTTGTTTTGATAACTTAAAACTAATACTACAGAGTAAATTGTCCACTTGGACGTCTTCGGATGTGTTGCTAAATTGCCATCGGTACTTCCTAGTCTTGTAGGCTGCGGTCTTGATCTTGACATTTGTCGATTATAAGATTACCTTCCTGTTAGTACTGCTAGTTCGTCCAAGGCAGTGACAAAGCTTAACATCCTTCGTTGGTTATTCGGTAAGTAACAGTCTTCTAGAGAACATGGTTCTTCTCCTTCTTCGTTTATCATAGGATCGATGTACTTGTCTCTTAAGAATTCCACGCACCAGTGTTCACATAATAAGGCCACATGATGTGGTGTTGCCCTTGCATCTTTACAGAAGATGCATTTCTCATTTTGTCCCTTGAGTTTCAAGGATCTGCAGTGTCCCACTCTAAAGCGTGACATGATCACTTCTTCCGGTCTGGTGAGCTCATCAATGTATGGAGGGTGCCTTACCTCTCCTGGCCCTAACCAGTTCTCCCGTTTTCTCCGCTTGTGGAAGGTCATCATCGTTCCCATATCAAGTTGAGCGGGTAGTTGTTTAATAATTATATCCTTATAAGGTGGATCATCCTTCAGGCCTGCTGCATACTTCGCAAGCTGGTCTGCTACTTCATTGTATCGTACATTTCTGTGCGCTGGCACATACTGTACGTTAATTTGTACACCCTTCCTCTCTAGCTTCATAGCTAACTTCCAGATGTCTTTATTCATTGGGGACCTTTGTTTGTATGGTCCTTGTTCCAATGCCTGCATAACTGACATCGAATCAGTCAACAGGTGCGTCGTTGCTGTTGGACATTCTTGTTCCTCCTTCGCTGCTTGAACAAGATTCTCCATCGCCAATTTTACAGCGATCTGTTCAGTCCTGTAGGAGGAACCCGCCACCGGTATTTTGTATCCAAGTAGACACGTCTTGCCTTTGTCTACTATAACCACAGCAGCAGCTGCATTCGTCATGTAGGTCTTAGACTTGTGTCTTATCGACCCATCCGTGTAAACTCTCGTGTCTTGAGCAGGTAAGTCTGCTTCACTCCGTTTCGCCTCGTCTTTGTCACCTGGGTAAGTGAACTTCATCGCATTAGTTTCTTTCCACGGTGGTAGCGTGTAGTGCTCCGGATTTACTTCTTGGCTTATGATACTTCTGTTTATGTCAAGACCAGGGATCCCAGATACATAGTAATTCCAGACAGTCCATCCCCATATCGTTTTTGGTGGGTTCTCTTCCATTCTTTTTGTTTTTGTCAGTTCATGTGCTGGTAGGTGTGGACTGAGCTTGAATCGTTCATATGTTCTGCACATCTTGTATTGGATGTGTTCCTTTAGTCGTGGAGTGTCTGCCTCTTCGTACAGTCTTGTTAATTCTGTGCTCCGCAGGCATCCAGTGACCAGCCTCACTGTTCTGTTTATAATTAATTCCAGTTGCTGGAGAAAGTTGCTTGTTAGTACCCAAGCAAAGCTCTCAACACCATAAAGGATCCTTGCTAGGACCACCGTCACTAGGATGCTAATCAGCGTTCTCTTCCTACAGCCTATCCGGGTAAGTCTAGTCAGTAAGCCAAGACCTCTGGATGCAGCTATCATCATTTTCCCCATCTGTGACTCGAATGTCAGGTTCTCGTCATAGTGTACTCCCAGGTATCTTACAACTTTCGTCTTATGTACTTTCCGTCCAGTTGCAAGTGCGAATCCGTGAAGTCCTGGCCCCACTGTTTCCAACATCTTATCTATTTCCCCCCGATTGTGAACTTTCTTTAGTTGGGGGAAGCGCTGAGCATTCATCTTTAGTGTTTTTATTACTGTTGGTTTGTTCGGCAGCTTTGTCTTTATTCTATGTGGCGGCACCACGTACAAGTGAGTGACAGCATAGTCTTCCTTCTTTTCTACTGTTGTTGTGCCATCGTCTTTCACAAGGTTTCTTATCTGTTCTGCTGTGGCCACAACATATTTAAAAGTATGCTCTTCAGAGTACACCACAACTGGGGACTTGTCCTGCGTTCTGTTCGGCTTCACATGAATGTATTCAGTTTTGCCAGGGTTCTTATTAATTTTTATTTGGGAGTCTAATGCCCAATCCTCAAAGATTCGTACCGCTTCATTGACTCGATCCTCCAGACGGTTGATGGTATCGGATGCGATAACTATCCCAACATCGTCAGCAAAGACGGTTGGCTCAAACTTCTCCAGTTTCTCTATTAAATCGTTTATAAATATCGAAAAGAGCTGGGGGCCCAGCACGCTTCCTTGTGGTACACCCACTTGTATGTTTTGGAAATTACCTTTTGTTCCGTTCACCCTCGTTGTGATTTTTCTTCCGGTCAGATAGTTTTGTACCCACCTCAGATACCTTGTTGGTAACCCTGCGGTCATCATCTTGTCCATAAGAGTTTTTGGCTGTACCGCGTCAAATGCCTTTTGTAGATCAAAGGTGATTAGTATTGCTTCCTTTCCCCTGTCCCTGGCACTGAGAAGCCGGTCAGTTACGATGCATAGGTTTTCTGTAGCATCTCGTCCGCGTTTGTAGGCCGCCTGTCTTGGGTTCATCGTCTTATTTAATAAATGATGCATGCGTTCAACGATCATCCTCTCAAAGAGCTTCGCAATAGAAGAGGTGAGTGTTATCGGTCTATAAGAAAGAACTTGCTTTTTGTCCTTATCTGGTTTTAATATTGGTATGACCATACCGCTTTTCCAGCACCTTGGTACAGCTGATCGTTGCCATGACAGGTTAAACAGTCGCAACAGTTGTTTGAGAAAGGCTTCCGGCAGTTGTTTGATCATAGAATTCCAGATCTTGTCGGGTCCCGGTGCTTTCTTTTCCTTCGTTTTTGTGAGCTGTCTCACCAGTTCCGACATCCCAAATTCCTCATCATTTTCATCCGGTCGTTCCGAAATTGTCTCCATTTCCCCATCTTTCGGGAATTGGTTTGCGTACGTTTCAGTAAAAGCATTTGCTATTTCCTGTGAATCAGTTAATTCCCTCCCTTTGTGTGTTATGTTACTGATCGTATGATCAATCGTTCTACCTTCTAGCTGTTTGACTTTCCGAAAGGCCCACCGATAATCTTTTCCCGACATATCACATTCGATAATGTTCTGTTTTACCTTTCGGATTCCTTCTGCTATAGCATCCGTAGTTGTTTTATCCGGATCCGTCTCAGTCATTAACTCCTCAAGTTCAGGGTCCCTCACTGTGAAGGCACCACCTACTTCTTTGTTATATCCTGGTATGGCCCTTCCCGCTGCCTTTAATATTTCATTGTTTATCCTTGCTCCCAGTTTTTGGACTGTTTTTATATGTTCCAGCTTGGGTGCTGCAGCTTGCAATATTCTTCTGTAGTATTCCCAGTCGGCACAGTGCCATTTCCATTTCCAATTGTAAGTTTTCTGATGTTGCTCTTGAGTCTTTATTTCTTCGATGATTATTTTGAGTGGCTGATGGTCGCTACCCCACCCTCTCATAATTTTAACTTCTGCTTCCATCGTGTTGTCCAAGGCTACAATGTCTGGGGATGTCAGGCTTAGCGGTCTCGTGTGTTGTTGAGGGTTGTTAATAACTTTCATCGCAGCTTCCAGTGACCAATTATAGAAGCTTATACCAGTAGTGTTCTTATTTCCATTAGACCATGTCGGATGGTGTCCATTTATATCACCTGCAATTAATGTGCCGAGTTCTGATTTAATCTTCCAGGTTGTTGCCTTGATTTCAGGCGGGTGGTAAACATTATGTATTATAAGAGGTGGATTAGACTGTAATTCTACTGATAGTATCTCAGTTTGGTCAAATGAGATGTCGTTGAGTTTAGTAATCGCATTTTTAAGATCATTCCTTACCAATGTAATGAGCCCACGATGTCCCATCTTGGTGGTGCTGTCTCTTCTGTAAGTTTTGTACCCGTCAACAGAGAAGGGCTTGTCATCGGTTAACCATGTTTCTTGTAGTAGTATTATTTCAGGTTTTTCTTCTTTGAGAGCCCAATTCAGTTTGAAGTAGTTTTCTGGTTTCAGAACTGAGCGAATGTTATTTGACCAAATCACAATCATGATTGGCCAGTGTTGTTGTTTCTATTCGTACTTGTTGTTCGACCGAGACCAATAGTGGCTTCCATCCGCTTCACCGATTCTACCAGACTTGTGATGGCTATGGCCATGTTGTTATAGTTCTTTTCGTTTTTATTAGCGGCCTCCGTCAGGGTTGCGACCACCTTCGTTAGATTGTAGAGTCCCTCCTCTAATCTTTTCTGCAGATCTGTAACATCATTCTTAAGCTGTGCCATCATGCTGTCAGTCTTTTCTCTGAGTTCCTTAACACTGCTCTCAGAGTTTTGTACTTCAGTTGTTGGATTTTTCGGAGTCGGTAACGTCTTTTTGACTGCGGCTGCATACGAAGTCTTGGCCTCGCGGTATTTCACAACGACGGGTTTCTTCACTTCCACTTCCACACTTTCTAATTTTTCAATTAGGATGACTACCTCACCACATTGGACAAGTTTCGTTTCCGGCTTCTTGTCCAACGCGATGATGAAGTCACCCCGATCCATCCTTACAAATTTAGACCTCAGTCCCAACTGCGATAGAATATTCTGGAGCCTGTTGCCCCAGCTGTAAGGCGCTCCGCTGAGACGGTGTAGCCCTTCGCCGTATACAGTGCTGGCGTACTTCCCAGCTCCCTTCCTTACTTTGTCGACGTCCTTTGTTTTAATCACTCTCAACCCTATTTTGCCGTGGCTGATGGTGAGTCCGTAACAGAGGTCTTGTTGGGCTTTCAGAATGCCAACTGCCTCATCATTCGTCGTCTTGCGGTCCAGCCACACGGTACTGTACTTGGTTGCTGACTGTCCCAGCGTTTGTTTGATTCGGAAGTAGACCTTGTCTGTTCCCGAGTTCTTCAGTAACTTTACTGCTGAGTCTACATCCGTTGGCAGGATTGTTAACTCCGCAAAGTCTCCCTCCACTGATCTGTACGATCTTTGATCCACCCTTCCGTGTTGTGCAACAACCGCTTTTATCATGGCTGTTACTGCTGAGGGGCTTTCCACCTGCGCCTTGGAGATGTCCTTCTTTGTCATCCAGGCTATCAGTTCATGTGTCTCCGGTGGGTTGACCTTTTTGGCGATGGTCAATGTTGGTCTGTGGGTCGTGCCTGACATTGTAACGAACCACCAGCTTCTAATTTTTAATTGTCCATCGAATTGGACTGGCGTCTGAATCTGACTGCAGTCAGTTGCGTGTTGTAGGGCACGTTTTGGAGGTGGTCGTGTGAACACTATCGTCAGTTGTTGCGTTTTGCTAGCCTTTTCGAAGTAGTCTTCGTCCAGGTTTCTTCCTTGTTGAGATAATGCAAGTATAATGCCGTTGGTCTTGCTGTTGAGGTCATCAGTTGGCTGGAGTATTTTGCATTTAAAATGCTCCTTGTTAAACTTTGGTGGTGGTCCATTCATCATCACCGTCGATCTTCTTTGTGCCTCTTTGATTTGAGGGCTTGATTGGGGTGCCTCATTTGATGGAGGGCTTTGTTTTGTTTTTAAAACACTTCCTTGTGCCTCTATGTTTTGAGGGCTTATTTGAATTGCCTCTTTGTTTTGAGGGCTTGTCTTTGTTTGAATTGCCTCCTTGTTTTGAGGGCTTGCTTGAAATGCTGCTGGAGGTCCTACTGCGGTCACCTCTACTGAGATTCCTTCTGGCACTTCTGGAGAGTCCATCTCCATTTCTTCCTGTTGCTGGGACTCTATCTCCTGCTGAGACTCCTCTTCTTCTTCCCGGATCTCATTTCTGGCTTGTTCCCTCATCATCTTCGCCTCTTTCCTTTCTCTTTCTCTCCTTTCCGCTGCCCTTCTGTCTTGCGGACGCATTGCTTTCTTACCAGCCATTTTATTTTTTTTGGATGTGACTAAATAAATAAGAGTTTCAAAAATAAATAAATAAATAAAAAGTTTCAAAAAAACAACGGCTTAGTGGTCTAGTGGCATGATTCTCGCTTTGGGTGCGAGAGGTCCAGAGTTCGATTCTCTGCTGAGCCCTTTTTCATGTCACCTGTTGTGAGAATTATTTTCAATTTTTTTCTAACTGTGCAAAACTTTAAAACTGGGTAAATGTCACTTAACAGCTTACAATAAAGGCGTTTCTTTGTCACAGTTGAAGGATGACTACAAACAATGTGCTTAAAAGAACAAACAAGTTTGGTGCCAAAGTTGATGATGACGCTGGAGGATCAACTGTTTCAATAGTGGGGGTTGGTGAATCTTGGATGGTGACCGGCACCTTCGTGAAGGGAACTGCTGTTGGCCCTTCCGTCATTTCAACTGGCTGCTCAGTTCCAGGCGCTGCACTTGCCACAACAGAGAGTGTGACTGTTGGCGAACTGTTAGTTGGAATCTCGGTTGGTGCAGTTGTCTTTGCTGCCGTCTCAGAAACTGTTTGGTTTTTTCATGCTTTGTGGAGACCATGTGACCAATGAGGTAAAAATACACACCAATTACTAATGAAGGGTCAGCGTTGCTAAACATTCCGTTGGGAGCCTTCCTCAGAACGGAATCTTTTGATAGTAGATCGTCGGAGATGCTTTGCTTTATTGTCTCGCCTATCAGAGAAGTGTTGATAGAGATAACTGTTTGGACATCAAATTCAGACATTGCAAAAACTGAATTTGGATTAAGTGGTGAAAGAGGCAAAAAGGGTCGAAAGTTAACGCAGTTGGTAGAATTGCAGTCAGTTGCTTTTCTAAAATCTTTACAAATAGATGGAGATTGCCTGTCAGAATCAGTAACTCCTCCACTCCATCTGGTGACAGGCAGTGCGCAGATGTATCGAAGGGTGACACTCTGGAGGATGACAACTTTCAGCAAGAGAAGCTCAAACATTTTTGACTCAAAGTCATCTCTCTTCAATCCCTCAGCAAAAATAGCCACATCGGATGCAGTCCCAAATGACCCCAATGACAATCCAGTTATCAGCGGTGGGGGTTTTAGTGCAAGAACACTTACTCCAGTCACAATAAATGAATTTGTGTCAAAAGTTTTCCCCTCACAGTCATGATAGGTGTCATTGCTCCCACTGACACACTTAAAGTGAAGCCTCATTGAAGGACAGTTGTTGTTAAAAACCAACCCTTTGAAGTTTGCAACTCCGCCTGACACTCGCATAGTAATCGAAGACAGCACGTCGATAAATTGACTCCCTTGAGTATCGTTTTTGTAAACACCAACAAATGACCCGTGACTGAAAGGAACACAAGAACTGCCAACAACAACAGTCGACTGATAATCACCTGACACAGTTTCACCTTTCTCATCAAGCACTGCAATCGAAATATGAAATTCTGTTTCTGATTTGACTTCAGACATTACCATTGGGCAGACGGAATTATGGCACTGTTGATTCTCAATTCCCAAACTCTTAATTTTTTGGATGCTAATCCTTGCTGAGAAAGCGTCTTCATCACCGAGATCCAATGTAGTGAATAACAGTGTGGTTGGAACACTTAGTGCTCTGCCGTGATACACCACCTCTCCAATGTGATGCCTCCCATTTACTAATGTGAATTCAAGGCCCGCACTAGACAACCTGTGGTTTATCGTCCAAGAGGAACTACTGCATCCAAGCGCTGATATAGCTGCGAAAGGACATGAAAATGATGCTGTGCAATGTTGATATAAATTATCAATATTAACACAAGGAATAATAGTCGGATTAATAAATACAACAGCACTGCTACCCCTATCTTCAGAGTGACGAACAACTGTACCTGTAATGTCAACCGCTTCGACCCACATGTCAAACGGCACTCCGAAGACCCACGAGATACTAGTTGTGTGGTCAATAACTCGCTCTAATACTTCAGTTTGAGCTGGAAAAAGACCTCTTACACGAAGTCGCGTCGCCTGTCTTACAAATATCAGAGGGCCGATGTCTGATATCGAGCCAAAACCAACATTTGCTACACTGCTGCCTGACACAACTGCGTCTGTCGCCTCTACAGTAAAATACCAGGGAACGTGTTCACAGAGATTGCTGCTGCCATCACTGAAATTACATCTGCGAGTAGGTTCAGAAGCATTAAGGGTAAATATTATGATTCCGTTTTTTGATATGGCTGTCTGTATTGGCCAGGTAGACTGTTCTGAAGAAGTGATATTGCGGTAGCCGGTTAATTTGACCACCATTTGATTGTCTCCTAATACACGCTGTCCATCTGATGTGAGAACTTGAATTGTGACATCCGATCCAACACCAACGACAGCGGCCGACTCCCCGTTGTCAGCTGTCGCCGTAAGATTGCTGAAGTTTGCCTCAGACCTCGGTATTATTGCAATCTTTGAAGAAGACCGAACAGTAACATCCAAGGTTGAAGTCGGATTCACAGTCCCCATTCCAATAGGCAGACCGCTGACAGCACCTGGAGAGATACTGCACACTCCATCGCGGGTAAAGTATCCTTTTATTTCTGCGACATCTCCTCCCTCTAAAACTGTGACTTGACAACCAGCGTCTGTGAGCACTTCGCAATTAAAACAATCTTGAGGTGACATAAAAGTGCCAGTCACAGTAAGCACTTGACGGCTCCAGGAATTCGACAGCTGTCCTAAACCAGAATGTGTTCGGGTTGAGTCCCAGGCCCTCAACATGAGAGAGACTGAGCGATTTGTTACCGAGGGTGCTGACATTAACGAACTGGACACTCTGACGGGTTCTAAAGTATTAGAGCTGCTCCAATCCCACAGCGACACCACGCTCTGTTTGAACTTTAGAGTAATTGACTGGTCCGTTGCGTTCAGCAGGTCAAGAGGAGGAGTTATAATAACCTCACACGAACAGCTTTCCTGTATTGACAAGGCTCTAACAAAGAATTTCGCTTTTCCTTCGACAAAGAATGCCTCCGATGAAACAGTCACGTCGCATGCCAAAGATACAACTTGAGATGCATCAGAACTGCAGGTAACAGAAGCCCTGGCTGGTGATGTTATTTTCGAGTAAGAGAGATACCAAGTGGTGTCGGATGACAGAGCATTGGGCTTTCTCGCAATTGAATAAACTAAGAAGTAGCAAGACTGACCAGTAGTCAACTCTGCTGTACGAGAACAACTCAATGACACCACATCAACATTATCAACAGCAATATGAGTAGCGACAGGAGAGAAGTGAATCAACGGAATAGTCTTGTCACCAAGATATGAGGTTGGTAACGTCCCCACTCCAGACATCTGTAAATGAACTCTAAACGACACCACAGGGGATCCCGATAGTGAAAGAATTGTTGTTCCGGCAGCTCCATCTCCTGCGGGAATTGGTATCCCGTTGTAAACAGAAGTCCCATTTGATAACCCTCCTGTAGGAGATCCCATTGTCAGGAAACTTAATGGAACTTGTCCCGCAGGAACTGACATTTTCGCGTCGATAAGCAATTCCGGGTTACTTTTTAGAGTCAAAACAGAGTTTGAAACGAAACGACTCGCAAACATCGGACGAAATGCAGCAACTGTGGGACCTGCAACAATGTATGCTCTGTCACCAAGATCATCCGCTGCGTAGACTTCGAAATTCCACTCACCAGTTGTTGTGATATTTGTGAACCACAATGTCTTTCTTGATGTCGGAATGAGAATTATTTGTGTTGGGTCAGTGAGTACGGTCATCCATTGCAATCTCCCAAACCTAAGAAGACACTTAAAACACGATCTGTCAAAGTACGCTCTAACAGTAGCAGTTCCATCGACAGATGAAGTGTACGAAGACACTGAGGGAGAAGTTATAACAACTTTAGAACCTCCTCCATTGCCGCTGCTCAATGATTCGACCATTGAGAATCCGATATCCGTGGAAGTGGTGTCCCAGTCTGGAATATTATTCGAATCGACTTGCCAAGCTGAAAGTGAAAATGGTTTTCTTCTTCTCACAGCAACAGGAGGGTTTCCTGCAATGATCCACGACACTCCACAGGTGATCACGTGGTGTTCTAATGTCGCCCCCACAGTTGGAATCCCTCCAACCGACAAGTAGCTCCTCAGTAGAAAGCGACCGAACTTATCAGAGGCTCCGTGTTTTGACAATTTGTACTCAAGCCAAATTGAGCATTTACTACAGGACCTTGAGTAATAAAAGGAAACCACTCCCTGTGATTGAATTAACGTGGGCGAGTAGGAAGCAGAACTAAAATCTTCAGGTGACAATGACGTGCACGCTGGTAATGCTGAACGGGGTCGCAGGGAACCGTCGGAAAGAAAAGCTCCGTTGCCGTATTTCATTGAAGAGGAGATTTGTTTGTTGGTGTCAATCCATTCTGATTGAATTGAAATAGTTCTCATCCAGTTGTTGTCGGAGGGATGTCTCATAGCCCAGGAAGTTGTGGTTCCCATCAGTTGAATGTTTTCAACTTCTAATTCAAAAAGTTCCCCAACCTTGACTGGTTTTCTAAGTTCTGGAACTCTCTGTGCTCTGATGGCAACCAACGAGGGTTCGTTGATCTCTACATTGAAAGACTTCGATAATTTAGTCCTCCCTGAGAGTAGTGGGATTCTATTTGATTGTTCTGAGGAGATTCCAAATCCATTCAAACAACTTTCAGCATTCTGACCAACATAACAAAGATCTAACTTTATACGACAACCTTCACAGGGCTGGTCAAAACTAATCCAGGGGATTGCCACTCCTCTAGACATTGACACGGCGCTGTTTACTTTTTCGGTAAAGTTTCGAAGGTCTCCACTTCGAAGGATCATTCCATCACTCGGTTTAGACGGGTTGAGTTCCAACACGGTCATCTTCCCTCCGGTGGAACATCGACCCCATCCGTACTTTGTTACTCTGACGAGAGTATCTGAATAGGTCCAGGCTCGAGTTTGCTGCGCAGTGGTGACAATGGTTTCAATTGGAAAAGGGACATCAACTGCAGCGCGGGCATACTCCCAACCAAAACCAGGCGTTGGAGAGAACGAAAGATAGTTGTGAGAGATCGATTGGAAGAGACGCTTTGACGGACACTCGACATCAGTCGTAATGTTATCAGAAACAGACCACTTGGCGTAACTCTCAATTGGGTCTTCCCAAAAGTAACTTCCAGTTGTCGAAAGTAATGAACTTTGTGTGAGACCAGTGCGAGTTAACATCGCTTTGATGTCGATTGTCTTTTGGTCTGTTTCACTTCCAACTATCTCCGTCACATAAAATGAAATATTTACTTTTAATTCTTGTGAACTCATACCATGAGTTACTCTGAGAAGATCAGAGTCTGAGACTGCATTGCCCACAGTCAGAATGTTGTTCTCCTCGACGGATTCTAAAAGTACCATTCGAGAGTTGCTGACAGAGAGAGAGTATCTCGCTGTCACTTCGTAGACGTAGAATCGAATATCAACAGATGCGATTCTAAAATAACTAAATATCAACAATGACGAAACATCAGGTGACAGTCCACATGAAGAAGAGCCCCCACGAAATTTCCTTCCAGGAGAAGGCTCAGCTTCAATAGCAATACCAATCGGATTTGCCTCAACAGCGAGAATCCAAAGATTAATTGTCACACAAAGACTGGTTACTATTTCAACACCGTCACTGTTGACAGACGTCTCACAGATGTCGAACGTTGTTTGTCTGACTGGTGTTGCTGCAGCTGCACTTCCGTATCTGAGCGTAAGAGACCCGACTCCTGAACTTACTAATCTTTCTGCTTTCACTTGTATTGAACCAAACGAATACTGAAACCCCCCAACATCTTCTGGAATGTTATTATTAAAAACTGAATCGAGTGTCACGTCACTGCTGACTGATTTTCCATTTTCAGTGACCCAATCTGGTGAGCTTCCCTTTGGCGTTGTTGAAGGTCCCCCGTTTGGTATTACAGTCACACTCTGGACATTTGATTTTATCACGTCTGCAATTGGAGTCTTACTTCTGAATTCGAAGTTAATTGTGACGCCTTCAGATGAGAAGGCATCGACATCCTTTGAAATATTAACACAACCGACTGCACCAACCGAACACAACGCATTCCCAGAAGAAGAACTGACCTTCACGTAATTACTACCCAAAGCTGAAGAAGAGAGCTGCAGGTGTATTTCTGATTGGCAGCTGTAAACTTGTGTTCCTGTGATCCCAGAACCTGTTGCGTGAAACGTAATTATAAGTTGCTCTACTACACCTGCTGAAGGTGCTGTTCCTTCAAGATAGAGTCCTGAGAATAAAGCAATTGATGAATTCATTCTGACAGAGATAATCGAAGTTGTCGCGGAAACTGATTTCAATACAAAGACGTTGCCGCTTACAGTGCGGACATCTTTAATTGTGTCTGTGAAGACCCACCACTTTGCGTATATAATTGGTTTTGATGTGCTAACGGCATTCGCTACTATTTCCACATCAAATGTGTCGGACGAATTTTCAAAAAAATTAACAATTTTTGGAGAGCCGGTACTCGGAGAGCACTTCAACTCAACTGCTTCATATTTCCAGGTCAACACCGAACTTTGAGAATCTGAAGATCGAAACGATTCCGGACCTGCACCCCACGTTGAATGAAACGTAAATTGACATCCATAACAAGGTTTGTTGGGTCTCATAATCCATCTTGCTCCCCACTTGTCACCATCAAGTATTTGTGAAGGATACTTAAATACGCTGCAGTCGTTTCCATTCGATGATATGAAAGCACATTTAGGAGACCCATCAGCTAATAATTGTAACATGTCTCTGTTGGTTGCTCCGTCATTGGACAGTCCGGGTTCGTAAATGAGAGCGAAGAATTCACCAAAGTGATACTCATCTCTCACAAAGATACTGCCGACATGTGTTCCAGGTTCCACCGTTACAATAATCCCTTCTCTTATAACAGAAATCTTTTTATCAAAAGAAGTCGTCAGAGTCGACGCTGGTATCCTTACTGGTGATACAACGTAACCTTTTACATCACTAACAGCAGTCGAAGTATGCGACAGTTTGAACAGTAATTTGCATCCTCCAGTAAACCGACTACACTTGTTATCAGCAACGTAAACTCTAAAGTTAATAAATAACGAAACACCATCTTCATGAAGAGAACTGTTCACAAGTGTCGACAGGGATGCTACAGATGTCGAGTATACATCAGTCAGAGGAACACCGAGTACTTTTGATAAAGTATCAGTTTCATCAACTAAAGCAGTTACTGACCATCCAATCAACGACGACTGATGAAGTGGTATTTGAATACCATTTGAGTTGAATAAATGAAACCTAACCTTGTAAGGAATCAAACAATCGATATACGATCCCTCTACTGCCTTGATTGAGTTCATCTCTTGTACTGAACTTTTAATAAATCCAGGGGACGGTACCCTCTCACCAGCCATCTCCAACTTAACATCAAGAGGCATCACCGAAACAAATCGAACCTCAGCGGGTAGTAGTCTCTTAATTTGAATAATAAATCGAGTCCATGAGTCTCCATATGTCACATTTAAAAAAATAAAACCAGATATTTCAGAAACCAAAAGGTGAGGTGTAAATGAAAAGGTAAAAACCCCTTCGTGGTTCCAAGAAACAGATTTTGGAAGAGGTTCAAGAGACCTTCCGACTAAAATATCGACTTCACTAGGAATCGAACTTGTTTGATAATCGAAGTACGAGTACGACAACGAAATAGTTCCGTTTGGAGCCAACTCCGGTGCTTTCCGAAATGCTTGAAAAGCAATCGAACAGAGCTGACCGCCAAAACAAGTTTTCATAAAACACTCCGCGTTAGTGTCCCCGCAGTTATTTGTGTTCTTCGGAGAAATAAACTTCTCCGACATAGTAGTGACCGAGTCAATAGAAATAAAGTAAACAGATCTCTCTTGAATATTAATCCAATATGACGACGAAAGCAGAGAATTGCTGTCGGCAGAGAATCGAACTCCGCAACCAAAGTCATTGTTCGGACAAACAGATCGATACTGGAGTCTCATTACTAAGAAACCATTTATCATAACTTGACGTAGTCCGTTAGTCGGCCAACCATAGTTGGCAGAGTGAGTACCGCTGCAGGTACCGAGTCCAATGACTTTAAATGGAACACCGATTTCGGTATCCGGACCGTACCAAAGACTACATTGTAATCCACTCATAGTAGTAGCAGAAGCACATCTCTGAACATCAACAACATGAGATCCGAAAGGTACGATAACTCCTCCTGTAGTCGCAACACGTATTGTGTATGTGACGGTACTACCGCTAGACAGGAGTGGTGTTCTCGAGACTTTCTGTGATAGCGGACTTGTGATATTTATTATCGGAATCGACATCACCGAATACCGAGTCGAGATGTCCGTCAGATTCGTGAATTCCGTGAACTGCAGTTCCGAATCGAACGACACGTCTGTTGAGACAGAGAGCATTGCTGCTTGACCAGAAGACTTTGATCTCCAGTACCCACTACCACCTCCGTTTTGTAATGGTCCATTGTTATGTAATTGATAAACAATTCCTTGTTTTGAAACTCGTTTTGATCCGAATGTGGAATCAAAGAAAGCTGGTGTTGCTTCACCAGCTTTGTAGACGCAGATTTTAAACCTCTCCGACAATCCAGAATACACAGGAGGTAGAGTGAATGAATTCAGTAACGTATTCCACACCATTGATGTTGTGTTTGAGACTCTCAGTAATTGAAACCAATCAGAAGGAGACGATCTATCAGCTGGAGATGAACACATTTCAGAACCATTCACAACAGTTATCAGATCAGTAGTAAACCCGCCTGAGTTTTGATCAAAGCAGGCAATCCCTCCTCCTATTTCCTGATTAAATGAACACCAAGACGCCAACGATGTCTCAGTCCCACTCTGACTATCTTCAGTCGTGACTCGCATATCCAAAGCTGAAATATTAGTGCCGGCAGAGTCTGCTTCAAATTCTAAGAAGGAAGGATGAGAATAAAGAAAAGAATGTCCGCCTTCTGATGGTATCCACATCCAAGGCTGTTCTACAAGTAAAGAACTGTGTGATATTCGATAACAAACTTTATACTGTCCTGGTGATAACGGAATGTGAAATGATGCGAATATCTTTGTATCAGACCCAGACTGGCTAGACAATGATGGACACACAGCGGTCGATCTACTTGTTGAGCTTAGAGAGCAGTCAGAGAAATGATTGGTGGCGGAGTCCACAGCAGGTCCAGAGCAATCACCGTCTTCCAACGTCTCCCAAGAGTCTACTTGTCCCCATGTCGTGCTCTCTGATTCAGGAAGTCTGTGTGAAGGTTGTTTAACCAAAACTAGTTTAAAATCATTCGAACTCGTCACAACATCAGACGATGAGTAAGAATTAAACCAAAACCCAACAACTCGATCCACTGCCCCAGAACTACTCGGATTTGATACAAATTGAGTAGCTGCTCCTCCAAGAGCGACAGTCGTACTGTCAACTCCGTTGTAAAGTGAAAAGTGTGGTGACAGATGTTGATCGAGTGACCAACTTTTAATTAAAGCAACAGATGTGAAGAATGAAGGAAGCAACGTAGTTGGGTTTCTAACAACAAACTGATTTGGAATTTGAGATCCCTGAGAGACTTCTACCCAACGGGGGTGTTGATCAACAAAACTGAAGACGGACTTGACACAAACTCGATACTCAACTCCGACATCATTAGATGTCTGTGGAAGTGTTGTTTTTATGATCGCCACATCTGTGGGTCCATTAGCAGGTCCAAGATCAATGATTCCAAATCTCGAATTGTCATGTTCGAGTCCGACATGAAGCGACTTTCCTCCGTAAAACGCCACATATCGATCACCAGAACTACAAACATCTCTGATGCTAATAATCTTCACAGCGTCTTTACCATTATCAGTATCAAAAGTTTCACTATTAGAAGAAGGATCACAAATTCCTGATTGCGATTGCTGAGTACATTTAATAAAACTGATTACTGATAAGGCACTGTTAGTCGGTTGATTACCAGCGGTAACGAACCATCTGACACCATTATCAACAATGGAATAGCTACCAGGATTCCACCACGACATTGTTGAGTTTGTTACGTTGAATGATGATTGGTGTTGGATTTGAACACAGAGATGGTACTCACCAAAATCCAACGGAACTTTCAAAAAGAAATAAGCATTCTCAATACTCTCACTTTCAAATCTCAACTCCGATGTTGCTGAAGCGATACCGAAAGCGGTACCAAGACAGTTGTTGTTTTCCAATTTCGGATTCGATTTTATGAGTTTTGCTCTAAATGAATTAACTAACGGAGTACCTATCGTGCTGTTTAATAAACCTTCAGGTATCGATAATTGAAATCTAATCATCTCACCTCCCACTAAGACACTCCCAGGGGATGGCGTTACAGTTATCGTCACAGCGGGTGTGACTTCCCAGTGTCGTAGAATCATCCAATTAGAGTAACCAGTTTGCTTGTAACATATTTTATAATAATTCCCACTAAGGTCCTCAGAGTTATATTCCGGAAGCCTGACGACTGCAGCGACAGAATGGTGATTCCAATAACTGAAGTCTCCAGGAACGATGTCATCAAATATGTGAGAAACTTGTCGAAGGTGAGAAGTCAGTTCAGTTGTATCAGCTGCTCCCCAACAGCCGCTTCCTTTGCAGAGTTTCTTTATTGGTTCTGCTTCTGTGCACGCCGTCTGTTGATAAAAATTATAAAGACCACTGCTATCAAGATTTCCATAACCTTCTGTTGGACAATAAAGAGATAAATAAGTATCAGCCAATAAAGGATTCCAATTAGAAGGATTTATATCACAATTTGATGACACCAACACCAGTCGCAGAACATCACCTGAATTGTCGCAACCACCAGAACAAGAGAGTCGTGGAGCAGTTGATAACTCTGACTGAATATCAGTTATTAGAAATAACGTTTCTATTCCTGATCTCGATTCAACAACAGACAGGGTTGGTGTTGCTGATGAAGTTGTGGACATGACTGATGGCTGAGTCCATTGGTCTCTAGATAAGTAACCTCCGCTAGGCATTGGATTATCAACATCGTTGATAGCGACACGACCCCCCCAGGGTGATACTTCTCTCCAATTCCAACCACTCAGTCTAAAACAAATTCGATAATTCGCAACTTCAAAAGGAAGCTGAACATAAAACGCAACGCTGTTGGCAGTCGCGATGTCTGAGGAAGAACCATCGCAGCCAGTTCCGTGTTTTGATGAATCCGCGTTGTTACATTCGACCATCCCGCCATCTCTGTTTTCAGAAGCAGACACTTCTGTTTTAAATAAAGGATAGTCACAAGGACTATTAATAGGAACTATTCTCAGTACACTTCCCTTAGTCATCATCACATTGTCTCCTTCATTCCAACTTCTCACGTGGTTCCATGGCCTCGAATCTAATGTCGCAAGAGTCTGATTTTCTACTGAAATAATAATCGGACCCCAAGTACCTGCTCTCGTGTCATTAATATACCAACTGACTTCAGGAGGATATGTGAGAGTCTGTTCTCCCCACTTCTGTGGAACCAACATTGTTGAGTACTCACTCAGAGTCGCTGGAAGATAAATCTCATTCAGGTGAAGCCATTTGGTTGGTGTAGAACCAACTTTTGAATAATGAAATGGAAGTACTCTCATCCCAGTGTGTTGAATGCAGTTAGAACCTGATGTACAAGTTCTTCGATAACAAACATTCCACTGAGAGTATGAAGTACTCGGAACATAAAGTGATGAATAAGTTAACAACTGAGAATGAGAAGAGTGATTACCATCTCCAACAGTCGGGTCTCCCATCAGATCTCGAGAAGCCATTCCATGAAGAGCTCCGCGATCGATATATCCAAAAGTGATATCAGATTCTCGATACCAACAACCAACTGAAGGAGAGGATCCGAAAGGAACACTTTGATCTCTTCCCGAAGACGTCGATTCAGTGAAATGTGTGCTCGCAACGAGTCGGAAATAATCACCTCCTTGAGGAGACCAATAGTTAGCTCGTCTGTGTTGTCTTACAAGTGGAACAGCTGTTGAGGTGATCGGATCTTCCATTTCACTCTCAGAAGTAATAGTGCTGAGTTTCCCTCCACCAGAGTCATCGAAAATGATTTCCCCCCAAGTGCCTGGTGTCAGGTCGACCATTGACCAACCAACCTCCTCAGCGATCATCGTGAAATGTGAATTACCACTACCAGACACGCAGTCTGCAGTACAGGAGTATAACTTTCTCCAAACTGGTATTTGGTCGATTCCTGTTCTGTTTTCTTCTTTCAGAAGTATTCGTTCTTCTCTCGAAGAGAAGCAAATTTCGAACTTGTTCCCAACAGTCTTCGGTAGTCTGACATATGCATACGAGTGTTTTGTTGAAGATCCAGAAGTTGGTAAAACAGTTAAATTAAAACTGTTGACGTTGTTATAAAGACCCCAACTACTCCAACTATCAACAAGAGGATTACCGTACTGGGTTCCAAAGATTCCCATCCCACCTGATGTTGATCCTTCGATTAATCCAATGCTACCATCTGAACTCCAGGTTCCGTTGTTTTCGATAAACGAGCTTCCGAGATACGATTTTAACGGAGATTGAAATTCATAAGTACACGGATTACCTTTCGGTACGATCTTCAAAGAGTCACCAGATCCGCACTCCATCAGTGAATTTGTATCAGAACTTCCACAAGACGAGGGAGAGTAAGTGAAATTCCAATGTTCTTCCAAACTCAATAGTTGTATGATGGCATACTGACCAACAGATGGTTCTGGAATGTTATACCAGGCGTTGGAAGGTTTCGAAGTAAAAATAAAAACATCACCGACCTGGAATAGCGTCCAGTCAGGAATCTGAGTATCCCAAAAAGGATCGTCAGCCAAATCTGCTTTGAAACAAATAACGAAAGGTGTTGAAGAAGAGGGAGCATCGATAGTGATATGAGCAGCATCGACGTGAGTTTGATTTGTTTCTGTTTCGAGAGACAAACCGAAACCATTTCTGGTTTGTAGAGGAGAACTACTTGAGAGGTATTGATTACAATTATCACCACCAGATGAAGCAGACCACTCAAATACTTTCACAGCAACTGACGAGTCATCGCTGGTGTTGAAGTAGTTGGAGGCAGTTCCGTCTGTCGGTGAAATTGTTTTTATTTGAATTCTAACTTCCTGACCCTCAACAAAACTATTCGATGAAATATCCATCGAAAAGTTATATCGTCGAAGAGTATTAGAAACTGACATCGAAGAACTAATTGTTGGCAACGACATCGACATCGTCATACTCGAAGACGACGTCGGAAGCGACACCGTACGAGATTGTGTTATCGAAAGAGAACTTATCGACTTCGACTCAGAAAACGAACCACTTTCAGAACCCGACAAAGAATCAGAATAAGAAACAGATTTTGAATTAGAAATTGTTTTTGTTGGTAAAGACAACGATTCCGTAACTGTGTCTGACAAGCTTCCCGACTCAGTCAGGGTCACTGTCGCCGTCCCAACACCTCCAACAGCAATTGTCATTAGACACATTCCAATTACAGTTTTCAATACCATTTTTTTTTTTTTTTTTTTTTTTTTTTTTTGTTATTTTTATTACCCAACCTGGTAATTATTAATTAAAGAAGAGTAGCAAACCAAAAAAAAAACAAAAAACAACCCATTCGAAGGATTTAGAATAACTGTAAAGTTTAAAATCGATGTAAATGAAATTTGTCAGGTTAGCTTTGGCAACAAACTAACCGCCACGGCTGAACTACACTTCGCAGAATTGATAGTTTTACGTCGGATTTTAATGACTGATGCTGCAGTGTTGCCGGCACCACCAGCACTGTAAGGGTTCCAATGCTTGCGAAGACCAACAGCTTCACGCATGCAGTCTTTGAGTCGTTTGTCTGTCTGAAGAGCTGCCAATCCAGGAAACCATTGCGGGATATCAATATTATCTCGAGGTGATAGCGTACTGACTACTAAGAAACTGGATGGATCGATGTAGTTGTAGTTGTGGTCAGGATTCTCAAAATTACTACCAAAACCTGATCTTATCGTCGACATCGTTGCGAAGACGGGTTCTCGAGTGACAGTTCGACTCCTAGGCAGCTGTTTTCTTTGTGATTCCCGACTCTCAGTTATCATTTCTTTATAAAACGCCGTCCAATATTTAAAGTTGCTAATCCTTATGCTGATCAACTCATTTTGAAAGAACGTCTGCTGCAGACTTGTGAGAGGTCGCTTTTCACTATTCTGACGACACAACTTCAACAACAGTCGTCTGTAAGATCTGAGAACCTCTTCAGTATGAGATATGTGAAGTTTGTTTTTAGGATTCGTCACCAAATTCTCTTTCAACTTACGAACATAAAGATTTTTTGAAATAATCAAAAAGTGAATACGACATTTGATTAGTGCTCTACTACCCTGAATCACATTTACCAACTCTTTGATTGCTCGTAGACAACATCCTTCTTTAGACAGCAATAAAGCTCTTTGATACTGGGCTCCCCCTTCCAGCTTCAGTTCAATTCCGACTGCGGTCATTAATTCTGATAACCGCTGCGGTAATGTAGCAAAATTAGCAGCTCTCATTGACTTTTTAAGTGCGGTGTATATTCGTATTTTGTAATAAAACTTTACTAAGATTGGATTCCATGATGAAATGAAACAACTCCCAAACAGACAATGAGAATGAACACGACGGCTATTTGTCGTCGTTAGTATCGGTTCGATGTTGTCATCGAGTTTGATAGTTTCAAGTTGAAGTTTCTGTTCGACTGTTGTGGGAACTTCTGTTGGAGTGATTTTAATAATATTTTGATGTTTATCATCAGCTGGTAACGTGGTGATGTTGTCTGGTTTGGTGTGATGGATAATTTCATTTTGTATGACAGGAATTGGTTTCTGAACATCGTCAACTTTAACTGATTTCAGAGTCGTAGAAGTCTGTACTGCCACTTCAACAAACAGAACCGGTTGTTGTCTCACAGGATGATTAGATTCATTTCTCTCTGGTGTTGGATTATCAAATGTTGAACTGAGATTTGAAGTTTTTGTCGTCAGAACATCAGAACTGGTTGAGCACTCTAATTGTTGGACGACTTCTCTTTTAATTGATTTGCTTTCGATTCTTGCCAGTCTGAGTAAATTCTTTAGTTTTGCTACCTCCTCTTGGAGTACAGCTGAGTTCTTCATGAACACTTCCCTCTCACCATCCCACTTTACTGTGTAACTGGCTAGTCGAAGTTCAGATCCTTCTCTTAGTTTCTTTATCGCATTGGAGGTTTCCTTTTCGAAGGTTTTCAATTCGTTCGCAGCTTTGATCGAGTTCATTACTTTTTTCCTCAGCTCACTTTCTAAGTTCTCAATCGTAGTGTGGAGTTTAATGACCTGTTTTTTTATTTTAATGAAAAAATGATTTAAAAAAGACCTCATCTAATTGAGTAACAACATACTTGTGTTTGAAGGTCTGAATTAGAAGCATTTTGAACCTGCTGAACGTAAGACTTCATTCGTTGTCTCTCAGATTCGATTAGTTTGTCGGCCTCTTCTTGAATTCTCGCGATTTCGATATTACATTCCTCACTCAAAGCATCCATCTGTTGTTGATGTTGATTGATACTAATTGTTGGTACTGAAGGAATGTTACTCTTCGGAATAATTTGATTAAAGCTGCTGCTTAAGAAGGGATCTCCTGAATCTTCGATGCTGGTGCTGCTGATAAGTTGATTAGCTGAACTGCTGCCGAGTACTCCGAGTGACGATTTATTAAATTCAATTTGAGAAGTGTCATTTCCATTAGTGTTAGTCAGAGAGACCTCTAATATCAGTCGATTGTGTTCGAGTTGGAGAGCGTTGTGTTTGGTTTCAGATGCTGAGAGTTGTTCTCTGAGGTTGTTTATCATCTTCTCAAAGTGATCATTTTTATCATTCACAAGAGTTAGTTGTGATAGTCGTTTTCGTTGAGCGTATCGAGGTGGGATTTCAAGACCGTTCACATGAAACTGTTCGAGAAGATAAGAAATATCACATTCTTGTGTTTCCACTGTTTCACGAAGTTCATTCATCATGTCGTTGTGAAAGTTTTGAATTTGTTTCATTTCAAGTTTGTGAACATCATTAAGTTCCTGTCGTAGTTCATGGATTCCTTCGTACTTCGATTGTTGAACTTCTAAGTCGTGTTCCAGAGTCTCGGTTTGGTTGTCTTTGCGTTGGAGTTTTAAACTTATAATCCGAACTTCATTTTCCAATTCTTCAACTCTGGCGAAGGCGCTGTGACCTGTCGACTGAGCTGCTTCACTGACCAGGTATTGCATTTCTCTTCTGGTGTTTTCTATTGTAATGTCAACTTGTCTTTGATTGTCTTGGATCTTGTTTTCCCAAAATCTCCGCTCGTTTTCGTTAATGTCTTTCAGTCGTTGGTTCTCATCGCGGAGTTGCTTTTCAGTCATTTTAGCATCCTGACGAGCGTTGGTCAGATCCTTTCGAGTGACTTCAAATGTGAGAATCAAATTATTAATTTTCTTTTGATAAGAAGATGCTTGTGACGTCAGAGAGTCGGATTTTACATCAAATGCGTGTGAGACCCGTCCTCCTAATCGGAAGGCTTCCTCAGCTATTTCAAAGACCTCCTGCTGGTCTCTCGTTAGTTGGATTACTGTCTCTCGTAGTCCGGGAGATAAAAGATCTAAATCTGATAAGACGCAGGGTCTCTTCGCGACTGATAGCATCGAGTCGAGGACGTTCAGGAGGTCACCAGCGGGTGTGGCTAGCAAGTCATTCTCATCTTTGAACGCTTCCATAAAACCATCTCCTCCTTCTCTGAAACTGTTATTAAATAACGTTGAGCTCTTTCTCTGAGCTTTGTCTTGAAGTGGTTCCATCTCTTCATTGTCAGCTACGGGAAACAGTTCAGTGTCGTCCTCATCAATTGCAACAGACTCTTCCATCGAACTCTTCTTGCGAGTGGAACGTCGTTTCTTCTTCAACATGCGATCGCATTGTTGTCATCACTGATTGGAATGTGTGTGTTTGTGGTTTAGACTTTCATTTTTTAGTACATCACACAAATAATATTCACTTCCCATAATAAACGGCTGTCATGAAGGGAAAAAAAAAAAAAAAAAAAAATGAAATCTTCTTTTGTGACAAGGAACGCAAGAGAGAGCTCAACAACTTCTTCTTGTGAGAATGTACCACGCAGCGGATTGCTAGCATTATCAATCCAATTATTATATCGCCGTTAAAAAAAAAAAAAAAAATGACAAAGTCAAGGAACAGAAGAAAAGCAGGTGCAAACAGAAAGAGGCTGACTATGCCAGTGAACGTTGTCTTTCTTTTCTAAAAAAAGAGATAGTGGGTTTTTATACAAATTTATGCAGGCAGTGGAGAACAACACAACACCGTTCATGGGTAGCGTTGTCGTCACATCTCGCTCAGTGAAACGGAACAATCTAATTGTCATTGATTCCATCAGACTTTCCTTTTCTTTTGTTGTTTTTATTTTCCCTTGTTCCATTTTTTTTTTTTTTTTTTATATAAAAAAAGAATTTTTCGTTCTTAACTCTACCAAACATAATATATACGCACGCAAAAATTAATACTTTCTCCTCTCTTCATAAAAAAAAAGGCTTCTGCAGGTTATTATCCTCCTCTTCCAAGAAGAAAAACAGATGCCGCTGTTAATACAAGTTGTCAGGTCAGGTAACTACCTGACTTATTTCGTAAGACGTTTGAAAGCTAATCAAACTGATGAATGATGTGCTTTAGTTTATTAGTCACCACCAGAAATAATCGGATTTATTTATTCTGAAGTAGTCAAAGTCTCATCAGATCCGTAATTCTCTAACCACTTCTCGATACCTCCCAGGAGGATGCAAACCTGTGATTTTTGTGTTTGTGATGTCGTTTTGTGTTGTTGTGGAGTAGAGTAAAGAGACACACCTGGGGAATTGAAATCGTCGCCTTAGAAGCAGTCTGCAAAAGGTACTGAGCCGCAGACTGTGAAAGACCGTCAGCTTGCGCAGAGTACAAAATAATAAGTTTTTTCTCTACCCAGTTTGCTACGTGAGATGGGAACTCCGCTGGTGGAATTCTCGCTGCAACTTTAATCGCTCGTCCGCCTTCTGGTCTGCAATCGACGACAACGATGTCATCACTAGAGCTGAGCATTGAATGCAAGTTGTTGGCTGAGATGGTTTCGATCGTATTCGAGTCTTCTTTCTTCTTTAACCAATCCACAACAAATGTTTGTGGATTCTCTGGTCTCGCTTCAATTATCTCCTTCGCCAGGTCATTCAACATCATATGGATGCTGTGCTTGCGGAGGTATTCTTTATCATCTTCATGCATGATGTCTATACCGAGCCTGTTATAACTTTTTAAATATAAAAAACACGACAACAACACCACAAGATGAACTCCCTTCCACTGTGAGCTATGTGCTTTGAAGAAAAATAATTATTGACATCACTGAACTGGCCTTCAGAACATTATAACTAACTAAAAGTGGGTAATTGGGACAGGGTAAACGAGGAGCAGAGCGATGTGCGGTAGGGAGGGAATTGTGTGTTAGAAACAAAAACAAAACATTGAAAAGAGGAAGAAGGAATTTTGCAATCTTACAAAAACCGAAACACGTCACGATGCTTAGTATGTGAGAGTGTGTAGTGTTTCCAACTACTGTAGTATTAAAATACTATAAAAAACTCCTACTAAAAGAGTTAACAAAAAAAAAAAAATGATAATAAAATATTATCATTTTCTGTTTTGTGTATTCGAACTAACTAAGACAACAGACGAAGGAGTAAAATAACTAAAAAAAAAAAAAAAAAAAGAATTCTTTTTTTATAGAGCGGAACAAAGAGGAAGAAGAGAAAAAAGAAACAAACAAAAGAAATAAAACTAAATTCATCCATATTCATATACAACAAGGACAGAAATATTTCACGAGTTGAATAGAGAGAAGACAGAATTAATCTTTCGAAGATGTAAATCCTTCTGACGTATGACGACGACAGAAAAGAGTAAAACTACAAAAAAAAAAAAAAAAAAAAAAAGTTTCATGAAAAAAGAAAATAAAATAAAGTAAACCTGGCACATCAAAAGGTCATTTGGAGGGGAAAAAAAAAAAAAAAAAAAAAAAAGAGAAGCCCTCTCAGTTTGCAACAGACAGAGAGACGCAAGTAATTGTGAAAAACTTCTTTTCAACACACACAACAGTAAATACAGTCAGGAAAGTCAGCAATAAACATTAAGTACAAGTATTGCTTTATGTGTGATAAAGAAAGCTGGGGGGGGATAACTTGATGGGGGGAGAAACATCTTCCCAGAAGACTACACTGCAGGTTTGGCAGATCACAACCTGCAGGCAGAACCAATCAAACAGATCTTAGCTAATTGTAATGAACTTCGAGATGGTTAACTACATTTACGTAATCGGTTGACAAACAGTTTTGGGTTTGAAACTGACTTTTCAAAAAAAAAAAAAAAAAAAAGATAATTTTCAGGAAAACTCCCCCCCTGAAATGATTGCATCGCAATGTCTCGGCATCAGAGCACACCCGAGTCCACACGCGATTAGGTAGTGAGATATATTTATATATAAAAAATAAATAAATTTAAAAAAAAAATAAGGGTACTGAATTCCTGATTACACAAGAAAGAGCGAATAGAACAATGGATTGCTTTATAAAAAAAAAAATGGAATATACGCCTTGACTTTAAAGCCAGATGTAGCTAACCTGATTCGCTTAATTAGTTCTAGAGAAAGATTTCACAAAGATTTCGATGCCCTTTTCTCTGAAAGAAAATAAAAATATCATATAATAAGGGTTACTAACAAAAGAAAAGAGATGACATACAAAGGGCTCTAAGCAGCAAAAAAACTCCTTTGAGTAGACGAAACCGGCTACAGAACTGAAAAAAAAAATATAATTATATTTTTGTAAGGTAATTAGCGTGACTATTAATTATTTTTTTAAAACTTTTTTATATTAACAAGATAAGACTGAAAGTGATCATTTTACCCCTTAAAAGGAACACACATAAATACACATAAAATGATTTATGAAAAAAAAAAAAAAGTTGATTCGGAGAACAAGACTAGGCTTTTTATTCATTTATTTATTCACGAAGCCTAGGAAGCCAAAGCCAGGAAAAAAGCTCACAGGTGTATCGCTACCAGCAACTCTGAGACTCTCACAGACGTATAAGAGACTTTTGAATCAACCGAAAACTAACAAAAAAAAAAAAAAGTGTCCCAAGAAAAATATAATACAATAACCCAACAAAGATCCTGTGTTGGTGTGTGTAAAGGAAAATCTAAGTTATTTGAAAAAAAAAAAAAAAAAAAAAAAAACTCAATTTTTAATCACCTTACATAATAATCGGAAGACCCAATAGAGAATACCAATAAAAGCGTAATATCCCTGAATCTCTCTCTCTCTCTCCCTATTCAGGTTATCTATGTGTTAGATTGTAAATAAAGAGGTTTAATAGAGTCTTGTATTAAGAGACCTTTTTTTTTTAAAAAAAAAAAAAAGAGAGAAAAGAGAAAAGATATGATCTACGGGTTTCAAGATATTGTTTCCTCTGTACTCGTTGTGTGCACAACATTATTAACAAAAAAAAAAAAAAAAAAAGCTATTATAAAAAAGAGGAAACTAAATGAAACTCATGATACAAAAAAAATGGGGTAAATATATGGATGAAGAAATGAAAGAAATAAGAAAAGAAAAGAAAACGATCATTTTACGTCTACGCCGTGGCTTTAAAGCCAGATGCACTGTAATGTAGTTGCCGCTGTTATACTGAAAAGGGGGGGGAATGGAGACGATACACGGGGAGCACAGTTTCAAGAAAACTACACACTCCCGGAAGAAGTAAAAAAAAAACAAAGCACCCGACCTCAATGTCCACCTGAGGTTTTTATTTTAAAGAAAACAAAGGGAGCAGCGGTGGGTATGACAAAAACAAAAAAAAAAAAAAAAAAAAAAAAAAGGGTGCAATTGCCGTCGCAATTGAGGCAAAGCAAAAAAAAAAAAAAAAAAAAAAAATGAAAATACTATAAATTAATCACAGCTCAACGCAGAAAAGAGGAAAACGATAGTTATTGTTACCCTCTTTCATTTTATGAGAGAAAGAAGAAAGAAGAGAAGAAAAAAAACTGAATCTAATTGTTAATTTGCATCTAATTATATAACAAGGGGGTGCTTGAAGGGAAAACTTACTTTTTTTTTCCTTTCCCCAGCAAGGAATCATTCAATAACCAATACTGGCCGGCCCACAACAATTTCTAATTTTTCAAAAACAATGCAACATATCAAAAGTTAGTTAGTTAGTTAGTTAGTTAGCAAGTCCATCAGACCACCGAGTATCGGTTAGGTAGACACTCAAAGAGTACCGGGTGGCTCTTCTGAGGGTCCCCAATACTGCGGCAGTAGGAAGAACCTAATCCCGGGGGATTATTTTGTTAGTATCAGCACAGGGCATACTAGATCAGGAGACCTAGAAACACTTTGCTTCCACCTTGTCCGGTATACTAGCAGGAAACCACGCAATTAAGTAAACAACAAAAAAAAAAAAAAAAAAAAAAAAAAAACTAGTTCTAATCTGAAACACTAAATAAACTTGATATTATGATGAAAAAATAAAACAAAATAAAATAATATAAGATAACATAAAATAAAATAGATGAATTTAATAACTCAGTAAACACAGTTGATGATTTCAGGGATTAATTTTGAATAGTATATCTATGTAACTCCGAGTCGGAGGACCTCGCACCTTGTAGTCGAACCACTTCCGTTCTATCCGCTCATAGTTGGCGTAGTGGATCTTATTGAGCAGATCAGTAAATTGAGTCTTTTCTATACCATTATAGCAGAAAAGCTCAACTGTCCACAGAAAATTGTGTATTTCCTCGATCACCGTGTGATTGTAGGCATTATCGATGGCTTGTAAGACTTCGAGCTTATCTCGAGAAGTGAGTTTCGGAAGGTTAGAGAATTTAACAAGATGCCTCAATAACCACTGTCTCGGCAGGGCCGCACGCAGCGGAAAGCTCTGCAGGTAGCTCTCCAGGTCCTTCAGCATTGCAGCTAGTTTCGGCTGATTCTCTGTGGCAAAGAACGTATGGTGGTGTTGTCCGTCATTTGTCGGGTCATCGCATTGCGGGATGTCCGGGAAGAATTGCTGCACTATGATCCTCGCGCCATTACATCTCGAGAGAAGGTGATGTGCGTCTGTGTCGGTGTGATTACAGAATCGACAGTCAGTAAGACCCAAGGCAGGGAGCTTTACCAGTTCGTGATGACCCGTTCTCACTCGGGCTATAATAATCTCGTCACTTCTTAAAAGGTCCTGATGGAACTTCTGTACCCTACCAGACGATGTTGCCAAGTTGTGGACGTGTCGCGTATCTCGGGAGCGAAGCCATGCTTTTCTGACTTGGTTCACAATTGAACATTGAGCCATTCGGTAGTCAAAGGGAACCTCCGTGAGCGGTATCTCAGATGACGCAGCTTTGGAAGCCAGGCTATCAGCTAACTCATTTCCAATAACACCACAATGAGAAGGTACAAACTGCATCGTAAACGGGCGATTCAGGGTGGAAATCTGGCTGAGAATCTCGTGGTTGGTGCGCGAATGCTGGCAGAGGTACCCCTTGGCCAAGCTACTCAGCGATGACTGGCTGTCGGATATGATGTGTATCCTGCCGTTCGGTAGTTGTGGCGAATTATCGCGGACGATATCCAGAGCCGAGATCAAAGCCCTCTGTTCTGCGTTAAAAGCCAGTCAGTCACTGTTTGTAGGCTCCATAGAATTCAAATCGAAGGGAGGGTTTTTTTTTTTTTTTTTTTTTCTCATTTTCTGAGCCACGAAAAAACAAAATAACCTCCGTGCAAAAACACCACCTTTACAGGGATCGCACACAGATTACTTTTCCAGATTGCTTTTATATATTCTCAACACATATGAGTGTCACCTTTTTACAAGGATTTTTTTTTTTTTTTTTTTTTAAAAAGAGTTTTTCGTTTTAATTAAATCCCCCCCGCATTAAAGAAATTTGTGTATTTTTTTTTTTTTTTGTAAAAAAACCCAGCAATCACCGTTACTTTATAAAAAAAAAATCGTAAGGACATCATTCTGCTTCGAACAACACCAACTAAAATTATAACAGAAAAAGAGTAAAAAAAAAGATAATAAAAATTGACAAAAACAACAAAGTGAGGGGAGAGTCGGGGGCATCACGAAAGTGAGTGTGCAGAGCGGCACATGTCTGTATTTATATAAAGCTTCTGCATTGCTTTGTTCAGTTGCTCATTTGAATCCTCCGCAAGAAAAAAACGAAAAAAAAAAAAAAAAAGCTACTACGAGCGGCCTAAAAAACTCGGCGCTAACAGTAAGCAACAACATCACAAAAACAACGCATCTGCTGATACAAAACAGACGGCGCTAACACTTCAGAAGTGATGATTCGATCCTTGGCTCACAAAGTACAGAATGTTGATAAAACTTTTTTTTTTTTTTGTGTTGTGTCTGACTGAACCAGCATTTTTGATGTCAGGCAGTCGAGAGAAAGGTTCTTGTGGGACAACATTTTTTTTTATTATTATAAAAAAAAAGAAACGAGTGTGTCTCCAAATACGTGAAAAAAAAAAAAACAACACAATTTTTTTTCCAATAAAAGTTTGCAAGTTACACACCAGTTGTGAAAATAGAGACAAACGACGTGCATTGCTATTTTAAGACAAGAGAATTGCACAACAAAACAAAGACAAATAACACGAACCTATCATCTCCTTTTCCCTATAAATGACGTGAGGGATGACAACGTCGTTAAGAACGACTTCGCGGAGAGGGGGAACTTTTGAGTGGATATGACAAAAGAAACTGATATAATATAAAAAAAAAAGAAATCAGAAACATAAATCTTTTCAGAATATTTTTTCGTTCTTTACATTTTTTTTTTTTTTTTTTTTTTCAAACATTGCAGAACTGGGTGGCTAGCAGCCAGCTGATTTTTTTTTTTTTTTTTTTTTTTTGTTTTTTTCATTTCTCCCATTTATTTTTTTTTACCATATAGCCAGGGTTTTTAGCTAGGGTCCCAAGCCAGTAATCTCTGTGTAGATATAACACCAGGCTAGGGAGATAATTTCTCTCTCTCTCTCTCTCTCTCTCTCTCTCTCTCTCTCTCTCTCTTTTTTTTTTCTTTCAAAGTTCATGATGATGAGGAAACAATCTCACACCATAGTCGCAATCCGCAAGAGGTAAATGTTTTATTCGAAAACTAGCAGATGTATAGTGTATAAACCGAACTCATGGTTTTAAGCGAAATAGAAACCTCTTGATATCAAAATGAAGCTTCAAAAAAAAAAAAAAAAAAAGAACAGAAGGAAACAAACAAATAAATAAAAGTAACGACTTTAAACCAAACCAATGAATCAACTAGAGCGACAGACACAGATGGCTTTGCTAGCACCGCATGTTTGTAACTTCTTTTTGCAACAAGCGTTGCTTTACGTCATCTCATTTTTTTGAAGTTATGAATGATAAATTGTTAGCTGACACGATTCACTGAAATAAAGACATCAGGTTGCTTTTAAGTCAATCGTTGATTCGTCTCAGAGAGCCCATCAAAAAAAAAAAAAAAGAAAAAGAAAACTAAAGAAATAGAAAAAACTTCTCAACAACAACAGTGTGTGAGACTCTAAAATCAATAAAAAAAAAAAATAATAAATTTTGTGTGGAAAATTTTTTTAAGAAAAAAATATGGTGCAATAATAATGGAAGACAGACAGACAGACAGACGTGTGAGAACGAATGGGACGATGGTAGAATAACTAACCTTTCGTTTTCCCTTTTTTTTTTACAGGAAAAAGATACAAAGCGCTCACAACACGCCAACTAGTACGCAGCAATCGAAGTAAACGGAGATAGGGTGTCGATAGTTAGTTAAGAGCATTGAAATAGAGAAGCAAATTCCTCTGCGAATTGACGGCAGTCATCAGGATCCCAAGTATCATCAAAAGGGAGTTGGTCGGCAGTCCAATGCGGATGATCTATAGCCGACTTCCACATCGAATCGAAATTCTCTTCTCGACGTTGTTTTGTACAAAAAACTCGAAATAATTCGGAATTGACATCTGCTGCGAGCTTTCCATTTGTAAGTTCACATATTCTAGTTGGCTCTGCTTCTACTCCTTTTATTACTGAGAAGCTGACAACGATTACTCTTTTCTTAAAACATATTCGATCTTTTCCCTTTACCTTCTCCTCTTCTCCTATTTTAAGCCCGGAGATGTATCTTTCGTTGAATTCTTCGATGACTTCGAAATTATCACTCATTTCCCTCTCAATGCCGTCTCTTTCTGTTCCTTCGCTGTATCGAGCTCCTCGTATAGGACAACATCGAGATACGTGTGGTCCCTGACACTCCCGGCATGTTATAAATGTCATTGTTTTATTATTAACCTATAAAGTAGCTGATGAGAGAGGGAGGAGAGTAATTTTTCGTTTAGTATAGCTGAATATCACAATATAACAAAGCAAAAATCAACGTTGACGGGAAAATTCATATTCGTTTTTCACTATTTTTTTTTTTTTTTTTTTTTTTTGTCATAGTACTCTTGCTATTGTTTATTTATTATTATTATTATTTTTTTACACCCTTTTCTTTTTTTTTGATTCTTCCTTTTTTTTTTTTCTCGTTCCTTTTCGTTCTTTCATTCTTTCGTTTACTGCTTTTTTTCCTTCAAAAAAAAAAACAGAAAATGAAAACTTTTTTTTAAAAAAAAAATGGGGGTGTGAAACTAAACTTTGACAATATTACAACTTAACTTGTGGAAGAAATACTTGTAGTTGTTAATCAAAGAAAAACGGTACGGTGGGAATAACAAAGTTTAGGTGAGAGACGCAATTAAATAGTTTTTTAGTGAGGGTTTTTTGTCACTTTTGATTTGCTGCTTCTGTTCGTGATCTTTATTTCCTTTGCAATAATTTTTTTCTTCTTTTTTATATCGGGGTGTGTTCCTTTTAAAAAGGTTTTCCGATTTGGTTCGTCTTTGTGACCGAAAAAAGGGGAAAAAGTAAAAAAAAATCTTTTCGAGTTTTTTTACTTTCACTGCTGACTAATTTCCAGCCTGAATTTCTTTTTTTCTTTTTTTTTTTGATTTGTTTGTTGTCGAACAGTTCCGACTTGACTTTTCGGAAAGCGTTTTTCTCTTTTTTTTTTTTTTTTTTTTTTCTTTGTGCCTCTTAGGTCCTTTACTTAAAATACTTTTATGAACTTTCTCATTATTGGGACCCGCTTTTTTTTTTTGTTGCTGTTTTTCGTTTCTTCCTTCCTTTTTTTTTTTTTTTTAAATTTATCTAACAACGTACGACTCTAAACAGCGAGTGGAAGATGAAAAAAACCACTTTAACCGTACTTGCCGGATGGGTGCGTATCGTTACCAAGCCCTGCGACATTTGCTCAGGAATTTGTTTCATCATCTTCAACGTATCAGGAAAGACATAGCGCGCGTGCTCTTGCAGTTTCAGTTGTCCTCACAAATGACGCAGAAATATTCTTCGGGGGACGGGAAAGGTACCTTGCAGTTCACGCGCTTCAATGACCTTCCCCTTTATATAAAACGCTATTTTTTTTTATTTTTTTTTGAAACCCGAAAACATCCAACATAAAACGACAGGGTTGCCCGTCGTGGTATCGACACGAGTGTGAGAAAAGAACGGCTTCAAAGGGATAACAAAATAGTTGTTCAAAAGCCAGAAAAAACGAAAGAAGAAAAAAAAGAGAGCACCCCGCACACGGTAGGTGCGAAGGGGAGACAAGTAACCATAAAACAAACCGAAACAAATAACATCAGGGATTAGGGCAAGCTTTTTTTTTTTTTTTTTTTTTTTCAATTATCAAAAAAAAAAAAAAAAAAAAAGAGAGATTACATAAAAAAAGGTTAACGACACACCCCGAAAAGCAAATTACATAATTCCTGTCTGTTTTCCCTTTTTTTTTTTTTTTTTTTTTTTTTTTTCAAGGTCAGGAAATGGCACTCACCGAAGCACACCAACCAAATAGGGAGATATTCGACAGTAATAACCAGTCAGGCTGATCAGAAAGAAACTGTCACTAGGGATAGAGTTCAACCGTAGCTGAAATCGATTAGAGCCGTGTGAAATAATCCAAAAAAAACAAAAAAAAAACGTGTCCTTGAAATAAAATACTAATTTTTGAAGTCGGGGAAGCTAACTATAATACTTTTCCCCCCCTTCGCGTCTAAAACTGCAACAAACAAAAAGAAAAGATCAAGAAGGGGGAAAGCAGAGCATTATTGGCTTAGCAGAGTCGCTTCCAAGAAGAAAAAGTCAGTGAAAAAAAAGAGCAGAATAATTACATCAAACAAAAAAAAAAAAAAAAAAACCCATGGGGTACTAGATATGCGAGACTCAAGCGCCTATGCGCATGAAACTCATAAGGTGTATTGGTTAAGAATGACAAGAAACAGAAGGGAGGGGGGAAAAAAAAAAAAAAGATTTTTTTTTTCCCCCCTCCCTTCTCTTTCTCACAATAATGCACTCAGCAAGGTAGGCAAGACGAAAGTCTGCGTATCAACTATAGAGAAACACACCCGTAGGACATAGCAGCGTTGAATGTGAGAAAGAACGCTACTTGTTTTTGTTTTACGTTTTTGCTTCTCAATTGCATTAAAAGAACAGAAGAAGAAAAAAAAAAAAAAAGAACATTTTTGCTTTTTATGCTCAACTGTTTTCACAAAGAACATAATCCTCAAAATATATTTTTTAAAAAAATAAAAAAAAACAAGCAAAATTGCTCAAAACGAAAAAGTCTCATTAAAGAACCCTTATGGTGTTCTTCGACAACAAAGTATAATCGAAGAATAGTGTTTATTACAAGGGGAAGAAAAAAAAACTCCCCTCCCATTTTTTTTAGAATAGCGAAGTAACAGAATTTTCGACAGATGCATCTGCAGTATGCAATCACACTAATAATGTTGCGTGTCCGGTTTACTCTGCTGCCTCGGAACAATTCATACATCATGAAAGGAGAAAAAAAAATTGTTTTTTCCCTTTTTTTTTTTTTTAAATTTATTTCTCCACCCTCCCCCCCCTTTTAATTCCTTTTTTACCAACAAAACAAAATAAAATAAATAGTCAACATCATAACAAGAAACTAGAAGCCAGGTTGGAAATTCATCAAAATGAATGGGGACCGTGTGCTGAAAAATAATAACAAAACGAATTTTCTAAGTAACAAATAAAAAGGGAAAGAGAAAAGAGAGCCGCTGCTCACAACAGGGTAATGCAGTCACAGAATGAAGAAAAAATATGAAAACTGAGTAGCCGTAGAAAATAATAATTTTTTTTTAAAAAAACTAAAGAAAGGGGGATAAAAAAAAACACGCAAAGAACAGTTTTTTTTTTTTTCAAAACCCACAAAGAAAAAGAAATACCCCACACCAGACACATAATTCATATATTTTTTTTTTTTTTTCTTTTCTTTTCTTTTCCTTTTTATTTTTTTTTTTCCCGATTTTTATGAACCAGAAGATACTGTTTTTCTATCTCAGGAGCGAAATCGAGAAGAAAAAGAAAAAGAAAAAAAAGAGAAGAAAAAAAACAGGTGCGGAAACAGAAATGGTCCGATGATCAATAAATAACTTGTTAAAAAAAGAAAAATACATCTCTTACTCTCTCTTACTCAACAAGTAACAACTTTATAAAATAACAAGCAGAAAGCAGAAACTAATTGGGAAGGGAAGAGCAAAAATGAAAGGAGAAAATTATGAAAAAAAAAGAGCCAATAAAACCCTCCTCCTCTTCCTCTTTTTTTTTTTTTTTTTTCGTTTTTTTTTCTTGAAAACATCTCTCACTGAGAGCAGCAGTTCGAGGTTATCAACGACAGCTCCTTGACAATATCCTACTACTGCTCTCATTGCAAGAATAGTCCGTGGAATGGAAAAAAAAAATCAACAAAGTCTTAAAAATAAATAAGCTGATCAGTGAGTCACACTACTACCCTCTAATAGATGTTTAAAAAAGAGTTGCCAGTTGTGATCAATTTATCGCATTGGATATTGTTTAGTCAGATATTCGTAGTGTTGTTGTTGTTCATCAAATCCAATCAAAAAAAAAAAAAAAAATATGCAACAAAATAATCCAACAAGGTCATAATCTCATCAACGAAATTAGACCAGGAAAGCTTTTTTTTTTTTTTTTTTTTATATCGCGTTTCCGCAAATGGCAATCGGAAGAAGGAAACGAAACGGGTTCTTTTTTTTTTTTTTTTGAATAAAATAAAGAAAACAAAACAAAAAAAAAAAAAAAATATATATCCCACACATTCATCGTCACGTACATGCATAGGAAGGGAGAAAGCTCTCCAAAAAGAAATGAAAAAAAAAAAAAAAAAATTACAGCACACAATAAACATAATTTGTAGATAAAAGCACTCAAAAAACAATTGTGATAGGCTCAATGAATATAAACCGATTATTGAAAGCACTACTATGTACCTATGATTTATGACATGATGAGAAGTAAGTAGGAAGAGTGGTTTCCGTTTCTCAGCCTTTTTTTTTTGGGTCAAAAGATTACCTCCAAGTACTTCAACATACGAAGTCATTGAAGTGAATAAGTAAAACAGTTTTTGAAGAAAATGTGCGCCCAGATTTACTAATTCAAAGAAAAAGAAGAAAGGGGAGGAAAGTAGAGTGAGAAAGTTCATTCTTTTTTTTTTTTTTTTTTTTTTTTTTTTGACACACTTTCTGCATTTTGCTTGTTTTTTTCGCCTTTTGACACTACCATTCGGGTACGAGAAGAAAGAAACAAAAAGAAAATAATAATAATAAAAAATGAGGGTTCAACAGAATTGTGACTATATGAGAGGAAAAAACGAAATTAAAACAGCAGAACTCACCTTGGAGCTAAACATCACCGTGTGGACTGTTTTATTTTTATTTTTTTATTTTTTATTTTATTTAAATGTCACACTTTGTCGAGAAACAGAATCGATACTTTAAGAGTTGGGGACCCAACAAATAATAACTTTTTTTTTTTTTTTTTTTTTTAGATTCCAATTGTGGCTGCAAACACATCGAAGCAAAGCAAGCAACGGGGTTGGGGGGCTACTAACAAAATAACAGGAAAGAGATATAAAAATTATTTAAAAAAAAAAGAACACGTAAAAATAATTCTTATTTCATGGACGTGACAATGTTTTGGAGGTGAGTGATGAATATAAAAAATAAAAATAAAAAACATGACTTTTGACAAAACAATAAAAACTAAATCCGTTGAGGAATTCTGATGCGTCTCGTCTCTGCGAGTCGATCGGTTGAAAGGGAAAAAACGAAAAACCAGATGAGTTCTAATTCTGCTTTGATTGACAGCAACAATTATAACAAATAACGGGCTTTTCTGAATAGTTTCTTTCTCTGAATTTCGTCGGGGAGCAACAACAACAAAAAAAAAAAAAAAAAAAAAAAACTATGTCCTTCTTTATTCTGCAGATAATTTCCATGTTAGGTCAATTCGAAAAAAGAACGAAACAAAAAAATAAAAATAAAAAAAAATATATTCGTTCTAAAATTCTTTTTATCTAAGGACTCCGGCTGAAAAGAGTTCGTGGACTCGGTTTTTGGACAATTTTACGAAAAAAAAATGAAAATACTCTTTTTTTTTCTCGTACTCGCGGAAGTCAGACTGGGAGTCTATAAGCGTGAATAAACTTTCAGGGAGTCGGTAGATAACCCTATCCGATTAAGAAAGGTTTTTTTAAAAGTTTTTTAGCACTTGTTCTGGCATCTGGATCGCGTATGATGCAATGCTTTACAAAGGCGACCACATCATCGTGGAGGCCATCAGGGATTCTTGGCATCATGCTGTCGTCACTACCGAGTCTGAAAGTGAATGCCTGAACATTATAACCTTCTGAGAGATCCCAAGTGATGTGAAGTTTACCAGCTGCCAATTCAACTAAAACAATACCAACTGCCCAGATATCACTTTCTCTTTGAGTTTCACCACGACATGCTTCAGGTGCCATGTACAGAGGGGTTCCAACTATCTTAGTCTGCTGAGACTTGTTCGGATCTTCGTTAGTCATTCTCATCAATTTTGCTGCAGCACCAAAGTCTCCCAACTTGCACTGTCCATCAGGAGTCATCAGAACGTTGTGAGGCTTTAAATCTCTGTGAACGATGTTATTTCTGTGTAAGAAGTCAAGACCTGATACAATATTACTAATGTAACGTTTCACTACTGGAAGGGGAAGGGCTCCAAAATCTTTTATAACTCCGTCGAGCGAACCACCAGCAACGTATTCCATTACAATAATTACAAAAGAGTCGCAGACCTCACTTCCTAAGTAGGAGACGACACACTCGTGACGGAGTTCGTTGAGGAAATCGACTTCTTTTTGTAATTCTTCAATTTGCTTGTTTAGTCTGTTGTCGCTTTGACTGCTTTGTGTGATAGGTAGCTTTACAATCTTACAGGCTGCTAATGTTCCTTCACCCTGTTCCATTCCAAGAGCTACCTCACCATACCCACCTGCTCCTAAGCTCTTCTTTGATCGCAACCAGTTATTCTGTCTTGTAGTTGTGTTTGTTTTAAAGTTGTGTGGAGGTTGTCTTCTCGTAAAACGCTTTACTTGCATATTATTAATGTTACACTTGTACCTCTCCATAAGAGAATGGTCACCAGATGTTTCTAAAGAACTTTCTCCATCACCACTACTTTGTTCTATTAGTTTCATAGAAGAACCTTTATTCTTTAACGCTTCCATTACTGGTTGTGGTAATTCTACTGTTTCTGATCCGTTTTCAAGATCTTGCCATCCGAGAGAACGTCTGCAGAAGATCTCAGCTTCGTGATCGCCCTTTAGAGAAATTCTAAGAAGGCGAAGAGCTTGGTCGTCTCCGGGTAAGGATTGCAGGTAAGACGTGAACGACTCACTTGCTTCAGTGTATCTGCTGTCAGTAATTGCAGAGAACCCTTCAGTGTAAACTTTTCTGTATTTAGTCCCACAGTCCCATTCCATTAATTCATAGACTGTAGTTGTTCCAGTTTGTTCTCTGTCTGGGTTTGGTGGTACAGAAATCACATCAATAGGACGTCCTTTAATTGTACTTCTGACCTTTTCATAAACAGAAGAAGATGCCACCACGTGACACTTTAGTCTTCTTCCTAATGTGCTGAGTGCTGCGACTAACCCAACTGGGTCGCCGATTACAATACTCGCTCTGTATTTATCAAGTCCCGCGATACCAACCTGTACCTGTCCTCTTACAATAGACACTCCCCACCAAACTGGATTATCTGGTGTAGTTATGCTGTACTTCTGTCTAAGAACTTTTGCAATAGCAAGTCCGCAGTTAACTCCCTGAGTTGTGTGAATTGGGTATGGAACGTGAGTGTTCCAGGCTAACAATACTCCAGTTCCTACAACTTGTAGTGTAACAGACTCGTGGGTACGCCCAACGTTTAAGACCTGCTCTACGAATCCAGACTGTTTGTTTAGTTGTTTTAGTTACGTTTTGTTAATTAATATTTTAACACTAATCAAATACATACCAAAAGGTAACCGTCAATTTCAGACGCGTCAAGCTCCACCAAAACGAGTGTAGCGAGTCGGGTCTTGAGAGACTTCTCTGTTCCCTGCAACATTTGAAATTTAATTCCACGAGACTGAACACTTCCGATGGTAGTGCTCATGGCTGAGGCGGTATCAGAAGTTGTGTCGTCAATTGCAGATTGAGAGAATGCCGGGATCATTCTTCTCTTTGATGGATCGAACGTGTCGCAATGTTCAACTTGCATAACTCTATCACCGACAACACCATCGTGGACTAAAGGGTTGGTCTCATCTTCGTTAAAAGCCTTACCAGTATCACGACGGACTCCCTCAGGAATGAAAGGTCTGTATGCAAACAACCAATCAGTCATCGTGTAGAATGACATTCTCATTTTCTCGACCTCATCGATGTACACTTTTCCCATAGTGTCGCATATCGCTTGAGCTTCTTCCAAGTCTTCCATCTTACCAGCGGTTTGGAGTGCCATTGAAATCCTACTCATTGGTCTCGCGATTAATATAATCTCAATAGCAGCCAACACGAGATCAACAAAGAAGACAATTCCAACGAAAACAAGAAGAAATGTAACAGCGCGAGTCACCTTATGTTTAACGACTGATGTAGGACGTAACCAAATGATGACTGGATCAATAATAACTGTTAAGGTTCCAGCGAGATCTGTATTTCCATTGTTGACGTATTCAAAGAGAAAGACGTCTTTTCTTCTAATGAAATGTTGTTCTCCACCAACTTCACGTTCTGAGAACTCTGGTGGAGGGTTTACTGTGTGAGTAGCGTTCTGAACCCGACCAGCATCACGATCATCGAGAAGGTAAGTAGCAGCATCTCTAGTACGACGATTAACAATCTTGTCAATTGGTCTTAGACAGTGAACCCAAGATGATGAAACTGGGTCGTTAATTGAACATCCAGCTTCTCTTCCTTCATTGAAGATTACATTACTGTTGTCGGAGTCTGCGAAAACTCTTCTTTTTGTTCCATCGACGACAATGACTGTATCTTGTTTGTTCATTTGTTTGTGTTCTTGTAGAATACTAAACCAACTGAAATAAATCATATATCCACTCACTAACACGCTGTCACATCGCCAGAGCGGATTTGGATACTTTGGAGGGTCAAAGATCATGTCGTATGCCTGGATTAGATATGTCACTCCTTGTTGTCCTGGTTGTCCTCCTGTGGTTGCGTCAACCCAAACCTGAGGTTGTCTCCAGGTAGCTTTTCCCCATGATGGTTGGTTGATTGCTTTCCATTCTAATGTTCTAGAGTGGTAACCCTTTGCAGAAAAGTTATAACTATCTCCATTTGGTAATCCGGTAATGCTATCAAGACCTGTTACGTTTACTAAGAAAGGTTCTGCTAGTCGATTGCTTTGAGGACCATCTCTAACTGCGTGTACGTATTTTCGATCAAATTTACCATCACCGAGAGCCTTAACGTCATACCAAACATGATGGTATGTGAATGACGTATCGTTTAGATCAGAAGCTTCGTTTGTTAAACAAATGACCCCAGCTTCTTGAAGAATTGGTGATTCTCTTATTAATGAGAATTGATACCATTTTGTAAGTTCTCGATATACGTGTCGTGTTGTCTCTTCATTAGCACCGTCTAACATACTCCAATCGTAGCCATAAAGAAATGATTGAAGTGCCTTGGCGTGTTCTTGTGGTACAGAATAAAAATCATTCAGTCTTGCTTGCAATGCTTCAGTTTGTGATGAACTCAATTCATTAACAGTGTCTTTTAAACTACTGAGAGACTCAAAGTACAGCCACAGACCTCCTGCGAGCGACGCTCCAGTAGAGACGAAGGTCGTGACGCATAACACCCACTTAATTGATATGGGCATCACGTGTTTTCTGTGATGAAAATAAACATAATAATAAAACAAAACAAACCAACACATCACAAAATCTCTAACTAGCAAAAGGATACAAAACATTATAATAAAGAAACCTACACAAAACACATCCACAATTAAGTTAAAGGCGAACTCTACCAACGGAGAGTTTATTAGCAGATCGAAAAGAAATACAAAAATACAAAAACAACAGATGCGAACATCGTTGCGATAAGTTATTTATTAATTAAATGCCTAACACCAGTTTGAGGGCAAAATGGTGTAGCAGAAGTAGACGATGGTTGACCACAATGAGGACAAAAGGGTGTCGACCAGATTGGATTAGGAGGAGCAGGTGGAAGTGTTCTGTCAACAAGGTGTGGGTTCAGAGGCGGAGATGCAGACCTACGAGGAGAACGAAGCAATCCTCTGGGAGATGGTTTTCTGAATTGTTGTTGACTGCGATAACCAAGTCGGTTTGTTTTGTAATTGCTGGGAGAAGTAGAGCGTTCACGCCAAGGTCGATCCCACTGAGTGGGAGACTTCCGACCAGTTGCTGGACGGTTTTGACTTATCAGTGGAGGTGGTGGTGTTCTTGAATAAGATCGTCTGCGTCCTCTGCTGCAGGACCTTCGACCCCTTTCAATACCACTGCTGTAGTAGTCATCATCAAACAGTTCTCTAAATATCTTATTACGCAACGCTAGTTCAGTTAATCGTTTCGAAGCTGTTCGGGATAAAGGTATCGCTGGAGGGTCTTCAATTGGAATTCCTTTTTCAAACCAAATCTCAAAAACTTGTTCTCTGGTTCCTCCAATTTCTTTAAAGACTTGACCATCCTCAACCCACCACCTGATCATGTCATTTGATGTGGTTCGGTATTCCAGTTCACTGCACTTCCCGTTTAGTAACTTCACACGAACACCACCCTCAGCGATACATTTTACGTCACCTCGACCACTCCAACCGTTCCATTCCCTAGACATACAGTGACACCTGATAATTGAGATAAGTAAAATAAAAAGTATATCACTTCTGCAGGTTCCCCTTTCTAAGCCTTTCAATGAGTAAGTGTTCCCAAGACATACACGTGGACCTGATGTGATTATAATATTAAAACAATCTCAAGCAATAAAAACATCCAACTTAACAAGTTAATAATTAATTATAATCTAAAGAAAAAAAAAAGCATCTAACTCAGGTATGGGAATGAGAGGGGAAGATACAAACAATAATCCCAATGAGATCTATGAGAAGTTGTTTTTTTTTTTAATATACTTTTTTTGTTTACACTCATCAAGTCGCAAGTAAAACATTATTTCTGATACATTTAATACAAATAGACATTTCTATTCGTACCTTGTTGTTGTCCAAAAACGCAAGAATAGCTTTCTAGGCAGTGAGGTGCTTTTTTTTTTTTTTTTTTTTTTTTTTGACACAATATAAAATATAAATTGTAATCTCTAAAAAGGGAAATGTGACACATTTTGATTAAATGGGGGGAAAAGGGATCAAAGTACATTTTAGTTAGTTGTTTTTTTTTTTTATTAGAAAAAACTCTAAAAAAAAAAAAAGGGGGGAAAAAAAATTAATTTTCTCACATTAAAAATCAGTAAATGAAGTTACGGTGCTCGCAATCTTTGATTTCCAGAAGTCGGTGTTTTCCAAGTTGCGCCACGTGGCGGTTGATGTTGCTGTTCATTCACATGAGTTACATCATAAGAGAACTCTGAGTCGGTGTCTTCCATCGGAGCTGTTCGTCGTTTCCTCATAAGATCACTTTTAACTATTCTTGTTACGATATTCTCGTTGTCTAAAATAGAAGGATTTCTGGGTGTCGTAATAGTCGATGGTGTCCAACTACGAGTCAGACCTCTTTCTTTTCGAAGCAAAGCGATATTGGTTTCAACTGGAATCGTTATTTCATCATCAGTTTGATAATTCTCAACACCAGTCGTTACAACAGCTCTATCATGAGGATGGTTTTGTTGTATTATTTTCTTAAGAGGTTGGTACTTAGTAGTTGCTGCTGATTCGATCGGTCGAATAATATTCGTGACATCTTTAAAAGCTGAGCTTTCAGGTTTTTGATTCGACTCTCGTGAAGCTGATGAATAAGATCGACTGGTCGTCTGATATTCATGTCTTTTCACATCAACATCACTTTCAGTAAAGAAACTGTTGCTTCGTTGTTTTCCAGAAGTAGCTGATGGAGGTGGTGGTGGAGGAGGAGCTGATATCTGTTTACCAGATGACCGTCTTCTTTTATTTATACTCGGACTCATAATCCCAACAGGGATAACAGAGGTAATAGAAGGGCTAGGATTTCTCACCATTCCAGTTGGAGATTTCCTTCCGCTGAATTGAGAATTTCCCAACGCTCGTTCTCTCTCAAGTACGTTCTGTTCTCGTTGTTTTAGAAGCTCTTGGTGTGCTTCAAGTCTTTCCTTCTCTCGGTTAATTCTTTTTAACTCAGCAGTTTGTCTATCACCATCGACTGTTAATTCTTGCATTCTCTTCTCTAATGAGGTACTTCTGTCTTCAAGGAACTGTTGTTGTCCAGCAACTTGTCTTTGGAGGTCAGCTATTTCAGAAGTTTCAGATACGGCAACTCCTCGTAATTTATTAACTTGTTCCATATCTCTTTCAAGTTCTCGTTGTTTCTGCTCAAGTGTAGTTGCGAGTTCTTCAGTTCTGTGGTGTTTTGATTTGAGAAAAAGATAGCTAGAGTTGAGAATATAATAAAAAAAAAAGAAAGTTGCAAACTTTTGTTTCTGCGCAGAGAGAGTTTCAGTTTCAACAGCGAGACGTTGTTCTACTTCCTGAACTTTCTGTTCTCGCTGTTCGATAGTAGTGATCATCATTTCAGACGATGATCGCTGCTGTGCCTGACGAGATCTCATAACCTGCTGAAGTTTCTCTGTCTTGTTACGTTCTCTGGCTAGTTCAGCTTTCGTTTTTGATAAATCCTGTTGGAGTAGTTGAACTTCTTTCTTAGACAGCGATGACACCTGTGACTTCCCTTCATTCTGTGAAGCGTTATTCAATGCTTCTTTTAGTTGTGTGATCTCCATGGTGAGTGTTCTCTTGGATGACTTATAAGAACTGTTTGGTTTTTTGTTTTGATTTTGTGAAATATATTTACTTAACTACAATAGAATAAACAAACCTTCTCTCAGACTCCAGTAAGCGAATCGTATTCTTAGCTGCCTTCAACTCCTTCGTGTGTTGAACATTACATGAATTCGCCTCATCGAGTTTTGAGTGGAGAGCTGCGATGAGTTCCTTTTCAGCTTTTTCTTGTCTAGTGGCGTGTCGTTCTTTTGCTCTTTCTGACTGCTGCCATTCTTCTTTTTCTTTTTGAAGTCGAATTTTAAAAGCTTCACGTTCCTTAGTAAGTTTGTCTTCAGCTAGTTTGCGGTGTTGGGTGAGGGCGTGTCGGAGTTTTGAAATCTCAGAACGATGAACACTAAGAGATACGACATCAGGTGTACCAGTTCTAATATTTGTTGAGTTACCAGAAGTACTCGCTTCTCGTCTACTGATGTCACTGTTTCTTCTAACTGGTGAAGAAGAACGTCCAACCGATCGACTGCTGCTACGAAGACTTGAACCAGATCGTCTTCTTTCTCTTGTTTGTTTATCATCACTCTTAGTCGAAGCAAATGTTACTTTCGGAGATGGCTGCTGAGTTGACGTTGAACTAATCCTCGCTTCCCAAGCTGGTACAACAGGAGTCTCTACTATAGCTGGTAGTATTGGTGCCAACTCTCCATCAACTAATACACAAGTTGTTAAAGGTGATTGTCTGTCGTATGTTGAGGATCCGATGTAACCACAATCTGTTCCTTGTGGTTGACTACCTGTTTCTGCACCAAAATCAAGCTCAGTCTGCCTGCTTTCGAAATTATCATAATCCTGCAGTGTTGCTACTGTCGTGGGACCAGCTGTGGCGATGTTGCTGTTTTCGATTTGTGGAGCAGATGAAATGGGACTAGCTGTTGGAGTCGCGATGAGTAGCATTCTATCTCTCGACTCACCTGAGGGAGATTCATTACCAGTATCAGACTTACAGTAAGGAGGAGGAACATCATTTTGAATAATATTAGGTGCGGAATCCAAAGGATGAGGAGGTGGTGGCGGAGATGGCGACGGTGATGGAGGCAGAGATCCCGACTCTGGAAACAAAACCGCATCAAAATCATTCTCTCTAACAGTATGATCAAATAAAGGTTCTAAGTCAGCTTCGTCATCACTCTGTGGACTTTCAACTAAATTATTCATTCTAACAGCATTGGGTGGCGTTACAATTATTAATCCACTCCTCGCTGATGGACTTCTTGCTGGTGGTGGTGTCTCTTCAGTTCCACAACTCTTTTCATGAAATCTAAGACTTCCGGTTGTGAATAACAATCCACATGACCTGCACGGCACCATCTTTGGAGTCTTTGCGAAGGTTCCTCCACTTTCAACCATCTAAATGGAGTACCTGAGTGAGATGATGTAAAAAGTATTGTAAAGCCAATCAAAACAGAACAGGTCTGTCTGTCACCCCAAACGTGTGAAATAATAACAATAATAAAAAGGTTTAACGATAGCCAGCAAATATCAGAAAAATACAAACAAAAACAGCTGAACTAAAAAATAATTGAAAAGAATCAAAAACACGAATCGGAAAAATCACAAACGTCGAAAGTCTACTTCTGATGAACAACAATTGAGATGTATCAGAAATAGTAAATAATTGAAAGAAACAAAATAACAACACACCTCGGTAGTGAAGTAATAATTTATTCAAGTGATCACCGCAAGCAAGCAGTGAACGAGGTAACGAAGACAGAGAAGATGACGTGATCAGAATGATATCTTCAATCTGAAGACACACTTCGAGTCTATTGAAATATCAAACAGAGAGATTGAGAGAAACAATAATTGAATATAAGTGAACAGCGTGAAGCTTTTCATTCTTACGAGAGATATATCTCAATTAAAATAAAGTAGTTAAGGAAAGAGGGTTAATTCCATACCAATATTAAATGGAAAGCAAACTCGAAACCAGGCAAAAATCGAATACAGGGGGTCGGCAAAACCTGGTTGCAATATAAGAAAATCGACAATTTGTATCGATGAAAAATCCCATATGTGCGGAAGGGAGGGAAGACGGACAAGACTTTTCCTTGATCGGAATTCATCCAAGAAAAAAAATTGATGAAAAGGTCCGTCACTTGTCTTTATATTTGAAAGTAAATAATAAAAAGAGAGGAAAAGGAGATCACCAGATTCCTGATGGATGATTATTATTATTATTATCACCGGCTTCTTTGAGAAACTTTGCTCTCAAAAACTCAATCTTATCAATCTCGGTAACTGCTCCACAATTAAGTAGTAACCCCTCATGGCTAAAGTCTGGAATATCAATCAACGGAAGCAAATCCAGTTCAGACATTCCACTACAACCAAACAAGAAACGTTCTCCAATACAATTACTGTTCGCAAGAGGTGAGACATCCATCGATGAGAGAGAGAAGCAGTTCGAGAGAAAATTATTACCAACGTGATTAACACTGGAAATCGGATGTAAATCAACGACGGAAAGTGAACGACAATTTGATAAAAAATATGAACCAATAAATGAAATGTTTCTCAAAGGAGAAAGGTCAATCGAAACTAAGCTCTTACAACCAGCTAAAAAATTATTACCAACCATCGTTATGTTGCTTAAAAATGATAAATTCACATCAGCTAGATTGCTACAATCAGATAAAAATGATTTACCAATGTACTTCGTCCCACCAAGTTGTGAGAGGTCTACATGACAAAGAGAAGAACAACCTGAAAGGAAATCATTTTCAATTGAGGTTACGTTTGAAAACTGAGATAAGTCAACAGACTCAAGAAAACAACAATTTGATAAAAACTGATTTCCAATAATTGTAATCGTGTCGCAGTTGGTGAATGAAATCTTTTTGATTGATTCTGGTAGTAGGTCAGCCCAATCATCAGTAGTTTGAATTTTATTATTTGAAGAAGCTGATTTCGCATCGATACAGCAAACAGCATTAGGATTGTCTGTGAAAAACTTAGCAATCGCAACTCGTTGACGTTCACTCTCGAATTGAGCAATCCCGTACGACGTGACTTTCTGTTCTCTTTGAACAGCCATTAGTTCATCTCCAGATTCAATACCAAGATTCACAATGATTTCTGTCTTGTCCAATGCTTCAGATCCTGACCAGGTGATATCAAAACAAGATTCAATTTCCCATCTCTTTGACATTTCTAATATCAATTCACCGATTGATAAATATTGTGTCACATCCACTACTTCACCACTAATCCCTAACTCTTCAAATGAGACAACTATCGGTAAGGTTCCAGTCATATTGTTGTTGCTGTGTGCGGAATACAATATAAGTTCTTATATCTGACCGTAAGTAAACACTATTTCATAATAATACTTACTAATCATCAACAAGATCTCTTCTCATCGTGATCGCATGTGGATTTGGTATCCTTCTTCCGTAGTAGAATTGAATAACATCTCCTGTCGGGTAGAATCCGTTCTTTTTATAAAAATTAACAGCATCAGTATTAGACTCTTGAACATGAAGTGATATATAGTCGATGTTATGTTGTTTAGTGTGAGTCACTATACATGATAGTAAGAGAGAGCCATAACCTTCACCTCTGTGATGCATATCAATACACATCACTGAAACATACATCGATCCTCCTTTCAACTCACTCATTGCGATTCCAATTAATTTTGAATTATTTTCATCAAAGGCTGTGAAACATCCTCCGTTCTTAATCCAATTCTTGCCGTGTTTGTTTATATCACTCGGTACTATCGACATAGCTCTTCCTATGAGAGAAATGACATCGGGGAGGTCGGTTAGTGTTGTTGGTCGTATTCTCATTAGCTACGAACCTATATTGTTTTTGAGAGAGAATAAATTAATTTAAAAAAAAAAAAAAAACAGGATTCATCAATTTGAGGGAAAAACTCAAATAAATAGTGACATTTTTTGATATTTTTTTTTTTTTCCTGTAACATATGAATTTAGAAAAAAATATATTTGCTTTTTCATGTTAACAATATAAAAAAAAAAAAAGCAACCCTAAAGCACAACACTACAATACTGCCGGGGAGAGATGGCGCCTGCGGCGCACCTCCTCAGTCGAACGGTCGGGTAGTGCAAATTTCGTTTTACATAAAAAATGTAAAACTTAATTTCTCATTATATTGAACTATAAAAAGATCCTTTTCAGTGTCAGCAGCAGCTGACACAATTATTTCTTGGAACCGAATCTTTGAAAGAGTTACGTCTAAGGAGATGATTGTGTGGGTTCTTCAGCAGCGTTCTCTTCAACAACAGGAACCGACTCTGTTGGTTCAGACACCGTTTCTGTTGATTCAGTCGGTGGTATTGATAAACTGATTAGCTTTGTATTCCTCGAATCAACCACATGTTCTTTAACAAAGTAAAATGGACGTCTTAGTCTGGCTAAAGCTCTGAACAGTTGTGTGTGTTGATGTCGATTAGTTGTTCTGGTTACGACCCAACCCTCCGATAGTCGTTTTTCTAATACTTCAACAAGTCTTTGAAACCCTCCTTGATAAGGAAGGTTAGCAGTGTGTTTACGATTTAATTTCATTTTATTATCATCCGAATCATCTTTTCTTATGGTAAACACCATACCAATCCCCTCTGGTTTCGCAACAACACAAAATGAATGAGGTCGACCTGTCAATCCTTCAGCCATCACCATGGCTGTTGATACGATCTTATCACAATCGTTTACTTTGTATACGAATTCCTCTCTTGTTCGAACTGCTATTTTGAATGGTTCTTCAGATCCAACCTTATGATCAATTACTCTCGGTACGTTAACCTTTTCTACCATCCATTCAACGAAGAATCTATCCAACTGTGAAGTCAGTAGTCTCTCTTGATTCGTTCCATAACTCATCTCTTTAGCCCTCGAGTAGAATGAGACTGGGTAGGTTTCACTCATTTTTGATAGTGCTTGCATAGCAGTAGAAACACCCTGGTTGTTGTTGTTGTTGTTTTTTGGTGATTTTTTTAAAAACATGGTCCTTTTTCTTAGGGGGGTTACAAAGGTCATACCTGGAGTGTTGATCTGAGGTGTACAAGTCTCCCTCCTTCCAATCCATTTTTTATATTATCAATTAGTTTATCAGTATCAAGATTACCCAACCCGACAGTAATACGAAGACAGTTCTGTTCCTTCGCAACTTCTCTCGTTAGCGTGAAAACAAAGCTGCCGCTGTTAAGGGAATCATCATCCTGTTTTTGAGAATAATTTAGACTTTTTTTAAGGCAACAGAAAAGTAGTTTTTTATCACATTAAAGTAACGAAGACATACCTCGGCCTCCTCTACTGACATTGTCAAGGGAACTCTATCCTGTTCGAGGTAGTCTGTGGCATATTCGCAGGCTTTTGCAGCAACTCGGATGGCTTCTTGTGATTCAGCTGGATTATTTTTTTGATAATTTAAGAAAAACAAAAAAAAAAAAAAAACATACCACTCGCGACCAATTTTACTATTTTTGGACCAGACTCGTCCTTCATTACAAATCTGAGATATCCAGCAAGTTTTGTTGGTTTTGTATATTTTGAAACGAATACTACTTTGGGTGCTCCAGGTAAAGGTAAGATACGTAGATGCATTGCAGTATACTCACCTTCTTCATTCTTAACAAGTGATGGAAGGAATTCAGTTCTTCTATCGAGAGCGGCAATAGTAGATATTGCTTTCCTTGCTGAATCAGCACCAGCTATACTAAGAACACATGTCTGACCAATCTTCTGAGCTGATGAAGTGATTTGATTCAAAGCTGAGATGTGACTTGACGTTCCAACTCGATGAGGAGGAGCAGTTTCATTTGAAAAATCAGTTGGAGGTTTCATAACGACATGAATAGCAAAATAACTCGCAGGCAGTCCTCTTTCAGTTACAGTCTCAGCCTTGTTTGCTCTGCAGTATAAGATACCTTCTTCTAAAAGAAGTTCTTGAGCAACAGATAAAGCTTTTATCATTTGATTAAGTCCAGTCATACCAATAGTAGTAAGTTGTAAAGGTTCCTTTGATTCTCTCAATCTCGTAGTCAACCATCCACTCAGACTCGCAGTCTTTGTATCAGACCTCACTCTGACTACATTATTGCCATCAGCTGGTCCCGATTGAGGTGCATCTCTGTTGCCATGAATCTCAAAAGTCCTCTCCGTCATCCATCGAACTGCTACTTTACGACCAGATATACTCGCTTTCCCCACTCCCCCTATTCTAGATCCAGCAGCTCGCACTACCCTCCACATTATTTGCTTTCACAGCTGTAAAAAATAGAAATAGAACACTTCTGGTGTGCCACTAATGACCAAACTAGAAAAGTTCAAATACGAAATAGTGATAAGCTGAATAGTCCGGACTGCTACTTTACGACCGGAAATACTACTTCCCCCATCTCTAGATCCAACAGCTCGTACATTATTTGCTTTCACAGCTGTAAAAAAAAAAAAGAGAAATAGAACACTTCTGGTGTGTCACTAATGACCAAACTAGAATGGTTCAAATACGAAATAGTGATAAGCTGAATAGTCCGTAACATAAAGCGATATAAAAGAATAGTAATTAATTCATTCTTTTTCTTTTTTTTTTTTTTTTTTTTTTTCAAAATTTAAAAACAAAAAGAAATACATATTTATAAAACAATTGTGAAAGAGACGACGATGACAAATCTGGTTCATTCTTTTTTTTTTTTTTTTTTTTTTTTTTTTTTCCCCTCCTTCTTTAGTTCGACTACGTTCATCATTACAATAGTACGGTACAACAAAAACAAGTCTTTACGACTGTCCAACAACAACAACAAAAAAAGAAAAAGAAAAACTCCTCCCTAAAATAAGGAAAAGCAAGAGCTAAATCGAATATAACAAAAAAGGTCCTCCTCCTCAAGACAGAAAGACTACAGATAGAATAATAAGAAAGTTTACTACATTTCGTTAAGGTTAGGGAGGAGGGGGATTGTAAAAAATCAAAAATAAATAAATTTTTACGCTCTGAAGAACAAATCTCCCGAAATACAGATCACTACATAATGTGAGTGTCTTGCTTTTCTGAGCCTCCAACAACAAAAACTAAAAAAAAAAAGAATACCCAGTTTGTCAATAACGTAATCCAAGAGGATAACTCACAGCAACCACAGGACCCAATCCATAGCAGTTCAGCTATGGATTTGTGAGTCAGCTTCTCAGCTTACAAGTGATGTAATTTTAATTCATAGAAAAAAGTTTTACATCAATCTTTCAGCTCTTTTTCCACCTTTCCAAAACTTACCAAACTATTGAAATGAATCATTCACAGATATCCCATTAAGTGGAATCAATGCTATACCTTCGAGGGGGTTAATAGTTGAGAATTAAGATCACATAAAGGGATAACTCCTTCAGGTTGATCAAAACAACAACAGTGAAGAGGAGGGAGAAACGTAGCTTTTACAATTGTTGTACAAAAAAAATAAGTTCTCTGCATTTAGGTTGTGGAATGTCCACGCATTCCCTATTTTCGGCAAACCCGCACAGAAACCTTCCCAAATGTGTTAGTTGACTCAAAAAAATTATAAAACAGAGGAGATTCCAAAAAAAAAAAAAAACGTAATTACAATTATTAGAATCGATAACCAGTTGTGGTTCCTCTATATATAGCCCTATAATTATTATATAAAACTCGGGAATGTCACAAAAAAGGAAAAAAAAACGCAAAAGCGGTGTCAGATAAAAAAACCCTTTTACGACTTAACCAACTAGAAGAAAGTCCACACAAGGAACTAGCTATGCATAATTAAAGCCTTATATATTTTTGTTGATTCGCAGACAGTATTACTGACGGCACAAGGGAAAATAGATAACATTTTGACCATAAATAAATAAACCAACGTCAGGCGTTCGTCTTTAATCTGAATAGTTTCTTCACCAACTTCGTCGGTGCAAAAAAAGAAAAAGCAACTCATGAATACAACAGGGTCTGCAGTCAGAAGTTCTTTTGTCAGTTTTAATTCAATAAATGCATGGCATGCTCTAAGAACACGTCTACGTTAGTCGGAGGAAAGTCTTGCAGCAGTTGCATGTTGGTGGAAAAATCACCTGAGAGGAGGTCGTCTCGAATAATCATAACCTGTAGTGTGATTGATTACTTCTGATATATATAAACACCGTCTTGTTAAAATGCAAAAAAAAAAAAAAAAAAAAACAACAACAACATACCATAGCAACACAAGTTGAAAATAACCTGTCATTTATGTCTGTGGCACTCGCAAACAGGAAGTCCCAGATTCTAAGAACGTCAGGCACGATGAACTCTTGAGACATTAATAAAGTGACCCATCTGAAACAGTAGAATTCAGGTCTTAAATTCAACTCCTCCATATGTTGATACAGAATTGGATCTGCTGTTTGAAACTTCTCTCTGTACATATTCAGTGACCCTTGGATACCTAGTTCATCTTTGTCTAAGGTACGACAGAAATTATCACCAAGATACGACACCAGTATCGTAAAACAGAAAAACGAATCCGCCTCAGCGTCTTCTATACTTGCATCAGGGCTGTGTGGGTATCTCGCAAAAGCGTATAATAGATGACCTGCAAGCTCATTCATTCCTTGTACGTATCCCAATCCCGGGTTTAGTTTCGCAAACAGGAATAGCAACCGACGAAGGTGTTGTTGGTTTCTCGTGAATGTCGCACCGTTGCTGGTTTCAATCGCTCTCATTAGATTTTCATAGTCGTTTGCTTGGGAATTGAAGAAGTGAAGAGAAGGCATTGTTCTCGGGATGTCAACGTCAATAATCTGTAAAACAGTTCTATTCGCTAAGTATTTACTCCATAATGAGTTGTTGTCTGCTGCTAGCGGATGATCTCCGTCAAAACTCTCAAATCCTTCCCCCTCTTCCTCATCAACAACTCTCGGTGGTGATCCCATTTTCCTCTCCAGTTTATCCTTTACAGATTCAGGTAAGACGATGAATTCATCACAGAAATCTTTGTATTGTTTTCTCTTATTCTGAAGTGATTCTTCCCAAAGAGAATCATCAGGAGGTAAGTACCCAAGGAGTACTTTCCAATATAATGATCTGAGGTCGTCTGGTATCCCCGCCTCAGCCAGCTCACCTAATCTTTTTACGTTAATTTTTCCTTTTATCGCTTCATCGAAACACTCTCGTCGTAGTGCTCTGGGTTCCTTTACAGGAGTGTTCTTATTACTTCCTCCTCCGGTTTTTATTTTTTGGACGACAAGTGGTGGTGGGGGTCCTCTTTGATCACAATTATCTGTGATGGGTGCGCCAACAGGTGGCATTGTCGGGGAACCAACTCCGCTGCTGAATCGTTTTCGTAAATTTTCTAACATATTCATCACAGGACCTACTTGTTAGATGACAAAGACTTTTAAGAATGAACAACAACAACAACACAATTGACAATCGATACCCAGAAAGGTATCTCCAACAAAATGATAAAAAAAAAAAAAAAGTGTAAATAAAGAAAATAAAGAAAATAAAATTGCTCTGCAGCAGCAGAACTACTTATCTTTAGTAAATTCTAATCAGTCGAAGACGACGTCGTTTTTTCGTGTAATAATATATCAACTGGGATCAATTAAGTTAGGCAGCGTTAGAGGAAGTGAGTCGTCGACTACTTCTACTTGTGGAGTTCTGAGGGCATATTTACTATCCAAAAGGTTCAGTATGTGTTTTGAAGCGCCTGTTTTTATATTTTTAGATACATCACTGACCCCAGTGAACCATTAAAAAAAAAAAAAAAAAAAAAAAACGCAAACCTGAAATATTTAAATAAAACTCAGGCGGCAGAGTGATGCTTCGAAGAGCCCGACCACGTGATTTTCTGTCCGCCTTCACCACTGAAAGTAGTTTTGTTTGCGCTGATTTGGAACTCAAGCGTCGTTTATTGCTTTGGTGATCTCTATCCGCGGAGTTCGATTTATCTAAAATTGACAGAGCACCATCAGCATTGTATAAAGCAAAGAGCTTTCCAGCTAGTCGCTTGCCAACCTTCCGAGCAGACTGAGCTTCATGTTGTGTTTCTCGATGTTCAATTAAATCCCAGCTCTTTATTGGAACCTCATGACCTTGTTTTCGACATTTCTTTATTGAAAAAAAAGGCATCGATTTGGATAAATAGAATCCATCTTCTCCGAATGACAGGTCCGGCAACACACGAAACCTTCGCAATCCGTACCAAATGTTTAATTCTGATGAATTGTTTTTTTTTTATTAGTTTTTTTTTCAGATTTGCTCAAAATAGGATGGCAATACAAAGATAAAGAAAAGTTCACATACCACTCTGTGAGAGAAGCAACCATCTAAAGATTTCACGAAAACCATCGAGTGTGATGTGTCCCAATACATCCGTCCAAGTCAGAGAACAGTGAAATGAGAAAGCGTACTTAAATATAAAACTTTGACTCAAACTAACACCAGTCAGGAACCGAGCAAAGTGTGAAACCGCTGCTGGCGGAAGAGTCGTCCGAGTGTCAGATGACTTCCTAAGAATTCTTTTTGAATATTCAACAAACACGTTGTCAATAAAACTTTCAGCTTCAGGTGTCAACTTCCCATCTTCAAGTAATTCAACGTATTGTAGTAAATCATCTTTTTGGATATCAGGTAGTCGATTTGCTCTGTTTTTAGTAACAGTTACTTTATCATTTTTTTTACAACAGAAATCGAAACCAGCTCGTTGCAATGATCTGACGGCTATGTCGGGATGACAACGACAAAAATACTCAATCCCTCGTTCAATAAAAACAGATACCAGGTGATTTGGAGCAGGAGCTCCACAAGCACCAGCGATAAGCCGTTGCCATTGAAGTTGGTCATTAGAATCAGTAATGATCGTTTCAAATGAAGTGATAGTCTCTGATCTAATCGAACCAAACTCATCAAACAGAACAGACCTAGCCTTACAAGGTTGAGAAAGTGTAATGTTTTTAACCTTCGGTATGGATTTCCCCACATGATGATACTCACGAAATCCAAGACTGTTTAATACATATTTTGTATAACTTGAAATAGAATGGTTCGAAGCACTTTGTTTTTTAAAAGTACAATTCACATTGTCAGTGATGCACTTTTGACTGTTATTACTACTGCTGGCAATAATCTCAACAAGACCGACTGTTCCATATGTTTGATCAGTTTGTTTTGACAATGCTGCTGCTTGCATGCCAGCCTTTGCAATGATCAACAAATCTCTAGTGACGGAAGAACTATTCCAGGTCGGAACCATATCACCCTCGACAATAAAATTTGTTATCGATTTTGATAATTCATCAGAAATATGATTACAAAAAACACCAGGACTTCCAAAAGAAACACACGTCATTCGTTTATTAAACAATGATAGACACAACAGTTGACTTATAGCACCTGCAATTCCATGTCCGGTGAATATTATTTTTACATTGTCAGAAATAGATTCGTCGTTACCAACGATAGCAGTCAGTGCCTGAGATATTTGATTTTTTATTTTATTTGTGAGCAGTGCGACTGTCTCATGAACAGTAACACTTCCACCGATTGAATCACAAATTTTAAATTGAATACTGTCGTTACATTTATACAAGACATCGTCAATTAGTTTATCACTGTAAGAGATAGCGATGAATAGTAATTTGTGATTTGATTCTCTCGGAGAAGTGATGAACCACTGAGGAACACCAAGGCTGTCTATTGGCCTGATTCCTGGATCTGATGAAGTATGTGAGATCACTTCAAGAGGAACATTACTAAAACAACTACTTTTAGTAACCAACTCCGACAGAAGCTGCATTTGATGTTCAAAATCACGTTTATATAAACTCATAATACCCGAGGATGAAGCCAGTCCTCCTTGACCATTCTCAAGTCGTATTTGAGAACTCCAAAACTGACTCACCGAAGGTATCAAATGACCAGCACCACTAAGCATAACACACGTTGCTATTGTACTCTCATCGGTTAATTCTAAAGGATCGGGAATCGAACTGCGGAATTGCTCTTTATTATCGGAATGTAAAACCTTTATACGACGCAATCCTCCAAAACGATTCATAGTTTCATCGGCTGTCACGCGAACTTTATTAGCTTGGTCTGTCTCGTGCTCAATTCGTTGATTCTTTGGATTATAATAGTAAGGAACCATGCTGACAACTGCCGGGTGAATCCCGCTAACTTCATGAGAATCACGTAATCTTTTCTTTTTAGAACCCTTTATGAGTTCCTGTACAGGGAATATCCTGTGTAGTTTTGTTGTAGAATATGGAGTAACACATTGCCAGGTGTTCTTTTTAGTCTTGGAATGTCTTGATCGTTTTTTTGGTTTTGGGGCCGATGGTGGAACAGGACGGGCACATGGAGAGCTTGTGAATTGAGGAACTACTTGTTTTGCAACGTCTACCCACGATCTACCAACACATCTTGGAATCATATTTACTCCACCGATACACCCTTCAAAGAAAGAAAGGGTGTCAGTTCGTCCGTTTCCAGGAAGGGATGTGACAGCACCAAGATAAACTTCTGACGAACCAACGAGCATTGTACTACCAACGTCAAATGTTAAGGTACAGCCTTGGCTTATTATGGTCAATTCTCCAACCTTGTTATCGAACAACAAACAAATGTGATTCCAAGAAGATTCTGACAATTGTGGTATTTCACTGCAAGTCAGGTGTTCGTGATTGAATATAATAAAAGGACGTCGATCTCGAAGTGACAACAGAAGTTGAGAATCATCATCGACAGAATTACAACCGAGAACACCCATTTCATTCAATGGTTTGGTACTAATGTTTTTAAACGACGGTCTCATCATCAAACTTATCGTAAAACTACCACCCAAAGAGAGCTGATCAACTGTTCCCAACAACAGTCTTCGAGTTCCATCAAACATCCCTGGAGGAATCTTCCTCCTACAAGTACTCTCTAGATGAGGTACAACAAGAAGTTCATCAGCTGCTTCTTTAACAATAAGAGGTTGTTTGTTTAATATACAACGTGATGATAGTGCTATCTCCCTTCTTTTGTATCCTGCTGGTTCCTTTGTTCTTCTTAATACTTCTCTTTTATAACCACATATGAGATGGACTAGCATGAATGACCATGCTGATGACCATTGTTGTTCTATTTCAGGGGTCATGTGGTCTCCGTATTCAGATCGTAGTATTTCAGTCATGGTTTGCCCAAACCAACCCCACTGATGCTCGCTAACTCCGTAACTGTAATGCGTCGATGCTAAGTTTCGTAGTTTGTCACCAACGCTGATGTAACTGAGTTCCTTTATGAGTGTTAAAAATTGATTTATAACTCTCCGTGAAAGAGATCCAAGCCTACCAGCAGCAGCAGCCTTTGAGAATTGTGGTTCTGTCATATACTTAACAAGTTGATTTATTAGTCTTTCTGATTGAAGAGATGTCCAAATATTTTTAACAATCGCAGCTTGATCTTTATCCATTCTCGGAACGAACGGTGTTGTTATGGAAGTGGAGGAGTTGATGCCGCTGGAACTGTTGTATGTCTTTCTCTTTGGTAGTAATGGGATGGTATTACAACTCATCTTAACAATGTAACCAATCACTTGAGGTTGTGGACGATACTCCGCTCCGTACATTTTCTGTTGTCGTAGTAGTCTTCTGGTTTCATCATCGCATACGAGGACTGTGTCACTTCTCAACTCACAATACCATTTACATATCGCTGACGTGTTTTTTCTCATCGACTTAAAAACATATCCAATATGAACTCCTTCTGCTTTGAGAGAGATTCGACCTTCACCTGGTTTGTCGCAGATTTTTCCAACATCTCTGATGTGGGTCCAATCACCTATTCCAATTACGTCAACTTTATGACATCTTTTTGAAGGATTCCACCAGAGCCCAACTGTCACTAGTGGGTCATCCATTTCTTATTGTGAGACCTTCCTTAGTTAGTTAAAAAAAATTAAAAAAAAAGTGAGAAATTTTTTTTACACTTTGAATAATGAATTTCATATCAAAAGGGAAAGAAAAAAAAAAAAAAAAAAAAACGGCATTCCCGATGGGACAATCGCAAGTACTTCATAACAAAAAAAAAGTGGATAAAAATTCCTTAATTCTTTTGGTACACTGACCACTAACTGCAAGGAAGCTGCAATAAGATATTATTATGTATTTTTTTTTTTTTTTTTTTTTTTTTTCGTTCGCATAATATCCACATCGGAAGTAGAGAGAGAATAGGTTAGCAATAAAGAAGATAGCTTAAAGGAAGCCGAATATTTTCATTTTAGTTGGTAGCAGCAGCTTTCAACATAAAACAGTAACTTTTAACGACTGAAAAAAAAAATTTTTGGCGATCACAGAAAAAAACGTTAGAAAAGAGAAACTAATTTTTTTTTTTTTTTTTTTTTATTGATCAGAAGACATAATATTATTATGTCGAATCTGGTTATTTGGAGGGAACAGGGGAGGTTTGCTGTTCGTGTTTTTATATTATAAAAACAACACAACGATTATTTAACATCAGTTTCAGAATAAATGTAATGCTTTACTGTAGGCATTACACTCTTGACATTGATGACTACGAATTAATCGTGAACTTTGGGGGGAACAGGGGAGGTTTGATACGATACGAAAAGATTTATCTGGGAAGAATACCGCAGGTCTACAGGGGAGGGGAGGGCAAGCCTTCACCATCATCCGATGAATCGCTGATGGTCAGACTCAACATCCTTCTCTTTAGAATTTAAATACAACCAAGAATATTACCCGCAGTAGCTGTAGCACCAGCAATGACAAACAGAACAGAATACCAAATACCAAAAGAGTAGAATGATGTATACCTGTTTTCAGGATCACCTGTAGAATATCCAGCTGCCCAAGCAGATCGACTAAAATTCCAAACAAGTCCCGAGATTGTTGTTAAAACCGGGCTGAATGCTCCCGAAATCAGCGACATCGCTAGAAACTGCGGGTAAGTTTCTAATGCCTGTTGGTGTGATCGTTGAACGCAGTTGAATTTTTTAGCTTTTTCACTGTCTCCTTCTGCGTACATTTTCGGTAGCGGAATTCCGTATTTCTTTCTCGCAGCTCCGACTTTCATCCCCAAGCTCAACAACAGAAACACAGATCCAATAACGTTGACGAGAATTACTCCAGCGAATGCCCTCGGAAGACCAAAGTTAGTGATGTCATACAAACATGGTATCGAATACTTTAAAATCGACTGTTCCAATGCAATGAAAAGACCTGCTCCACCGAAAGCTTTCAACATAATGGCAGACATATTTTTTTTTAATTTTTGGATACAACTAATAGATCTTTTTGTGATTTTTTGAATTAAATAAAAAATATATAAAAATAAGATACGTCTGATTTCTTATTTCTCTAAAAGTTGTTCGTATGGAGTTTTCCCTTTTTTTGTTAAGAAAAACACATCACGGTGATCATCTGGCTTGTTGAGATTGAATTATTATATATAAACGAAATTTACTACACAAAAAATACAAAAGGAGTGAAATATGCAAAAGGGTGTTGCGCAGTAGGAAGGGTCGAGGGGGAGGATATGAGACAATTCTTGTTGTTTTTTTTTTTGGTTTCCCCTTCAATTCTCTTCCTCTCTTTGGGATAGTCACTTTTATTTTCTTTTTTTTTGTTTTTTTGTTTTTGTTTTTTTTTCGAAAAGCCACTTGGTTCTCCTTTTCCCTTGTCATATTTTTTTTTTTTTTTTTTGGTGTTATTATTGTGACTGTTAGTATTTTTTTTTTTTTTTTTTTTTTCAAAATTATTTAAATGGGAATAATAAAGGGGAACATTGACTCATCCACTTCTGCCCACAAGACAAGGCGGTTTTAAAAAAGATTGTTAACCAAAAAACACCCAACATAACATCGCCACCTCTTTCAGTCCAGCAAGAAAACGGCAAAAATCTGATGAGGTTTCTTTTTTTTTTTTCTTCTTTTTTTTTTTTTTGTTATCGCAAACGAAGACCTTACCGTCGCATTTGATGGAAAAAAAAAAAAAAAAAAAACATAAGTCTGTGTGTTTTCTTGTTTTTTTCTTCTAAATTCTTTTTTTTTTTTTTTTGAAATTCTAGCTGTAATAAATAGTTTTTACCCCAACTTTGAAAGACGGGCCAGGGTAGTTAGCTGACATGCGATGCGTAGCGCCAAGATTTTTTTTTTTTTTTAATTTTTTTAAACCTCATTGTTGGTTTGTTTCTTTACACAATCACTTTTATTTAAGTTTTTTTTTTTTTTTTTTTTTTTCGTATTTTGGTGGATAAAGGGGAAATACTATTTACAAATATGTGAATTCCGCACATGACATTCACCAAGGAAGCTGTCTGGGAGTCAACTACATCTCGGAATGGAAGCACGGAGTATTAAAAAACTTTACAGTAAGACAAAACCAAAATATTGCCTTCTATTAATATCGAATAAGATGAAAAATAAAAAAGTTTTGAAGGGAAAAAAAAAAAAAAAAAAAAAGAAATATGGGGAAAAATTAAAAAGTTGGTTTGATTTCGCACAGCCTGTAAAAACTTTATTTTTATTTTTTATTTTTTTTTTTCCCTTTTCCCCTCTCAGTTGACAATACAACTTTGCTTTGCTTTTTTTTTTTTTTTTTTTCTCTTTCAAAAAAATTTGTACAAAGGGAAGGTATCGGGAACTCACCCACCACCACTCCCTTGTTGATTCTCTCGTTATTTCACGTGAGGCTCAACTATTCCTTCTCAATACCTGTAGATTGTGGACTACACAGTTTTGTGATTACGTAGATACTCCCGTAGGTTCGCATTAACCCCCCACAAGGATTTACGCTATTAGCTATTTTCAAGCTTTTCCTTTTTTTACATGTTTATGTTGTTCCCCCACCCTCACTTTTTTTTTTTTTTCCCCCCCTGTCCGCGTTGCCTTCCATGACACGAGCTGCCGACTTCTTTCAGATTTTTTTTTGTTAGCGACGAAAGACTAATTTCGAGATCTCACTTATAAGTTGATTGAAATATGGAAAGGGCGTTTTGTTGAAAGAGGGAATCGCTTCACACGTATGAAACCTACTACCACACGCTGCTATTGTAGATAGCATCTCATACTGGTAATTTAGAAAAACCGCAAAAGGAGGACAAATCTTCCCCTTTCGTGTAACTTACTCCCACTCAATGCAACAACGGCTAATAGGGTTTGCATACGTTATTACCACGGGGGAGAACCTATTTTGGGAATCCGTAGGTGGAGGAAATCGAGACTGGCTGGTGTGAAGAAAGTCTTTATTTTGTTTTACGCAGCAGCCTGACTGAAATATTGAACGTCCTTGTCACTGTCTTCTTGGAGTCTGGATCGGAGAGAAAGAGCGCGAGCGTTGCTCTTCATTCCTTCACTTCCCAGAAGGACTTCTGATACAACCTTTGCGAGGACGAGTCTAACGTTTGGAACTTTATCAGTACAGACCTTGTCAAACATATCTAAGAAGATATCACTGTGAGCACCAGCAGCACAACAATGACCGGCAATGTGAACAAACATCTGTCTTCGTTGGAAATGAGATTTTGACTCTTCCTCAGGAGTGCTGGGGTGAAGTGAGAAAATCCATTTTTGCAATTCCTCATGTTCATTCTTATCACCCTGAGTTAATTTGTAATAAACTCTTCCACAAGATGGATAGGCTGCAGACCTAACGTCAGCTACCTGGTCTTCAGCGAGTCTGATGATCACAGACTGTAGTAGATCCTTACACATCTTTGGGGACACTAGGTCTGCAAGAGCTCCCATGTTCTGGGCTACTAGTTCGCGGAGTCTCCAGTTTTCAGTTTCTTGAGGGAGGGCACTAATCGAATGGAGATGCTTCTGACGAGCATTATCAGAGAGACAAGCCATGAACTCAGCAACATGAGTAACGCATCCAATCTTTACCTCATCCAAGTCTCTGAGGAATAGATCGAATGCTTGAGTCAGGATCCTTTCACTTATTTCAGGTCCAACAACCTTTCCAATTTCATGAAGAGAGAATGAAAGAGTTCTGCGTACTTTCCATTCAACATCTTTAACTAACGATACGTATGCGTCTTCTAATTCGCTCCATCGTTCTTTTCCAACTGCTGCTACTACTGCTGGAAAGCTATGAGCGCAGTATTCTGAATAGTCGCATTCAGTTCCTGGTTGTGGGACCATACCTGCGAAGAGTGTAACCAACTTCTGTGGTATTTCATCACTACCAAAACTGTGAATAAGACCTCCAAGGTTTTGATAGGCTCCAACCTTCACCCAACGAGATTGATCTTCAACCAGCGCAGTGAAGACTTCAACAAGTTCTTTATTCCGAACTGCCGGGGTAACTCCAGTTGAAATCTCACAAATATGTTCAACACAGGCTTTACGAACACCCCAAATATCATCTTTTGAAAGCGCTAAATATATCGGAAGCACTTTCTCAACTGATGTATCACACCCTATTACTTCCATTAGTTTTCCAAGGTTTGAAGCAACAGTTTTTCTAACAGAAAAAGACGCATCCATTGAAAGTTGTTCGACTTCTTTAATTACTGAACGAATACATCTTTGTGCTCCAAATCGTCCAGCAAGTTCATTAAAAAGTTGAGCTGCTACGATACGATAGTCTTCTGCACGTTCATCGTGTGCTAAGGTAACGACTACCGATAGAATTTGAGTTTCAACTTGGTCGTCTCTAACGAGTTCAACGAGTTTTATTAAAGTATTTACAGCTGACATTCCTACTTGTACATTCTTATCAACCAGTAACTCAAATGTAAAAGGTAAAAACGTATTCGTCAGTTCTGTATATCCATTCTCTCCACCTTCGATTAAGAATTGAGCCAACGGGAATAACTGTTCAACGAATGTTTGTCTAACTGATGGTTCTGAGTCAGCCACGAAGTTTGATAGCAGAGGAAGCATCCGAGAGAGAGTCGCATTGTAAGAACAGTCAACAGCAGTGTCCGCTAGTTCTCTGACTAGTACGAGTCTTTGAAGAGAAAAGTCTGATGTGTGGTATCTTTCAAGTCTGGTGATGGCATCTAAGGAATCATCCATTGAATACTCCTCGTAACCGAATCCATCCTGTTGTGTTGGTGTTGGTGTTGTTGTTGTTGTTATGTTAGAAAACATCAGCTATCGTATTCAACATACCTGATCATCGTCGTAGTCAACGTCTCCGTCGTCTCCGATTCCACCGCCGTACATTTTGTTATTTCTGTGTGTCTGATTTAGTAGAAATAGAATTTCTTTTTAACACACAAATATATATTTTCAATAACAACCTGTTAACGAGATCACTATAATCTCAAATCACTCATCCCACCGATAAGATGTCGTCAACAATAATGAACTTCACACGGTTTTTTTTGGTCACTTTTTTTTATGAACAACCTCACTACAAGACAGGGAGGGGTGGTGAAACTACCTTTTCAATTTTTTTTTTCTTTATAATGGTTGGGGGTTTACTACTTTACCATTGTTTTATTTTTTTTTTTTTTTGTAGTGTCCTCACTCCCAGTAGTTCTTTCAACACATAAGAGACCCTAAACAGTTCGTAGCGGGTATATATAACATTAAGTCCTGTTGACCTCCCTCTAAGAGGTGCTAATCTTTCAGGTAATAAGATTATTCAAGAAGAGATTTTAATTTATTTCGGAGTTGTTTCAGTTCCGCTGCGAGAGCATCGTTTTCTTGAACGATACTCGTGACGTCAGCTGTAATCTGTTCTGTGTCTATAGATTCGTTACGTCCTTGTTGTTTTTCAAGTTTTTCTTCAATCTCGTAAGTTTGTTGGTTTACAGAACCCTTCTGTTCAACACCTCGAATTAGTTTATCAAAGTGTTCTCTTAATGAGATAAGTCCTCTGTAAACATTCTTCGCTGCAACTTGAGCGTCCTCCTTAACTTCTTGAAAACAGACTTCTTCAGTTTCAGCAAATGCTCTAACTAATCCTTCTCTCATGTTTCCGATTTCTTTCATTGTGTCTCTAGTCTGTCCAGTAATCTTATCTACCTGGTCTTGTTGTTTTCTTATGTTTCTAATTATGTCGGAAATCCTTTGAAGGTAATGATCGCGATCAACTCCCTGTTGTTGTTGTTGTTGTTGTTGCTTGTAATTGCAAAAAAAAAAATATATCCTTTAATTAGATTTACAAAAAGACAATGATTTCTTGGGTAGCTACCCACCTGTGGCTTTCGTTTCTTCTGCGACTTCTGAAGTCTGAAGTTTGTCAGTGATGAATAGTACGATACATACCTTTGGGCACTTCTCAACTTCGGCTTCCAGTTGACGGAGGAGTTCGTCTTTTTTCTTTGAATCAATTTTGAGTTGTTTTGAACGAATCTTTGCGTCTTCAACACTTTCTAGTAGGATGCGAGATTTGGAAGTCGCTTTTTCGATTTCTGCTTCAATCGCATTGTATCGATCTCTGAGTTTCTTCTGACGGGCTTCCCACTGTGAGTCGAGATCGCTTCTAATTTCAATAGCTTCCTCAATCTGAGAAATGATTGATTCTTGACTGTTCTCCTCATCGCATAATTGAAGACAACGTTGGTACATATCGTATTTCTGTTCTAAAACATCACCGTCCCCACTTATCTCAACTACTCTCGCAGACTCTGATTCTTGAAGTGTTAGTAGTCTATCCATATCATCTTGAGCTGCTACGGTGTCACTCATTAGCTGTTGAATTGAGTTGGTAGCTTCTTTAATCTTTCTTCTTATCTTCTGACTCTCTTCAGCCTTTTCAAGTTTCTTCTGAACGTGTTGAGACTCTGCCTCAGCCAATGCCGCTTGTTCTTCGATTTCGTTTACAGTTCCGAATTGCATTTCTGTTACGAATCTGCTCTTCGTCGATGAATCAGCTGCGCGGAGTTCCTGTCTTCTGCGAGATTCCGCAGCCTTTGCAGAGGCTTCCTTTTCAGAAATTTCTTCCAAAAGAGCTGCCATTGCCTCTCGTTTTTGACGACGAAACTCTTTTCTAGTGAAGCCTTGTCCTTTTCCTGACTTCTCCCATTCTTCTGATTCAAGTTTGTCGCGAGCGGCAGCTGCTCCGTTTATAGTCATCAGAGATGTGAATAATCGGAGTTTACGACGGATCTGTTTTACAGCGTAGTCGATATTCTCTGCGCACCACTCGGCTTCTTCATCAGAAGTTGGTGTCGTAAAGAGACACATTCCAGCAGGCATTTGATTGACGTGTTTTGACGGCTCACGGTATTGTCCTCTGAGAGGTGGCCAAATTACTTTACTGGCAGCACGAAGTTCACTGATGGTCCTGTCCATGTTTGAGGATTTTTCTTCGAGAAATTCCCAACAGCGAGCGGCAAGTTCAGAAGATTCACCTCCTCCCAACATATCGGTATCAGCACCAGTGTCTGCTGCTTGTTCTCCTTTGGCTGGTAGGTTTTGACACAACCATGAAATAATTCCCTTTGTAGTTGAAGGGTTTGGGTACATGAACTGGTTGAATGTTAACTCCTCAGGGTATCCTATGCTGTTAATCGCATTAGCTAAGTCACTCGTTGCCTTAAATCTTGAGCTCATTCCCGTTGGTAAGGTTTTTGACGTCCCCTCGAGTGGCTCAGGTGATATTTCCTCACAGAACCTGTGGGCTGCCGTGTATAACAAACTACTGTCGAATTCTCTAATGCTTTTTATTTCTCCAACTTCCACTCCCAAGCCCGTCAGTTGGGCGAAGATCAGCTCATCGATCTCAGCCATTTTATTATCGTTTTGGTTTCTTACTTATGAAAAGAAATTAGAGTGACAGATGTATAAAAAACTAACAAGTTCAAAACAATAAAAGGCTAACCTTTTTTTTTTTAGTAGATCAAATGATAAAAAAAAGGAAAAAGAACAACAGTCAGGCAGAAGAGAGTTAAAGCCGATTGCTTGAAGGAAGTAAGATAAGGAAGTAAGAAAGAAAAATGTTTTTTTTTTTTTTTTTTTTTTTTTCCCCCTTTAAAAGCACTAAATAATTGATCCAGGATTCCATTTGTATTTATTTATCATAAAAAATAAATTCATAACAGACTCCCTTCGAATAACAATCACTCAGGGTCGCTGTCCATTCCGTTCCACACTCGCAGGGGGGGGAATGCATAGCCAGCGACAACATGAATGCTTTAAAAAAAAGAGAAAAAAAAAGAGAGACGACATACAAAAAAAAACCATAAGGTCTGTTCTGTTCATTGCGTTATGACATTTTTTTTCTTTTTTTATAAAAATACCGAAAAAAAAAACAGAAAATGAAAAAACTAATACGAAAGGAAGAATGTTGCAAGGCGACACGAACGCTCCAGAAAAAAAGAGAAAAGACGAACGGGGTGATCGCTACCTTTAATGCTCACCACCAGAGTTTACTTGTTCTAATCAGCAGTCGTTTATCGGAACTCACCAGGACAGTAGATAAAAGACCTCCACTACACTTGCGTATTGTGCATCACTCATAACAGTAGTTAGTTAGTATCATTAATTTTAGAATAGAAAAGTGAGAATAAGAAAAGTAGAGATTAGTAAAAGAAAAGTATTCATTTCTACAGTTTCCTAACATCAAAAGGGTAATAGAATATGTAGTTTCAGGAGACTTAATCTTATACTACTCGTCCCTTTTTAGTCCTTCATCAGTAAGTTCTAAGGGACTTCATTCCATGTTGTAAATAACAGTAGTTAGAATATGAGTTTATTATAAAAAAGTGCACTAAATTAAAATATAAAAAAAAAAAATAAAAAAATTATAAAAACACATTGTTCTGCTGTTCCATAATACACTGTGGAATACGTAGTTTCAGGCCTTGGTTAGTTAGCGAGTCCGACATACCATCGAGTACTGGTTAGATAGACACAACAGGGTGGTTAACCACCTGTGAGTCCCCAAATACTACGACATTATGTCGAACCTGATCCCTGAGAGGATCACTTTTTAGTAAACTACGTAACATCATTTACAATGTGGAAAAAAAAAAAAAAAAAAAAAAAAATGAGGGAAAAAAATATTTTTTGAATTAAAACAACATAGCTGTGTGCCATGTGCGACAAAAGTTGAAAAAAAAAAAAAAAAAAAAAATCACAAAAACAGTAAAAGTAATCGGAGATTTAAAATATATAATGATATTCCTCTCTTTTAATGAGATCAAGATAACTGAACTCCAGTAATGGGGAACACATTATTAAATAAATCAACAAAAAACCCGACAAAACAAGAACCACTCTGATGTTAAAATTCAACTTTGTACAGATAAATTATAGTGCAATAAAATATAATAAAAGAAAAAAAGAGATAAAAGAAAGTCCCACAGCCAATTGGTAGCAACGACGGGCGGTGTGTACAAATGACAGGGACGTAATCAGTGCAAAAAAAAAGAAAATAATAAGTATTTTGAGAAAGGCTAATCTTCGCTATTAACAGTCGCTGTTTCACAGTTGGTTCGTCTATATTCAACCAGTTTGTCGGAGTCTTCGATTTTAACAACCCCAACGCAAACTAAAATCAAATACCCGTTAACAACAATATAAAAAATACAAAAAATCGCAAACACAACCCAAACATACCACTCACTAGGAAGGTCAAAAGCAACCTGAATAATCGCATAAATATTTGACACCAAAACCAGAAGGGAAATTATTAAAACAAGTAAAGCTGTCCATCCTTTGGTAGCCCATTGCTTACAACGTGATGTTGACATAGCGAAATATAGAGCTGGAAGCATTGCGAATGGAAGTTGAATACTTTGAGCAACATTAAGCCATTCGTTTAGGTTGTCCATTCCTGAGGGATTTCCGGGTGTTTCGATAGCCACGATCAACGCAGGAATTAATGAGAAAGTTCTCGAAATAAAAGTCCTAGTCGCAGGTTTTACCCTCAAATCCAAGAACCCTTCCATAATAAACTGACCTGCATAGGTACCAGTGATTGTTGATGCTTGCCCAGCCGCTAGCACTCCAAGAGCCCATATGTATTTCCACCATTCTGCACTATAAACCGCCTCCAGACAAGCTCCAGCAGAAAGAAGTCCAATTTGGTCCGTGCCGCTATCGCCCTTTGGTGTTATTGGATTGCCTTCGTAATAACAAACTGGATGACCTTCGCTGTCAAAGTAATCTAAATTCGCAAACACCGCTACGACAAATAAATTTATTATAAAAGAAATTAACAATGCAATCGTTGACTCTACTTTGTTGTAAAAAACTGCTTCTGAAATATGATATTCAGCCTTTCTTTCATTAGAAGTAAAATCTCTATCAATTTTTCTAGAAAGAACAAGAGCAGAATGCAAAAATAAATTATGAGGCATGATGATAGCACCAATGAGACCAACAGCTGATTGAAAGGAGTCGTTGTCTGTAATTCTGGGTTCTGCCCATCCTCTGAATAATTCACCCTGTGGAGGTAGACTGCTGAAATATTGAAATCCAAAAGTCACGACCATCGTTGAAATAAAAACACCAAAGAGAGCCTCAAGCTTCCTCATACCACTTCTGTCTAATAACATAAACGCAAAGCAATCAGCTGCTGTGATGAGACAACCAGCGTAGATTGGAATTCTATCCCCGCTTAGAATCTTTATTGCTATGGCTGATCCAACTACTTCTTGACAATCAGCACATATCAATGCCACTTCAGTCATTAACCATAAAGTGTATCGAATTGGTTTTGGAAAAGCAGTGCAATGCTGAGCTAGATGCTTTCCCGATACGACACCTAATTTTGATACGAGACTCTGAAGAACGAGTCCCATTATTGTAGCCCAGAATAGCACTCCGAGTAAGTCGTACTTTGTTGAAGCTCCAGCCTGTAAATCAGCTTCCAAATTCCCAGGATCGAGATAGGCGATACTCATTAGGAATCCAGGTCCAGTAAACATCCATAGCTTCCTCCATGAGAATTTTAATGTTCCGTTTTCAATGAAATAATCAAATCCAGTTCCTTTGCTTATCTGACTTCCTTCCTCAGCGTCATCATATTCGTCTTCCGAATTCGGATCGACAAATTGATTGTTTTTAAAAGGTGCGTCATCGTATCCCATGTTGTTAACGGTGTTGGGTAATTACCTTTTTGAAAAATTAATTTAAAAAAAAAAACAGAAACTGATGAGAGTCAAAACCTATTTTTTTTTTTTTTTCAAACGCAAAACCATCGCCTACTTGCGTAAATAGAAAGCAAACCCTCGTGAGCACGGCCTGGATATGGTCGTCGAAAAAGAATTGGCTTTAACTTCAACTATACAGAAAATAATGATATAACACTGTGATTTTTTGTTTGTGCACGAAACCGGATTTCTCCAACTTCCACTCCCAAGCCCGTCAGTTGGGCGAAGATCAGCTCATCGATCTCAGCCATTTTATTATCGTTTTGGTTTCTTACTTATGAAAAGAAATTAGAGTGACAGATGTATAAAAAACTAACAAGTTCAAAACAATAAAAGGCTAACCTTTTTTTTTTTAGTAGATCAAATGATAAAAAAAAGGAAAAAGAACAACAGTCAGGCAGAAGAGAGTTAAAGCCGATTGCTTGAAGGAAGTAAGATAAGGAAGTAAGAAAGAAAAATGTTTTTTTTTTTTTTTTTTTTTTTTTCCCCCTTTAAAAGCACTAAATAATTGATCCAGGATTCCATTTGTATTTATTTATCATAAAAAATAAATTCATAACAGACTCCCTTCGAATAACAATCACTCAGGGTCGCTGTCCATTCCGTTCCACACTCGCAGGGGGGGGAATGCATAGCCAGCGACAACATGAATGCTTTAAAAAAAAGAGGAAAAAAAAGAGAGACGACATACAAAAAAAAACCATAAGGTCTGTTCTGTTCATTGCGTTATGACATTTTTTTTCTTTTTTTATAAAAATACCGAAAAAAAAACAGAAAATGAAAAAACTAATACGAAAGGAAGAATGTTGCAAGGCGACACGAACGCTCCAGAAAAAAAGAGAAAAGACGAACGGGGTGATCGCTACCTTTAATGCTGCTCACCACCAGAGTTTACTTGTTCTAATCAGCAGTCGTTTATCGGAACTCACCAGGACAGTAGATAAAAGACCTCCACTACACCTGCGTATTGTGCATCACTCATAACAGTAGTCAGTTAGTATCATTAATTTTAGAATAGAAAAGTGAGAATAAGAAAAGTAGAGATTAGTAAAAGAAAAGTATTCATTTCTACGGTTTCCTAACATCAAAAGGGTAATAGAATATGTAGGTTCAGGAGACTTAATCTTATACTACTCGTCCCTTTTTAGTCCTTCATCAGTAAGTTCTAAGGGACTTCATTCCATGTTGTAAATAACAGTAGTTAGAATATGAGTTTATTATAAAAAAGTGCACTAAATTAAAATATAAAAAAAAAAAATAAAAAAATTATAAAAACACATTGTTCTGCTGTTCCATAATACACTGTGGAATACGTAGTTTCAGGCCTTGGTTAGTTAGCGAGTCCGACATACCATCGAGTACTGGTTAGATGGACACAACAGGGTGGTTGACCACCTGTGAGTCCCCAAATACTACGACATTATGTCGAACCTAATCCCTGAGAGGATCACTTTTTAGTAAACTACGTAACATCATTTACAATGTGGAAAAAAAAAAAAAAAAAAAAAAAAATGAGGGAAAAAAATATTTTTTGAATTAAAACAACATAGCTGTGTGCCATGTGCGACAAAAGTTGAAAAAAAAAAAAAAAAAAAATCACAAAAACAGTAAAAGTAATCGGAGATTTAAAATATATAATGATATTCCTCTCTTTTAATGAGATCAAGATAACTGAACTCCAGTAATGGGGAACACATTATTAAATAAATCAACAAAAAACCCGACAAAACAAGAACCACTCTGATGTTAAAATTCAACTTTGTACAGATAAATTATAGTGCAATAAAATATAATAAAAGAAAAAAAGAGATAAAAGAAAGTCCCACAGCCAATTGGTAGCAACGACGGGCGGTGTGTACAAATGACAGGGACGTAATCAGTGCAAAAAAAAAGAAAATAATAAGTATTTTGAGAAAGGCTAATCTTCGCTATTAACAGTCGCTGTTTCACAGTTGGTTCGTCTATATTCAACCAGTTTGTCGGAGTCTTCGATTTTAACAACCCCAACGCAAACTAAAATCAAATACCCGTTAACAACAATATAAAAAATACAAAAAATCGCAAACACAACCCAAACATACCACTCACTAGGAAGGTCAAAAGCAACCTGAATAATCGCATAAATATTTGACACCAAAACCAGAAGGGAAATTATTAAAACAAGTAAAGCTGTCCATCCTTTGGTAGCCCATTGCTTACAACGTGATGTTGACATAGCGAAATATAGAGCTGGAAGCATTGCGAATGGAAGTTGAATACTTTGAGCAACATTAAGCCATTCGTTTAGGTTGTCCATTCCTGAGGGATTTCCGGGTGTTTCGATAGCCACGATCAACGCAGGAATTAATGAGAAAGTTCTCGAAATAAAAGTCCTAGTCGCAGGTTTTACCCTCAAATCCAAGAACCCTTCCATAATAAACTGACCTGCATAGGTACCAGTGATTGTTGATGCTTGCCCAGCCGCTAGCACTCCAAGAGCCCATATGTATTTCCACCATTCTGCACTATAAACCGCCTCCAGACAAGCTCCAGCAGAAAGAAGTCCAATTTGGTCCGTGCCGCTATCGCCCTTTGGTGTTATTGGATTGCCTTCGTAATAACAAACTGGATGACCTTCGCTGTCAAAGTAATCTAAATTCGCAAACACCGCTACGACAAATAAATTTATTATAAAAGAAATTAACAATGCAATCGTTGACTCTACTTTGTTGTAAAAAACTGCTTCTGAAATATGATATTCAGCCTTTCTTTCATTAGAAGTAAAATCTCTATCAATTTTTCTAGAAAGAACAAGAGCAGAATGCAAAAATAAATTATGAGGCATGATGATAGCACCAATGAGACCAACAGCTGATTGAAAGGAGTCGTTGTCTGTAATTCTGGGTTCTGCCCATCCTCTGAATAATTCACCCTGTGGAGGTAGACTGCTGAAATATTGAAATCCAAAAGTCACGACCATCGTTGAAATAAAAACACCAAAGAGAGCCTCAAGCTTCCTCATACCACTTCTGTCTAATAACATAAACGCAAAGCAATCAGCTGCTGTGATGAGACAACCAGCGTAGATTGGAATTCTATCCCCGCTTAGAATCTTTATTGCTATGGCTGATCCAACTACTTCTTGACAATCAGCACATATCAATGCCACTTCAGTCATTAACCATAAAGTGTATCGAATTGGTTTTGGAAAAGCAGTGCAATGCTGAGCTAGATGCTTTCCCGATACGACACCTAATTTTGATACGAGACTCTGAAGAACGAGTCCCATTATTGTAGCCCAGAATAGCACTCCGAGTAAGTCGTACTTTGTTGAAGCTCCAGCCTGTAAATCAGCTTCCAAATTCCCAGGATCGAGATAGGCGATACTCATTAGGAATCCAGGTCCAGTAAACATCCATAGCTTCCTCCATGAGAATTTTAATGTTCCGTTTTCAATGAAATAATCAAATCCAGTTCCTTTGCTTATCTGACTTCCTTCCTCAGCGTCATCATATTCGTCTTCCGAATTCGGATCGACAAATTGATTGTTTTTAAAAGGTGCGTCATCGTATCCCATGTTGTTAACGGTGTTGGGTAATTACCTTTTTGAAAAATTAATTTAAAAAAAAAAACAGAAACTGATGAGAGTCAAAACCTATTTTTTTTTTTTTTTCAAACGCAAAACCATCGCCTACTTGCGTAAATAGAAAGCAAACCCTCGTGAGCACGGCCTGGATATGGTCGTCGAAAAAAAAGAAGGGGAGAAAAAAAAAAAAAAATGAGGCAAGCAAGTCCAAGGTTCTTCCCAGAACACCTCCGGGTGTGAGTGAATATGGTCGCGTTCAGACGCCTCGTTTTTTGATATTTTCTTTACTATTTATCACTTCAAAGATGCCTACAGAGAGGCTTCCAGTCGTTATTCCGAGCTCAGCAAAGGTGAAGGGGGGTTGGTGGACTTGTTCTATGTCTTTTTTTTTTATGGTTTTTTTTTTTTTTTTTTTTTTTTTTTTTTTTTTTCCCGAATTCCTCTTCTTTTTGCGCTCCTTCGACGTGAGGGAATAAGGAGTCACAGAAAGATTTGAATTCCTTTTTTTTTTTTTTTTTTCTGTTCTCAATCACATGCCTACAAAGAAGCAAAATCAAAAAATAAAAAGTAAAACAGTAGAACAAAAATATCTTTTTTTCAATAAAAAGTAAAATGGGGATGGAGGTGGTGGCATCTTACAAAAGTTACTAACTACCCCAAAAATCTAAGAAAAGTTCCTACTTACTTTTCTTTGTTGGGGAACGGGAGCTTGGTCTCTTCTGGTGAGCAGCAGAGATGTAGCTGTAGTCAACACCGTCAACTGAGTCTGTTCCGACTTCGTGAGCTGGAGCAGCGCTTACCTGTCTCTTGGTGATAGTGGTCTTCTTTCCTCCCTTGAAGTTGTTGTAGGCAAGGGCAGTGATTGAGATGATGATGATGGCCAAGAACATTGACTGGGCATCAAACAAAGATGATCCATCGTTAACCATGATGGTACCGTTGAATGCGGTCTCAGATGCTCTCTCGTTCTCTTCCTCAGACATGAAGTAAACCTGAAGGATAAGGTTGTGGGCCTTTGGGTCAAGTTCCTTCCACGGCTGGAACTTGTAAACCATCGAGACAGACTCTCCCTGGTTAACAGTTCTGTTTACGAACATACCAGTGAGGTTCTGGGAGATTTCGTTAGCCTGTTTTTATATTTATATTTTTACACCCAAGTAATTCTTCAACATTCCTCACAACAAACACATACGTTGTTAGCGTTGGCCAAGTGAGCGTTGATAAACTCAATCTGGAAGGTGGTGTCGGCAGAGTTTTCAAAGTTTACAAGAGCCTGTTTTATTTTATTTTATTGTTTTTTTCACACCAAACAAAACACTAAAAGATTACTTACCTTGGCCTCCTGTCCAGCAGTAACCTGGATATCATGAGGTTGACCAGGGAAGATGGTCTTAACAGTGATTCCCTGGATCTTACGGTCCTCGTCAGCATCTTCATCATCAGCATCTTCACTTCTAACAACAGAGAAGCAGACAGCCAACACCAATGCAACCCAAGTCAATTTTTGAAAATCCATTTTTCTAGAAATAATAAGCCGCGTAAAGGGGAGGGGCTAATGAGAATCTGAATGAAACAAAAAAAAAATTATATCATCACGAGAGTCACAAACAACAGAAATCTCCACAAGTTGTTGCACAGAAGTACAACAAAAAGTCGTCTTTTGTCGTAAATATAAATTATTAGCTCAAACTGCTGACATACCCCTGGACTGGATACAATCTAAGAAGTCGTATTGTTGATGAGATGAGTTCTCTGTCGTGAATTTGAGACTTCTGACGGTAAACCGATGAAGTTGTGTTGTGTTTTAAAGTCATCATTCTCCTGGAGTTGAGTACCAATTGTTGGTAGTCTCTTTCAGCAGCTTCTCTCTTTGATTTCCTCGTTTTCATTTTTGAAACGACATCATCAAGTGGAGCAACTTTCGTATCCCTCCAATCTTTCTTTCGTTTCTTTCTAAAATCAAACCAATCAATCATTTCCCGAAATTCATTATTTCTTAATTTTTTATGATTCGGTTTTTTTGGTGTGAACCATTCCCTCTTTGATCGTTTTTCTGACAACAACGACTCACTACCACTCCTCAAAGTTAAGACTGCTGAGTACGCGCTGGATGGCCTGACTGGTGTTTGCATTAGATGACCATGGTTGATTCCTATTTTAATAAAAATAATAATAAATTGTTTTGAAAAAAAACACAACAAAAAAAAACAACAGACTCGTTTTAGAGTACGCTCTACGAAGGTAATTATTTTCACATATTTTGTATTTCGTGTTTTCCGTTTTTCAAAGCTTTCCAAGCAGCACTTCCAACGTCAAGTCGGAAGTGTTCTTCTTCGAAAACAGCAACAGTTCTTTGATGGTGGAATCCCAGCTTTTGAGTGAATAGGTTTATCGATGATAAGTTTTTTTGAAGTATCTTAGCTGTGAATTTTGTTATACCTGAAACATACTCTTGCGCGTACAGCATGAGACCAGTTACAGCTTCCTGAGCGTATCCTTTGCGACGAGCTGATGGCTCAGCAATCATGACTTCAGCTTCTGCTTCACCATTCTCACAACTATCTATTAGAAAGATGTTGCAATCTCCTATTGGTCTTTTTTCATTATCATTCTCAAGTATGATGAATGTCATTTTATCTCCGCTTTCTAACCATTCTCGTTGGTTTATTATTTCTTCTTCTAGTGATAAGGGATCACTGCAAGTCAAGTCTTGCAGCTCTCCATCACTCATCCATCTATGATAGACATCAACGTATTCTCTAAGGTATGGAACAAGTGTTATTCTATCCCTTTTGATTATTATTTTAGAATTGTTCATTTTTTTTTTTTTTTCTGACTCCTGCCTGTAGAAAAAGAAAACTCAGAGTGAAGTTAGTAAATAAAAAGAAAAAAAAAAGAACGATTCTAATAAAATATATCTAACAGTTTTCTGGGATTCCCCATTTCTCAAGTGAATTACTATTTGAGGTATATGAAATACATATCTCAGATCCTTCGTTGATATCTTCTGATGTGATTACCCCAACAGCGACCTCACCGAATGTTGGCGAGATAACTGAAACAACAGAAGCAGTTGGAGAAGACGAGTGGTTGAACATTGACACTGCAGGATACAACATGTTACTCACAGAGTCATTCAAACCCTGCTCTCCAAAGCTGTTGTAGGATATTATTTTACGAAGACGATTGGAATCTTCCCAAGATGTCGGCCGAACAATCTCTTGCGCCTTCTCAAATGAAAAACAGTATCTCAAATCATTAAACGTCGGTGATGAGTTTTGAAGATTATCTCCGAAATATAAATTTTTTGAAATCCTGGAAATTTCTCCATCTTGTGACACAGAAAATGATAATTTACCAACAAGATCGAGTGCACAGCCATCAATACAGAGTTTTTCATTATCATTTTGAGAAGTAACGCTCTTCGATTCTTTATTCGTCGTCGTAGATGAAACAAGCGATCGATCTATAAGTATAATGGTTTGTTTCTTTATAAACTTTTTAGCGATAACTCCACGACCCTTGTCTTGACTGTTTTTACCAACAAATATACTCGATGAATTCCATTGTGGAAATAATACTTTTGTTTGTTGCAAATCAGTTTCAGGACAGGAAAAGATGACCTGATTATCTTTGATGGCGTAATGTGTTCCTAATTGAGGTCCGTTGTCTCGTAAATCTTTTGAATACAACATCGTCTTTCTCAGATTATCAAACGGAGATATCTGACTGCTGCTACAATATTGATACGCAACATCAATAACAGATTTCGCAGACTCGAAATCACAAACAGCAGTAAACGACAACGCCAATCTATATAACACACGTTGAGACTTATCACATCTAAATTTCAAATCTGAAAACAATCCAAGCGACTCAAGACAGTAATAAATCGCATGACTATACAGCGACAGCTGTACTGCACACAAAGACATATTTGATAACATCGATTGAGCTATTTCTCTCACTCCAGATTCAACATTATTTTTAACTACAAAAGCATCAGATAACCGTTTCCAACAAAAATTAAAATCACCATAACAAGTCGACAACAACTGAGAATATCTAGTTAGTGCAAGACGGTATTCCTTTCTACCAGAAGTTATTAGTTTATTTATGTCAGTCTTAGTGGTGTTGAGATCTGAAATACTTTTTGAGAGTTGAATTACAACATCTGATGAGTTTTCAACTCGCAAACCAACTCTACCATTTCTAAAGACTTTATAATAAGGTTCAAGTATAGTGAGGACCGTTCCTATTGGGTAGAGTTGTCTAGCGTCTTCTGTTGAAACATCTGAGCTGGTTAGTTGATTGTAGAAAGCTACTTCAATTATGTCACCTTTTGAATCTTTGAGCACTGCCTGAATACTCGCGACACCAACTGCATCAACAGAAACAGTTCCAGTAAATTTACATCCCCTCATCATTTTAAACAATTGAAGCTCACTGACAGTAACATCTCGAAGTGTTGTCGTTGTGGTATTTCTACTCTGAGGACGTGTGTTAGAGTTGAACGTCTGCTTGTGTTTAGTCTGAGATTGAGATCGAAGCATTGCAGCATTGTGTTTATATTCTAACTTAAGATCTGAAAGAGAAGGTCGAACAGCTATTTGTTTTAAATAGTTTTGAGCAGATATAATAACAGTTTCTGTTGGAGGCATCTTACAACAGATTGCATTGCCAAGAGACTTTGAAATTGGATGTGATGTGTTTCCCTGCTGTTTTAATAATTCCAAAGCTTTGTCTTTCTCATGTTGTTTTTCCAGTTCTGATAATTCTGTTGTCATTACCCTCTCGTAGACACCTCTGATTCCAGACTCAATCGTTTTTAAAAATTCATTTTTTTCAACATCAGTTTCACAGCTGTCGAAGGCATCCTTCCCTGCATCAGAACAATACTTACAAAACACATCGTAATACGCATGTGATTGCATTATTATTTTTTTTTATTATTATTGTGTGAGATACTAATTAAAAGAAACAATGTTTTTGAAAAGCAACACCCTGGGTAAACTGTAGAGTGGTACTCGAACCTCGGAAGAGGCTCCCCGGTAGTCAGCACAGCCGGGGGGATGGGAAGGTGGGAATTAAATTCATAATAGGCCTCAACCATTCTTTATTTTGTATCACAAACTACAGCAGAATGAACATAAAGAGAGAGGTAGAGTTGCAAACACAAAGCTACAATGGAAATGGACAACGCCCGCAAATTTGACACATTAAAAGTCATAATAAACCTCAACCACTCGCCGTGTGATCATTGACTACGATACCTCTCTATCCCTTCAACGAAGTATCGACAACAATACTCGCAACGATCCAACCCCGCAGCTCACTCACAACCGAACGTGGAACAACCACCCGATCCTCAACCATCACACCCTTATTCAGTCCGTTAGACAGCCCGAGTAGTCGCTGCATCTCATCCAGAACGAAAGTAATGTTAGTATCGCAAACACTCTGTAAATATCGTAAAAAGAACTGCTACATTATAATTAACACTTCTAACTCATCTATGCGAACATGTCTCAATTTTCTCGTAAAAAAGAAAAAGAAATATTATTCATAAAATGTGTTTTACAAAAGAATAGTTTTTTTTTATTTTTTTCTATTTTTCTTATTCTCCTCAGAAAAGATAAGGTTAGTAGCAGCGGCAACGATTTAGATAAAAAATAAGAATTTTTTAACCACTACTTTTTTAAACAATCTTGACTGTCAGCGGGCTAGGTGGCAACGAGTAAGAGAGAGATAACAAAAATACTAAATAAAAAAAAATCAAAACAAGGGTAAGGACACTAACTCATCTATAAAAAAAAAAAAGAATATCGATCGTTATTGTTATTGTTACGCTACTTTTTTTTCATGGAGGACGTTAGCTATTTCAACCACGGCATTAGTTGCTACGTGAATGGGATTGATATTATGCCTAACAGACGATTGGATTATCGAGTCACTCCAACTACAATTAAAACCAAACAAAACATAAAGAGATGTCTCACAAAGAGGTAGATTACCTGACTTTGTCAGAGCATCAAGAAGTGTCAAAGCAGACTCTTTGTGTGATTTTACATCATTTGACTTAAGAATCTTCGGAGGAGATGCAGCAGATAAAATAGATTTGTACTCACACTTCTTCCAACCCGATGGATTTGGAGTAATTGTTACAGGTCGTAGTTGAGAACAAGGAGCTTTACCAACTTCAAGAAATCGATTCTCAAGCTGAGTTGGTATTAAAGAATAATCCCACGTCGTGGAACTACTGACAATACTATGAATACCGACAGTAGTGTTATTTGTAGTTGACTCTGATTCTTGTTCTTGGATCACTTCAGGAGCTGGTTCCGGAAGAGGCATCTCCGGTTCCGGAGTGGGCTTCTCTGGTTCCGAAGGTTTCGGAGGGGGAATCTCTAGTTTTGGAGCCTCATCCTTCTTCTTGACAGAGATTCCTGAATTACTCGCGATTGGTGCGGCAGACATGGCAACTTTTCTTTTTCTGAGCTTCTGTGGTCCAGAAGACTTCGAAGAACGGCTGAAAAACCCTCCTCCTCCTCCGCTTCTACATTTCGCTGGAGCAAGACACATTGATCCCGAAGATACGAAATTCGCAGACCACGTTGTCTTTATATAAGATTCTCTCCATTGTTTACGAGTTTCAAGATCAACTGCCGCCAGTCGTAGTTTTTCTAAATTTTTACTTCTCGCAATGTCCTTCAATTCATCTTCCTTTTCAAGTTGTATTAATCGATTGATTCTTTCGTAGTTAGAACGGACTTGTTCAATCGGAGGAATACTTGACTCTGAATTCGCACACAAGAAATCAGCAGAAACCTGACGTGTAATCATACAGCTGAGGATATCTTGAGAAAAATCAATTTCCTTCGTTAAAGCTCCCTGAGGTAGATTTAATACCGATTCCAACTGTGGTTTGATGTGAATAACACCAACAGTAAATAACGTACCCTCAAGCTGCATACTCCTATAAGCATTTGCAAACCGCTGCTGTTCAGGAGAGAGACTTGATATAGCTTCTTGGAATTCTTCAGCTGACGGAATTTCTGTAAACGATAACGGGATTGAAAATGATTCTCTATTCCTAACAATTAGTGCATGTGATACAATGACTTCTCCAACACCACTTAGTTTTCCAAGAATGACAACATAAGATGATATCTGATTACTTGATAGTGAAAGTACTTTATTCGAATTCGAATTTTTTATAACATTTGAAACAAACCCGTTAACAAGAATCTGTCCATCACACACAACCTTTGCTGTTGCTGAAAGACTAAACGACCATGATTGCTTAGCACGCTCAATAGTTCTACAAACTGTGTGGAGAGTCTTTCCAGTATCAAAGTCTATTATCTCAAGCATTCCTTCAGGATGTGAATGCAACGATCTGATAGGAAACATCAATGCTTTCAGATGATGCTTTTTATCGTTTAGTATATTCTTATTAAGATACCAGCAGATAGCAGAGTCTAACTCTGAGGGAGTTATCTCACCAGACACGATGTGAGAAATCACAGCAAGAGTCATTCCCTCCAAGTACTTAATACTACACTTCACTCCTTCTGATAAGAATGTTATCATCCTCGCAGACGCCACTATCGTGGCTTCTTTCATCTGAACAAGCCCAACCGTAACGTTGTCCGCAGCTGCGAAATTTGATATTTGATTTTGTAAGGATTGTTTAAAAGATGTTAATATCAAATCACTATCTGTACCATTCAAATTAACCAAAGGCAAGACAGGTAAACCAGTCTCTATATCACTTAGGACATCACTCGGTAACACAACTAAGGATGTGGCAGTGTTGGGATGAAGATCGTTGATGTCGGAAAAAAACAAATCAACTGAATGAAAAAATGCAACCAACTTGTCAAGTGCGATTAACATTTTAGAGACTTCTTCATTGTTAGTTGGAGTAAAACAGAATGGTGAGTTTTTATTTATTGTAAAGTTTGATGGAATTTGAGAGATACTTCGACCAAACCATGTTATGTCTACTTCAAGAGTCTGATGAATAGTGTTTCGTGAACGAGGATTTAAATCAGTTGTCGTCTCCAACGTTGCCGTACCAGAACCAGACCAAACCTGAATAGGTTCTTCATTACTGTTGCTACCAGTTGATAAATATGCTCTGTGACTGTATTTATAATTCCATTTCCAATATTCAGAAACTTTTACTTTACTTACAACAAAGTTTAGTAACCTCTCAACATTTCCGGTTGATTTTTGTATTTCCGTACTTTTTTCAACTTTTTCTTTAAAACTGCACTCCTCTTCACTCTTAAGTGTAAGATATATTTTTCCGTTGGGTTTTTTCTTATACAACTCTGTGATGCATTCTGATCCTATACCTATGAGATTAAGCGTCTCAGCTACACAGGCGATCATCGAGTCGATTAAAGTTTCAACACAACTGAACTTGTCACTGTATTCACAAGATTGACTAATGCTACACACTTGTGTGTCCAATCCGAGTAGCTTTTGAGACACGGCAGTTATTCTTGATAACTTTATCTTTAACTGCTCATATTCAGGTAGTGACATATTTTTCTTTTATTCGATCGACTACCTAATAGAAAAAGTGATTGGAAACCACGACAGATATTTTTTTATGGTGCGTGTTTGCCTGAGAAATTGGAAAAAAGGTTTTGTTTTTATTCCCTTTAGACTTTCGCAAAAGATAAAACACAGTATCACAGGACCTTTTACCGAACCAAAAAAAAAAATAACGCACTAAAAATTAAATTATCTTGTGTAGTATTTCTTCCTTCTTCTTTTTCTTTCGATTGAGAAGAACAACTTGTTGCTGTGCTCGGAATGAACATCGCTCAAAATTATCGGAAAAAACTGTTTTTTGACAACTACTCTGAATACGGTTGTCAGTCTGTTGAATAGAATACGTCTGTTAGGCATACGATCAATATAATTAAGGAAGCTGCAAGCGTTGCTTCATTTTCGCCTTCACTTTTCTTTGCTCACTACAAGTAGTACAAATACGCTGAGGAACGCTGTATCCCATCTCCGGAATGTCTTCTTTATGTTTAACGTGCTCTTTACAGAATATATATCCACAGTTCCTGCAATGGTGTTTTCGGTTCCTCCATCCAAAACGCAACCCGCAACCCGCTTCTCCACAACTAATCCAATCCTCATCACTCTGCCAGAATGGCCTGCTATGAATTATCTGCTCTGATGGAGAATCAGATATGTCTTTCACATCCTTCATTTTCATTTCCTAGGACTTGAATCAAAAGACTTAAACACTGACAATAACTCAGGGACACAATACTAAAAATCGTTGAAATCGATACAAGATATAAGAACCTGTTAAGGTATCTGATCAGGAAATTTTTTGGAAGAGAAAAAATGAAAGGATCAGTAATTCTGGACAGCGACACAAGAAATGAAAAATCGGCCCAAAACAGTTTTTTTTTTTGTTGAACAAGAGACATTACACACAATCAGATAAAATAAAAAACGCAAAAAAAAACAGAGCGAGGTTGGCGCAGTCGGTAGCGCGTAGGTCTCATAATCCTAAGGTCGTCAGTTCGATCCTGGCACCTCGCATTTTTTCCTGAACAAAAAATGGATAATAATTTTCCTTAACTGTAACAAAACAAAACACTTCTTACTGATACTTACGTAATGTTTTTTCTTTCTCGGTGATTTTGAACAGAAAGGTCCCACTGTTGCAGGATATGTTTGATTAGGAACAAATGAGGAAATGGATCGGGGTGGTGCAGGGCTGTGCAGGACTTCTAGTATTTTCTGAAGTGAATTTTTCTTCACTGGTTGAAGCACAAGTCTAGACTGAAATTCAGCGTGATAGTCAGTCTAACTGTCGAGAAGCAGAGCAGCAATCTGATCTTCGTTCAGGCGCATCACTTGCTCTCCTGAAATTGTGACACGGAATGCCTCTGGATCTGGTCCAGTAGCATGCAGGATGAGCTGGAGATTGTCACTTGCGTGGAAGCGCATGCACTGCATAACAGCCTGTGGGGATTCTGTGGTGAGGCTGCAGATGCTGATGGTCTTGGATGTTTTTGAGCCTGGTTGTGTGTATTTCACGGCGACGCATGCGTACCCTCCTTCTCCGGCTGTCAGACACAAGTTATTAAGAAAAATATCCATATCGATACCACTAGATGTGTCCACAATAACTGGTTTCCCGTGAGTCAACACTGCCTGCCAGCTCATGGCAACAGTCTCTACCTCTCCGGTCTTCTCAACAAGAGCGATTCCAGCTTCAGCTTCCTGCTCTTGCTTTCTCTTCAATTCCTTCTCCAGGTCTCCTCTTTCTGCCTTACCTAGCCACTGACTTCTTTCGTCACCTACTGACTTGCCTCCTTCTCCTCTTTGCCTCCGCTTTCCCATTTTGTTTTTTTATTTCTGGTCCAAGAAAAAATTAGAAAACATATGTTCATGTGCTCTGAGAACAATATTACCATTGTTGTCTGTATGAGGAAAATGTCTTGCTGTTTACCAATTAAAACAAACAGTTAAATAAATAGAATTGGTGACCTGTGAAGGAGAACAATCATGTTGTGTAAATTAGAAATTCAATACGAGCCTTAGAGTGTCAGTCTGCTACAATTCAACCTCATTACTTTGAGGGCTAGCAGAGCTTGACAACAATGAATGAAAAAGAGGAGAAGCATCGAGAGGTGTCAGAAGTGGAGTAGACAGAGAAGCTATCGAAACCGATTGATTCTGCTGCTGTTGACGAAATATTAAAGTTGGAGATGCTAAGCGAGTAGTTGAGACTGTCCTTGACAGAGGAATCATTTGTTCTTCAACAGGAACGGTAACACGTCTTTCACTTGCATGAAGATCGTCTCCTTTCTCCAGGGAAAACGCATCTAACTTTTCAGGTTTTGCAGGTCTTTTGTGAGATCGGTGTAAGGCAGGAGGCACAGGAGGATGAAGAGGATGCCATCGCTCTTGGTCACCATCACCTCCCCGACCGATGTCACGAAGAAACGGGCGCAGCAACAGATCCCGCAATCTTCTAATTCGCAAAATAAACCTGTACCACTTTTGGATAAAAACGCAAGCAAAGTAGTCATTTACTGTGTAGCGATACCAACGTAGTCGGGTTACAGGCATTTTTAACTCTGGCAGGAGGGAGTACCAGGTATATTCAAAGCTCCACCATTCTCGGCGAGAAGCGTCTTCCATGCTGGTGTTCTTACAAATGGTGTGGTAGGCAATCTCAAGTAGGATTGCTGTGAAGTGAACCTTCCCTCGATTGTCCAGAATCCGAAACTGTGAAAACACTTTGAAAATATCTCCAGACTTGTAATTTATCGGAAGAGAAAAATCTGGAGCGAAACCATCAGACAGCCTCGTCATTTCAACCAAAATCCTGGGCAATTCATCAGTCGGTATCACAGTAGTGCTGCTGTAAAGTACTGACCAGGCTTCGTGAAATTTTCTAATCGCAGCCATTTCATCAGTGAGACCATCTAATTTTGACATAGCACGATAATTTTCAATCACAGTTGCAATAAAGAGAGTCACAAGTAGAATGTAACTAAAAGCCTTGAACGTAAAGAAGTACAATGGAGCAATAATAGGAAACCCACAACTATCTCCTTCACAATAAGGATGCGCTACCATACAGTTCACTAAAATATCTGACCACGTGTCGCCTGTTGCTACCCTGTACAGGGTTCTAGTAGCCATGTAAAGATTGTCGAAATTAGCATCTTTCGTCAACCCAATACCGTTTTTTTGAATTCCATCAAAGAGAGCAACCCCACCTAAGGCATACACAGCAAGAATTGTAACAAAGAAAAATGTATTGGCCCAAAGAGAGCTTAGGGATACTAACAATGTTTCGAATAACAGCTGAATTCCTCGTGTGCGTTTTACCAAACGAAGGAGTCGTTGAGCTTTTCTTAGTCTAAGAAAAGCTCTACAAACCCTCAATATGAATGGATTTATGGGAACTGAAGATGATCCCATCAACAGAAACAACAGTATTTCCGACACAGACGCCATCACTAATAAAAAATCAAACCTATTCCAAGTGTCTTTGTAGTATGACAATCCAAGAGCGTTAACCTTCAATAGCGCTTCTAGTAAGAAAAGAATAGTGAAGACATAATCAAAGAAGACTAAGAACCAAGACAAAGACGCAGGCATTCCCTGATATTCCATAGCCATCAATACAACGTTTACTACTATGAGTAATCCTATTGTGTTGTCAAAGTATCTGTGATTGACAACTTTGTAACACCAAATTGCTAGTTTTGAATTTCTAGGACGAAGATGAACTGCAGGTTTTATCAAAAGAAGAAGCAGTTTCATTTGATAAAAAAAAGACAAAGATCTGTCAGAAAAGTAAGTAGTGTGTTCTAAATTACGACGGACAGAAAGATATGTAATTACAACTTCAGCAGTGACAATCGGCATCAAAAGAGAGTTCACAACAAACAGAAATGCTATTAAGAATATAGCAGCAGACACATTAGTGCAGTTGTTGAGGTATGACGCTGAATCAGAACAAGAAGAAGAGAAGATGTCGAATGCCTGTCTCCAGTTATCGAAAGTTGAAAGAGTGACTAAGTACCTAACAGCCCCACCAATATGATCAAAATGCTGTGGACTCTGAACCCACTCTCCCTTAACTGAATAACCGTCAGTTGATTCATTAACAACAACTGCATAAGGAACACCATAAGTCCACAATGATGTTTCATTTTTATCAACAAAATGAATTCCATAGCAGTCTTCTTTTCTAAGAATCATCGGTGCAGTGCATGTAAATAACTTTCCTCCGAGAATATCAACACCGGTCGTTCCAAAAGCAACAAAAACCAACGACAACACCACCAAGATAGTAGCAAGACCAGGTAGGCAAGCGACAAGTGCTTCTGCTGTGAGTCGAACAGATCTCCATCTTTTTACCAATCTCAGGGGTCTTACTGCTCGGAGTGATCGAAATATTCTAAACAGGTGTCCTTGTAGAGACTGAGTTATGTACGAAACCCAAACTGCGATTAGAATAGTTAGGTCGAAAACATTCCATCCATGTTTCATGTATGTGTCCTCACCTAATATAAACCCACTTGCTATTGACTTCACCAGGAATTCTAATGTGAACACAGCAGTAATGCAGTAGTCTGCGATGAAAATTTTAACTTTATAAATATCCTCCAACCCAACAACCACACAGCTAAGCCACGACAGAATAACTGCAACCTTCTCAAAACGGGGACTGCCAGCGACAGAAATACATATTCGACGGATTTCCCCATCAAATAAAAACCAAGACTTTCCATTAATATTCACCTTCGCAGTTTTTGATGCCATTTTTGATACAATCTTACGAGCTGCACTGTCAGCTGCGAATCCTAGGATGCATTGCGTGCCTCCACTTAAAGTGGCAGCGGCTTCGTTGCCTTGTCGATAAGCAGTTTTAATGGTATTCGCTCTGACTCGGGTGATGGTTTGATCGCCGACTGGGTGGAGTTTATATGTTAAGCCTTTCATGTATGCATCGTATAGATCTGGAGCATTGAGATATTCTTCAGGAACCGCAACACTTCTGTGATCAACGAGACTCGTCCCAGCAGCAGTGTTATTACAATTTAAGATTTGATTCATAGTTTCAGCTTCTCTGACGTTTCTACGTTTTCTACTTGCAGCACGTTTTCGATTTTGAGTTGGAAAATGTTGTTGTTGATTCATCAATTCATAATAATCCATTATAACTGCTAAGAACAATCTTATCAAAACAATATCACCCATAAAGTGACATATTATAAAAGGAATACAAACAGCTTCATGAGTAGCAGCCATCGCACTGTACATTATCCCTCCCCAACGATCTCCCGTTACTAGCTGCAGGGCAGTCAGCACTGAATTTTTAAATGAATAAAACGCATCCCTGTACGGAGGCATCATCCTCTCACCAAACACATGCATGCAAGTCAGCGCTAATATAAAAATGTATATCAGAACTAACAAAAACAGATATCCAGAGCGTCTGCAAACTGCAAGAGCTCCCTCAACTTGTCGTTTTATACTGTCAGAAGCTCTAAGGGCGCGGATGACTCTAACTAAGCGAAAGACTCTAAAGCATGTTAGTGTCCCAGTACTCATTGGAAATACAGCAGAAAGACTAATGTCAATTAATGAAGACAATACAGAAATAAAATCAAGGACGTTAAACCCATCACGAAAATAAGTCCATCGCATTATTGCTACTTTGTATCCAATTTCTAGGGAGAAGATGGCAGTCGTGGCGATGTTCACAATGGCAATAACCAAATCAAGAGCATTCTGCTGTCCATAGTGCTGCATGCACATGACTATAAAATTGACAATAATTATAAAAGGGACAACCATATTTGATATTTGCACAGCACGGTCTTCATTCTCATACTCTTCAAACATTTCATTCACTGCCTGCCGAGCTGAAGGACTAGTGTCATCATTTGAGTTTTTATGTCGAAGTCTTTTCTTAAGTCGTGTTACAGCAAACTCTTTTTGTTTTCGATAGAAAGCATCACCAGCGAATTCCTGTAGAGCATCCTTTATAATTATGACGGTTAATGGTAAAATCACGTATGAGCATATCGTTACTAAGTTTATAAAAAAAGGAACGGCTAAAATACCGCTGGAATTCTCAGAGCGATACATCATTTCTGACCATCCAGTTAGAGTAACACATTGGACTACGAGGAGGAAAGCTGCTCCGAAATTATCAAATGACGCAAAACCGTAATATGGATTTCCAATGTCTGAACAAATAAATCCATTTTCAGCAGAACACGTATGCCCAGTCATAAAAAACGACGTCGCATTATCCAACTGACATGAACCAGCTACAGATTCTACATTCCTATCTTCATCTAAGCAATTATATTTCCATTGACCTGACCAAAGCTGAACTCCCCAAATCCCATTTATCACCAATATAAATATTAATAGCAACCCAAGACTTGCTAAGTTCTTAAGTGAATGTATAGTCGCGAGGATCATTAATTTGAGTCCAGGCATGCGATCGATTACCAAGAGGGCTTTAAATACTCGAAGTACCCTAAAAGCAGAGACGTTCGCATCAAATATAAAGAAGGAAACGATATTCATAACTACGATTGAGAAATCAACAACATTCCACCACGATCGAAGATAAGCATTCTTAGAAACAATTAATCCTTGAGAAGCCATTTTCAACATCATCTCTACTGCGAATATTAACGTAAAAGCAACCTCAAACTTTGATAAGTTGTCGATGTCATTTCCAGGTTCATCCAATGCAAGTGTGACACAGTTTGCGAGAATTACAATTCCCGTTGCTAATTCCGTGTATGGACTGTTTATAACTGTTCTTACTGTAGATGTTATCTTTCCAGCGTCTTCAGATACCGATGAAGAAGCGGTACTCGCACTGCGAATCTCATCATCGGAAAAATCCCTGTAGTCATCGTACCATGATTCTTCATCATCGTCACGGTCCATGTTTATCTATTGGTTTTAGCATGCTACAACTAGAGGAAAAATAAGTCAAAAAAAAAAATCAAGCGTCGGTTCGATCCCCCGTCGGATCACAATTTTTTTTGAATCTAATTTACAAGAATCCAAGTTGAAAAAACTTGTAATATATTGTAGTTGGTGCTCAGCTTTTCTGCTACTTTAATTTATTGCAATTTATAACTAATTGCCTGATTGGGGAGAAAAAAAGAAAAGAAAAAAAAAAAGAAAAAAAGAAAAAAAAGACTCACTCAACAAGTTAGTTACCAAAGTTTTACTTCAACTGCTTCGGCGGCCCTCCATTGAAATTCTAGTGAACTGTGAACCCTGTTGCAGGAAGCGCAAACAACCAACTCTTTTTTTTTTTGTAAGAATCTAGAAGTTTTCCTGTGTTGAGAAATACCATTCAAACAGAAAAAAAAAAAAAACGATTTTGTCATTCTACTTCGGAAGGACTAAACAGACAAGATTACAATAATAAGAAGGCAAGAGATACAGGAACTCGAATTGGAGTCAGCAAATTTAAAAAAATATCTTCACTAAATTAACTGCCAATAACTAAAATTTAAAACATCAGAAATTAATATTAAAGGACTCTTTGTACGGTGAACCAGAATGCCGTGGAGATGACGAACTCCCAGCTCTACTGGCAGATCGATGTAAGGAAGTAGATGAACGAAACTGAGGTGACGAGAAGCTGTTTGTGCGGATTTGTTATTTTTTTTTTTTGCAAATTAACAAACAAAAAAGTAAAATAGTTCTCAACACTTTATGAGGTATCACACCCAAATATCGAATTGAGCAGGAGTTCAACCCACTATCGACATTGCAAAGTGGGTTTCTAGAAAAGAAACGCATTTCACTTTTGCGTACCAAATAACAAACAACGGCGGCAATCAGTAGACGTCTCCAATCAGCAAGGTTCCGCAAAGAAGCCCAGTGGCTATCTACCAACCCCTTCTTATCGAAGCATCACATGCTTCAGAATCTGTCAACACATCTCACCCAAATATCGAACTGAGTAGGAGTACTTCAACCCGCTATCAGCATTGCAAAGTGGGTTTCTATCCCCGAATAACAACCAACTCCTTCTTATCGAAGCATCACATGCTTCAGAATCTGTCAACACATCTCACCCAAATATCGAACTGAGTAGGAGTACTTCAACCCGCTATCAGCATTGCAAAGTGGGTTTCTATCCCCGAATAACAACCAACCCCTTCTTATCGAAGCATCACATGCTTCAGAATCTGTCAACACATCTCACCCAAATATCGAACTGAGTAGGAGTACTTCAACCCGCTATCAGCATTGCAAAGTGGGTTTCTATCCCCGAATAACAACCAACCCCTTCTTATCGAAGCATCACATGCTTCAGAATCTGTCAACACATCTCACCCAAATATCGAACTGAGTAGGAGTACTTCAACCCGCTATCAGCATTGCAAAGTGGGTTTCTATCCCTGAATAACAACCAACTCCTTCTTATCGAAGCATCACATGCTTCAGAATCTGTCAACACATCTCACCCAAATATCGAACTGAGTAGGAGTACTTCAACCCGCTATCAGCATTGCAAAGTGGGTTTCTATCCCCGAATAACAACCAACTCCTTCTTATCGAAGCATCACATGCTTCAGAATCTGTCAACACATCTCACCCAAATATCGAACTGAGTAGGAGTACTTCAACCCGCTATCAGCATTGCAAAGTGGGTTTCTATCCCCGAATAACAACCAACCCCTTCTTATCGAAGCATCACATGCTTCAGAATCTGTCAACACATCTCACCCAAATATCGAACTGAGTAGGAGTACTTCAACCCGCTATCAGCATTGCAAAGTGGGTTTCTATCCCTGAATAACAACCAACTCCTTCTTATCGAAGCATCACATGCTTCAGAATCTGTCAACACATCTCACCCAAATATCGAACTGAGTAGGAGTACTTCAACCCGCTATCAGCATTGCAAAGTGGGTTTCTATCCCCGAATAACAACCAACCCCTTCTTATCGAAGCATCACATGCTTCAGAATCTGTCAACACATCTCACCCAAATATCGAACTGAGTAGGAGTACTTCAACCCGCTATCAGCATTGCAAAGTGGGTTTCTATCCCTGAATAACAACCAACTCCTTCTTATCGAAGCATCACATGCTTCAGAATCTGTCAACACATCTCACCCAAATATCGAACTGAGTAGGAGTACTTCAACCCGCTATCAGCATTGCAAAGTGGGTTTGCTCAGAAAACAACGACAAGAAAAAATAAAAATAAAGTAATGAAGAACATACCTCCCAGGAATGACCCCTGCTGGAAGTGGAGACTTGACTTTGGGTATAGTGATAGTGGCCGCTGCTTCGTGTTGTGTCATTCTTTTTGGTATACAAGGTCTGAAGTCATATTGTGACGAGTGTTTGTAAGAAGGTGATCTACGAGGTGACTCAGAAGTAATAACTCGACCAGGAGACGAATCACCTGCCGGAATTCGAGGAGAAGGAGACACAGATCTGATAGGAGAGCTTGACCTCGTTGGGAGATGCCCCGACAAGTTCTTTTGATTCACTCCAATGGTTTGCTCTCTATAAACACGATATGCCTCATTACGTTCTTTAATATCGAATTTTGTTGGAATTGTTGTTGTTGCTGTTGTTAGTTTTGATTGTTTTTTTGGTTTCAATGGCGGTGGTGAAGCAACTTTTTTATCCAATTTTTGATGGGTCCGCTCAATGCTCTTCTTAACCTTTTTACAATACTCTCGGTAGCGTTGACCCGCAGCAAAAGCTGCTGAGATGTGAGTAAGTTCAGTTCGTAGGTAGCTGTGATTGTTTAGCTCATTTTGAAGATGGCGACCACTTTTTATAACTGCGATTTGACGACCTGTTTCATCATAACCATCCCTTAAGGATTGGTGAAACCACTGCAATCTCCCAACTCTCAATACGTCTTCCTCACGTTGAATATGACAACGGCTTACGTCTTCTGATTTTGCTATGGAATTTTGTGCTGTGAAAACTGTCTTTGCTTCGTTGAACAAATCAATTGCAATATATGAAGCTTCTTGTAGTCTCGTTAGTTCTGAACCTCTGACTCTGACGATCATCCTGCGAAGTTGTTCTTCTTCTTTGAGAATAACAATAACGTCAGTGTTGTGAGTGTTGTTGTTTTGATGGTCGTTGGTTGGTCGATTTCTTGAAGGAGGGTCAAGTAGTCGTTTTGGAGGTGTCTCTCGTGGGATTGTCGCAATGTCACATTGAGATAGCAATCCGGGAGATTGAATTTCAAAATCTAATAAGTTGTCACACGCATGCTGAGGTTGTGTTGCTGTTCTTCTCATGTCTGAACTCAAAACATTTCCAAACATACTATCCAAATGATCATCGACATCAATGATTTCAACCTCCTCCAATAAGATCCCATTTGATGATATTGAAGGTAGTCTTTTTAACAATCCCTGTGGACATGTCGGACTCATCATATCAAATACAACACATGGTTCTGGACCATGCGTATCAATTAATCTGTTTAAATGATCATTCTCTTCTTCACTCGGAATCGTTTTAATTTCATTTATCTTATCTGGGAAATATTTAGCGTAGAATGCAGCAAGTCGATGTCGAGGGTTCGTTACGTCTGGAGTCCCAAAGATCGATGATTCTTTTTGGTATGCCGCAGCTTCATTGCCTCGATATTTAAGTAAAATAGAATCAAGATGTGATGGGTCTACATCATTAATAGCAAACAGAGTTAGAAAACGAATCTTCCAAACATCATCATCATCATTAAGACAAGGAGGAGGTACAGCTATGGGTTGATACTTTGCTCTTCTTGGGCTTCTTTGAGTTCTTCTTGGAGAGCTGACTGCTTCACTTCCGCTTGAGCTTTCGTCAGAGTGCTGGATGTAAGAGAATCCATACGCAGTATCGATGTCTCGGAATAAAGATTCTTCGTCTCCCTTATTGTCACTCAGCAATAAAGTGATCTTTTCCTTTCCGATAACAGAATTATGAAATTCATAAAACTCATGAATTGCTTGTCTCCAAGATCCATTTCCTACATAAGCAGCTACTCGAGATGATTTTGGTCGTTTCTTCTTGTGATCTACACCAATCTTTCGACACAGACGCTTAAACTGTTTTCTAGTATTAACTTCCCCAGTCGGAACTTGATGGTTATGACTAATACAAAGATTTAATATAATGTCATCCCAGTATCTCTCAGATTCAGAAGTTAAATCAACTTCTTCTAAATGAATATTATTTTCAGCTGGTCGTACGTCACCCCAAACCCTGTCTAGGCTGCTTGCTGGTATTAATCCGCTTGAGTGTGGAGTACCCGACCTGCTTGAGATCCGAGATCGTGAGAACGCTTCACCAAATATTGTACTCTTCTCTTGATTCTCTTCTAATTCTTTAGTAAGCTGCAGTGCTGCAGCTCTCAGTTGAGTACTTTCTTTTGGACTTTGCAGTGTCATTGTGTATCTCCTTGTAGGAGTTAGTGGTGATAGTTTTGTAGCCATTCCCTGATAGCTGCTGCAACCTTTCTTTGATCCAGCTCTTGAACGGCGGTTCTCTTCAGTGGTGGTTTGACGTTTGTGGTATGCTTGGTGAAGTCCTTGTTCAGCCTCAAATGTTTCTTTTAAATCCTCATACAATTCCTCAAGAGATTCAAATTTCCTTTCAAGGTATTGCCACTCAGAGTAATTCTTACCGTAGTCGGAGCATAGTTTTATAATGTTATTTCGAATGACATCGTTTTCTGAGGGTTTCGAACCAGGTGGGGAAGGACTGCGACCACTTTCAAACGAAATACTGTTCTCAGAAACAATTCCAGCCCGAAGAGTCTCAGAACCGATCCGTTCTAGAACACCACTCGGGGAAGACGTTGCAGTAGTTTTCGGAGACAGTGTAAGATCAATATTATTTAATAAATCGCTGCCTGGTTTTGTTTTATTAAGAGTACCACTGCCAGCATTGTCAGGAGAGAGTTGCGGGGCTGGGTTTGCGTCCGGTCCTGGACTGCCAGACTCAGTCTCCATGCCAGGGGAGTTTTCTACCGTTTCGGTTTCCGTCTCTGGTTCTTCTTGTGGTCGTCTGACCATTGCACCTTCAAGACCTTGAGTCATTGATTCGCCATCTTCCCAAATCACGTCATACGAACCATCGTTGTTGGCGCTCATTATATTTGCGCTGTACCATTCAGATTCACATTCCCAATAGGCCTCAACGACATCTCCTTTTTCGAACCTGTCTGATTTCATGTTCATGTGTGCTTTTGGTTTCGCAACTGGAATATCACTTTCCCACGACCCGGATGAGATTAGACTTGAATTTCGATTGAATTCTCGTGACGGCATGTTGTATCTGCCTGGCAGGGAATGACAGTTTAAAAAAACTAATAATTTTAAATTTAATTTAATGAAAGGAGATGATCAATCTGTTTTGAAGAAATATTTGTAAAAAAAAATAGAACCCCACAAACACAAAGCTTTCATGGAATGCTTTTGGGAACCAGTGGTGGGAAGGTGTGACTGAAGAAGGGGAAGTTTTTTTTGTGGTCTTTTCCATTTCGTTAAATTCTTTTTTATGTTTTATTTTTTTTTCTAAAAAAAAAAACTTTTTTTTTTTTTTTTTTCAAATTGCATTATATCCAGAGCTGGGTCTCGTCGCAAGAGCTCAAGCGGGTGACCACCTGAACACCTCCACAAAACGAATTAATCGCAGCAAAAGAAATACTAAAAAATGAAAGGGGGAAAAAAAAAAAAAAGAAAAAAAAAATTAGTACCACGCACTAAATTCCTTAACTACCCTACAGAAGTAGTTTTGCAGTGCACTCTACTTTGGGAATAGCGTGAAAAAAATGTCACTGGGATGCACACATCGACATAGTAGCAGAAAGCTTCCATGATTATTGGCCATTCACCAGCGTGTGTAACTAGCATGTGAATAACCTCAATGTAGCTCACCAGCAGTCAAAGGCAAGATACCTATCACAATACAGTGACCAACACATAAATAGAAGCAGAAAGAAATCTCCATGACGACGAGGTAAAGGCCTACCAGAGAACAAACTCGATAGACCACCAGGGCTGTGAGATGGATTTTTTGTGCTGCTTTTTTTTTTTTTTTTTTTTTCCCTACTACTTCTCTTTATTGCTTTATAATTTAGTCGAACTTGTGCAAAACAGGAAAGCACTCTTGGAGTAGTTTTTTTTAAAAAAAAAAAAAAAAATTGAAAAAAAAAAAAAAAACAATGTTCCACCCTTACATTTCAAAGAAATAAAAAAGAAGGGAGAAAAGACAAAAAAGCTTCCCTTCCTTTTTTTTTTTTTTTTTTTTTTTTTGCTATATTATTTGAAGTAGGGAAACGAATAAAAAAAAAAGAAAAAAGGAAATTTGAATCACCAACCCTACCCTGTTATCGTATTATTTTATGTCAAGATTGGGACTACGTTGAGTTAACCATCGAGAATCTGAATACTAAAAGAAGTAAGATGAATACAAAAAACAAGGGAAAAAAATAAAAATAAAAAAAAATAAAAAAACTTTCACAAGAATGACATTTTTTTTTTTTTTTTTTTTTTTTTTCCCGGTCATAAACCTCACTTGGTTAAAATAACGTGATACTTACCTGTGTGTTTCTACCCCAGAGCGGAAGGAAAAGGTCGATAAACCGTCGTTGTGTCGCCAGCGGTCTTGTTTGCAACGCCTGTCTTATTGTCTTACGTAGTTAACTATAAACTAAGAAGAGCTTTTTGATGAGAGAATATTAAGGCGTTGCGAGGACCCTGGCAACTGCGGGAACGCAGTTTTCTTTGCTCCTCGTTAGTTGGCCTCAAGGCATCAGAAAGCAGAAGCTAACTGGAAAATTAGCCTTTTAAGAACACAACGCATTCACATAGCACCCACCGCACAGTGTCAGCACCACAGGTCGCGCACTACAGGAAGGAAGCGGATTTTAGACTTGCTTAAATCTGGTTTTTTTCTTGTTTTTTTTTTTCGTTTCTTCTTTCGTTATATATTTTTTTCTTCTTTTCTTTTTTTTTTTTTTTTTGTTAAATTTGTTACCGTGGTGTCGAACGTTTAATTTTTTTTTTTTTTAAAGTTTTTTTTTCTTTCAAAAAAAAAAAAAAAAATAGGGAGAAGGCGTAAATCTTATAGGAAAAGAGGGTAAAAAAAAAAGGGGAAAGCGAAAGCGAAAACTGGGCAATCCAGTATGTGTGCGGTAATAATTTTTTTTTTTTTTATTATTTCTTGACTAATTTCACACGCGCCAACTGTCGGGAGCAACAAGCTCGACTATGTTTTTTACAATGGCGTGGAGAGCAAGTTGTCTACCATAAATCAATATAAAAGAAAACAAAATAAAAAGAATACAGGCAGAATCAACTTGAAAGAGTGGATCATTCAACTACCGGATTTTTCTCCTTTGAAAAAATCTGTGCATATCCCCCCCTGCATCAAAAAAAAAAATTTTTTTTTTTCACTATTATGTGTAAACCATTTTTACTACGTTACAAAAAAGAAAAATAACATGAAAAGAGAGTAACTTAATCGAAGTTGTTTTTTTTTTTTTTTTTTTTTTTTTTTTTGAAGCTTTTTTTTTAACGTTTAAACAGGTACACATAAAAAGTGAAAATCCGTTACTAATATAAGTAATTACTGGAAAAGCAACGGCTGCCGATTTTTTTTGCCAGGGCAAACACACTGGTCTGATTTTTTTTTTTTTTTTTTTTTAAAAATAATAAAAAAGTAGTTTTTTGAGGCGTTGTCCTCACACACAATAATAATAATAAATAAAAATTTTAAAAAAGCGAAGAAATAAGAAAAAAACACTACTAACTGAAATCAGGAACATAAGAACATGAAAAAAAAGCGAAAGTGTAAAGAGAAAGTAGGGGAGGGCAGAGAGAGAACAAACCAACTTTAAAAAAAAAAAAAAAAAAAAAAAATCATCTTTACTTTCTACAGACCAGATGCTATTTCTCAACTCGATTAATCAACTAATTTGGTCAAACATGATTATAAAAAAAAAAAAAAAAAAAAAAACAGGTCCTTTTCTTACCATTACACTAACTCACCGTTAGCTACAAAGGAAAGACAAAATAATAAAATAAATTGGACTGCTCAGCCCAATTGCTAATTACAGCAATAACTCAACTCACAAGATACTTCTCTTTTTTTTTTTTTTTTTTTTTTTTTTGTCCTTTTCACTCCGAAACTTAGTTAGTACTGTGGTAGATTCCAGGAACTGGCGGAAAAAAAAAAGGAGCCGTCGGAAGAATCTTGAAAACAGCAACGCATTATTATTATTATTATTATTATTATTGATCAATAGAAGTGTCAGCTTGTCACCATCTGATAGAAGCTGGGAGCTGTTGTTGTTGTTTTTTTTTAAAATAACTCTTTAAGATGCTCCAATAAAGTTTTTTTTTTTTTTTTTTTTTTTTTCTTAAACCTAAAAAAGAGAAAAGTTTGGCAGGGGAAAAAAGGTGGAAGAGGCAAAGAAGGATAATATAACTCAACACAGGAGTTGAGTTTTAATTTTTTTTTTTTTTTTTGTAGCAGTGGCCCAAAATACACTCAGCATTTCAGGCCAAAACCCATTTTTTTAATTTTTTTTTTTTGAAAAAAGAGATATACCAGTAAGGTAAATGATTAGGTAAACAAAAGAAAAAAAAAAGAAGGATGGGGAAATGGAAAGTGGAAAAACTAAACCAACAACAACATCCCACAGTCAATCAACCAGTATCAAGAGAGATCCAGAATTGAAGGCTGTGGAGTGCTGTATGTCGATGAGACGCATGCCCTATGGGACTTTTATAGAAAAAACAAGTAAAATAATTCAAAAAAAAAAAAAAAAAAAAAACAAACAAACACACATCTATCGCCTCCATAGAGACGGTACAAAAGATTTTTGTTGATTTTGCTTTGCTTTTTTTTTTTTTTTTTTTTTTTTTTCATTTTTCGTCGATGACTGTCAACACATTGTTCACCCATACACATAAACAATCAGTACCCAGATAAAGAAGAGGCTGATTGGTGGTGTGCTCTAGACTCTTACTCTCACATGCAACAACACCGATAGACACAGGGAGGTAGGGACACAAGGGAAGGGTAATAATAATATAATATAAAAATAAAATAAAAAAGTGATAAGAGCGGTGACCACTAATTTGATTACCTCCCTGCTTTACTTTTTCTATTCTTGTTTTTTTTTTTTTTTTTTTTTTATATATAAGTACCGAAGAGTAATAATTTATCTCGTGTGGAGTTATCGCATCCAATGAAATTTAATTAAATGAAAGAGGGAAACAAAAAAAAAAAAAAATCACACAAGAGGAATATATGGGTGTTGAGATCAGGATTTTTTTTCGTTCATAAGAAATTCGTTTGGGGAAAAAAAAAAAAAAGCAGGCATTCTTTTTTTTTTTTCCAGCACCAAAGTTCACTATAAATAAAGTCAACAGCATCATCACATTTGATAAACTACTTCTTTTTCTGAATGGAAAACAAGACTACTTACAAAAGAGGAGCTCACATGATTCTGAGGCTGAGTTCAGTTTACCTTTAACGAAGAGAAATCCTTCGCACTTGGTGCACAGACTTTAAAGGCATTATATTTCGGTATATTTTTTTTTTTGAAACACCGAGAACAAAACACATTGTTGTAGTGTGAGTTCTTTTGCTTTTCTTTTGTCTGCTGAAATTCTATTTTTTTTTTTTTTTTTTTTTTAACTATGCTTTTACAAGAGGAAAAAAAAAAAAAAAAAATTCAAAACCCAAAATACCGTATATCAAATTATTTTTTCAAAGTAATCGATAAGAAATTATTCACTTTGCAGGTTACTATTTTGATGTGTGAAATAACCCTCTCTTGAAATCTCAATTGGTTTAAGTCTATTACGGGATACAAGAAAAAAAAAAAGTAGCATGCTGGGAAAAGAAAAATAAATGCATTTTTTTTTGATGATTTCTAGTTCAACAGAACCTGAAAACAGAATCCTACCAGCTGCGGTGTTTTTTTTTTCTTTTTTCTGAACAAAAAAAACAAAAAAAAAAAAAAAAAAAAAAGAATCATCAAAACCTTTTTTTATTTTATTGAGAGGGCAGTATGCAAGATCAAGAAAAACAGAAGAAGAGTAAAAAAAAAAAAAAAAAAAAAAGGCTAATGCAAAAAAAGACATTTACATTAAAAAACATTTTTTTTTTTTTTTTTTGATAAACCATTATCAGGGTGTTACTGAAAATGACGTATGCTTTCTGCTACTAAAGAACAGGGTTAGGGTTGTACGTACTACAGCAGATCTCTATGTTGTAAGGTAAGTTAAATTAAGCGAGATTTTTGTAACACCCAACAAGTATTAATAATAAGTGATTTTCTTTGCAGTTAGAAAAAGAAGGAGCCACGAAGGAGGAGAATTAAATTTGCCGCACATCATCAGAACGATATTTCAGAAGCGGACCTCTTTTTTTTGATGGCATACAGTAATGTGCTGTTGGAACTTTTTTTTTTTTAATTTTTTTTTTTTTTTTTAGTTTTGTTTTTTTTTTTGGAAAAAAAAACATGCCTTTGGAAAAAAAAAAAAAAAAAAATGGAAACAAAGATGGTTTCGTTAATATTTTCTTGTTTTGTTTTTTGTTTTTTTTGTTTTTGACCCCAGTGGATAAAATGCATTGAAAGCAGAAAAATGACGGGCAAACATTGTGGAAAAGAAAAAAAGCAAACCGAGTTGCAAGTTTTCGTTAATTTCATGGGTTGTTTTCTTTTCTTTCATTTGTTTTTCATTCCCATTCAGACGTCAAAACGTATCGGAAATCAGTGAAACGGTAAAAAAAAAGAAAACACGATTCACATTCCAGATAACAATAATAAAAGTTTCTTTTCCGTTTCTTGTTTTTTTCTTCAAAAAAAAAAAAAAAAAAAACGCGCTGGGATTTTCTTTTCTACCTAATCAAAGCAAAGAAATCTTGGACAGCTACAACAGAAGATATCGAACAGCGCTCTTTGTCATGCGAATGACCTGTTCATCTTGCAAAGTAATACCCCCAGGCAGAAGAACGAGTTTTTGTTTTTTATTTATTTTCTTCTTTTTTTTTTCAAACATTTTAAAAAAAAAAAAAAAAATGGTAAAAGTTGTTATATTCTACTGTTTAATTAATCCAAGTACTGTCCTCTGTAGGCAGTTGGTGGTGACCAGCCTGGTGGCGGCATTTTGTGGTAACGATCTCTTTGAGGAAGCAGGTTCTGAATTGCTTTACGTGGGTAGCCACTCCAGCATTCGAGTGACTGAGATTCTCCTTTTGTGTCTGTTGGTGACCAAGCTTGGGCATTTGGATTTAGCTTTGCTGCTTCTTCAGTTTTACGTGAAGTTGGTGGAGCTATCAATCCAGAATGACGTGTTGACTCAGGTGGACTCTGAGCGTATTGATAAATAGTACAAACCCACGACACTCTGTGACGATCTTCACCACGAACTGGTGGAGTTGTAACGCTGTTTGTTGATAGTAACGTTGCAACTTCTACTTCAGTCATTGGAATGACTCCTTCATTCTCATCAAGTACTGAGAGGTAATTATCAACAAGTTCATTAAGACGTTGTTGCTCTGAGTGCACTCTCTTTGTCAATCCAGTTTCAAGACTTGGAGCTCTTGGAAACTTCTTCTCACGAGGAGTAGCACATCTTTCAACTGATCGGGAACGTCTCTCAGTAGAAGAAGTTGACTTTTCACTAATCTCAGATGTAGACCCATCTAAATCTAGTGATCCAGGACCTCTTGATGGGAGTGAAACACTTGGTGAGCTAGGCTGACTGATAGAACTTGCTTGAGGAGTCCACTGGCTTTCAACGCTCTCGTCATCATCTCTCTTCCACTGCTGACTGTACACAGGAATCTTTTGATACTGAGGTTGCTGTCTGTAACCTCTACTATAACCCCCTCTGTTGTCGTATCCATTCTGATGATGTACTCCTCCTTGTCTTCTGTGGTAGTGTCTTCCGGTCATTTTAGGAAAAAAATTAAAAAACTTTTTTCTCGTGTAGTTAAGGATAAAAGAGAGGTAAAAAAAAAAAGTTGGGAAACGGAGATAAAAAAAGGGAAAGGGAAGAGAGGAAAAAGATAAAGTGTTTTTAATAAGATGGCTGATGTGTAGGGGGGACGAAATAAAGCTCATATCCGCGTTACTAATTTCCTTTACAATTTACTACTTACAAAGTCATTTAATCCTGTTAAAAGAGAGAGAAAAAAATAATCAAAGCAATAATTTACTATTCAAATTGGGGAACTGTTGAACAAAAACAAACAGTTTTACACTGCGGTGTCTTTTTTTTTTCTTCTTCCTTTTCATCACACCGTTAACGCCTGCGCCATCATAAGTATATCAACCAAGCGGCGGCAAAAAAAACGCTAACGGGAAGGGGTATATGCACACTGGTCGTTGTTGGTAGTGGACTGCTGCAACGTTCGGGCAACAGACACCAAACAACAAAAATGAAAAAAATTGGGAAAAAAGAAAAGAGAAAAAAAAGTCGTTTCTTCCTATGAACACTACTTCTCAGGTGCCTCAGCTGAAGCAGAAGGAGTGCAACCTCCTTCCCAATGCAGTGGTCTCTTTGAACAGAATAATTCAACGTCTTCATCAGTAACCTTAGCTCTAGAAACCTGATGGTTGTAGACTATTGGTGCGATTACTTCAACAAGGCGTTGCTTAATTTGAGAACAGGTCATGAATCCACACTCGAAGTCTTCTTTAATCTTTGCAAGCTCTGCGTCATCTTCCAAGAAGAAGTTCAACCACTGATACGATACGTCGACACTTGATTCACCTCCGAGAAAGTAATGTTCTTTAAGATCAGCACCGCCACCACTGAAGGCATTCGCTTTGATCTTCTTACCGCATGCAGTAGTGACTGACTTCTCGGTAGGGACAGGTCTGTTATTTTTTTTTGGTTGTAGGTATTCAATATGCAAAAGAATTTAACTTTTATCTTTAAACTATACAGAAAACAGTAATATAACAACTTGTTGATGTTTTTTTTGTTTGTGTCACGAAACCCTGAACACTGAAAAAAAAAATTTTAAAAAAAATAAAAATAACATACTTCTCACCCTTCTTTGCTCTCGGGATACCATCAGTTAAAAAGATAGCACTACTGTCAACAGAAGCGGACATCTTAGTCTTCGGTCCTTGAAGAGCCGGGAAGAAGATGGAATGAAGTAAAGCTGGCTTTAGGAACTTCAATCTTGGAGCGACGTCACGAGTCATTCTGAAGTACGGATCTTGATCAATTGCACACGGGATTAAACAGAAAACATTCTTCTTAGTGTCAGGGAAGATATGAGGGAAGGCTTCTGAAAATGAAGGAGCAGCCTGGACAGGTGGGAATCCCCACTTTCCAACACAGTCCGACATGTTGAATCCAAAACATCCACGAACTTGATTTGCTGTAGTCGCTTTTGATATTTTTGCGATAACTTTATACATGTCTCCGTAGTATTGAAAATTTCTAAAAATAAAAGTCTTTTTTGGATCGAATCCAAGAGCGATGATGTCCTTAATATTTTGATGAGCCATCTCCTGAACGACATCTTGCTTGATATCCCTCCAATAAAATTTTTCATCATCAGTAATTTGAACAACAAGAGGAACATCAAAGGTATCCTGCAACCACTTAGTAAACATAAACGGGATCAAGTGACCCATATGCATGCTCTCAGATGACGGACCTCTTCCAGTGTACAGATAAAATGACTTTCCCTGTTCATACGCATCAAGAGCCTTGTGTAAATCTCTATGAGAGAAGAAGTGTCCTCTACGAAGCCAATGGTGAGGTTTTTTTCCGGTGACTCGTTCCATGCGATCGAGTAGTTTTTGATCAATTTTCGAGCTTCCAAATTGGTCAATTAGTTTGTCGTAATCAATACCTTTATCTCCTCCATCGACAGACCATGGATCAACCTTTTGTCCTCCTTCGAGTACTTCTAGTTCTTTTTTCTTAGCTTCAACCTGAGCTTCCAAGGTAGCAATGTCTGACAGTACCGTGTCCATCTGCGCTCGTACACTAGCTGCCGGAGTCGTCATAGTCTATTGCTATATACAATCTGTTGTTTTATTGAAAAAAATAAATTAATAATTTCAATGATACTCTTTCACGTTAAATGTTTTCTTTGATGACGAAAATTGAGAAAGAAAGAAAAAATGATAAGCAAAACCGAAACGAAAAAAAATAAAAAGGAACTTGAAGTGCGACAACAATGTACTGACGAAGTGAGTTTAAAAAAGAATGATACGGAAATCCAAGTATAGTTTTTTTTTTTTTTTTTTTTTAGTTTGTGAAATCAAAACAACAGAGAGAACTAATTGACTACAAGAACAAACTGTCTTCAATTATTTTCTCAAATCGGATTTGTAAAACTGAACCAGTCGATGCTTCTCACGATATTATAACAAAATCGCAATCAGACTTTGTCCTATTAATTAAAATTCTGATATACTTTTTAATTCGACACCTCAGTCGTGAGTTATCGGTTGGGTGAAAGCGAATGGGTTCTGAGCCTCACGAATCTTCTGTCTGTAGATAGAGAGCGCAGATTTCTCTACAGGTTCTTGTTTCTCTTGCTTAGCACGTCTAGCTGGTGCTCCACCTCTCAACACCTGAAGGGTCTCTGCACGACGAGTTGCAGCTGCTGTTTTGTGTGCAGCAGCACGACGGTCAGCACCCTCTTTAACGATGTCGGGTTGCTTTCGAGGGTCAGATCGAGTGGTTTTGCGAGCTTCTTCCAAAGTTTTACTCTTCTTTTTAAGCTTTGATACGGTAGAGAAAACACTATCAATCTTAGCAGGTGTAAACTCTAATTCCTCGTCCATTTCTATGTTTTGTGTGGTAGTTGGTACTTTATGTAATGTTACTGCTGTGGTGTCCCAGTTGCGTAATTCACGTACACCAGCTTTTGTGCTTAAGTTCGGAATGTCTAACTCTCCCGAAGTTGATTGACGGGCTTCGTCTGCGCGAAGAGCAACAATTTCCTTTTCTCGACCAGACAGTGCTCGCTGTCTGTAAACACTTGAGGCGTTTCTTTTCTCTATTAGAAGTTGGAGTTCATCATCGTGTCTTTGAATGAATTTTGAGATCATATTTTTAATCATATCTCTGGTTAGGACTTTTAACCCGTCGTAGTCTTTGTTTTCGTCTAGTTCTTTTTTAAACCATTGGTGTCTAAGTAGCCTTACCATGTCTTTACGATCTTTTAATGTCTTAACTTCTGCCTTTCTGTTTATAGATGAGATGTTTCGCATTAATTGCGCTGCTTTCCTACTCTTTGGATGCAAAAGTTTTCCTTCTGTGGTGACTTGTGCGTCACCTCTTCTCTTAGAGCTTGCTGCCTTTCTCTTTGCGGCATTCTTATTCCCTCCTTCAGTCATCTTCTTCTTCAACTTGTCGAGGGTGAGTGTCTTCCCTCTTTTTCCACCCATTGTTTTGTGTGTTTGATTTCTTTCTTATTAAAAATAATGATGAAAAATAATCACCTCGTAAGGTATCATATCTCAACATAGACCCACCATAAGGGGCGAAAAGAAGGGTGAGGAAAAAAAGTGCGGCGAGGCGAAGTAATGGAACATAAGAAAGGCTTTGTAGGCATTTTTTTTTTCTTTCTTCTTTCCTTCTCTCTCGTGTGGTTGTCTTATTCGTTTATTTTATTTTTCCCTCTCTCTCTCTCTCCCGTTTCCTCAAATGCACATCAGGTTGTCAACATACAATTTAGCGCACCTTTTGGCGAATAGACGACGAAGAGAGAAAAAAAAGGGGAAAAAAATCACTTTCTCTGGAGTTTAACTAGCTCTGAGTTAGTTTTAACTTAAGTAAATATTACATTAGGTTGTTCCATCATTTTTTTCTTTCTTTTCTTTTTTTTATTTAAAAAAAGGAGAGTGCCCGTAAAGAACCCACAATGAAAGTCACATATATTGCAGGTGTTGATTCTGAGATAAGTTGCGCACTTCCACAGTCTATGACTATCCAAAGAGACAAGGCACCACACAAAGAGGGATTCTTCACCTCTTCCCTGTTCGTATAGAAAACATACATCATCAGTTGGAGACTATGTTTGAAGAAGAAAAAAATGAGAATGTGAAGAAAAAACTAGAGCCAATGGGTTATTAAAAGTTTCTGTATAAAGCCTGAATAAGTGGCAACAAATTGCCATGTTGTTTGTTGTGAGTTAGCTTTACCTCAGCAGTTGAAGATCTACGTGCTGAACTTAAGCATATCACTCAGCACAGGAAAAGAAAGCAACAGCGATTCTCCCAGTAACGGCGAGTGAACAGGGAACAGCCCAAGCCTGAATCCGAAAGGAACCACAATGAAAGTCACACATATTCCAGGTGTTGATTCTGAAATAAGCTGCGCACTTCCAGTCTTCACCATTCAAAAGATACAAGGCACCACACAAAGAGGGACTATTAACTTCCTCAATGTTCATATAGAAAACATATATCACCAGCTGGAGACTATGCTTGAAGAAGAAAAAAAATTCGGTATCTGCATGAGGCTGAATAAGTTATGTGTTTGTTGTGATGTACATTTACCCAGTTGTAGATTTAACATGCTCCCTCCTCCATATTGAACCCGAAAAACCAAAATTAAAAAAAAAAAACAAAGAAAGTTGTTTGTGAACGGCAATAAAGAAAAAAATAATAATAATTTAAGGGGAAATGAGAAGTCAAAGGAGAAAAAATTGATACAGGGGTTTTGTTTTTTTTAATTGTGGCATCTCACAGCACTGCATAAAAGTATTCAACAAAATTTTCTTTAACAGGAGAGTGCAATTATCGTCGTTTTGAAAGATAAAGTACTCGAGGGTTCCAATGGAATGCAGTAGTATTTCACAGTAATCTTTTTAGTTAAACATAACAGATACGAACTAATCACGCGAAGTAGTATAAAACACGAAAAAAAAAGGAGAAACTTTTCATTTCTAAGAAAGCAGATCCCATCCAGAATTGGCCACGTACTTCTTCGCTAAAACAGCAAAGATAGCAACCAGTAAGAACTGTTTTTGTTTTATTATTTTTTTTATTATTTAAAACTGATATTCATCAATGTAATGTGTTAATAAAAAATAATTTAAAAATCCATACCATAATAACATTATTCAAACTGGATTCTTGAACCTGCCAGGCTCCAGCATGGATTTCTGGATGTGGTTGAGGTTGTTGGACAGGTGTTTCTGGTTCTGGAGTCTGTTCAGCCACCGCAGAGACTGTTGCGTTGTCCTGTTCAGCTGCTGGAGGTGCTTCGCTTGTGCGAGCAGCAGGAGCAGTGTGTCGCTCAGCCCAAGGAGGTGAGTCGTTAAGAACTTCAAGATGTTCACACATACTGGTACCATCCTCTGATACCCAATTCCTACTCTCGTGAGCTAACCGACACCTCTCTTCAAGAGAATACTCTATAGCTCCGATAGCATTGTTACCAGGGGTACTCATAAACTCTCGTAGTGCTAACAACACAGTGTGAACTCCCCAACTAGGCTGCCAATTCTCTGGGTGGTAACTCGTCACTTCAGAAAGACATATTTTTTTATTACACTCAAACCTTCCATTTGGTGTAATCAGCATCACATCCGGAGGTGCATACGGATAGTTATTTGGTAAGATCAACTTACCGTGATACACACCTTCTTTATAACACCCTTCATCAGGTCCTTTCATTGTGAACATCCAAACAAAATCATTTTCTTTACTCGGGTACGCTAAAAACTCTCTGCACGGCCGCTTATTCAGCTGGTCGGCTTCTTTCTTTATTCTCTTTGTTGCGTTCATTTTTTTTTTTTTTTTTTTTTTTTTTGGTGGAGTCTGTTTCTGTCAAGAAAAAAAAACTTAAAACTAACTGACTGATCACCTGCATAAACTTTCTTTTATATATCCTGTTTTTTTGTATGGAAAAAATTATAATTTTTTTTTTTTTTTTTCCCTATGTATCTTTTATAAATTAACCAAACCATAAAGGTAACAAACCAAAAGAAACAAAACAAAAGAAACTGCTTGCATAGTATGCCGCCATCTACAACCTGGTGTTATCATTGCTTAGGATAAATGTGATCCATTGAGATGTTAAAGAGAACTGTTTTCGACATCTTTAGTCAGTGCTGATATTGCTTCAGGGAACATAGTATGGTATAATAGGTAGCATACTCTAATGTGATCCATTGAGATGTAAAAGAGAACTGTTTATATACTACTTAAGCTCAGTAACTTATGTTATTAGTAGTCTCCTATTGGTGCAACATATTTGAATGACACCAGTCAGGCAATTCTCCTTTTCTACCGAACAAGGTCTAGGTAATGGTTGATTAACCTAACCTTCCCACCCCACCATTAGTGTGATTGGGTCAATGAATTACTCAGATCAGCTATATTATTATGTGGTGTCGGTGTGACAGTGTTGTGAGATGTTAACGAACTGTCACTCAAGTCTGTTGAACTTTCACTTTCTGTACTTCGTCTAGCTTCCCTCAACTCAACATCCTCCACAGGTATCGAAGGATTAGCAATGTGATCATCAAGACTTATTAAAAACACGCAAAGATGAACATAACTAACAATACAATAAATAATTCCTTGCAGATATACATCCCCGCATTCTGCTTTGTTGCTTAACCAGATCTCAATGTTGAAGCAGAGGTACCATCCGAACATATGAAGTGTCACCATAAGCTTTATAACCACCAAGCAAGCTTGATACCGAGAGTCAGAGACGCAAACCACTACGAGAACTAGTATTATAAGGAGGAGTTCAGAACAACCAAGAGCGATAAGAGATGTTGAGATTATCTCAGGACATCCCACAACAACTTTTGGAGGCATTAAAATAGTACCCAAACCAGAATACTCAGCAGTGCTATACTTATTACTCATCCTCGTTGATGTAATCACAGTTCGGAGTGAACCTTCACTTCCCTTCACTTCAGTCAATTCTAACCCAACAGCCGTATTTCCAATTCGCATTACGGAAACACCTTCTTCATGGGTGCTCCTGTACTCATCGTGATATAACCCGTATATCAAAAAATGCCATATCGACATCAGGAATACGAATAATAGAAAGTAAACTTGAATCCAAAGCCTGCAAGTTCCCATTTTAAAAAAAAAAAATGGCTTTTTTTTTTTTTTTTTTTTTTTTTAAATGTGCTTACCGAGACCCTGTTTGTAAATGATAGCTAATTTTTTTTTTGGAAACTAACACTGGGTATAGTTGCGAGAATCGGATTTCAATTTTTTTTTTTTTTTAATTTCTGGGAAAAAAGAGAGTTAGAAAGTTTGTAGGTTTCATGATGGTGCTGAAATCAGCAATACAATAATCTAACCAAAACAGCAGTGGTATCCGAAGCAGCTTTTGGATAATTGTTTGCTCACAACTATCATTGAACACGATTAGCGTAGACAGAGAGCTCCTCGTATGAGTTAAAACATCATTCAGATTAACAGTTTTTAAGTAGTCTTTCTTATTACTTCCTTCAGCTCAGTTCGATATTTCTCCCATTTTGCCTGTTTGGTGATTATGTTTTGTTAATGTCAAAAAACATGACATTTTTATCAAAAAACGAGAATTAAATAATTGAAAAATACAAACCTTCACTATATTAGCGATATTCGGCCACCACGTGATGCACTGGTTGTCTGTACTCAGACCCTTATCACGATATGTTTCTCGTTGAATTAGGTCTAGAGGTCTTATGACCCCCCTCCTGATCTCACTGCCAGTGTAGAGAACTTTTTCTTTAAGTTTTTTTTTAATTCTAGATAGTTGTTTCTTTGTAACATCGTCATCAGGACACTCAATGAGAGCTGAATTAAACGCGGCAATCCACCTACGTCTCACAGAGAGAAGCATTGCGTTTGCCATGCTTCCAATCTCAATCATTCTATCAGAGACACCCTGTTCTGGTTCACAACTGGTGGGTTGTTCTGAGAGGTGAGGCATACCATCGACACTTAGCTCGCCTTCTAAAGCTTCTTCAAGAACATAAAGACATTGCGGGACTTCACACTGCGACAATGTGAATATAAACAGCAACAACAACAGTCTCATCGTGATCGATTCTAGTTGTTGTTTTTCTGTTGAAAAAAATAACATTTTAATCAAAAAAAAAAAAAAAGAACTTCACAACGTCCTCAAAGCGACGGATAGTGCTGAGCAGGTACGATAGATGTCAAAACGCATACAGCCTTTTTTCTTTTTTTTTTTTTTTTTAAATCTCTTTTTTTTTCCATTTCAAAAAAAAAAAAAAAAAAAAGAGAAGAAGAAAAAAAAAAAACTTATACGACTCCCCTCTTTTACAATAACAACAACAACAAAAAAGGTTCTGATAATGTTTTATGTCTCCTGATTTTTTTTTTTTTTTCCTCTTTTCTTGTGATTCAACAAAAAAGGGGGAAAAAGATAAAAAGAGAAAAGATGAAGAAGGACTCCCAAAGAAACCAACGCCACATTATCATTATCAAGTAGGTAGCCATCACAAAAAGCGAAGGGGAAAAAGAAATGCGGGGCAGAGAAAGAAAAGGTGAGAGGGAAATGGAAGGAAGAGTGGTGGAAGAAAAACAGGAAAAAAGCTTCTCAAAAAATGAGAAACAAGGGGATAATACTTGAATAAGACATGACTGAAAAAACTAGTCGTAGTTCGCGCAGAAAAAAAAAGGGGGAAAAAAAAAAAAAAAAAAAGACAGCAGGCGTCAAGAGCAACTTATTGCTTTCAGAGGAGCTGCGTACCCAATAATTACTGGTGACGACCGAAACTTGTCCATTTTATTTTAAAAAAAAGATAAAAAGAAGGAAAAAAGTCAACAAAAAAAAAGATATCTCAGACAAGTTTACGAATATTAATATTTTTGCACAAAAACAGTACAAAAAAGAAAAAAACAGAAAACCAAGAAAAAAAAAAAAAACGTAAACTCGCCTAAGTAACTCCTTACGTGACTCGATAAAACGAATGAAAAAATTATTATTTTTTTTTCTTTGAGACATTGATATGCTCAGACATTGTCGTCCTTCGCAAAATGGCACGATAGATAAGAAAAGAAAGAATGAAAAAAAAAAAAAAAAAGTGGTTTGTGCACATTTATCTTCTGGAATCACTCGACCTTAGTTTTTTTTTTTTTTTTTTTTTTTTTTACCTCTCTTCGCAAAAAACTTATTTTTATTGGAATAGAACCGAGGTTTTATTTTATTTTTCTCCCATTTGTTTTAGAATTGAATTATGCAACGGGGGAGGTTTTTGATAACTATATTCTAAGAAGAAAAAAAAAAAACTAAAAAAAAAAAAAGGGTCTGAAATAATTTCCCCCAGAATTTATAAAAAAAATGTGTGACTTTATATATACTATGAACAAAGAAAACAACTTCAAAAAAAAAAGAAGAAGTTTTCCAGATATTACAAGAAAAGAGATAAGGGAAAATTAGTTGTTAAGATTGAAAAAAAAAAGAAAAAGGACAGATTTGGATAAAAGAAAGAAGGGAGGTAATCATGTGAAAAGTTCACCCTTCTTGGGTTATTTTTATTTACCTTCGCATCCTAAAACGGTTTTAAGATGGACAACCGACAAAGTCGTGTATCCACTTCTTTTATTTTATTTTTTTTTTGTATATTGAGGACATGTCAAAAGTCTGGTACCGTTTTGGTCAACGGTAAACTGTGGGCATGTACAACTCAATCGAGACCCAACCCCGTCTGAAACATGCCCCAAAAAATTCAATTCCGGGTGTGGGATCTCACTTTACTCGTAATACTTGTAAAAAAAAAAAAAATTCCTGCATTTTTTGCTTGTGGCTTACAGAGAACTGGCTTGTGGCTACAGAGAAACCCAAATATTACATATGCAGCCTTGCCAAAAGTATCATCCCCCAAATCTATATTCTAATATTTCATTATAAAAATAAATGGAATTATCGGTAAAAATAATACTTTTAACGTGAAAATTATTATTAGTTTTTAGCACCACGTTCTACACTTTTTGCACTTCCTTTGGACGTAGTCACATTCTGATCGAAAGCCCTGAGTAGAACCCTCGGAAGAGTAACCATCAGTTTTGAGTTGATTTGTTTGCGTCAAAAAAAAGTCAATTTGTCGAGTCTCATTGTGCAACTTGAAATGCATAGTTATACCCAAACTGTACTTCTCCTGCTGCTAATAATGTGATGATGACTCTTGTGGTAAGGAGTCTTCTCCTTAGGTACCTGTGGCAAGGTACTGAAGGAGAAGACTCCTTATAATCAAGTTTTATAATTAAATCATCTCCGTATCAGAAGTGTTTTCTGAATAGACTGCATTCTGTCTCTTAAACTCTTCTACATGATAATGAACCTCAACAAGTCTGTTGTATCATTATAATGAGATAGCAGCTGGTCGTACACCAGCTGCTATGACTGGTAAGCCACCCTTACTGGACACTATTGTCAGCGCACTGGCATGTGCAGCATTCCAAACGGTTAATGAACAGTTACTGAGTAACCATTCTGTCACTCAACACTTGCTAAGTAGTTTTGACAGTTTCTTTCTAATTGTCTGTCCACACGGCAGTAGGAGCAGACATCAGTTCACAGCGCAAGGTGATGGTATTCATTCCCACGCATACGATGGTATGTAGATTCTGATATCAGATTTCGAATACTGCTGACTTTATAGATAGATTTAAATGTCCCCCAAGGACACCCTGCAACGTAACAGTGTCACCTCGTTGACTTTTTGATACCATTGAAGTCGGGCGAGGCTGCCTTGAGCTCGTTCTCACTTGACTGCACAACTTCAGGAAGATCTTCATTGGTTCTTATACTTATGGGCACGTGGATTCTAGCATCCCAGGCCTTTCTGCCTATTTTTAGCCCAGCTTCCTCTAGAAAGCTTAACTTCCATCCTATTCTTCTAGACACTTCTCGCCTGTCACCCGTTTCCATGCTCACAATTGTTTCATTTACTACTGAAGGGACAATTGACACCATTCCACAGCACTGCTATTCCCACAACCCTCAGGGGCATAGCAGTAACATCACCACCCCCAGAAAGGCATTCTAGCAGTTTTGCATGTTTACCTTCCAAGGTTTTTGAACTCCCATTGGACTCTTTCCTGTCACTCCACTTCGGAGGGTCTCCCATCTTGTCAATCAGTAATTGCAGTTGCTCAATTATCGCTTTTGTGGTCATATTTTGCTTTTGTTATGCTTGGGGCTCTCTGTAACAGCTTTGTTACCGGCTACAAGCAAAAAATGCAGGAATTTTTTTTTTTTTACAAGTATTACGAGTAAAGTGAGATCCCACACCCGGAATTGAATTTTTTGGGGCATGTTTCAGACAGGGTTGGGTCTCGATTGAGTTGTACATGCCCGCAGTTTACCGTTGACCAAAACGGTACCAGACTTTTGACATCCACTCTATATTATTATAATTATAGAACATTTTATTTTTTTTTTTACTTTTTTGTTGTTTTATTCGATTTATCGATTTCTCCTTTTTTTTTCTTTCTTTATTTTCTTTTTTCTTTTTTTTGATTTGGAGAGAGGGGAGTGAAGAAAAAAAAAAAAGGGGAAGCGGAAAAAAATTGTTTTTACCCGTATACCTCCTAAAAGCGCATGTTTTTTTTTTTTTTTTGTGTGTGTCTTGATCGAGAGTAAAATTTTGTGAACGAAACAATAAAAAAAATTGACATCAAAAAAAAAAAAACAAAACAAAAAAAATTTAACATCACACGCATTTTTTTATAAGTATTATTACTAATTAGTCTCTTTTTTTTTTTTTTTTTCACAGAGCTGTTTTTTTTTTTCTTATAGAGGAGCGTCGCACGTTTAAATTGACCTTGTTAGTTGTTACCCACCCAATAAATAGGGATTTTGTTATTCAAAAGAAACTTACATCACACGCATTTTAATAACCAAAAAAAACAGATCGTCGGTTTTTACTAGGGCTAGAAAACTAAAGAAAGAATAAAAAAATACTTTTGATGAGTTAAAAATCGTTTTTCTTATTATTTTTTTTCTCGGAATTTTGATCCCCGAAAAATGGAAATTCCATCAAAAAGGGAGAAGTTTGATACGATACGAAAAGATTCATCTGGGAAGAATACTGCAGGTCTTTGCACAAAAAAAAAAATAAAAGTATTGTCACCATGAAACAGGAGCACTGAAAACACTTGCCTGGTTTCTTTGATGGAGGCCACGTGAACGTAGTTGAGCACCTCCTGCTTTTTTTTTTCCCTCCATCAAAGGTAGAAGAGTTAACCGTTTGATTTTGTACGTAAAAATACAAATGTATTGTATCATAAACACAGTGACTATGGTGATGCTTAACTTCTCTATTCTCTCATCATCAGTTATGGTGTAGAAGAAATTTCAAAATCAAAAAAAGGTGGTTAATTGTAATCTCACACGCACCTCTTTTTTTTTATCTCTTATCTTTATTAGTGTGTTGAGAAAATAGATTGAGAGACATGAAATCAAACATAAAAAAAAACGATACATTTGACATCTGCTGGATCACTGCCATAAATGTAAATTTTTTTTTTTTTTTTTTTAAAAACTTGAAAATACAGGTGGTAGGTAGGTGGGTTAACAGAGAAAGAAAAAAAAAAAAAAAAGGGGTATTTCTAAGGTATTGTACATAGTGGGGGGAGGTGTCCCGACCTGGGAGGGGGACTTTGTCAGGACAAAACTTTGGTTTTGTAGATATTTTTTTTTTTGTCTGAAAAAACTTTTTTTTATGACAACAAAAGCAACTAAGGGCATGACCCCTATTTGCAGTAGAAAAGACCCAAAATCTCAGAGATTTTCGGTTTTTTTTTATAAATAAAATTATGATACAATTTTTTTTTTTTTTTCCTCATTACCGTTGGAACGTGTCAATGTTACGATCAACAACAAGAAAAGATACGTCGCTGCAAAAGCGCAGCCAGCAGTAGCTTTGTTTGTGAGTTTGCATACACCTTGTTAGCACAGGTTAGCCTTAGTGTGGTTTTAACAACTCATTAACAGCTTCAACAAAAGAGAAGGATTATTCATCAATGAAACAGAGTAAATAAAAAAAAAGAGAGGAAGAGAGAAAGATAACAAGAAAAAAAAAGAATCATTTAAGTTAGAAAGGAGTAAATTTGACTTTTTTTTTTCCTTGATACACCTTTATAAGTATGTATGTTTTTTTTTTTTTTTTTTTTTTACAATTGGTAGGGCCGCCGTATCAGAAATAATTGGCACCTGAAAAAAACCCTCCACATTTTTTAATACAGTTTGGTTTGATTATTTTATTTATTTTTTTTTTTAAATTGCGTTCCGATTGTAAACCCGCAGTCACATAGACGCTATGATGGATTTCGGGTGCAGGAAAAAAAAGAAGAAAACAAAAAAGTCAACCCTGGGACACCCTAGAGAATTTAGCAAATTGCCACCCGGTTGGATGAGAAAAAAGTTCTGGGACAGCACCCAACCAGCGTGACTCTTTGATTAAAATTCATTCTGATTTTGATTGGATGGCCAGCAGTTAAAATAAATCTTTTTTTTTTTTTTTCAACAAAAAAAAGGGGGAATTGAAAATGTTTTGATTATATTTATGAAGAAAATAAACATCTGTATTAAGGGAAAAAAAACAAGAGGAGGGGGACAATGGACCCCCCTCCTCCTATTTGAGGAAAATAACAAAAAGTGTACTGACACGGCCAACCATAAATGATTCTTTCACTCGGTGCATCAGGTAAAAACCTGATGCACCGACCGCAGAATATTTAACAAGGGTGCCCTCAACATTATGTATATAAGAGAAATCGTTGTTTATTACCAACGTGAACAAATTCGAGAAAGAGAAGAGAGACTTTAAAAAAAAAAAGAAATGTAAAGACACAAAAGTGTTTTTTTTTTTTTTTTCCCCTTATGTTCATACACATTTGGACAAAAAAAAAAAAAAAAAAAAAAAACTTTGGGATAGAAAAAAATATAACCCGAAAAAAAAAAAAAAAAAGTAATGACTTTTTTTTTTTTGAAGCAGTATTTACACAATAATAATAACAAAAGCTAGTAAGTTCTTTGTGTGACAACGCTTTATGAACAACAGTGTTGGTCATAAACGATCTGTAATGTATAATAAGTCAACAGAACCTTCTAAAGTCAATACATCTAGTAATTCACCTTTTACATCTTAATATAGCTATAACTCTTCTAGAGAAGGGTTTTTGTTAAAAATTTCAATCTCAACTGGGTGTGAGTCGAGCTGTTTAACTACAGGACCCTTCGATGGATCAGAATTTAAAATTCCTTTTTTATCATTATAGAAAGGAGATGATTGACGACCGCTGTTTCCTGGAGCGAGCTCGACAACGGTTTCAAGAGGATTTCCAAAATCAACGACAAGCCTACTGGAAGCAGCAAATCCTCTTTGTTGAAAACGTGGTTTTGGTAATGGCAGACCAGGCACCTCAACAGACTGATGCAGATAAGCCGCAAGAGCTACAGTATCGACATCTCCTGGTGAACCTCCGATATCAACTGAGAACATGTGATCAAGAGGAAAACCTGCCTTTCCAAAAGGATGATTAAAAGAAGCAGTGTGAATCGATCCCCATTTCCAATCCATAACATCTCCAAGGTCCTGAGCTGTTTTAAACAACGCCTCAGTGACTAGTTCCGTTAAGTTCTTTGATGTCGCTGAGACTAACGGATCCGCGACAGGATCTTGCTCCAGAATCTTTAATAAAAGAGTTCCATGACGACCTTCTAAATCATTTCCCATCTTACCAGCAGCAAGAAAACCAACTCCAAGGATACGATCGAGAATCATAGGGTCAGAGAACGATGCTTTCAAAATACCTTTTAAAAAAACATCTTTAAAACCGGCGTAAACAGCCGCAGCAGAACTGTCTTCATGCATCGATCCATCCCAGTTTCGGAGAGAATCCAACGTGTTCTTTACTTCTGGAGAGTTGTTTATTTTAGTGATGAGAGGTGCCATCTTTGTAATGGCAGCAGCCATCCTTCTTGCAGGAATAGATACGATATCGCGTTGGATTTGTTGAGTTGTTAGTTGTGATTGGAGGACGTTATCTTTGTTGTTTTGTAGAAGTAATTCTTCAATTCTCTTTGCTCTCCATCCATGTTGCCAGATGTTACCGAGGTTCGCATCAGAACTGGCAGAGTCAATATGAGGTTTCTGGTTAGCGGATACGATAAAACCAGATTCAGGATTCAACGCGTGGGGCATCTCACTGTGAGGAATCCATCCAGTCCATTGATGAGCAGGGTTCCAACCTTCACGAGGACCATCAAACATTTCACGTTTTGGGACTCTACCACTCATGTAGTAACCAATATTGTCAGAAGTATCAGCCATGACCATGTTCAACTGCGCCATTGCCATTCCAGCTGTCACATTCATCATCTCAGTCACTGATCTCACAGTCATTATCGATCTTAAACTATGAAGAGACGCTCCATCAAATTCTTTGCTAAAAACTTCTTGTTTTTGCAACACTAAACTACTCAAAGAACAATCCTCATTAATTCCGAGAAGATGGCATACAAGAGGTCCTCGTTTTGTGTTTGAAACTTCCAAAGGAACAGATTCCTTCTGTCCCTTAACTTTAATATACTCTGTGTGTGTTTCAAGTGGTTGCCAAGAACCATCAGTGTCGAGGTATGTGTTTGTTGACTTGTTTACTTTCTCCATGAAAATATCATCAACATCACATCTACCAAGAGTAACACCAACGGCAACGTGTTGGTTGTTGCCGGCTATTATGTACGGCATTAGAGGGATGGAGATACCAGTTTGATGGACGTCATCCTGCTCGCATTCCATTGAAGCTGAATGCCATGCTGCTGGTAGAGTGAATGGTAAGTGAGGGTCATTCGCCATGATAGGTTTCCCTGACTGTGTTAATCTCCCTGACACGACCCAAGCATTGCTTCCACCGTTGTCGAACAGCATCGGAATGTCAACCTCATTTGGTTTTTCATTGTATTCTGAAAACTTTTTAAGAGTGGCTCCCATCTGTAGATTACCTTCAGACTCGTAGTCTAAGGCTTTCTGAAGACTTTTTATTATATCATCGTCAAATTTTGACATTAGGTGACCATACACAAGTTCATTTTGCCATCCCTTGTTCATGGCTGATGTGTGCCAGCGTTGGAATGACAGTGAGTCTACCTCTGTAAACTTACGAGGCTTGACTTTTAAGAATAATAAATCAACAGGTAGGTTCAGTGATGCAAAATCTCTCTCAGAGATGTATGCGTTAATACCCGACACGTAAGCTGTCAGGTCCGCAGCAGTTTTCGGATGATGCCTTTGAAGAGCTTTCCAGTCTTCTTCAGCTAATTTTTCAAATCCCATAGTCCTGTGCCATTTATCTAATGGAAGAGCCTTGTCTCCAATGACCTGACTCATCTCACCGAGTGTTACCCTTCTTAATATTTCTAACTGAAATAATCTATCCATACCATGAGCATACCCTTGACCGTATAATAAATCTGATGTGCACTCTGCTTGTATGTGAACTAACCCTGATGGGTCTCTTCGTAGTGTTACTTTAGATCCTTTTATCGATCCATCTAGCACGATGTTGCGTTCTCTTATTCTCGCCATGTAATCAACACCTTGTACGATTCCTCTCAGGGGTGAGTATCCGAGTCCCCATGCTCCTGCACAACCAGCAGATACCACTGCTACTGCAATTCTTATCTTATTAACAAATGAACTACTCTCTTGAGGAGCATTTTTAATTGGATGCTCTATACGACCCATTTTATTTATTTTTTGTTGTTGTTGTTTTTTTTTGTGTGCTAAGTTGCTGTGATGAAAATTAATCTTTTTACATAAATGTCAATCACAATAATAAGCAATTTCAGGTGACTAAAATAGAGAGGAAAAATGAAAAAGAGAGGAGAGGAGAGAGCATGCGACGATGTAAAATAAACATCACCTTTTTAACTACATCCCACTTCCGATACTATCCTGGTGGTGGGATGTGGTTGCTTAAAAAATAATAATCTTCCGATGCCATCCTGAAGACTACATTACTTGTGGTTATGGAAATCAAAAGTTTTCTTTTTTTTTTTTAAAAGAAAACAAATGAAAATAATACCACCGCTGATAAGCAAGAACGATGTCGAACTTTAATAACAAGTTACTGGCATCAAAATGTTGATATTCAAAATAAACAAAAAAAAATAGCAGCAATAAATTCGTCCTCTTTATAGGCATTCAGAAAGTTAGAATGGCCTTTGGCAGTGGAGATGTTACTAAAAAAAAGGAATGGAAAGCATCCGTGTGCACTTCCCTTTAGTCTCTTGTGAAATAGTTAGGAAGGTCATACAAGAAGAGGGAGTAAAGATAAGCGAGCAAGAGAATGAAAAAAATAATAAAAAATACAACTGTGTTGTATCATACAAAACACAAAAGATAATTTAACATTAGTTTTTAGATACAGTGACGGAAAAAGAAAAGAAAGAATATACGATATTTCTTTTTAAATTTTGAAGCTAGTAGGCGGAAAATAACCTGTATTTGAGTTTTTTTATATACATTTTCTTTATAACAAAAAAAAGAAACGATAGATGAAATGACGATGAGATGTATGTTTGATGAGGAGGTCATTATAAAAGAAATATTATCAAATACCGAAAGTGATTCCCGTTGCCTTCTCAGATGCCTTCCAAATCAAATCCTTCGCACGTTTCTCGGTGCAAATTTTCTCAGGTTGGAATTTGTCAACAGGACCCCACAGACAGTTGCCTTTTGGTCCCCAGAAATCATTTGATTTTGCTTTGGGATGGCAACATGCTTGGAGAAGAGGCATCGTACCATCTTCAGCTGATTGAGCAACCAGCATAATGATATTTAACATCCACCTTCCTCCAAACTTTGAAGATGTTTGTTGCAGATTAGTAGAAGTCAATCCTGGGTGTACGACAATGGACTTCACTCTCGATCCTTTTGACGATAATTTATCGTGTAGCGCGTAACTAAATACCGCCATCGCTAACTTTGTTTGTTGGTATCTCGTGTACTTTGCTGTACTTCCATTCCCTCCCAGATTACCTCCATTCTTACTGAGGTAGTCAGCTTTGAGTGGTTTAGAAGGATGCTTTCTCGCAACAGATGAGTGAGACACAACTCTGCTTTCTCCTCTCTTGTCAGCAGCAATTTCAAGTTCAGGCATCAGTTCACAAGTTAACAAGAAGTGACTCAGATAATTAGTTTGCATTTGAACATCAAATCCATCCTTAGTTGCGACATCATCAAAGGCCATGATTCCAGCATTGTTAGCAAGAACGTCTAAACCTTGTCCTCCGAACAGTCTTTTGTACTCGTCAGCTGCTTTCTTCACGGAGTCGAAGGAACCCAAATCACATTCTATGGAAGTGAACTCCACTTTTGGAAACTCTCTTCTCAACTGTGTCACTGAATTCTCAGCTCTGGCTGACTTTCTGTTCAGCAACACCACACTACCTCCGAGCCTTGCGACAGTTCTTGCAGCGATGTACCCCAGACCTGTTGTTGTTCCTGTTATCGCTACTCGCTTTCCACTCATTGAAGGAAGAGTTTTAAAGAACTTGTCGAAGTGAGCAGACTTCACTGTCTTTGAGTATGCGAGACCCATTTTATATGTTAGCTTTGGATTATAATAATCTACGAAATGGGGTGAGAAAGAATAGGTTAAAGCAACTTGGAAACAGACTAATATTAAAATAGGGTTTCTCAAAAAACCTAATTGAGCTGACAGTACTAATCATAATAATAATAAGCAATTCCAGGTGACTAAAAATAGAGAGGAAAATGAAAAAGAGAGGAGAGGAGAGAGCACGCGACGATGTAAAATAAACATCACCTTTTTAACTACATCCCACTTCCGATACTATCCTGGTGGTGGGATGTGGTTGCTTAAAAAATAATAATCTTCCGATGCCATCCTGAAGACTACATTACTTGTGGTTATGGAAATCAAAAGTTTTCTTTTTTTTTTTTAAAAGAAAACAAATGAAAATAATACCACCGCTGATAAGCAAGAACGATGTCGAACTTTAATAACAAGTTACTGGCATCAAAATGTTGATATTCAAAATAAACAAAAAAAAATAGCAGCAATAAATTCGTCCTCTTTATAGGCATTCAGAAAGTTAGAATGGCCTTTGGCAGTGGAGATGTTACTAAAAAAAAGGAATGGAGAGCATCCGTGTGCACTTCCCTTTAGTCTCTTGTGAAATAGTTAGGAAGGTCATACAAGAAGAGGGAGTAAAGATAAGCGAGCAAGAGAATGAAAAAAATAATAAAAAATACAACCGTGTTGTATCATACAAAACATAAAAGATAATTTAACATTAGTTTTTAGATACAGTGACGGAAAAAGAAAAGAAAGAATATACGATATTTCTTTTTAAATTTTGAAGCTAGTAGGCGGAAAATAACCTGTATTTGAGTTTTTTTATATACATTTTCTTTATAACAAAAAAAAGAAACGATAGATGAAATGACGATGAGATGTATGTCTGATGAGGAGGTCATTATAAAAGAAATATTATCAAATACCGAAAGTGATTCCCGTTGCCTTCTCAGATGCCTTCCAAATCAAATCCTTCGCACGTTTCTCGGTGCAAATTTTCTCAGGTTGGAATTTGTCAACAGGACCCCACAGACAGTTGCCTTTTGGTCCCCAGAAATCATTTGACTTTGCTTTGGGATGGCAACATGCTTGGAGAAGAGGCATCGTACCATCTTCAGCTGATTGAGCAACCAGCATAATGATATTTAACATCCACCTTCCTCCAAACTTTGAAGATGTTTGTTGCAGATTAGTAGAAGTCAATCCTGGGTGTACGACAATGGACTTCACTCTCGATCCTTTTGATGATAATTTATCGTGTAGCGCGTAACTAAATACCGCCATCGCTAACTTTGTTTGTTGGTATCTCGTGTACTTTGCTGTACTTCCATTCCCTCCCAGATTACCTCCATTCTTACTGAGGTAGTCAGCTTTGAGTGGTTTAGAAGGATGCTTTCTCGCAACAGATGAGTGAGACACAACTCTGCTTTCTCCTCTCTTGTCAGCAGCAATCTCAAGTTCAGGCATCAGTTCACAAGTTAACAAGAAGTGACTCAGATAATTAGTTTGCATTTGAACATCAAATCCATCCTTAGTTGCGACATCATCAAAGGCCATGATTCCAGCATTGTTAGCAAGAACGTCTAAACCTTGTCCTCCGAACAGTCTTTTGTACTCGTCAGCTGCTTTCTTCACGGAGTCGAAGGAACCCAAATCACATTCTATGGAAGTGAACTCCACTTTTGGAAACTCTCTTCTCAACTGTGTCACTGAATTCTCAGCTCTGGCTGACTTTCTGTTCAGCAACACCACACTACCTCCGAGCCTTGCGACAGTTCTTGCAGCGATGTACCCCAGACCTGTTGTTGTTCCTGTTATCGCTACTCGCTTTCCACTCATTGAAGGAAGAGTTTTAAAGAACTTGTCGAAGTGAGCAGACTTCACTGTCTTTGAGTATGCGAGACCCATTTTATATGTTAGCTTTGGATTATAATAATCTACGAAATGGGGTGAGAAAGAATAGGTTAAAGCAACTTGGAAACAGACTAATATTAAAATAGGGTTTCTCAAAAAACCTAATTGAGCTGACAGTACTAATCATAATAATAATAAGCAATTCCAGGTGACTAAAAATAGAGAGGAAAATGAAAAAGAGAGGAGAGGAGAGAGCACGCGACGATGTAAAATAAACATCACCTTTTTAACTACATCCCACTTCCGATACTATCCTGGTGGTGGGATGTGGTTGCTTAAAAAATAATAATCTTCCGATGCCATCCTGAAGACTACATTACTTGTGGTTATGGAAATCAAAAGTTTTCTTTTTTTTTTTTAAAAGAAAACAAATGAAAATAATACCACCGCTGATAAGCAAGAACGATGTCGAACTTTAATAACAAGTTACTGGCATCAAAATGTTGATATTCAAAATAAACAAAAAAAAATAGCAGCAATAAATTCGTCCTCTTTATAGGCATTCAGAAAGTTAGAATGGCCTTTGGCAGTGGAGATGTTACTAAAAAAAAGGAATGGAGAGCATCCGTGTGCACTTCCCTTTAGTCTCTTGTGAAATAGTTAGGAAGGTCATACAAGAAGAGGGAGTAAAGATAAGCGAGCAAGAGAATGAAAAAAATAATAAAAAATACAACCGTGTTGTATCATACAAAACATAAAAGATAATTTAACATTAGTTTTTAGATACAGTGACGGAAAAAGAAAAGAAAGAATATACGATATTTCTTTTTAAATTTTGAAGCTAGTAGGCGGAAAATAACCTGTATTTGAGTTTTTTTATATACATTTTCTTTATAACAAAAAAAAGAAACGATAGATGAAATGACGATGAGATGTATGTCTGATGAGGAGGTCATTATAAAAGAAATATTATCAAATACCGAAAGTGATTCCCGTTGCCTTCTCAGATGCCTTCCAAATCAAATCCTTCGCACGTTTCTCGGTGCAAATTTTCTCAGGTTGGAATTTGTCAACAGGACCCCACAGACAGTTGCCTTTTGGTCCCCAGAAATCATTTGACTTTGCTTTGGGATGGCAACATGCTTGGAGAAGAGGCATCGTACCATCTTCAGCTGATTGAGCAACCAGCATAATGATATTTAACATCCACCTTCCTCCAAACTTTGAAGATGTTTGTTGCAGATTAGTAGAAGTCAATCCTGGGTGTACGACAATGGACTTCACTCTCGATCCTTTTGATGATAATTTATCGTGTAGCGCGTAACTAAATACCGCCATCGCTAACTTTGTTTGTTGGTATCTCGTGTACTTTGCTGTACTTCCATTCCCTCCCAGATTACCTCCATTCTTACTGAGGTAGTCAGCTTTGAGTGGTTTAGAAGGATGCTTTCTCGCAACAGATGAGTGAGACACAACTCTGCTTTCTCCTCTCTTGTCAGCAGCAATCTCAAGTTCAGGCATCAGTTCACAAGTTAACAAGAAGTGACTCAGATAATTAGTTTGCATTTGAACATCAAATCCATCCTTAGTTGCGACATCATCAAAGGCCATGATTCCAGCATTGTTAGCAAGAACGTCTAAACCTTGTCCTCCGAACAGTCTTTTGTACTCGTCAGCTGCTTTCTTCACGGAGTCGAAGGAACCCAAATCACATTCTATGGAAGTGAACTCCACTTTTGGAAACTCTCTTCTCAACTGTGTCACTGAATTCTCAGCTCTGGCTGACTTTCTGTTCAGCAACACCACACTACCTCCGAGCCTTGCGACAGTTCTTGCAGCGATGTACCCCAGACCTGTTGTTGTTCCTGTTATCGCTACTCGCTTTCCACTCATTGAAGGAAGAGTTTTAAAGAACTTGTCGAAGTGAGCAGACTTCACTGTCTTTGAGTATGCGAGACCCATTTTATATGTTAGCTTTGGATTATAATAATCTACGAAATGGGGTGAGAAAGAATAGGTTAAAGCAACTTGGAAACAGACTAATATTAAAATAGGGTTTCTCAAAAAACCTAATTGAGCTGACAGTACTAATCATAATAATAATAAGCAATTCCAGGTGACTAAAAATAGAGAGGAAAATGAAAAAGAGAGGAGAGGAGAGAGCACGCGACGATGTAAAATAAACATCACCTTTTTAACTACATCCCACTTCCGATACTATCCTGGTGGTGGGATGTGGTTGCTTAAAAAATAATAATCTTCCGATGCCATCCTGAAGACTACATTACTTGTGGTTATGGAAATCAAAAGTTTTCTTTTTTTTTTTTTAAAAGAAAACAATTCTTTGTGAACCCTTTTCAAAAAAAAAAAAAAAACAGAAAACAAATGAAAATAATACCACCGCTGATAAGCAAGAATGATGTCGAACTTTAATAACAAGTTACTGGCATCAAATGTTGATATTCAAAATGAACAAAAAAAAAAAAAAAAAAAAATAGCAGCAATAAATTCGTCCTCTTTATAGGCATTCAGAAAGTTAGAATGGCCTTTGGCAGTGGAGATGTTACTAAAAAAAAGGAATGGAAAGCATCCGTGTGCACTTCCCTTTAGTCTCTTGTGAAATAGTTAGGAAGGTCATACAAGAAGAGGGAGTAAAGATAAGCGAGCAAGAGAATGAAAAAAATAATAAAAAATACAACTGTGTTGTATCATACAAAACACAAAAGATAATTTAACATTAGTTTTTAGATACAGTGACGGAAAAAGAAAAGAAAGAATATACGATATTTCTTTTTAAATTTTGAAGCTAGTAGGCGGAAAATAACCTGTATTTGAGTTTTTTTATATACATTTTCTTTATAACAAAAAAAAGAAACGATAGATGAAATGACGATGAGATGTATGTTTGATGAGGAGGTCATTATAAAAGAAATATTATCAAATACCGAAAGTGATTCCCGTTGCCTTCTCAGATGCCTTCCAAATCAAATCCTTCGCACGTTTCTCGGTGCAAATTTTCTCAGGTTGGAATTTGTCAACAGGACCCCACAGACAGTTGCCTTTTGGTCCCCAGAAATCATTTGATTTTGCTTTGGGATGGCAACATGCTTGGAGAAGAGGCATCGTACCATCTTCAGCTGATTGAGCAACCAGCATAATGATATTTAACATCCACCTTCCTCCAAACTTTGAAGATGTTTGTTGCAGATTAGTAGAAGTCAATCCTGGGTGTACGACAATGGACTTCACTCTCGATCCTTTTGATGATAATTTATCGTGTAGCGCGTAACTAAATACCGCCATCGCTAACTTTGTTTGTTGGTATCTCGTGTACTTTGCTGTACTTCCATTCCCTCCCAGATTACCTCCATTCTTACTGAGGTAGTCAGCTTTGAGTGGTTTAGAAGGATGCTTTCTCGCAACAGATGAGTGAGACACAACTCTGCTTTCTCCTCTCTTGTCAGCAGCAATCTCAAGTTCAGGCATCAGTTCACAAGTTAACAAGAAGTGACTCAGATAATTAGTTTGCATTTGAACATCAAATCCATCCTTAGTTGCGACATCATCAAAGGCCATGATTCCAGCATTGTTAGCAAGAACGTCTAAACCTTGTCCTCCGAACAGTCTTTTGTACTCGTCAGCTGCTTTCTTCACGGAGTCGAAGGAACCCAAATCACATTCTATGGAAGTGAACTCCACTTTTGGAAACTCTGTTCTCAACTGTGTCACTGAATTCTCAGCTCTGGCTGACTTTCTGTTCAGCAACACCACACTACCCCCGAGCCTTGCGACAGTTCTCGCAGCGATGTACCCCAGACCTGTTGTTGTTCCTGTTATCGCTACTCGCTTTCCACTCATTGAAGGAAGAGTTTTAAAGAACTTGTCGAAGTGAGCAGACTTCACTGTCTTTGAGTACGCGAGACCCATTTTATATGTTAGCTTTGGATTATAATAATCTACGAAATGGGGTGAGAAAGAATAGGTTAAAGCAACTTGGAAACAGACTAATATTAAAATAGGGTTTCTCAAAAACCTAATTGAGCTGACAGTACTATGTTGTGGGTGCTTTGACACAACTGCACTACACGAACCGTTCAGTGAGAACCACACATCATCCCAATATGAGATGGTGAGCAGCAAGGAGGAGTCTCCAGTAATATGTTTGATAGCCTGACAAGAGAGAAAGTGATGTCTAACAAAGACCACAACACACAAGAGTCGCAAATGGCGAAGCGGATTCTTAAACATACTTTGCGGACAGTAGCTTGTTCTCGGTTAACCAAAAAAAGGTATGTTTGTTTTGTTTTGTTATTTCCCAGAACAGAATTATTCTAGGGTTGTTTTTTTATATTTTTTATTATGTTGGAAAAAAAAAGCTTCCGTCTCGAAGGATTCAAAATCGCATACAAGGAAATCAATCAGAGCTAAAGATTAACAACACAAATAACACGATGATGTTTTTATTTTATTTTATTTTATTTTTGTGTCTTTTCGTGGTTACGAATCTTCTAATTGGTAATCATCTACAAGACAGTTGATGAGGTTTTTATAAAAAGAATATAATAAGAGAAAAGTGATCAAATATCGAAAGTGATTCCCGTTGCCTTCTCAGATGCCTTCCAAATCAAATCCCTTGCACGTTTCTCAGTACAAAGGTCATCAGGTTGGAATTTATCAACGAGACCCCAGAGACCGTCTCCTTTTGGTCCCCAGAAGTCTTCTGACTTAACATCAGGATGACAACATCCTTGGAGAAGAGGCATCGAACCATCTTCAGCTGACTGTGCGGCAAGCATGACAATATTTAACATCCACCTTCCTCCTACGACAATAGACCTCACTCTCGATCATTTTGATGATAATTTATCATGTAGCGCGCGTAACCAAACACTGCAATCGCTAACTTTGTTTGTTGGTTCACAAGTTAACAAGAAGTGACTCAAATAATTAGTTTGCATTTGAATATCAAATCCATCCTTAGTTGCGACATCATCAAAGGCCATGATTCCAGCATTGTTAGCAAGAACGTCTAAACCTTGTCCTCCGAACAGTCTTTTGTACTCGTCAGCTGGTTACGAATGTTTTCCATTGTCTACAAGACTGTTGACGAGGTTCAAGAAAAGTGATCAAATATCGAAAGTGATTCCCGTTGCTTTCTCAGATGCCTTCCAAATCAAATCCCTTGCACGTTTCTCAGTACAAAGGTTATCAGGTTGGAATTTATCAACGAGACCCCAGAGACCGTCTCCTTTTGGTCCCCAGAAGTCTTCTGACATAACATCAGGATGACAACATCCTTGGAGAAGAGGCATCGAACCATCTTCAGCTGACTGTGCGGCAAGCATGACAATATTTAACATCCACCTTCCTCCAAACTCAGACGTTGTGTCCGGAAGATTAGTAGAAGTCAATCCTGGGTGTACGACAATAGACTTCACTCTCGATCCTTTTGCTGTTAGTTTATCATGGAGCACACAACCAAATAACGCAATTGCTAACTTTGTTTGTTGGTATCTCGTGTACTTTGGTGTACTTCCATTTCCTCCCAAATCCCCTCCTTTCTTACTGAGGTAGTCAATATCAAGTGGTACTGGAGGATGCTTTCTCGCAACAGATGAGTGAGACACAACTCTGCTTTCTCCTCTCTTGTCAGCAGCAATTTCAAGTTCAGGCATCAGTTCACAAGTTAACAAGAAGTGACTCAGATAATTAGTTTGCATTTGAACATCAAATCCATCCTTAGTTGCGACATCATCAAAGGCCATGATTCCAGCATTGTTAGCAAGAACGTCTAAACCTTGTCCTCCGAACAGTCTTTTGTACTCGTCAGCTGCTTTCTTCACGGAGTCGAAGGAACCCAAATCACATTCTATGGAAGTGAACTCCACTTTTGGAAACTCTCTTCTCAACTGTGTCACTGAATTCTCAGCTCTGGCTGACTTTCTGTTCAGCAACACCACACTACCTCCGAGCCTTGCGACAGTTCTTGCAGCGATGTACCCCAGACCTGTTGTTGTTCCTGTTATCGCTACTCGCTTTCCACTCATTGAAGGAAGAGTTTTAAAGAACTTGTCGAAGTGAGCAGACTTCACTGTCTTTGAGTACGCGAGACCCATTTTATATGTTAGCTTTGGATTATAATAATCTACGAAATGAATAGTTTAAAATAGCATTTTCACAAAAATATTTAATTGAACTCACAAGAAATGACATAATATTTTCAAAACCTGGAAGGAGTTTACACCGTCGTACAACATATATTTCGTACTCACTAACTTCCAATAGACATGTTTCGTAATTCTCCTACACTCATGTCAGTTACTGAACTACCCTCTACGACGTTATTATTTATTGAGAGTAATTTATAAAAACTTGACGTGTCTATCGCAGAGAGTGATGTACATCCGACAAGAAAATTAGTGCTGATGGAAACGACGTTTTGAAATCCAGACAAGTCAAGTGACGTCATCGAACTGTTGTTGTAAAGGAAAGAATCTGAAATGTGAACGACTTTGTCGAATTTTTTGAAATCTAACGACAGCAACGATGAACATTCTCGGAGGAAACCATCTGGGATTTGCGACAGGTTGCGAAGACCATCTAAATTCAGTTTTGTTATCTGATTGCAATCACACAAAAAGTTTGAATCAATCGACGTAACTTTCTCCAGAGAACACAATTTCAATTCCTTTATTGATGTACATCCAGAGAGAAAATTAGATCCTATTTCTGATGCATTGCATAATCCAGATAAGTCAAGCTCTACCACAGAGCAACACCCCTCCATGAAACTAGATCCAATTTGAGTTGTATTTCTAAGCCCAGACAAGTCTACAGAAATAACACCATGGCAGCCATACATGAAATAATCATATACAACTGTGACTGAAGTGAGACCTGATAAGTTCAGAGTGGTGATTGAATTTTCAAAAAAAAAATTATTAGAAACTGCCGTTACAGAAGGATGAGAATTAACAAACGAGATCTGATGAACAGTCGCAGGTAAGAACCAACTTCCATCAAAATAAAGACATCCGTTATTGTCTCCATCACCGAACGTCTTCGTATTCAGTTGAATTGACGTGCTGTGATTGATTTCATAATGCCGTTGCAGCTTCTTATTAAGATCAACATCTACAATCCAATCTCTGTCAAAAACATTTAAAAACGACGCCTCAATCACCGAGTCAACTCCTATCCCATGAGATGCTAATACCGAGTCTTTCAGAAGTATTTCCCCATTATACGATAGTTCCAATGCCGCAGTTTCAACATTCCACTGACTACCTGCCTCTTCAATAGCATCCTTCACTGTAATTTTTTCATCGACAGAGAATTGAACTTGAGGAAAATCCAATCCCGGAAATGAAACTAGTATATTCATAATTATTGTAGTGTGTTGACAGAGTGCTGTAATAAATGAAAAGGGTAAATATGAGATGGTGAGCAGCAAGGAGGAGTCTCCAGTAATATGTTTGATAGCCTGACAAGAGAGAAAGTGATGTCAAACAATGACCACAACATACAAGAGCACACGGCAGTCGCACATGGCGAAGCGGATTCTTAAACATACTTTGCGGACAGTAGCTTGTTCTCGGAGTTAACCAAAAAGGTACGTTTGTTTTGTTTTTGTTTTTTTGTTATTTCTTCAGACCAAAAATTATTTTATTTTTAATAGAGTTGTTGTTTTTTTTTATTTATATTTATATATATTCTCGTAGGAATCAATTTTCATAATACAAAAAAAACACCAATCAGAGATAAGATTAACCACACAAATACCAGTGACGATGATGTTTTTTTTTTTTTTTTTTTTTTTTCGTGGTAACGAATGTTCTAATAATTCCGTCCTATCTATAAGTCAGTAATTTCGACCATGACCAGCTTATGATCTGAAGGTGTTTCCAATACTTTACACTTAACTTTCTCTGAGGGTAGACGAACGCTGTTTGTTGTTAAGTTTTTTTTTTTTTTTGAAAAAAAGTTAGACTCAGAAAAATATTAAAAATAAATAAACATACTTGCATAGGACATGATCAACACATCCATCTACGTGTGTCGAAACGTGTGTCGAAAGTTGAAAAAGTCCAAAAGTTTCTTCAACCTCCTCAGTCGTGTAATTCATTGTGTTTAAATCACCAATCAAAAACACATAATCCAAATCAAATTCTTTTTGAAGTGACGAGATGAGGGTTCGAACCTGAGCTACTTGAACCTGATATGCCGCTCCATCACCAAATAGATGTCTGAAAGGATCATCCAAAGCCTGCATGTGGCTGTTGATTACACAATATCGTTGAGAATGAAAAACTTTCCAAAGAAGACCTTTGTTGCAGGATATCTCAGAACCCGTTGATGCAGTGAAAGACTCAAAACCATGATCGGTCGTTCCTTCTATCCTTCCCGATATTAAAAGCAATCCAGCATCACCAGAAGTACTCAAATCTTGTCCCATCGTTATATTAGAATGACCGATAATTGCGATTTCTTCGTAGAGTTGTGAGACGACCGGAATGACTGTTCCCTTCATGTCGAATATACAAGACGGAATGAATCTGTGACGTAACTTATTAATTGGATACAATATCAACGCATTAATTAATACAATAATAGCATGCAGTAGTATGGTACTGCAGTAGGTCCACATTAGGAATATTATTCTCATCGGATACGATTCAGCAAACAGAGCCTCAAATAAATGATCTAATTTCTGAACAGCCTTCGCAATCACAAAACTCAACGGATCGAGTCTGAAAGCGTACACTTCCTGAAGAGCTACTACGAAAGGTGAATCTGTCCAGCCCTCTTTATCAGCTGTTTTTTTTAAATGCAGACAAGTGTCACGTGGTCTCAACATAGGATCTCTAACACTAACCCCCCAAACATTTTGTGTAATGAGTCTGAGGGTTCTATCAGACATTACTTACGAAGTACTGAAGAGAAAGAAAAATTGATATCAACAAGAGAAAACCATTCAGATAAGCAGCATTATTGATTTTGTTGATTCGCAGCGCACACGGAAATAGATAACACGAAACGGCTCTTTAATCTGAATAGTTTCTTCTCCGACTTCGTCGGTGCAAAAAAACAAATCAAATCAATGAACCCCTTTTTGAAATCTATATTAGACAACACCAGCCACACTCGATAGCTTCATCTCTGTAGACTTGAATTGAAGTTTCTTCTGTTTTTAAGAAAAATACACATAATTTTTTTTAAAAAAAAAAAAATACCAATTCATTCATCGACATATAATATCTCACAAAAGAAATATAAATAAGAAAAAAGAATGAGGAAGAAGTGTAAATTGCAGGAGGGAAAAGTTTTTTTTTTCTTCTTTGATTCTTTCTTTTTGACATTTTTTTTTCAAAGAGTTTTTTAAAAAAAAAAAAAAAAAAGAAGATTAGTGGACACTAATATGATTAATGAGGGTTTTTTTTTTTTGAAAATCCTTTTTATTAGTTCTTTCCATGAGTAAAAAAAATGAATAAACAGAACACCAGAGAGTATCTGGGTCAATCTCTCTCTGATTTAGGGAAAAAATACCTAAAGAAGAGTGTAAGCAAATTAAAAATCAAAAGTATCATCATTTTGTAAACATTATTTATTTTATTTTTTTTTAAAAATAAGAAATGAACCAAACACACATCTGAAAAAAAAAAAAAATGCAACAAGAGATTTCTCTGTGTTACAGAACACCCTACAGACTTCTTCCTTGTAAAAGAAAGGCTTCGAAAGCTCTCTTCAAATAATAGTTACGAGTAAATCAAACTATAAGTGACCTTGAAGAACCATAAGATCAAAAAAAAAAGAAAAACTTATTTTAGTAATTAATGTAATGAAAAACAACTACCCACGGATTGAAGTGAGTAGTTTGACTGAGAGGTGATTCATACAACGTTTATTAAATACATAAGTTGGTTTGTTCTGTTTTTGGTTTTTTTTGCACAGACTTTTAAAAAAAAAAAAAAAAAAAACATAACACATTTTTAAGACTATTAGAGGAAGAAGGAAAAATAAATGTATTTTAAAGCGAATTAACGAAAGGAACGGAATTTTTAAAAAAAAAAAAGGGGGTTATGGCCCAAAATGCACCAAACCTGTGGGACCTGGGGCTCCGGCCAAAAGAAACCATTCAGATTAGCCTTATATTTCGTTGAACGCAGACAAAATCCTGTCGCACCGGGAAAATAAATCATGACCATAAGAAATATCGGCTTTCAATCTGAATAGTTTCTTCTCCGACTACGTCGGTACAAAAAAAAAAAAAAAAAATCATCAGGCAATAGCATAGAAATTAGTGTCAGCCAACGTTGTGTTTAGTGTCTTCACTCTGGGGGGTGCAGCAGCAGAAATCGGTTTCCCAGCAGCGGGTATTATATTATTTTCACTACCAACGACCATAGGATCAATTCCCATGAAGACTAGTTGCTTATCGAGAGCATCAAGCATCCTTTTTTGATAATTTTCAACTTGAGTAAGCATCGTATTGTATCCTTTCATGGACTCCCGTCTGCTATTCAAATCAAACTGCTGCTCTCCAAGCAGAGCCGCATAATCAATCTTACCAGTAACACGTGTGCTGGATGTATCACGTTGGCGAAGACTGTTTCTTGAAAGTGGGCCGTTTAAATTTCTGAACGAAGAGCATTTGCGTGCGAATGATCCTTCGCTTGATAGACAGCCAAGAGGTTGGTTTCGCTCTCCAGAAAGCATGCTTGGTGTCAGAGATCCAACAACACGAAAACCATCAGCTAAGCTGCTTGTTCTCGATGAGGGTCTTTTATTTATCAAAGCTGACGAATATCTTCGTGTGATCGACGTCCTCTTTCCAGTACTGGGACGTGGTGGCATTGGATGCAGTGATTTGACTACAAACGGATCAAAATCACCATCATCGGTACTCACTTCTGACATTGGTGAATCTGGAACCCCTCCTACCAAAGACAATAACGCTTCATCTTCTTCGAAAGTCTCAGAAACAGGTTCTTTCACGATGACTTTATTAGTCAATTCACTGAACCACGAACTGCTTTCTTTTCTACCAACGATACTGTCCGCTCGTTGCATTGCATTTACTTGATTTAGCTCTCGGATATCTCTTTCGAAGTAGTCCAGAGCTCTCTCATCTTTTCCAATCTCTTCAGTTGAGTTTAACATTTTAACTAACTCTTCACTAGTTTGCTCCATCTCTCTCACAGCTTCTCTCTGATCACTCTCTCCTTCAAGAGTGTAGTCGCTGTTGTTCTTTTTGGCTGAGTGATAATTCCCTCTTTGAAAACCTCGTTTTGACATGTTTTTTTTTTATAAAAACTTTTAAAGAATGGAAAACACTTAAAAAATATGATATTAACGTAAACGCTGAACAACACAACTTCGGAGGGTTTAAAATATTCGGTTCACGAACCAGATTTCGTATTTCTGTGGAAAGAGAGAAGTAGAATTTTATTTTAAAACACTTAAAATACAAACAAATATCAACGATATCGTATCATAGATACGATTTTTGTCGACGTAGTTTCCCTTATCGTGAAAAACACGTTCAAAGAAAGAAAAGAAAAAAATCCGATCGGATTAAAAAAAAAAAAAAATGTTAAACTCACTAACATTGATAAATCAAACAAAACAAAATAGTTAAGAAACCAGAATGTTCTACTTTTTTTGTATGACAGTTTTTTTTTTTTTTTTTTTTCTGTTATACAATAGGATTGAATAATTATATTTTAAAAAAAAAATAATCAATTTTTTTGGTGATCTACTGAAAAATAAAAAAAAAATAAAAAAATAAATCGAAATACTTCACAAAAAGAAGAGAAGCAAATCAAGGATTAAAATAAAATAAAAATAAACAGCAACCCGAGCCCGGAATTAGAGCACGAGAGCGTTTACCCCCCTCGTACCGTTTCAGGGCACAAAAGCTGGAAAAAGGGTTTTTTAAAAAAAAAATTTAAAAAAAAAGAAAACATAAAAAAAAAAATGAATGATCGCCAAGTACCTGGCGACGTGAAGGGGCTTGTGCTGTTGCACCCGCATAAACATAACAAAAAAAAAATAAAAATAGTAAGGAAATATTGCTCCTGTGCCCAACTGGAAGAAGTCGCACGTCGTCCATCATATGTAAATGCAACGCCATTGGAGTGACCAAGGTTCATCTTAATGGGTGCTCACCAAGAAGTGAGTGACAAGTGAATAAAGACGGAGAGAGAGAAGAAAAAAAAAACCAATCCTCAGCCAGGAAGTAACTTTGAAGCCTTTGATCACCTGATGCTATCACACCGGTAGAGGGTGGATAACTTATTTAAAAGGGAGAAGAAAGAGAAAAAAAATAGAACCAAAATAATAAGAGGAAAAAAACTCAACTCTCAGGTTGTTTGGCATAACAAGCTAAAACAAACAAAAAATTCTGAAAGCTGAAAGAAAGAAGGATTAAAAATAAAAAATGATCAAAAAAAAAAAAGAAAAGACTAAACAGCCAGTCACCGTATACTTTTACAGGTGAAGGACTTTTTCTTTTTTTTCTTTTCTCTAAATTTAAATAATTCCAAGCCTCTCATCTTCAACCATGGCGTCTTCCTCAGCATCAGTCAAACCACGTTCTTCTTCTACTGGTTCTCTGTTGTCGGTTTCGTCATCGTCGTCAGTTGTGTCGTCTTCTGAAGAAGAATTCGAATCAGAGCAAGTTGTTGCTTCTATTTGAGCTTCCTTTTCCATCTCAGATAACTCATCGATGTCAATTACTTCTTCTAGAGCTGCTTCACTCTTCATTCTTCTGTTTTCTGCTTCTTCTTCTGCCATTCTTCTTCTCTCTCTCGGGTCTGGTATTCTTTCAAGTCGCTTTGCCGCTCTGTCATGACCCTGTGTATTGTTTTTTTTTACGGAAGTTTTTTTTTTTTTTTTTTTTTTTTTTTCCCTTCATAATATCGGCATACCTGAGCAATGGCTTTGGCATATAATTCTCTGGCGTGGTCCACATCGCTTTCAATTCCGGGAGGACCTGTTTTTTTTGGTTGTTGTTGTTGTAGACTTGAATAAGGGGAAAATATTAGTTTTGATTGTAAATCAATAGCATACCAGTGAGGTACATCTCTGCCAACTGAAATTGAGCTTCAGCATTGTTAGTTTTTGTGACGAGCGTGTGTAGTGATTGCTGAGAATTCTTGTGTCCTCGAAGTGATCCCTGTCCCCAATAACGAGCAGCTGTTTCATAGTCTTGTTGAACACCTTCATCACCTCGGTAATGAAACATTCCAAGTAGGTACATTGATTCGGGGATTCCATCTGTGGCTGCAGCAGCATAGAATCGGAGAGCAATTTCTCTGTCTTCTTCCATTTCTTTTTTAGTACGAGGATCATTATCAAGTTCCAATAAAAGTAAATTAGCATAGTTGTGTTGAGCCTTAGCGTGACCTCCGTAGGCAGCCTCACCCATCCACTTCCTTCCTAAGACGTCGTCTTGATCGACACCTTCGTCAGTGAGGTACATGAGTCCAAGTTCGTATTGAGCTGTGACCGAGCCTTGTCTGGCACCTTTCTCGTACCATTCGTATGCGATGTCGAAGTCTTGTTTAACTCCTTCACCTCTTTTGTACATGAATCCAAGGATGGCCATGGAGTCAGCGTGTTGCATTCTTGCTGCTCTCATTAACCATTCTCTAGCACTCTTCTTCATGCGACCTCTTTTGTCTTTCATGCGTAGGGCGAGCCATACAATCGCTCCAGGATGTTGCTTCTCAGCGGCTCTGTACATGTAGCGTTGAGCACCTCTGATGTCTTTGTCGATGGCTATCATTTCAAGACCACCGGCTAGGATCTCACCCATGTTATATAAAGCTGTTGGATCTCCCTTTTCTGATGCAGAGCTCATGTAGTTGTATCCTCGTTGAACATCTTGTTCTACACTACCTCCGTGGAGGTAGAGCGTTCCCAGATTGGCTTCAGATCCCGCGTCACCTTTTTCACTTGCTTGCTTCCACCACTTAACTGCTTCAGAGCTGTTTTTCTCATGGAGAAAATTTCCTAGAAGTCTTAAGCCGTCAATTCCGCCCATCTCTGCAGCCCTTCGTAGTGTTCTTTCAGCTTTCTTAACTCTTCTTGCTCCCTTCAGACATTCAGCGGCTTTCAACAATTCACCCTCAGTAGCATCTGGCTTGACAGCTGCTACTTCAAGCTCTTCACACTTGAATGACTCTGGTGGGGGTTCTTCTGGGTATGCACAGCTGCAGAGTGTAGCACACAAGGCAACACTAATTAAAGATCTCATTATTTAATCACCTGGGGGGAAGATTAATATTTATTAAATGAAAAAGTAAAAGGGAGGGGGAATTTGTGATTTACCATTTCTTACTTATCCTTTAATGCTATCTGTGATTTGAATAGAAATAAATAAGACAAAGCAGTCAACTCCAACATGATAACAAATAAATACACCTGGTCGAAACCAAATATATGACAGCTCGGTTTGCCGACTGCGGTGAGTAACACTAGAACATAAGAAGAATAGGAAGGGTTCCCTAACCTTATGCAAACCGGCTGTAAGCTATTCGTGGTTGTGAGACACTACATAACTACTTTTTTTAAGAATCTAATTACCACGGTAATCGTTAAGTCTTAATTTATTACAATTTTTTTTTTTTTAATAATTTTTTTTTTTTTTTTTTTTCTGTCCTCCAGCACGTATACCCCTGAAGGCAGGAACACTCCTAATCACGAACAGTAACAGAAATAGATTTTTTTTTAAATTAGGGTTTAGAATTTGTACACGTCTTCTTCGGAATAACCCATCTCTTTTAACATTCCTCCCAGAGGACCCTGAGCTCCCTTTTCACCCTTTGGTCCGCATACTGCGTCCATCATTGCTGGAGGTCCGCATACCATCACTTTGCCAAAACCCGGTGCCGGCATCCTTGCTTTGATCATTTGTTTATTGATGTAACCTACTCCACCTTTCCACGAGTCATGCGCCTCAAGGACTGTATAGTATGCACTTGCTCTTAAACTGGTAGTTGTTAAGAAATCAATGTGCTGTTTTTTTTTTTGTTTTTTTTTTTAAATTCTGTGTTGCTATAAAACAAGTAGAGATTTTACATACGTCCTTCATTACGATATTGTCGCTGGTGTTGTTAGCGAAGAGTAGACTGGCATTCGTCTTGCAGCTTGGCCATTTACAGCAATACATCATTACCTGTTATGTTTTGTTTGTTTAAAAAACTATTGTGACTACCAATGACTGAACACACACATACCTGATACATTGGAGTGATTCCTGACCCACCAGCAATGCAACCGATGGTGGCGTGGCTGTTCGGTTTTAGTTCGTATTTCTCAAAAGGTCCTTTGATTTCAATATGTTCACCGATTTTTAAATTATGACAATGACTACCCATTTTAGAGTTTGGATACTTTTTTACCATGATATCAACTTTTCCTGTTTCCCAATCCATGTTGACAGGTGTGTAAGGACGGACGATGTATTTTCCTTCGGAATTTTTAAATCGGAGAAGAACGAACCCACATGTCTTAATCCCCATACGTGAGTGTGCACTTGGCAACTGAAATCTGAGAACCTGAGCATCAGGTCCGATTGTCAGCCTTGACTCAAGCGGGAATTGCCTCCACTGATCTTTATTTAATGCAATTTCTTGGGATGGCTTCTCCCAATGAAAATCATAAACAGGTTGATCACGTTCATATCTATCAGATCTTCCTTGCAATGGTAATTGAGCAATTCTGCTGGGTTTCTCATCTCCGAAGACAATGTCTCCAGCCTTGTTTCCAGCAAACACCGCAGCCGCTCCTCCAACGACGGTTGTTAATCCTCTCTTCCACGACATTTTGTTTTTTATTATCCTTTACGAAAATAATTAATAATACTAATTGTGTTTCATATTTTATGAATATCATCGAAAAGATTAAAAACAATCATTTCTTCTGGTTCATCTGTATAAGTAAAATACAATATAATCAGTACTACAAACATCTAAATAAATTTCGATTTTTTTTTTTTTTTTTTTTTTCACCGACAAAAATCGACACAAAAATATATATATTTAACAAGGTCACCCTCTACAGTAGACGATAGTGTTTGGACTGCAGGGTCGTATATAAAAAAGTAAGGGACAGGAGGGAAGGAAAGGGAGAGACCCCAGTCTATTTTACTCATCCTATCTCATCATTTTTGTTGGGAATTTTATTTATTCCTTCTTTTTTTTTTTTTTTGCTTTTTTTTTTTTTTTTTACAAAATTAATTTCGCTAAAAAGTCAGCATTTCTACACAAACATATCCAGAAAAAAAAAAAAAGAAAAAAGGAAAAAAAAAAAATCTTCAGCTTCTCTTTAAACTGAGATATTTTTTTTTTTATTTTTTTTTTTATTTTTTTATTTTTTGCTCTTATTTTAGGCATATAGGGTATTGGGATTTAATTCAACCTATACTTTCCCTCTAACAGAAATGGGAGGGGGAAAAAGAGGGAAGGAAAAAAAAAAAAAAAAAAAGAAACGATTTTTTTTTTTTTTCTTCCTTTAGGGGTGTAATATTGTGGGAAAAAGGAAAAACCAAAACGAAACGCAGATATAATGAATAATATATAAAAAAAATAAAAAATAAAAAAAAAAGGTGGGGGAAAATAAAAAGAGATAACCCGATACTGTAATTAAGCATAAAACCAATACAGGATTCAGCCGAATCTGGTTGCAATGAAAAAGAGACCAACAGTTGGCTTCGATAAAAACCCCCATATGGGCTACATGTTCCCGTAGCCGTTACAGCTTAAAACTAGTATTTATTTGAAAGGGTGAATAGAAATATAAAAATAAAAAAAAACGAATAACGACTCAATTCGACATCATTAATAATACAGTAAGTGAAAAATACGAGCAAGTCGCGCACAGCCCATCACAGGGTATCTGCAGTACAGAAAAAAAAAAAAAGAAAAAAAAAAGGTATCCTGGGGTGCAATAAAAATATTTCTGTCTCAGTTCAAATTTCAATCTAAAAAATGAATACAAAAAAAAAAAAAAAAAAAACGACAAAATTTCGAAATAACTAAGTTAGATTTATTATTTAAACGTGTTAGTTCCAAGGCCTTAATCTTATACTACTCGTTCCACCTTAGGCCTTTCATCACTAATTTAGCTATTGGCAACAGATTGTGTGTTTTTTTTTTTTTTTTTTTTTTTTTTTCCCTTTAAATGTACAACCATTCTCATTAAGGAAACAACCCCCGTTTTTTTTTGTTTTTTTGTTTTTTTTGAGTATATTTATAAAGACAATGACTACCACGTATCAAAAAAGTGAAACACTATTTCAAACAATAAATAATTTATAATCGCATTGACTAAACGAAATGTTTGTATTGGGAAGGGGGAGTTAACTGTTTGATTTCTTGTACGTAAAAATACAAAATGTATTGTATCATAAAACAACATAACGACAATTAACATTAGTTTTAGATACAGTGACTAGGTGTGATGCGTAACTTAGCCTTTTAAAGTAACCATTTAGGTTTCGAGAGTAATCCATATACGAAATGCTTGTATAGGGAAGGGGGAGTTAACTGTTCGATTTTTTTGTACGTAAAAATACAAAAAAGTGTATTTTTAACATTAATTCCAAACACAGTTGACTAAAAGCTAATGTTAGTGTAGGCATAACACTGGTACATAATGTAATACGGCAGAGTGTAGGTTTCACCTACAAATTACTTGCTTAAATCAACAAAAAACAGTTCGTTCTTCGAATAGGGGAGATGTATGTTTCAATTTTGTAAAAATTACAACTGTGTTGTATCATAAAAAAACATAAAAGATAATTTAACATTAGTTTTAGATACAGTGACTAAGGGTGATGCGCAACTTAGCATAATAAAGTAACTATTTAGGGTTTCGAGAGTAATCCATATACCTCTTTACCTCTATTCTCTCATCATCAAGAAGTCAGTCAGGTCATTCCAGTTTGCAGGACTGGAATGTAGTTACTTTTAGTTTTATGTTCATAATAAAAAAAACTTTGAATACGGGGTATGAAATATAATCTAACATTGTGAGAAATGTTTTCTTTTTTTTTTCCCTTATGGTTTGTAGAGCCTAAGTCTATTTTTTTTTATATTTTTTTTTAAACAGCGTGAGATTTGAAAAGAAAAAAAAAGGGGGGGAAAAAATACTGGTTCACCAAGGTAGGCAACGATTTGCTCTACTTTCCCCATTCTGTTATTATTGCGTACGAGATTTACATTATAGTATGCTTGCTTGTTAGACTTAACAACGTGTAGGGGTTAGTTTTTTTTGGTGTGAAAAAAAAAAAAAAAAAAAAAATGAAATTATACACACAGATACTTTTTAAAATAAAAGTAATCTATAGTTTTTTTTTTTTTTTTTCATGGGCGACTACAAACCACGATTAAACTACTGCGTCTTTTTTTTTTATTGTCAGGGAAATCAATTTTTTTTTTTTTTTTTTTTGTCATTGACTGAGTTCTACTACTTTCGATTACCTTGAATGAAGAAAAACAAAAAATAAAAAAATAAAATAAAAAAAACAGAACAAAAGTAAGAGAAACATATATAGTAAGTCGGGGGACATGACCACCGAGTAACGAAGATCACTCGCTCGCTTGCGATCGCAAATATGACATAGGCTAAAACGGTGAGATTTAATTCCGTTTTTTTTTTTTTTTTTGTGTCTGCAACTTTTTTTTTTTTTTTTTTTTTTTTTTCTTTCCCAAAAAACATCCCATAATAGGAAGCAACAAATGACTGTCGCGAACACTCAAATAACTGCTTTCCGAGATGCCAGAAAAAGACAATGTCGATATCGACTGCGGTCAGAAGACAGATTCTTCTGTTTTAAATATTAGAGATGCCTATTAGTTGTATGTAGACAACTCTCATACTCCCAATCCTAATGGCATTTTCTGTTTTTTACCCTTAGGTTCCGAGAGGGCTAAGAGAACAGTGGTATATCCTTGTACTTCACAGGTCTTCTCTGTGATTGCTAGAGACTGTGGAACCATTGAATCAAGCGGTTTAGAAATAAAATTATCTCCAGAAACACTGTCAAGCATTCGAGAATCGGTTCGCTGTGTTGGGAGGTTGTTGTTTTTTTATGATCATTTTTTCGTTGAACAGTTTATAATATGAGTTTATTATAAAAAAAGTGCACTAAAATAAAATATAACAAAAGAAAAATTATAAAAACAAATTGTTATCTACATAAAACAATCACATACCTGTGGTGATACACACAAATCTCCAAATAAGTTTTGATATCTTTCTAAGATAGTATGAGGACAGAGGTCAACAGGTTTGATTACTTCACCTGAAGCCTGCAGGTCTCGAACTTGTTCCGACATCTGTTTTATTTTTTTCGACGAAAATTTCTTTGATAAATAGCACTAAAGGAACAGTAAAGCTACACACCTGCATTTGATATGGACATCCTCGAGGTTTTCGACGAGTCAAACCGAGAGGTCCGAGTTCACCCGAGCAGATCATCCCAGCTGTTGGTCCTGATAATGCGGTTTTAACTGAGCTAGAGTTTGTTGAGTCTACCAAGGAGAGTTCTCTTGATGCACAACATCTGAACTGAAGAATACCATGAGCTGCTTTCGGTTGTAAGTGTGTCGTTAATGAAGAAAGTCTGCTGCGTAAATCAACTTCAGCGTTGCTATCGTCATGAAGGAAAAATTGACAGAATTGACCGGGTTCAACCACTGTCGATACTAGCATTGAATCGAGATTTATACCAAATATTTGACAAAGACGAAACTCCGCGTTTTCTCCAGCAGTGTTCGAGATTCCAAATAAAATTGGTTTTTGACCTCGATAACCACCAGCTAAGTGAGCAGTATCGACTAAAACCTTAGACATACATTCTTCAACTCCACCTTCACGGGTTGCAGAGTGAATTCTGTTTCCATATCCACGTTTTATTTTATATGTTTCTCCAATTGGACGAGCACCCCTACTGACAGTGCAGTCGGCGTGGAGTTGTTTACCTATACTCATCATTACAACTTCACCATCTCTTTTACTTTTTGGTTTCTTTGATAAAGTATGAAGTGGTCCTTCACGATTAACAAGACCACCTGTCACTAAACATTGAGGATAGGCCAACTGTAATGACCTGATTAGAGTATTAACACAAGCCATATCCATCCCCTTACCAAGAACAACAAAAGTTCCCCAATCACCAGATGAAGGTAAACCTACCAATCCTCTACTTAAAAGAGACTCAACAGACTGTTTTGTTACAAGAGGTGACATAGATAAGGCGATCTGATGGTATGATGATGATAAAATAATATCAGATTCGTGTTCTGTTGTCCGACGAGACCCAGTTAGTAATTCAACGAGTTGTTTTTCTTGAAAGAAATAAGACTGAATAGGAATCCTACCGGGTACATGCATCGCAAGTATCGAAACACCTCTCTCAGAAGTTGAATGTGATGGCGGTACTACAGGCGGTGCAGTCGCTCCGATCAACTGAACATTTTTAGGAAATGATTTTTGCAAAATACGTACAACAGATGAAAGCTCTTTCTTACTGTATTCTGGACTAGTAAAAACATAAACTATATTTGGTGGAAGGTACAACCGCACTTGGTTAAGCACATCTTTAAGTGCAGCCGACATCGACGCATGAGCGCTGTATCCGGATTTCACAAGAGTCTCGCTTTCATGAAGAGATTTGTAACAAAATTGTAAAGTTCTACTGACCCTTGAAATCCTCTTTACTGGTTTCCAATGAAGAAATGTTAAGATGTAAGCCCAGAGGTCGGTAGTGAGTCGGTTGCTGTTCGACACTGGTTTTGCTGGTTTTTTCTTCTTAACTTTTTTTCTTGGTGCTGGGACTGGGGATATACATACAGGTCTCCGTAACAAGACAGAACTAGTTAACGGAACCGGATTAATTAGAATTTGCTTACCCGCTCTAAACACATGAGTAGAAGTGGCAGTGCTTGCCAACGGTAATTGCAAAGTACTACTGCGTTCACGAGATTTTCTATTCTTTTTTCCCCTTTTCTTATTTAAACCCGTCACAGTTGCCAACGTCGCAACCGCAAGCGCAGCAATAGCACTACTCTGCTTTACAACGCTTACAGTACTTTTCTTCCATCGGATCACAAATACTGGTTGGCTTTCATTCTTGCATTCCTTGTTAGCTGTAGCGTCAGTGTTGTTTTTTTCCTTTGACGTCACGACCAACCCTCTATCCATTTATTATCAAATTCCTGTAGAGAAAACAAGTGAATACAACAATTTTAAATGCATTCAATAAAAAATAAAAACCAGTTGTTATTTTTATTTTTGATTATTTTTAGTCATCAGTTTCCACAGAAAGCAACTCCGACAAGACATCAACAAGAAGGTTTTCCTGAGTAGAACACCAACCAACATTATAATAGTGACACAGATGTAGATATCCTATGTCAGGTATGTTGAAGGCAACGACAGCAAAATTGAGACCTGGAAAACACTTTTCAATCGCAGAAATGAATTCCTTCAAAGCAATCGAATGAGACTCTTCAAATACCTCATCATCGATAGTCAAAGGACATGATGGTTGTCTACCAGTCATCACAAAAACAAGAGGCTTTCTAGATTCTGAATATAATTTTAAATTTGATAAAAGTCTACTCCACCTTCTATCAAATTGATCACCAGCATCATCATCACCATGATGACTACTTATAACACTGTAAGACGCATCGTATATGTGTTTTTGCTCTTCAGTTGACGTTGAAAACTCATTATCTCGAATCCATTTTAAATACTTAAACTCCTTAAAAGGTGTTTTCCCACGACTAACAATGTCATCAAAATTTTCTAACAGAGGTATCAATGTTCTCAAGTCTGATGTTCGAAGCCAATCAAGAGGATTTGTACCACCAGAACTTTGACCTGAAAGCCTAATTGCTTGAGAAGGCAAGCAGTCCAACCCAATTGATATAACTTTATTCACGGGAACAGCAGTTGGATACTGTATATAGGGTGTTTTTGAAGGGATTGTTAGTAGGCATTTTTTAAAGAAGTTTTTACACAGTGTAGGGGAGGCGATTCGAACCCTACTGGAATTGGTAACGGAAATAGATGTTGTGATTGTCGTCAGTCCGTTTGTCAGTTTTTCAAATATTTTTGTTACTTTTTGTTGACAATTCACACTAATCAGATTTTCATCTCCAGAAGGAGAGTCGATTACCTGTAAGAACAATGCCGTGCGGGGGATCACTGCATTATTTATAAAGACGGTACCACTCATACCCGCACACAGTTCTATGTGTCCTATCACATCGACACCAGTCTCCGATAACAGAGGAAGATACAGAGCATCACCCGGATTCTCACGAATCTCTTTCAGATGACTCTCACTAATATCAAATGACATTTTAATACTCCCAAGTGGAGAGTGTACCTGTCCAAAAGAGGGTTAACTGTTTGATTTTGTACGTAAAATACAAATGTATTGTATCATAAACAACATACAGTGACTAAGGGTAATGTTAGTGTAGGCGTACACTCTGCGATTGACGAAGATGCAGATCATCAAATCGATACATCGTTTGCTGTTTTAATAATTGGTATGAAGAACAGAAGAAAATAACCAAAACAAAAGTTAAGGGAAATTTAAAACAAGAGATGAATCAAGAGTCTGATTACACCTGTGAGATAGGATTCATATTCGTGGGGAAATAAAAAAGAAATATACTTCAACCAAGTTAAGGGATTTCTTTTGAATACCGAAGGGTAGAGAAAAAAAAAGTCGCCACAGAAGGATGTACTAACGTACATCTTCTTCCATGATTTTTTTTATAACAAAGAGAGGAATTAAAAATGGAAAAAAAAAAAGAATAATAAAATAGTTTTTTTTTTTTTTTTTTCTTTTGCTTATAATATTGTTTTTTTTTTTTTTCTATTTTATTTGTTTTTTTTTTTTGTTTTGTTTTGGGAAAACAAAGGCAGACCTTAGTCTTGCGAACATGGGCCATGAGGCACCACAAAAAAAGTTAATATTGTTAGCTCAAAAGTTAATTGAGCAAGGTGTGTATAATTATAACAAAAAAGTAATAATAAAGAAGGACAAAAGGAATTAGCATTGGCAACCTGAACAGTCACAGCCATATCTGCTTTCAAGAGTGCTGCATTGGTAACCCCTCGAGACCCAGAAGTCGCAACTACGTCTTGAGCAACCTCTGCGGTTGTTGCAAGACCCGCCGGCAGGTGCTGGAGTTGGTTGGGAAGGAGGTGAACCAGCAGAACAACCATTGCAACCAGTGCAGTCGCATCCGTGAGTGTTTTCAAGTTGACTACACCCGTAGCCTCTACCAACCCAATAATCACAAGTAGCTCCGTAGCAGTCATCAGAACGACATCCCTGTGTTGCTGGACCAGGTGTTGGTGCTGGAGCATTTGAACAACTTGAGCATCCAGTGCAGTCACATACAGATAAACTACTGCACTCATATCCTCTTGAAGTCCAGTGATCACAACTTTGTCCATAACAACCTGATGTATCAGCACATCCCTGAGTAGGAGGTGGGGTAGCAGCAGGAGGAGTTGGTGCAGGAGCACTAGCGCAATTAGAACAACCTGAGCAATCACATCTGGTTAAACTACTGCAACGGTACCCACTTGAAATCCAATAATCACAATTAGCTCCATAGCAACCAGTCTGATCAGTACATCCCGAAGGTGACGTTGGTGGAGTTGGTGGCGTTGGTGGAGTTGGCGGAGTTGGTGGAGTTGGAGTACGAGCAGGTGGAGTTGGAGTACGAGCAGGTGGAGTTGGAGTACGAGGTGGGGTTGGAGGAGTAGGTGGTGACGGTGGTGTTGGTGGTGACGGTGGAGAACTTCCATCACAAGGAACACGTAGCATCTTATTTGGAGCCCCACTCGGATTAGAGATGAATCCACTTCCTGCGTTACTCAACAACCAGTTAGTTACAGCACTCGCCGATGCCGAAGGATTCTGTCCGAGGAAAACAGCCATCGCACCAGCAACGTGAGGGGATGCCATTGAAGTACCAGAAAAAGTTGCACTTGCTGAGTCACTCGAAGCTCCAGCAGATACGATATTAGAACCCGGAGCGAAGATGTCAGTACAGGATCCCCAGTTGGAAAATGACGACCGAGCATCGCGGTCAGTTGACGAGCAAACGGTCACTGCAGACGGTGCGGAGGCAGGACTCTGAGTACAGGCATCACTGTTGTCGTTTCCAGCAGCCACTGCGAAACTAACACCAGCACGAATAGCTGCTTCGACTGCGTCGTTTTCAGATCGAGAACGACTTCCACCGAGTGACATGTTAGCGAGTGATGGTCTACCCCGACGACGAGCGTTCTCAACCACCCACTGAATTCCATTAATAATCCCAGCAGTAGTTCCAAACCCATCGTCTCCAAGTACCTTCACTGCGATGATGTGAACCTGTTTAGCCACTCCGTAGGTCGTTCCGCCGACAGTTCCTGCAACGTGAGTTCCGTGGCCTTGACGGTCAGAATTTGACGATCCGCTGACGAAGTTCTCTCCCCAAGTACAACGTTGTCCGCCATCAAATTCCCGATGAGAGCATCGAACACCAGTGTCGAGGATGTAAGCATCAACTCCTTCTCCCCATCTTTCGTTATGAGCGAAATTAGATCCCATGTCTCTAGCACGCTCGACAGTTACTCGTCTCTGTCCCCATGAAACAGGTGACCTCTGACTGTTTGGACAAGTCTGCTGTGATATACGAGCGATACGAACTGGTTCGTAGTACTCTACAATACCTTTGTCACCTTTTGCCATTTCCTCTTCAACCCATTCCTTTAGTGAGTCATCTAGCTCTGATTCAACGGCTTCAAAAGTTTCACCGATTCGACAAAGTTCACTACTCTTCTTTGATGACATTATTCTGTCATTTGAATTCGATCTCTTTATCCCATTTCGATACTTAATGAGATACTTCCCAGGGACAACATCTCCAGCCTGCAAAGACTGAGAGTTGCCCAGAGAGAGAGCGCAACCGAATAGAATTAGTGAAGTCTTCTTCATGGTGTTTATTTTTTGTTGATGTTGAACAGAAGAAACTGTGCAAAAAAATAAAAATAAAAATAAATTTAACAACTACAGAAAAAAAAAAAACAGGCGCGGAGGTTGATTGGTTTGGTTACGATTTAGATTCAAACGACCTGTCTACAAATACAGTATTGGTATCAGAAGGGAAATAGGAAGACGATGCTTTAAGTAAATGAGGAAGCAGTCCGGGTTGAAGTTGATTTCGAGATGTGATACTGCTTTGCTCAGCTGTCGAACAGTCATGCTGAACAACACAAGAAACGCCTGAACAAACAACTCGAAGAAGAGATCCCTTTTGCTGATCACTACAATACTTAACCATTCCATTTATTATGACGACCATCTCACCGATTCTACTTCTCAATAACTCTGTTTCAGCAGTGGTGGTAGACAGTAACCTACATCTCGCTGTTTTATCGATAATTTCAAATTCAACAACTTCAGTCGAATCAACTTTTACACTAACCACTTCACGGTGAATTACAACAGCGATATTTACAACTTTTCCAGAAATTATTTCATTCAATGGTGTCAAAGACATGTTAGTAGCATTCTGTTATACGAAATACGATTGAGGGAGAGGGGGAACTCAAAAAATCACAACAATCATTTCTAAATATCGCATACTTAATCAGGATATGGAACAAGAGGGAACTTTATATAATGTTTCTCAGTCACCTCTTCACTGTGAAGACGTTTATTTTTTATATTATTGTACTGCGTGGGTCGGTTACGCTGGCGGTGAAGCCAAGTACTGGAGGCGACTGCTGGATCTCGGGAATGCTCAAACAGTTGCTGATGAACTGGATTCGATACTTCTGGGCAGGTTACTCCGGCTTCGCAGATATGACGAAATTTACCTGTGCAAGTCTTGTCGTGATGATCACGTAAGCAGACAGGAAGAATATGCCAATAAGATAAACAGTGAGATACACTCCTCAACTCTGGGCAGTTCTCTGATAAATGACATGCGTGCATTAACATCATTCTGTGTGATTCTTCATGAACATGGGGACAGTCGACAAATTTTGGACAAAAGTTCTTATGTCCAACAACAGGAACTCTCTTCTTTCCCTCTTGAGATTCCGCGCTTCTCTGTGCTAAGGCGTGGCCTCGTAGCTCTTTTAGTTTTCTTAACTCTTTTTCCAATTCTTTTTCAGTTTCAGCAACTTTCCACTGATCTGAAGTACCTACCTCTGAGGAATACCTAGACGGCAATCGAGAAGAGGTAGAAGCTACTTGTGAATCACGTTTGGCGCCATTATATTGGCTTTGTGAGTATCGATCACCTGTTGCAGGAGGTCCTCTTGATGAGATACCTGAATAACGAGAACTCATTATTTTTTTTTTTTATATCATTTTTTTTTTTTTTTTTTTTTTTTCTGTTTGGTTGTTATTGATTACGAAAACACGCTACCAATACAACGAAATTGTTGGGACCGCTGGTTATTCTAATTCTCATTTACCCTCACACCTGATGTAAGTAAATATACTCCCCTGTTATGTGATAAGGATATTTTTATAATTTTTTTAAAACGATTCAATGTCAGACAGTCTGTCCAATTCAAACACAAAACACGAACACTTTCACAGAGGCTGCGAGAAGAAAGAAAAAAAAAAAACGACGAAGCAAAATGAGCAAGGATTTTTTCATGAATGAAAAAAAAAGAGAGAGAAAAAAGAAGGAAAAAAAATGAAAAAAAGGAAAACGTAAGGCAAGAGAAAAACAAAAAAACGCGTTCTTCTGCAATAGTATTATGAGTGAAACAGATGCTCGTCGTTTTAAAAAAAAAAAAAGATTAAAAAAATCGGAACAATAATCGGCAAAGTTGGTAAGACATGCCATCAACATTTCCTCTTTTTTTTTTATCCAATAAAGAAAGATGTCTGTAGTCGGCTAAAAAAGTAATGAAAAATATACTTTTTTTATGCCTTTTGCCACCTACAACCGTTAGAGAATGCGAGATGGTTCATAGTAGGATCGTATACAGCTGATAACCCTGGCATTCCGGTAGTGAATGTTATGTTGTTGCCGTTAACGGTTCCTGTTGCTGGTGACCAAGGCTGAGTTGGGCAATGGACAGATATCTGACTGCCGGAAACTACTGCTGACATTGCGTGGGGGTGGTCAACCCAAGTACCATCTAGAGGTGATCCCATAACCCACCTGATACCGTTTGAAAATGCCAATGACCTCGTCATAGCGTCAAAGGTAGCAGTCATGCCAGCTGGCATTCCAGATCTAAATATTAAAGTATTTCCACTAACATCAGCGTGAGCAGGACTCCATGGTTGAGTTGGACAAGCAACAGTAACCTTATCACCCAACTGAGTTATAGCCATAACATTTTGAGAAGCTGGTTGTTCATTCCATTGTCCAGCAACTTGCGCAGCTGCGACTGGAACTGGAACAGGCATAACCGGAACTGGCATAGGTACTGGAGCAGGAGGGGCACCTCCCTTGGTCCATACAACACCGTTTGTAAAGTTCATTCTCTGACTCATTGGATCAAACGTAGCCGACAGTCCAGCAGGCATTCCTGAGACGAATCTGATAGTTGTTCCTGTGATATTAGCATGGGCAGGAGACCACGGCTGTGAAGGACAAGTAACAGTCACTTTATCACCCATTTGAGCGATGGTCATATTGTTTGCTGATGGAGGAAATTCAGACCAGGCTCCGGCAATTTGAGCAGACGCATGGTGGTGGTGGTGTTGGTGCTGGTGGTGATGATGATGATGGTGATGACCTGCCTGTCTGTATCCTCCATTACAGAATGGACATTTACTAACAAAGTGCATGTCAGTACTTCTACATGCCTTTCCCCAAGTATTTTTTCCACCCATTCCCTCGCATTCACCACACCTGTCGTAGTGTCCCATTACAGTTCCGTTTCCATTGCAAACACCACATGGCTGTTTACAATGCATAGATGATCTAGGGCATGATTTTCCCCAAGTGTCAAAGTGACCCATGCCATTACATCCTGGACACTGTTGCATCATATTCTGATTTTTTTTATTTTTTTTCGGTTAATTTCCTATCAGAGAGTTCTAACAATAAACTCAACAACATTTTTATAAGTCAAAAAGAAGTTTGGCTACCAAAACCGAACAAATCTAAAATAAATTTTTATTTTTTGAAACAACTAAATGAAACACCTGATCTGAGTGGTTCTTTTACGCTCTTTGAAAGTTAGACAAAACCAACAACAACAACGAACATAATCTATTTTTTTTTTTTTTTTTTTTTTTTTATATTTGCAGTATAAAAAGGTGTATATATAGCAAAAAAAGGGGGAAAAAAAAAAAACTTTGGATACAAAAAAAAGAAGACTGTTGAAAAGCGAAAAGCGCTCGAAACAGCAACGATTAATAAATTCTACTCTCCTTTAAAAAAAAAAAAAAAAGCTAGATTAAAAATAAATAAATATTTCAAACGTCAAGTAAGTTATATTGACCTTTTGGTAGCGTCTTTGGCGGAGGTAGTCCCAGTTCTACGGGAGATGACTCGCACGAATCCATTTCTTCATCTCCCATTTCCAGGTCTAGAAGTGGTTTCCTTCCCTCTTCTTCAAATTTAGATTTCTTATTTTTTGAAATTAATCTGTAGTACGGCGGCATCTTTTTTTTATTATCTTCGGGAACACCAAAAACAAAGTCAGAAGACGTAAGTGCTTCCTCATTACTAGCATCAATAGCAACAGTAATTGGGAATTTCGGAGGGGGTTTTTTCAAAGATAGACCCCGAGAGGTGGTGTCAAGAACAGCTGTGTCAGGGATGAGAATAGTGCCCTCATCCATAGGGATGTCTGGTGGTCGTGGGGATCGTAAAATTCGACCAGATTGCATGTTAGCATTGGCTGATGCATGTTTTGTTAGTGCGGAAATAACAGGTCCAGCATTTGATGATGAATCGCTGTCAGATTCTCCGTTCATCATTCCAATTAGAATATCATCGTCGTCATCCCAAGTTTTTAGTATCTTTTCTGGTATAGCCATCTCTGTGTCTCTCATCCTTCTCAGCATCGCTTCTGCTTCGCCTTCCTCGCTGGTGACGTATGTCGATGACTCAGAATCGTCCTCATCTTTACTTCTTATACATGCTATAACTATACAACAACATACTAATGCTCCAGCAATAAGACCAACGATCCACCATGGGAAATCATCTCCGTCGTCACCCATTGGAACCATTGGCTCTTCTGTTTCAAGTGTCGTCGTTTCCGTTACAACAACAGGAGGTTCATTTTCAAAAGTTGAGTTACTAAAAGTGACTGTAGCCGTTCCAGAACTTGCTCGTAATGGACTTCCCGTTACAGCAATCGGTAGTGAAGTCAGAGCAACTGTACTGCCAGGAGAGCTCGTATCAGGAACAGGTGTACTTCTTACTGGTGAAGATGTATTCGGAACTGGTGTTGATATCGGAGGACTATTTGTATTCGGAACTGAAGTACTTCTGGGTGGTGACGGTGTGTCTGGAAGAGAAGTATAAAAACTTGGAGCACCTGTCCCTGGAACTGGTGTCTGCACAGGTCCCAACGTTGCGGGAACTGGCGTCTGTCCCGAACCAACAGGAGACAGCGTGTCCGGAACTGGTGTTGCAATTGGTGGTGATAGCGTATTCGGAACTGATGTTTGAAACAACGGTGATGCAGTATTCGGTAACGGCGTTGAAAGTGGTGGAGACCCAGTCTGTGGAACAGGAGTTTGCAATGCCGGTGACTGAGTATTTGGTACAGGAGTACTATTGGGAGGTGAATCTGTATTTGGTACTGGACTACTAGGAGGAGATGGTGTGCCTGGAACATCTGTCTGAGTTGGAGACGGAGTCGGTACCACCGTCGGAACATCTGTAACAACCACACCGGGTGTTGGAGTACTTGGAACCGGAGTGCTAACAACCGGTGATGCGGTGTCAGGAACTGGTGTCCTCCTCGGTGGTGACGCGGTGTTTGGAACTGGAGTCACAAATACGGGAGATACCGTATTCGGAACTGGGGTTGAAACAGGCGGTGAAGACGTCACTTGTACAGCGCCCGGCACAGGTGTCGTTCTCGGGGGAGACGCCGTCTGCGGCACAGGTGTCGACAAGAATCCCGGCATCCCTGTGTCTGGCACTGGTGTGTTTCTGGGAGGAGAAGCGGTTGCAGGCACCGGAGTCTGCACCGCGGGTGACATGGTATTCGGAACACTCGTACTTAGAACTCCAGGAGCTGATGTCTGTGATCTACTACCAGGTGATGCAGTATTCGGAACTGGAGTACTAACAACTGGAGATGGTGTGTCAGGAACTGGTGTCGTCCTTACTGGAGAAGGAGTACTTGGGACAGAAGTAACAAAAACTGGGGAATTCGTATTAGGAACTGGAGTAGCTGTACTTCCAACTGGAGCAGCAGTCTGCGGGATTGGAGACTGAAAGACAGGTACCACCGTATCAGGAACTGGGGTACTTTGAGGTGGTGAAGGTGTTGCAGGAACAGGTGTTTGAATTGGAGGTGACAAAGTATTCGGAACAGGTGTGTTGGGTACAGCAGTAGTACCTGGTACTAACGTCGGCACTAAGGTCGGAACAGCGGTCGGCACTAAAGTTGGGACAGCAGTCGGCACCACAGTCGGGACAGCAGTCGGCACCAAAGTCGGAACAGCGGTCGGCACCAAAGTCGGGACGGCGGTCGGCACTAAAGTTGGGACAGCAGTCGGCACCACAGTCGGGACAGCAGTCGGCACTAAGGTCGGAACAGCGGTCGGCACCAAAGTCGGGACGGCGGTCGGCACTAAAGTCGGGACAGCGGTCGGCACCAAAGTCGGAACAGCGGTCGGCACTAAAGTCGGGACAGCAGTCGGCACTAAGGTCGGAACAGCGGTCGGCACCAAAGTCGGGACGGCGGTCGGCACTAAAGTCGGGACGGCGGTCGGCACTAAAGTCGGTATGAGCGTTGGAACTGCTGTTGCTCCAGGTGTCAACGTCTGAGGTACAGGAGTGCTGATTGGAGGCGATGGCGTATTCGGTACCGGAGTGGTTACAGGAGACAAAGTGTTAGGAACCGATGTGCGAAATAACGGTGACGCTGTATCAGGAACAGATGTCGCAGGCGGAATCACAGCAGCAGGAGAAACCGTCTGAGGAACTGAAGTCGATAAGAAGCTTGGACTCAATGTGTCAGGAACTGGAGTACTTATCAAGGGCCGAGGTGTCACAGGCACAGGAGTCCGTGCTGGAGGAGACGGTGTATCAGGAACAGGTGTACTTGGACTACTAGTAGTGCCAGGTGTTAAGGTATTTGGAACTGGCGTACTACGAGCTGGGGAAGGCGTATTCGGAACTGATGTCGCCCTCGCTGGAGAAGGAGTCCTCGGAACGGGAGTCACGAACATTGGAGACGGCGTATCAGGCACAGAGGTAGATACCGACCCCACAGGAGAAGGAGTCCCAGGCACCAACGTTGACAAGAATCCAGGCACATTAGTATCCGGAACAGGTGTACTCCTTACTGGTGACAATGTCTGTGGAACAGGGGTTAATCTCACTGGAGAAGAAGTATCAGGTACTGGTGTACTCGTAATAGCAGGCGCCATAGTATTTGGAACTGGAGTACTACGAAGAGGAGACAACGTATCCGGAACTGGTGTTGCCCTCGGAGGAGACAACGTATTCGGTACAGGTGTTACAAATACCGGAGACACGGTATCCGGAACTGGTGTCGCCACTGAACTCAACGGAGATCCAGTTTGTGGCACCGATGTTGATAAAAACAACGGTGCTAAAGTATCTGGAACAGCAGTACTCACGGCCGGTGAACTCGTAGCAGGCACTGGTGTCTGCCTTACTGGTGACGGTGTGTCTGGAACGGGTGTTGGTACCACTGCGTAGCTATTAATCACGAACAGCAGCAGCAGAAGTACCTGCCCTCCTGGACACCTCATTTTAATTTATCCAGCACCCCCTCCCCCCTCCCTGTTTTTAAATAATTTTATTAAATTGATAAACCGATTAACTGAATATTATTTATTTTATTTATTTATTTACGAAGCCCAGGAAGCCAAAAGCCAGGAAAAGCTAACAGTTAGGGTAACAGTTATATCGCTACCAGCCAACCGTGAGACTCTCACAGACGATAAGAGACGTAGAATAACCTGGAACAAATGACTACCTAAACCCACCGCCCGCTCGAGCAGACAGTGTTAAGAGACGGTTGATATAACGCCAAAAATATCATACTAATCATTCACTATAAATCGTGTTAAAATATGAATGGACTTTATAAAAGAGACGAGAACCATCACAATCAGCCATGGGAATACAAGATACTACCAAGAGAGAGCTTGTCTGAAGCCGAGTGATCAGCATTAGACGTTCTTGTTGTTGTTTTTTTTTTGTTTAACTGTTTTTATTTAAAGCCAAGCAATCTTTAAAAAAAAAAAAAATCATAAATACTCAGCAAGTGAGACGTGGAAAAAAAAAAAAGAACATAAAAAAAAATCATAAGGAAAAATAGAGGATTGGAAAGAAAACATGACTACAAAGCTAAAAAAAAAGGGAAGAAATAACTTAACCCTTTTTTTTTTTTACGGGCAAAAAAAAAAAGCTCGCTATATCGCTGTAGAGTAGAACAATTAGATTGTTCTAAAAAATATAAAAATATAAATAAAAACATACCACGAATAACAACAAACAAAACAAAGCAAAAAAAAAAAATTCCCTTAGACATGAAAAACCTCTCTGACCACTCATGTATAAACCAGGTCCAAAAGTTAATATCACACAGCAAGTCTGTGGATTCTTTTTTTGTTTTTTTCAGATCATTTTGCTCATCGTTTTTTTTTTTTGATGGAAAGTATGAAATGGAAAGAATCGATCAATTGATTTTTTTTTTTTTTTTTTGTTTAATATTTTCCCAAAATCCAGTAGGAGGATTCGACAACCATTTTCCAGCTCTCAAGTGCCATCAGAGTAAGGAACCATATCAATCCTTTGGTCTCGCTTCATGTTCAAGGGATGAAGCCGGAGGTGACAGAAAAATTACCACAGGGATAACTGGCTTGTGGCAGCCAATAATATATCGAAATCACGAAAGCCAAACTTCTGAAGAAGCTCACGGAGGTACGAAGTCATTCGGCACCGACCCACCACACGCACGAAGCAGGCAGTGTGTGAGACAGTTATTTAGTTGAAAAACCAAGAAAAAAAAAGGGGGGGGGACCTTTGATACGATACGAAAAGATTTATGGGGGGGGGGGGGGGGGGAAATTTAAAAAAAAAAAAAAAAATTAAGAAATTTCTTAACCACCACCTTGACTATTTGAAGTAACGCGATCACATTCGGGTTAGATTTTTTCTGCCCTCAAAAAGTAAAAGTGAAGGACTCAGAAACTCTTCGTTGCCCAGTGTTTAAGGCAGAGAAAGACATCTTTGAAAAGCATAAGAAATCCAACTATTTACGAAAAGGACAACTAAGCATCGAGTCTCCCTCCCTCCCTTCCTCCAAATTATCACAAATTCCAATCCCAGTACGCAAACTAGCAAACCTTTAATGAATTCTTTCAAAAATAAGTAAACACGACATAAACATAAAAAGTCTCTCAGAAAGAATCTTACATAAGGTGTAATGACATCCAAAGACCCTCACCAGAGAATAGTTAGTAGGAATACGACGCCGTATGTATTGCAAGAGGCTTAATAAAAGAAACTAACAAAAAGAAAATAAGTAAATAAATAAAAAAAAAATAACGTGCGCTTGCAAGCAGAAACCAGAAAACCCTCTACGAACACACACAAAACTTTTTTTTTTTTTTTTTTTTTAATTTTTTTTTTTTTCGCAGTAGCTGAGAATTGTACTGCGGGGCTTACCGAAAGCTTCAAACTACCACAATAATCGGACAGCTCATAGACATATCATTCAGCAAAAAAAAAAAAAAAAAAAATGAAAACAATGGGATCACGAAAGATAGACAGTCAGTTTATGCCGGACCGCTTAGTTTCAGTGACGCAACTGGAGAAAAGGAAAACGGAGACGGAGAACGGAATTGAGAACTGCGATCTATCGAGTCAACTATACTTCCTTTCCATACAAAGGTGTGGAATGGAACAAAAAAAGAAAGAAAATACGTATTTTAATGGATAGGTTTACAGCGACAGGTTTCTGTCTTTTTTAACTTTTAGTGGTAATCAAGGATGGGAATACCTATCTAAGTCATCCTGCCCAAAGTTATTTTTTTCTTTCCCTTTTGACACTGCTGTCTCTCAGTTTGGCATAACAATAATAAGAAACAGAGCCGAACATCAACCCAAGGACGGTCGTAAAGAGAACAAGATAGTCACATTTCAAAAAGAAAAAAAAAAAAGAAAAAGTTTGTTTTTTGAAAAGATAATTTATACAAAAAAAAAAAAAAATAATAATAATAATAATTTAAAAAGAACGAAAAAATCGTAGGAACAACAAACAAATGAATGATGGCCGGGTTTTGGCTAAAATTTAAAAAGCCATTCCCCCCCTGTATGGTCAAGAATAGAAAAAAAAAAAGATGAAAAAAAAAGAAGTCCATTTACGTTGCATATTATACATCGCTGATACAGCAAACTACGGAGCAATAAAAATAAATTTCCAAAGAGCTACGAGGCAAACAACAACGAAATTAGACCCAATCCAGTTAGGATCGTTGTGGTGTAGCTTAGGCTGATGGGGCATCCTGAACACAGTATGCCGCCCGCTGGCAGGCAGAAGATAGACGCTGAACACGAAGAAAGAAGAAGAAGAAAAGGAAATTTCTTCTTTATGGGATATTATTATTCTTATTATTATTTTCAGTTCAGTTGTAAACGATTTAGATTAAATAACTAAACAACAAAAAAAACTATTTAAAAGAAAACAAAATAACCAGTTTATTACGCAATCCAGAACGTTACTGTATATATATACGGAGTGCTCTAATCCAAGAGGATAACTCACAGCAACCAGAGGACCCAATCCATAACCGTTCAGCTATGGATTTGTGAGTCTCCTTACCTAGCTTATTAAACTACTAAATATATAAAAATATAATTTTTTTTTTTTTAAAAAAAAAATTCAAGCTTGATTTGATCATCGGCTTGAAGGAAAAACAAATAATAATAATTTTTGTCCGATCGCACAAACTAGTAGAGGTATACGAGATTATTTTTAAAAAAAAAAAAAAAAAAGGCAATTTAGTCCACACCAATTGCTATTGACTTTAACTAAAAAAAAAGAGAAAAAAAAAACAACAACAACACTCGACGGTCAAGAAAAATAACAAAGAAAAAAGAAATTATCTTAAATTATTTTTTTTTTCGTGTGCCAGAGTCGACAAATGCTGGTAAAATCAGCTTTTCATTTATTTATATATAATACTGGTAGTGCAATATCAGAGTATAGGAAATACAAACAAAAAGAAAACCCTCATCCTAAGTCATTTAAAATCCAAAGGAAGTCATTCAAAATCCAAAGGAAGTCATTCAAAATTCAAAGGAAGTCATTTAAAATTCAAAGGAAGTCGTTCAAAATCCAAAGGAAGTCATTCAAAATCCAAAGGAAGTCGTTCAAAATTCAAAGGAAGTCATTTAAAATTCAAAGGAAGTCGTTCAAAATTCAAAGGAAGTCATTCAAAATTCAAAGGAAGTCGTTCAAAATCCAAAGGAAGTCATTCAAAATCCAAAGGAAGTCGTTCAAAATTCAAAGGAAGTCATTTAAAATTCAAAGGAAGTCGTTCAAAATTCAAAGGAAGTCGTTAAAAATCCAAAGGAAGTCGTTCAAAATCCAAAGGAAGTCATTCAAAATTCAAAGGAAGTCGTTAAAAATCCAAAGGAAGTCGTTCAAGATGCAAAGGAAGTCATTTTAATAGTATTTTTCTTTTTTTTTTGTCTCACTTGGGCAACAGAATTCAGCAAATGAGGTAAAAAAAAAAAAAAAAAAAAAATCGTAATAAAAAACAACCAACGACTACATACAATGAAAAAATCGGAAAAGGAAAAACGCCCGTTTTTCGAAATTTTTCTACATAATTTTTTTTTGTTTTTTGTTTTTTGTTTCTTACTCAACAGAGTCCAAAAAGAAATGGCTCAGCTACTTTCAGTTGCAAAACGCACAAAGAGAGCAAAAGCAAAAAAAAACAAAACGTCTGACCACGTATTGTGAGACAGGCAGGTGTCACCAAGGAGAGAAGAAAACAAAAAAAAAAACAAAAAAAAATTGGGGATGGGGAATAGAACAGATGGTAGTGACAATAGATTAAAATAAATAGGGAAGGTTTTCGCAAAAAAAAAAGAATCATAACGCTAATAATAATAAAAATAATAATAATAACGTTTGGATCTAAAAAAAAAAAAAAAAAAACCGACACGCAGATGTATACTCGAAGCCCCATCCGCATTTTCAGAAAAATAGAATCGAAAATGACATTTTCAACACCGTACTTTGATAATTTTTTATTTTTTTTTTTTATTTTTTTTTTTTCTGAACACACACAGCGAAAAAAATCTCAAAAAAATAATTATCAAACGAAAAAAAATCTCAAAAAATATTAAAATTTGAATTACGTAGTCTACCACTTTTTCAGAAAGTATACTTTTTGATGATGATCGTCCATAAAATTATTAGTAATAGTTTTCAACTCTCCTTTCCTTTTTTTAGTCCTCATTGGTTAAGATTATATAAAGCAGCAACCGCGACAATAAGAACTCCAACGTGAATTGTGAGTGACTACTACTATTTTTAGATTTTTTCACAACCCAACACAGAAAAAAAAGAAATATAAAAAAAAATTCTCAGCAATAAATTCATTTTGTCTTTATTGGTTAAGGAAGTACAAAAATTAATAAAAAAAAATGAAAAAAAAAAAACTAAAAACGAATAAGGAATTTCACACAGTCCACATCCATTAAATTATCCTGCCGGAAAACTTAAAATCACCCCCAACATAATTACCATTATGTCAAAATCACCCTGATCATTACAAGTCAATAACCACATCGCCACAGCCATTTTAAACCAAAAAAAAAACAGAAAATCATAATTTTACTGCTGTTGATAATTTCGATTTGCCAGGTGATCATCGGCCTTGTGTACGGAATGCAATTATCGGGAATATTTTACTCCGCGAGTGATGAAATATGCACAGAAATAATTCATTTATGGCATTAATAAACTAATTATAATAAGGGGTAATTTGATACTGCATTTTCAAGCTCAAAAGGAACAACAATTTCTCCGACAATCTTGACTGTCAGCGGCAGCGTAGTAAATGACTGCAAATAAATTAATAATACTAGCAGGCCACGTGAACATAGTTGAGCGCCTATGTTACCGTAACAGCTTTTTATAAAACTCATGAGTACTTAATTAATACATTATATTGTCTTGAAAATTAACCATAGAAAAAGACGAACACCAGGAAGGGGGGCGGCTCTCTGTCAATAGCCGTATATACTGGTATTTGCTGAAAGGGGGAAAAAATACAGGTCTCCTCCCCTTCCCCCTCTCACTACTCGAGGTGTTCGTGTCAAAAAAGAAAAGATTAATTTAAAAAAAAAAAAAAAAAAATCAAGCAAGCAAGCAAATGCAACATCAACACCTACAGCTTCCAACCTATATAAGGGAGGAAGCTGAAGCTGCCCGATTTACATTTAAAAAAAAGAATCCTCCAACTTTTACTTCTTTTATTTTTTTTTTTTTTTTTTCATTTTGTTTGTGCGCAACTTATACGAAATCCTAATAAAGGAATAGGGCTAAGCTGCGCTGCAATTGGTTTGTAAGAACATCAAAAAAAAAAAAGAAAAAAAAGAGAGAAAAAAAAAGAATTCCTCTTTCGAATTAAAAAAAGAGGCTCAGACTAAAAAAAAAAAAGGAAAGAACGAAAAAATTCCAAAAAGAAAAAACTGGCCTTCATCAGACTAGAATCACAAAAAAAGACAAGAAAAAAAAGAAAAAATGCAAAGAAATGAAGCAGATGCTTCGGCTACTTTTTTGCGATTTTTTTTTTCTTTTTTTTGTTTGTTTCAATGTGAAGATGTCACAGGCTCTATTCTCAACAGCAATATTAACATCTATCTCAAAATCTAATAATTAAATTATTATTTTTGAAAAAATCAAATTCATGTGACGCCTTACACCTCAGCAGGCAGGCAGGCAGAGTGAACTAAATCAAACCCTGAACAGAAAGATAATATTTTTATTATTTTTTTTTTGGTTCAAAATTTGCTTGTTCTCACAACAAATGAACTGGCATAATGAGTTGATTTTAAAAAATAAGTTTTTTCACGTTGTTTTTTTTTACAATCATCAAGTAACTTCAACACAGAGAGGTTTCATTGTCTTCGAATCCACAGCTTCCCTCATTCGTTTTATTATTTCATGGGTTCCTAAACTTTCTAATGGAACTAGCAGTTTATCAGCTTCTTCCCAATTTCCGTTTTGTAAAGCATCAAAAGTATTATTCCAAGGTGATCTATTCGTAGATTGAGCATCACGTAGCTGATACATCCATTCTTCATCAGCCAGGTATTTCGGTTCGATAATCTCTGAAATAATAATTACCTTATCATCTCTCTTAGGACAGGTTACTAATAATATTTTTCTTAAAGTCATTCCCAATAATATTGATTCTTGATTGAAATGATCAACCAATCCAAGAGTACCGAACTGATTGTTCAACTTTTCCAACGAAGCAACGAACGGCACTGACGGTGATAGTACTGTGAATTTCTTCATACCCCGAATACCCATGTTGCCTACTCGAGCGCTTCCGCTTCCACATGCATATGATAAGACAACCATTCCTTGAACTGCTCGACGTGCAGCATCACCTGCTTGCACGCTCGACAACGAATATGAAGATGCCGGTCTCACCGCGTTAAAAGTAGCGAGAATCCGATCTCCAGTAAAAGTTTCACAAATTCCGTTTCTCAAAGAAACGTTCGTCGTAACTGCAGTTAAAACCTTCTGATGAATATCATAAATCTCCCCTTCAGACTTATTCATAATCATCGAGTGAAACCCAACTACGTTAAACGACGTAATTCCAATCTTCTTTCTCTTCAAAACCAACTCCACTAACAATTGATTTTGAGCTAAAGCCTTATCCCTACTCGAATGGTCTTGAGATACTTGGTCTGCAGTTGTATGTGATCGTGTATGTGACCACAAGTCGTTTTCATGAAGAGACGTCTCTGTTTCTCCTAATTCACTGCTGTCAATGAGTACGGATTGAGGCATGTAGTTTCTGTATTCTAAGAGATTTGAAATCATTTGTTTGAAAGACAGTTCCATGGCTTTCACTTCACTCAGAGATGATAGTTTTCTGGTTGTGTCGACATCGTCTAATTTCATCTGTGCAATGCTTGACATATCATGTTGAAGGATGATTAATGGTTTTATTATAATTTTTGTAAACAACACTCCCACGATAAGAAGTGTAACAGCTGAAACTAACACCGCTACTAACATAATCACGAATGCACGTCTTTTGTCATCATCAGTTTTGAGTCTGTCGGATTCTATTTGTTCTCTAATTCTTTGAACAGACTCATCAATTGGTTTCATAACCTCATCTCGATCAGCTAACATAGAGAGATACCAAACTAAGTTTGAACCCGCGTCTATTCTCTTTACCTGAGTCCAGTATTGAACTCCAGTATTTGAGTACCACGGAGTGACTCGATGTGCTGGAATTTTCGAAGCATTTTCAAAACCAGGTGACGTATCCCCAATCATGAATCTTCCGTGTTGCTGAATTATTGAAGAATTACCATCGCTGTCATTGTGTTCAGTAACTTTAATGGGTCTTATCAGATCTAATTGAGTTGCTCCAAAGTCAACTTTACTCGTTAAGAAAGCAGTCCCATGATTCACAGCAACTAATTTTCCAATTTCCCCAGTGACAGTATCCTTTTCAACACAATATAAATGAGTTTCAGCTTTTAGTGGAAGAGCTTTGAACATGTCAGAATATATTTTAGCATTCTGACCAGCTATGATAATTCCAACTCTGTGATCCTGTCTAGGATAACGATTCGGCATCATCGGGTGAGTATAGACATAGTAACTTCGTAAAGTTAAATCTGACCCAGTTCCCTCAATGTTAGCATAATGTAGATTATCAGCTGACGCCAAAGGACCCGATGACCTCGTGGCATCGAGAAGGTGAACACCAATAGCATCTATACCCGAAGCAACATTAACAATCCCTTTCGGATACCTGCAAATCCCTTGAGTCTCACCAGCAGCGAAGTTCGGTAGGTTTCTACACCCAGGAAAATCTCTTATGAATGATCCAGATGGATCGGCAGAGCCATACCTGATTATAAGTGATGTTTCTCTCTCAGGTGTTGGATAATATGGTCCTTTCTCTGTATCCCACATTAAGTGATGGGAATACCCTTCTCCTACTTGTCGTAAATGAGCGATTGGGCTTCCGAATTCTGGATCATCATACAAAGATTGGTTGTTTGACCAACCAAATGGAATATGAATTAAGTATAAAATACTATCTGTGGCTGATGCAGACAGTTGTGAATATAAAAAAGGACTCAAAACTTCGTTTTTGAAATTTCTTGTTTGAAGAACGTCCGGGTCTTTTCCTTTTAAAAATGTAGCTGTTGATTCTAAAATTCGTTCTTGTGCTGAAATTAGAGCCAGACACCTGCTACTGACGTCTTCAAGTGTAGCATCAAGTACAATATTTGAGACTGTTGCAACAGTCGATTCACTGCTTCTGAAACATTCTGAAATCCCACGATCACCTGTTTCTTTAATATCATCAGTGGCTTTGTTCCCCGTCGTTATCGATAACGTTCCGATGATAACACCAGTTGATATGACTAACGCCACAGACAGTAATATCGTTAGAGACTGGATGCCTGCCATCGTTGGGTTACTCACCTTTATAATTAAATATAATAAAAAACAACACACAACATTACTACTTCAAACAGGGAGGGGAAATTATACTTATGGTGAACGGGAAGCAACCCATGTAGCTGTGAAAACAAAAATATCAATTTCGCAGCCAACAATATATGTACCACAAGGTTATTAGGAACCGTAACATATGTTAAAGTGTAAATTGAAATTTTTAATAAACAAAAACAAAAGAAAACTGCGAGGAAAACGTAAATACTTCCAATTCCGTGTCTGCGCTGACGTATTTCGTACTAACAAATTCTAATTTCCCTGCTCGGTCTTGGAGGAGGGGGTCGCGGCGTCGCTGTCTTTCGAACCTGCTCATCAATTTTAAATTTTTTTAACTTCCAAACGTAGTACGGAGTGGGTGCTGTTCCTGGACGAAAACGCAAACGAGAAACCATATTAGTGGGTCTGTGAGACCTGACGTGTAGTTCAGAACGAATCCTCCTCTCAAGTGATGGGGCTACTGTTGGAACACATGTGGTTATTCTATTGCCAGAAAATAGAATTTTATCGTTTTTCTTCCTCCTCTCCGAAAGCATGTACAAGTGGTTGTTGTTGTACCGAACAGCTGAGTTTGGTTGTTTTTTCTTTACTCTGATTCGAGGTTCGGCAATCAAAGCTTCTTCCTCAACCGAAGAATCGCCATCACCCTCATCATCTATAAACTTGTTTACATACGCACAGTGATACTCTGTGTTTCGGGGTTTCATTTTTTTCTTTTCAGTTTTCTTCTCAACCCATTCCTCAGGGTTTTGAAAATGACATTGGGTACTCGTCTTAAACCTCTCTGTGTCACTCTTTATTTTATCCAACCAGATATATCTTTTATAAGCAGGTAGTAATCTTTTACTGCTGTGTGCTGGAAGGAATCGCAACCTGGTACTGGGAGGAACAGGGATCCTAACTGCTTCTTTATCAAACATCGTGTGTTTTGTATTTCTATGATTGTAGAAAGTAAGGGTTCAATAACAGTACAACATAAAACACGGAACTATTTCAGATAACTCACCCTTATAATCTCAGAAACCATAATAAACAGGTTTTTGATCTAAAGTATTTCCTATCTGACTTCATTGGTGTGAAGAACCCCAACTACAGAAGGGTGAAGAGCAAAGAGAGAGAAGAGAGAGAGAGGAAGCTTTGATTATCAACAGAGTTAGGATGAGTTGTCTAATCAAACATTTTTACGTATATTATGAGAGTGAGGTAACGGAGAAAAAAAAAAAAAAAAAAAAAAAAGAGAAACGAGAAAAGACGGTGCGTGTCTTCCGAATACAAACAAAAAAGTCAAAATTATGAAAAGTAAAAAATTCAGGACGGGAAATGTCGTACTACTTTCCCCCTGCGCAAAAAAAGACAGATTTTTTTTCCCTCTATCATCGATAGAAGTAAGTCACCTTTTTTTCGTAGACAATACTACTGTAGACTTGATTTGGTTGTGCAACCGACTCGATACACCTAATGGAGGTGTACTTTTAAATACAAAAAAGATGAACTGCACTGTAGTCAAAAACCATTTTAATAATAAAAAAAAAAGAGAATTTTTGTTTTACAAACTGCGTTTGTATATTTTTTTTTCCCTTTTTTTTTTTTACAACAAGACACGCATCAGCATGTCGTATAGCTGTGTGGTGACTACAGAATTTAGTTTTTTTTTTTTTTTTTTTTTTTTTTTAATAATTTGCTGCATTCTGTGGCCTATCAACATATGTGCATTAGCACTTGTTGAATGCTGAAACTACCAGCATAGATTTTTTTTTTTTTTTTTTTAATTTATTGTTTACCCTTTTTGACTTCAGCATTTGCTGCGTGAACCGCATCAGCCTGATCCTGAGCATGTCGTTCGACGAATGGATTGATGTCTTTATTCTGCATTGAAGCGAAGGTATGATTAACATCTCTGTGATGCATTTCATCAGCACAAATCTGTTTTACGACATCTAAAAACATCGCGTCTTCAGGTAGTCTCCAATACGTCTTTGCAATAGCAGGGGCTTTGATATGACTCCACTCTTTGTGAAGTTGTTTTGTAGGATCTTGGAGCATATCTATTATTGAGAGATATGTTTGAACAGCAGTCTCCTCAAGGTATCCCACGAATCGATGAAGCCATGATGGATTGACAATATATACAGCAACAAGACATGAAACTACTACTGCTTGTAACACTGCTACAGCCACTCTGGTTGTTAATCCCGGTTTAAACAGTCTCATGAAGACAAGTAAATGCATGCGTTCATTCTCAGCTTCTTCAAGAAGTGTGTGAATCCAACCTCCATCACGTTCCATGTGTCGTAATGATCGAAAATGACGAACACCTGCCGCGACCATTCCCGGACACCCAGCAATGGATTCCAGGATTAGTACTCGGTATATAAGTGATCTGGGTGAAGGATCTTTTTTACTAAATCCAGTTAAGAGATTAAAACCATGATAACAACTCTTTACAATCCCGTGAATGACTTTGTCCATTATGCTTTTTGGTTTGAAATGTTTCACATCTGATGATTCCTTTTTTATAACGTCGTTCAGTTCTTCAGATCCCCAAACATGATTTTGAGTTGGATTCGCCCATTCTCTTATCTTCTTATTCTCTCTTTCTAAAGGATGTTTTTGATTTGATAGTCTGAAGTGTTCTGATGTTATCTCAGGTGTTGTTGAACAGTTTCTCTTCTGACATCCAACAGTCAAGTTACTAGTTAAAGTTATTAAACAAGTTCTTTTAATCATCTCGTGTTAAAAAGTAAAACTGTTTTTTAAAAAGAATTTTCATTGACGACAAATTCACACTTTAATAATCATCTTGTTTTTTCAACAACAGAACTTATTACGAATTCGCTGTTGATGTTATTTTTTGTTGCCGATGGTACTTTTTTAGGGTGAATAAAAAAAAACATAGGACAGACAGAAGAGACAACTATGTAGACGAATCATAATAAAAAACAAGTTCCTTTAATCATCTTGTGCTAAAAGTAAAACTGTTTTAAAAAAGATTTCATTGATGACAAATTCACACCTTGAAACCATCTTGTTTTTCAACAGAACTTATTACGAATTCGCTGTTGATGTTATTTTTTGTTGCCGATGGTACTTTTTTGGGGTGAATAAAAAAAACATAGGACAGACAGAAGAGACAACTATGTAGACGAATCACGAAGAAAAAAAAAAAAAAAAAAAAAGGAAAATAGAAAAACACAAATACGATAAAACATAACTTAGCAATCCACAGAGTACGTTCTCCGTTCGAACTATTTCTATAATTAACACTAACATACGAATAGGTGGCCTTAAATAATAAATCAAAAAGGGTCTGTTTTATGTCATGTAGTCCTAACAACATACACACGAGTTTTTTTTTTACAATAATTTAAAAAAAAAAAAAAAAAAAAACAAGAACACTAATTATATTGTCTAACCCAGTTGACAATCTCTGATGGTGACTTGCTCAGCCAGATGTGACCAACAGCCTCAGTCACGTATTTTGTGACTCTTCCAGCAGATTTGAGAATTTCATGGTAATCCTTAGCAAACCGCGCCTTGCAAACGAAGTCTCTTGATCCGTGAAGGAATAGTGTAGGAGGATGGTTCTCAACGGCTTTCTTTGGTTCTGGAGAGCTGAAGAAAGTCTGTGGACACCAAGCTCCATCACACCAAGCAGGACCACCAGCAACGATAGAAAGAGTAGTGAATTTATCATAGTAGTTGAACCCCATTCTGGAAGTCATGAATCCACCACTTGAGAATCCCATGGCGTTTAGTTTTTTAGAATTTAGATCGCCGTATATCCCGCCTTCTATTTCTGATATGAGAGCCATTAAGAATCTGTGATCATCGCTTGATTGCCAAATCTCAAGATTTTCAGATGCGAAAGGATCGATGTTAGTCTCCCAGTAGCCTCCATCACGAAACATGTTTGAGTCAGGAGCGAATACTGCAAATCCAGTGTTCAGGAGATGAGCCTTCGTAGCAACCTTGTAATACATTCCACTTCGACCACTTTTCTTAGCATCCCAATCACTTTCACCGCCCATGTTCCATCCGTGGTACTGAATCATGACTGGCCATCCTCCAGCAGGAGGGGTTCCTTCAGGAATTTGATACAGTACATCTCTGTTTTGTAGGGTTTCTTTTCTATAAGTGCATGTTGCTTGTGAATCCGTCACAGTACACCTGCCGTTGTCTAGCGTTAGGTTAAATCCTTCAGACATTGCTGCCATCGACAGCAACAAGATAGAACTCGTTTTCATGTGTAGTGGTTTGTCTGTTGTTTTCTTTAAAATAATTAAAACAAAAAAACAAAGACAAAAAACCCATCACAACAGAATTGAAGTGTAAATGAATAATAATAATAATATAAAAAAAAAAGAACATCTGTAAAGATGTTTTTTTTTTTTTTATTCAACGATAGACTCGGTGTCTTCCACAAGATGGAATAATTCCTTAACAGAATCCACTACTGTCCCTACTCCTTCAAGAGTACAAGCTTGTAGGTAGTCTGTTTGTGAAAGACTGAAGACGTTCGGATCATAAATATTATTTTTAATAATAGATCGACGAAGAATTGGACAATCGATATTATTCTTAACTCCGATGAGAACAATAGTTGAATAGGACGACAACACTGATGACACAGACGCCAAATCTGAAATATGAAAATGATTTGTCGGAAGGTCGTCTCCTACTCTGCTCAGATTTATCACAGGAGCATTAGTCACTTCTTTGAGAATTTTTAAAATGTCGAGCGCACCTGCTACCAAATCACATGAACACCGACAATTAACAATCCGATTTGGAACAGCAGAAATCGCTCTCACCGAGAATCGAACTAGAGATAGTTGTCTGCCTTCATCAGAATCACTTCTGTAGAGAGGAACAGAAACATCAGTTGTATAGCCGAGAGATTTTTGAAGTTGTAATCCACAGAGAGAAGCCTTTCCACTGGCTAAGTTTGATAAACGACCAGTCCTGCCGGCACTGCTGTGAACACCTCCCTCAGCAGCTTCGTCTAATATTTTTACATTAATGTACAGGTCAGTTGAGTAGAGGATTGGAAACGGATCATCAAAACTGAAAGTTAACGTCTCATTCCATTTTGGGATTAGAGTTGATGTCATTCTCGTTGTTTCTCGAGTGATACCATTGAAAGTAATTGACGCATACAGCAGCATCCCTGCTCCTCCAAAACCATCATCGAGAACACAGTCAGTGAGACCATGGATTTTTAAAATTATTTTCTGCAGCATTATCGGAGATGTTTTCGTTGAACCAATCCCATCTTTCGAAAGACACAGTTCCGGAAGCGATGAGTTCCCACCCATCGCTAAAACACTTGTTCCATATCCAGCTGTTGATTTCTTCCCGGCTATTCGATTATATGCTGAGTCGATTACTCGTTTTTGAATGTTACTGGCACTGGTATGTCCTCTGTTTTCAGATCTGTGATAGTCTTGTGTAAGTAGAAGACCAAATTTAGCATAGAGTTTACCATCAGCTGTGGTTGGGATTAGTTTGATATATCGAGATATTGAAGGACCGTCTTCGAATATTAATTGATGAGAATCATCGCAGGAGTATTTTGATTTCGTTATCATGACATGATGCCAACGAATACCATCAGTTGATCTTTGAACAACAAGTGATTCTAACTGAGTGTTGTGAACTATGAAGATAATGCCACCGACTAAGTGGTTTGATCCAATGTCGAGGATGTATGAAATACTTTGATCATCATTTGAAGGCCGCCAGTAGCTGCTGGATCGTAGCCTTCCTCTGTTCCATCCATGACCTGGTTTATGATTACATGTTACCGATGATGGATAATGTTGTGATTGCGGAAGATCGATTATTTCCCATTTTGTCAATCCCCAAAGTCTTTCCATGTTACCTTTATCTCTTAATTCATTTTGTAGTGTTCTTAGTTTATTAACCAAGGGGTTGGTTGATATCATTTTTTCAATTCCGATGTCATCAGTTTCTTCGATTGTTTTAGTCAACCCTTCATCAACCATTCCATCAAACGAAGATCGAAAATAAACAGCAGTCCCGGGTACTAATTTTAACGACCTAGCTTCATAAGCATACGAACTCATCGATGCGTCATCTCTTGTTTTGCTTCTTGTCGGTTCTGTCAATCGTGAACATGTACATGGTCGACATCCGACAACCACTACGACATCATTTTCATCAACTTTTTCTTTCAAATGATTCCACCAACGATCGTTCTTTAGGAGAAGCATATTTATAAAGGAGGTCTTTTTAGAAAAAAGAAAAAACTTTTTTAAAAAAATGTATCAACTGGGAATCTTAACACACATTTTTTATGACGCGTGTTGGTTTTTTCTTTCTTTCCTGTTGGTGAGAAATCGTTATATAAGAAAAACGCAAAATAGAACAACAGAACAAAGTGAAGGTCAGGGTTGTGTAAATATCGGAAAGAAAAAAACTTCAAAAAAAAAAAAAAAAAAAAATCGAACGATCTTTTTTTTTAAAGGATCACATCTATGTATTAAATTTTTTAAAAAATTCTTTTGCTGATGCCGCTCTCTTTTGTTCTTCTGTTGATGCAAACGGAAATTCATCAAAAGAAGAATAGTCAAAATCACTTTTAAGTTTTGGAACAATCGGAGGAGAGAGCGACTGAGTGATCAGCTGATCCCATTCAATTGCCGTAAAGAACTTATGTTTTTTTATATCATCAATACCTCGTTTGTGTGATCCTAATCGTTTGACTGGATCAGGTACAAGCAACGAACTAATAAACTCGACAGAAGTGGTATCAAACGTATTGGGATACGTTACAACTGCTGCATTTGCTAGTTCGATAGTTTTCATCGGTGATTCACTGTAGAAAGGTGGATAGCCTTGAAGCAATTCAAAAGTAACGACACCAAATGACCACCAATCAACAGCAGTGGTATACCCGTCACAATTTTGAACTATTTCTGGAGCCATGTACTCTGGTTTACCAACTATTGAATAAGTCCTCGCGTGAACTCTCTTTGCCATGAACGGATCTGCGAGCTTCAAGTTCCCCTGTTCAGTGAGAAGCATTGACTCAGGTCTCAAGTCTCTGTATAATATTTGATTTTTATGACAATGACTGAGAGCTAGGAGGACTTGTCCCATATAAAACATCGTCACATCAAGTGATAACGTTCCCAGTGGTGATCCAGTTTTTTCAGATCTCGCATAAGTCAACAGCTCACCCCCTGGACAGTATTCATGAACGTAGTATTCAGCGATTGAATCACTGAACATTCCATCACAGCTTGCTAAAAACTTACAGGTGTACACCGACAACAGTTCTAACAGGTTTCTTACCCCTCCTAACGTACCCTCATTAGTCTCAGAAATCCATTCTCTGTCTATGACTCGAATCGCCTTGGGTTTTTCTTCTTCTTTGTCACGTGTAAGCCACACACAAGTGCCTTGCCCTCTTCCAATAACTCTTAGCCAATCATATCTCTGTCTGTCAAGAGTAGCAAATGTGGGAGCGTTCATAACCCCCACTCTGTAGTGTAAATGTATTTTTTTTTTTTTTTTTTTTCAAGATAAAGAAATCCTTAAGAAAAAAATACTAGACAAAGAAAAAATTCTCAGAAGAGAATTTTTTTGAACAAAAACAGTTTGTAAAAACTGCATAATTAGAGATATTTCTTATGTGTAATATAACCCATCATCATCTGTGTAATGTGATTCGTCAGTGACATAGCGGTCATCCATAGTTTTTCTCTCTCCGACAAGAACCTGAAGCCTCTCAACAGCACTGTCATAACCATATATTTTTGTGAATCTACGAAACTCTTCCTTTGCATCTTCAAATTTTCTTGAGGCGAATGCTTCATGACCTTTTAAATAGTGTTGTAGCTTAACTTCTTGAGGTGAATGCTTTGTTAGTTTTAATCCAATTAATTCGTATATTGTTGTCACAGGTGAATCTGGATCCTCTGAAGTAGTGATTAGCTCTAATGGTTTGAATGAAAATTCACTAACACGAGACTTGATGAATGAATCACAGAGAACTCCAGCTGCGCAAGAATACAAACTTTGAAAAAACACCATCCTGGATCCCAATTCCAGGGGATGACCATATGTCGCAGATGCTCGAAAATTGACTGGGGTGGGTGCTTCAGACTGTTTTTTTTTTTTTTTTCTCTCTCCCCCCATCCCAAGAAAAAAATACTACACACCTCTTCAGAAGAAGCTGCACTTTGACATTCGTTGTGAGTCTGGTACTGCTGAGGATTAATGTTACTACCAATATTGCCTGATATGGTCCGACCATATGTAATCGCACAGGCTACCTGAATGTTACTAACTCTGCAATTCAACTGTTGAACGTACATCACGACGTCAATGGCGGATTTGCAAGCGAGGGTTGATTCGGAGTAGCCTGCATGTGAACTTGAAAAGGAACAAATCATTCTATCACCTTCTATTTGATGAACCAATCCACAGTGAAGGATGGTCATGTCTTCTAACAGGCAGACATATTTTGTGAAACAGCCGACGTCTCTGTCTTCTAACTGATGGATCCACAGTAGATTGTATGTAGCAATTGCTCTGTATATTTCTTTCATTCCAAGAGCTGTACGAACCTTCATCAGTATGATAGGTTTTGATTCCTGAGAATCAGTTTGTTTTAGTAAAGGTCCAAGAGAATAATCATACTCTTTGTGATGCTTTGGAAGCCTATTCATCACTCGATGCATATCACACTCACCGTTTTCATCCGGAGTATACCTATGCGGGAATAACGTTGGAGGCAATGCCGGTGCGACAATTTTCAAAGCGGCAGCACACTTCATAAGAGTGAGCTCCAACTTAGTCAACACCTGAGCTGAAGGAGGTAGGGGAATACAAAGATGAAAATCTGAAAAATGGTTCGTATATTCCACGATTCTATTGAATATATTTGCCATTTCCTGTACCTCAGTTTTAATCGTTGACTCTAAGTCTGCTGACTGCCCCCTAGAGTATATAATACAAGCTTGTAGAAATGCGAAACATGCACAAGCACCAATTAATGAAGCGCACAGTCTTTTTGTAACGCTGGCGGTCTCCTCTGAATCTGAAATCCTTTCTTGAATGCGTGCGATGTATTTTGGTAACGTCGAAACGATGCTTTCTTTTAAAAGCGTTGTGCTGTGTGATTTATTTCCTATGACTGCCCCACGACTGAGATGAAATCCAGACGTTCCCCAATGACTGCTGAGAGCCTCCCATTGAGAACTTTGCTTTGTCACGTCAATAAAATCTTTGTGATCTGCCGGCAATGTGCCATCAGTTATTCTCGTTAACAAAGCAAGTCTGCTTGTCAAAGTATTTCTCAACGTGATCGTATCACTGTAAAAAGTACTGTTTTGAGTTGAATTCATCGAAGCTGCCAGTAATTTTAATTCCAATGCTTCAAGCAGTCTTAATGTTGCTATTCCTATGTTTAATCCAACCGTGGAGAGCTGTAGTGGAGCTCTTTTAAAACGAGGGGCTGATGTTCCTCTGAGAGAACTGATCACGGAGGCGCTCACTGAAGATATTTGAGTTGAAAAGATCGTCATGACTCTGTCTTGACCTACTGTTGCCCAATTCAAGAGCGATCTTTCGTATGAAAATTCTTTCCCACTGAAGACTTCAATGAAATTTTTAAAACCCAATTCAGTTCCATAAGTGTAATAAATATCCTGAACGGTGTGAATCGTCTCATCAGTTCGTTTACGAAGTCTCTCCAGGTTTGTTTTATTTTCATATCCCGCGAGTTGTCTTATGGATTCTTGCCTCTCAGCATCCAACTGTTTTATGAGTTCAAGAGCTTTTTCAGTGTGTACGGAGTGGATAGTTAGAGCTTCATAGTATGCCATTTCTTCGTTCTTATCATCCCAGGTAACGACAGCCACGAGTATCAATAACACTACCAATCCAACAGATAGCAATCCCTGTCTGCCGACAACTGGAAGCTCGCGAACGATTTCATTGACTTTCTTGCTGGCACGAAACATTTTAAGAATCTGATGATAACAAAAGAAAAGGTTGTTTCTTTGATTATAATTTTTTTTATTCTTTAAGTGATTCAAAATGTTAAAAAAGGAAAAAAAAAACACACCCCTGAGTGTTTTGTAAGAAGGATATAAAAGAAAAAAAAAAAACTAAAGCAGAAGAAAAAGATGGTTTAAAAAAAAAATATATATAACGAGAATTTTTTTCGGAGACCCGTTTTGTGAACTGCTGTTGTTGTTTTATTTCTTCAGAAACGAAACGACCACACCTAAAGCGCATAAAAAGAGATGGGTAAACTAGAGTACTAAAACTCTGTTGAAAATGCCCTAAACACAACCTACCAGGGAGGAAATTTTCTCTTACTCGGATTCTGGAAAGGATGCCTTTCCACCATTAGGTGGATTTTGGGGAAAATGAGAGAAAAAAAAAAGAGAAAAAAAAAACTGAGCAAGTACTGTACAAAAGCTGTCAACCCATACTATGTATTAACTTTTTTTCCTCAGGGCAAGTTTTGGTTTTTTTTTTTTTTTTTTTTTTTGTAATTGGTTTCACCTTCCCTCCCTTCTATTTTTTTTTTTTTTCTTTTTTTTCTCATGCCTCTCGCTGCCTTTGTTTCTTTGCAAGCTTCTACAAACACGGAGTGGGTGTACAATACCACCACCACTACTTGTTGACTTGACTCGTATTGCCTAACCAGTAAGACAAAATATTTTATTTGGTTCTGCTGATCGCAAAAAGAATCGAGTCAGAGAATACATAAAAAAACAAAAAACAAAAAGAAATCCTCACACTGTCACTCACACTCATGATTGATTATTTTTCTTACTTAATGTAAGCCTGGGCAGTGTCGTACAACACCAATACAAGAGCGGCACCAACGGTACGGAGAACGTTAGCTCCCGCACCCTTGAACATGGCACCAAGACCTTCGTTCTTCATGATCTTAGAGAAGCAGTCAACAGATCCCTTGTACATCCACTCCTCCTTTGGCTTCTCAGACTGCATCTGGAGACGACGACGGACGGTGTCAAATGGGTATGATGTGTATCCGGCAGCGATGGCGGCGGTCTGTTTTTTTTATTGTTTTTCATTTTTTTCAATATTAATATCAAAGCTCCCACTCCCATGCTTGCTTGGTCAATAACCCAACGAGAACAACAAAACAAAACGAAACAAAATAAATTACATACCTGGGCAACAGCGAACTTGGAAGCAAATCCCATGAGACCGAGGTCCTTTGCGTATGGGTTCTTAGTCTTCAGGGTGTCGAAGATTCCGAAGTAGGTCTGTAGTTGGATTTGATTAGTTTATCTTCACAACTTCCTAAATAACGAAATAATTTTGATATCGCGTGTGTGAAATAAATAATAAAATAAAAACACATACACCACGGTATGGGATGATACCAACAACAGAGACTCCGAATCCGTTGTAAAGTCCGAGGACTCCCTTTGGTCCTCTGGCGGTCTTTCTCAGACAGTCACCGAGACCGTCGAAGTCACGGGCACCTGAACCAACGTCACTGGCAAGACGTGTACGGGCGTAGTCAAGTGGGTACACAATGCAAAGGGAACCGGCTCCGGCAAGACCTCCGGAGGCCATGTTCACGGCGAAGAATGACCAGAACTCAGTGTTTGGGCTGTATGCTGGGAAGAGAGTCTTGATCAAATCCTTGAAGGCGAAGTTGAACGCCTGAGTTGGGAAGTATCTGATGATGTTGGTAAAGTTTCCACGCCAGAAAGCTCCGAGTCCCTGCTCAGAGTAGATACGGCTGAAGCAGTTTCCGATACCGGTGTAACGTGGAACCTCCCCAGAGATGATCTTTGGGTTGGCATCCTGGGTCTGGATGACAAGCTTCACACGCTCGATAGGAGCAGTGCAGGTCTTGGCGATCGAAGCGGAGGTTCCTCCGATAAGGAAATCGGTAAGAAAGGATGATGGCATTTTATTCGAGATGAAATACTGAAGGGAGGAGAGAGAAAAGAAATTATTCAAAAAAACAATACCTAACTTTCATTGACAGGCTCCAACCACTACGATCTATTTCCTCCCATTGTTATATTTGTGCATCTGTTACATATCAATAAGTTGAAACAAACTAATTTAGTATCAAGTGAAGCTTAAAAGGTTTTTTTTTTTTTTTTTTTGATTATGGGAAGAAAACAAAAGAAAGAGATGGGAAAATAAATCACGAGCAACCGCTGAATGCAGCGGCTCGGCAGAAAAATGAGAACTGACAAAGGAAGGAAAAAAAATATGCAATAAAAAATATCAAGGGGAAACTGCTACTCATAAATGGGACCTGAGGGTGAGACACCGTTCTAACGTTAATGCTAGCTTCGGCTACCGCTGGTGTTGTACAAGAGAATGAGTAGCGTCAGGGAAATAAGCTTTCAGTTCTTCCATTTTTTTTTTTTTTCTTTTTTTTTCCACTTCCTCACCACTTACTAAAATAGAACTTGTTTTCCTGCTTTTCGAATGGCTGCAAAGAACTGAAAGCATTCCATAAAATAAAAAATAAAAACAAAAATAAAACATGACACTCATACTTGGTTCTTTATAAAAGTTTCTCTTCCTCACCATACTTATCGCTATTCATCATCACACACATCGCTTAAGTCTGATCACATAAAGCCTACTTACTTAATGTAAGCCTGGGCAGTGTCGTACAACACCAATACAAGAGCGGCACCAACGGTACGGAGAACGTTAGCTCCCGCACCCTTGAACATGGCACCAAGACCTTCGTTCTTCATGATCTTAGAGAAGCAGTCAACAGATCCCTTGTACATCCACTCCTCCTTTGGCTTCTCAGACTGCATCTGGAGACGACGACGGACGGTGTCAAATGGGTATGATGTGTATCCGGCAGCGATGGCGGCGGTCTGTTTTTTTTATTGTTTTCATTTTTTTCAATATTAATATCAAAGCTCCCACTCCCATGCTTGCTTGGTCAATAACCCAACGAGAATAACAAAACAAAACAAAACAAAACAAAACAAAACAAAACAAAACAAAACAAAACAAAACAAAACAAAACAAAACAAAACAAAACAAAACAAAACAAAACAAAACAAAACAAAACAAAACAAAACAAAACAAAACAAAACAAAACAAAACAAAACAAAACAAAACAAAACAAAACAAAACAAAACAAAATAAAATAAATTACATACCTGGGCAACAGCGAACTTGGAAGCAAATCCCATGAGACCGAGGTCCTTTGCGTATGGGTTCTTAGTCTTCAGGGTGTCGAAGATTCCGAAGTAGGTCTGTAGTTGGATTTGATTAGTTTGTCTTCACAACTTCCTAAATAACGAAATAATTTTGATATCGCGTGTGAGAAATAAATAATAAAATAAAAACACATACACCACGGTATGGGATGATACCAACAACAGAGACTCCGAATCCGTTGTAAAGTCCGAGGACTCCCTTTGGTCCTCTGGCGGTCTTTCTCAGACAGTCACCGAGACCGTCGAAGTCACGGGCACCTGAACCAACGTCACTGGCAAGACGTGTACGGGCGTAGTCAAGTGGGTACACAATGCAAAGGGAACCGGCTCCAGCAAGACCTCCGGAGGCCATGTTCACGGCGAAGAATGACCAGAACTCAGTGTTTGGGCTGTATGCTGGGAAGAGAGTCTTGATCAAATCCTTGAAGGCGAAGTTGAACGCCTGAGTTGGGAAGTATCTGATGATGTTGGTAAAGTTTCCACGCCAGAAAGCTCCGAGTCCCTGCTCAGAGTAGATACGGCTGAAGCAGTTTCCGATACCGGTGTAACGTGGAACCTCCCCAGAGATGATCTTTGGGTTGGCATCCTGGGTCTGGATGACAAGCTTCACACGCTCGATAGGAGCAGTGCAGGTCTTGGCGATCGAAGCGGAGGTTCCTCCGATAAGGAAATCGGTAAGAAAGGATGATGGCATTTTATTCGAGATGAAATACTGAGGAGGAGAGGAATAACTAAATTTAATTTATTATCAACAACTCAAACAGACAACTCCCAATACCTTCGACACGACGCGTCAAAATAAAACAACCCAGTGTTCGCAAGTACCTGAATACAAGCAACAGACTGTGGCGGAAAAAAAAAAATAAAAAATAAATTAAAAAGTCCCGTAAAGAATATTTCATTTCGTTGTTTACAATTCATTGTCTAGTACTCCTCAATGTCCTCCTCTCCCTCAATGTCAGCGGACTCGGCACCAACCTCCTCGTAGTCCTTCTCGAGGGCAGCCAAATCCTCTCTGGCCTCAGAGAACTCTCCTTCTTCCATACCTGTTGTTGTGATTGTGTTTGTTTTTGTACTTGTAATGCTTAGAATACTTTTTAAATATTTGTTACATACCTTCACCAACGTACCAATGAACGAATGCTCTCTTGGAGTACATCAAATCGAACTTGTGATCGATACGAGCGAACACCTCAGCGATGGCGGTGGAGTTGGAGATCATGCAGACGGCTCTCTGAACCTTGGCCAAGTCACCACCTGGAACAACAGTTGGTGGCTGGTAGTTGATACCACACTTGAATCCAGTTGGGGACCAGTCAACGAACTGGATGGTTCTCTTGGTCTTGATGGTGGCAACGGAGGCGTTGACATCCTTTGGAACGACGTCACCTCTGTACATCAAACAACAGGCCATGTACTTACCGTGACGTGGGTCACACTTAACCATCGAGGAAGCTGGCTCGAATGCGGCGTTGGTGATCTCAGCAACCGACAACTGCTCGTGGTAGGCCTTCTCAGCTGAGATGACTGGAGCGTATGATGACAACATGAAATGGATTCTTGGGTATGGCACCAAGTTGGTCTGGAACTCAGTTACGTCAACGTTAAGCGCACCATCGAAACGAAGGGAGGCGGTCAAGGATGAGATGACCTGAGCGATAAGACGGTTCAAGTTGGTGTAGGTTGGTCTCTCAATGTCGAGGTTTCTTCTACAGATGTCGTAGATGGCCTCGTTGTCAAGCATGCAGGCAACGTCAGTGTGCTCCAACAAAGAGTGAGTGGACAACACACTGTTGTATGGCTCAACAACAGCGGTACTTACCTGTGGGGATGGGTAGATGGTGAATCCCAACTTTGACTTACGGCCGTAGTCAACCGACAGTCTCTCCAAAAGAAGAGCTCCCAAACCGGATCCAGTACCTCCTCCAACACTGTTGAAGACGAGGAATCCCTGGAGACCAGTGCAGTTGTCAGCGAGCTTTCTAATTCTGTCGAGGCACAAGTCAACAATCTCCTTACCGATGGTGTAGTGACCTCTGGCGTAGTTGTTGGCGGCATCCTCCTTTCCTGAGATCAACTGCTCAGGGTGGAAGAGCTGACGGTAGGTTCCGGTTCTTACCTCATCAATGACAGTTGGTTCCAAATCGAGGAAGACGGCACGTGGGACGTGCTTTCCGGATCCGGTCTCACTGAAGAAGGTGTTGAACGCATCGTCCTCAATTCCGATGGTCTTGTCTGATGGCATAGCGCCATCAGGCTGGATACCGTGCTCAAGGCAGTACAACTCCCAGCACGCGTTACCAACCTGGCAACCAGCCTGACCGATGTGAATCGAGATGACTTCTCTCATTTTAGTTAAAAAGTGTTAAGGAACTTTAAACGAAAACAGGGCTGTGGAGAATGAAAATTAAAAATTAAGATACCTTCTTAGACAAAACCTTAAGCACTCAGTTTATTACTAAAAACTACGATACCACCCCTCTGTATGAAGATTGAATTAACATTTTAAATAACAAATGATAATTAGGAGACAATTCATTTTTTTTTTTTTCTCTGTTAACATAGTCAATAAGGTAAAAAAAATAAAAAATAAAAAACAAAAATAAAAAAAGACACCAAACTTGTTCGCTTCAACCAAGTGCCCCAATAAAAATAAAAATAAAACCCCTTTCAAAGAAGGAAAACAAAAAAAGATATGAAAAAAAAATATAGAGGGAAAAAGAAATTTCGAAAAGGAAAAAAAAAAAAAGATATAATTTTACACTCGCAGCAGTAAAAATACAAAATATGAAGGCAAAATGCTACCTCATTTATGCTCACTGAGACTGTAGGAATATAAACCCAGTCACACGTAAGTCTGACACCGAAAATTAAAAAAAAAAAAAAAAAAAAAATCGAAAAATCCTCCACAGATCTGACCAGGTTATTTCTTTATACTTATCGCTATTCATCATCACACACATCGCTTAAGTCTGATCACATAAAGCCTACTTACTTGATGTAAGCCTGGGCAGTGTCGTACAACACCAATACAAGAGCGGCACCAACGGTACGGAGAACGTTAGCTCCCGCACCCTTGAACATGGCACCAAGACCTTCGTTCTTCATGATCTTAGAGAAGCAGTCAACAGATCCCTTGTACATCCACTCCTCCTTTGGCTTCTCAGACTGCATCTGGAGACGACGACGGACGGTGTCAAATGGGTATGATGTGTATCCGGCAGCGATGGCGGCGGTCTGTTTTTTTTATTGTTTTCATTTTTTTCAATATTAATATCAAAGCTCCCACTCCCATGCTTGCTTGGTCAATAACCCAACGAGAACAACAAAACAAAACAAAACAAAACAAAATAAAACAAAACAAAACAAAACAAAACAAAACAAAATAAATTACATACCTGGGCAACAGCGAACTTGGAAGCAAATCCCATGAGACCGAGGTCCTTTGCGTATGGGTTCTTAGTCTTCAGGGTGTCGAAGATTCCGAAGTAGGTCTGTAGTTGGATTTGATTAGTTTATCTTCACAACTTCCTAAATAACGAAATAATTTTGATATCGCGTGTGAGAAATAAATAATAAAATAAAAACACATACACCACGGTATGGGATGATACCAACAACAGAGACTCCGAATCCGTTGTAAAGTCCGAGGACTCCCTTTGGTCCTCTGGCGGTCTTTCTCAGACAGTCACCGAGACCGTCGAAGTCACGGGCACCTGAACCAACGTCACTGGCAAGACGTGTACGGGCGTAGTCAAGTGGGTACACAATGCAAAGGGAACCGGCTCCAGCAAGACCTCCGGAGGCCATGTTCACGGCGAAGAATGACCAGAACTCAGTGTTTGGGCTGTATGCTGGGAAGAGAGTCTTGATCAAATCCTTGAAGGCGAAGTTGAACGCCTGAGTTGGGAAGTATCTGATGATGTTGGTAAAGTTTCCACGCCAGAAAGCTCCGAGTCCCTGCTCAGAGTAGATACGGCTGAAGCAGTTTCCGATACCGGTGTAACGTGGAACCTCCCCAGAGATGATCTTTGGGTTGGCATCCTGGGTCTGGATGACAAGCTTCACACGCTCGATAGGAGCAGTGCAGGTCTTGGCGATCGAAGCGGAGGTTCCTCCGATAAGGAAATCGGTAAGAAAGGATGATGGCATTTTATTCGAGATGAAATACTGAAGAAAAAGATAAACTTGATACCATAATAAGAAACTTTAAACTACCTAAAACAATAACAGAGCTCATCCACCACCAACACCCCCCATTGATAATTCCCATACCTACTATCAATACGGACACACTACAGGTTGAACGCTCCATGCCCCCATAGGCCGTTTAGGGAGTAACTTGAGTCGAATATGGGGAGTCGGGAACCAGGTTGAGCACCCCATCTCCTGTAGCCCGTTACACTTCTTTACATAAACAAGACATATCACGATGAACACCAGCAATCTCAAACACTTATTAAATTATCACAACCTGCTTGTGTAGAATATAATTAAATAATACGAAACGACATTAAAAAAAACAAATATTTCTTTTTGATATCTCTGCCTGTTTCATGAAGTTGGTCTGCAGCTACGACTAAAAGAGAATAGAGTAAAGAGAAGAGAGCTAACCTAACGACTAATTGCAATTCATCAAACTGGCGGGTACTACACAACGGGTATAGACTTCACCTTTATAATTGACGTATGCCTTGGAAAGCCTACTTACTTAATGTAAGCCTGGGCAGTGTCGTACAACACCAATACAAGAGCGGCACCAACGGTACGGAGAACGTTAGCTCCCGCACCCTTGAACATGGCACCAAGACCTTCGTTCTTCATGATCTTAGAGAAGCAGTCAACAGATCCCTTGTACATCCACTCCTCCTTTGGCTTCTCAGACTGCATCTGGAGACGACGACGGACGGTGTCAAATGGGTATGATGTGTATCCGGCAGCGATGGCGGCGGTCTGTTTTTTTTATTGTTTTCATTTTTTTCAATATTAATATCAAAGCTCCCACTCTCATGCTTGCTTGGTCAATAACCCAACGAGAACAACAAAACAAAACAAAACAAAATAAATTACATACCTGGGCAACAGCGAACTTGGAAGCAAATCCCATGAGACCGAGGTCCTTTGCGTATGGGTTCTTAGTCTTCAGGGTGTCGAAGATTCCGAAGTAGGTCTGTAGTTGGATTTGATTAGTTTGTCTTCACAACTTCCTAAATAACGAAATAATTTTGATATCGCGTGTGTGAAATAAATAATAAAATAAAAACACATACACCACGGTATGGGATGATACCAACAACAGAGACTCCGAATCCGTTGTAAAGTCCGAGGACTCCCTTTGGTCCTCTGGCGGTCTTTCTCAGACAGTCGCCGAGACCGTCGAAGTCACGGGCACCTGAACCGACGTCACTGGCAAGACGTGTACGGGCGTAGTCAAGTGGGTACACAATGCAAAGGGAACCGGCTCCGGCAAGACCTCCGGAGGCCATGTTCACGGCGAAGAATGACCAGAACTCAGTGTTTGGGCTGTATGCTGGGAAGAGAGTCTTGATCAAATCCTTGAAGGCGAAGTTGAACGCCTGAGTTGGGAAGTATCTGATGATGTTGGTAAAGTTTCCACGCCAGAAAGCTCCGAGTCCCTGCTCAGAGTAGATACGGCTGAAGCAGTTTCCGATACCGGTGTAACGTGGAACCTCCCCAGAGATGATCTTTGGGTTGGCATCCTGGGTCTGGATGACAAGCTTCACACGCTCGATAGGAGCAGTGCAGGTCTTGGCGATCGAAGCGGAGGTTCCTCCGATAAGGAAATCGGTAAGAAAGGATGATGGCATTTTATTCGAGATGAAATACTGAAGAAATATAAATAATGATAAGTAAAAACACAACACACAAACTCACCAAATTTGAACTCTGAGCCTGCAGCACCGACATAACGCTACCCACACAACAATACTTTCATAAATACGGAACACCAGAAGTAAACGTCGTTGTTACTCAAAGCTGTCAAGCAGCTGACCTGTTGGGGGATGAAAATAATGATAAAAATATCAACGTTGACGGAGGGTACTTTCCCGTCCAAGAACTGATCGCCAGTTCCCCTTTTCGTTGATAAAAATTATCGTTCTTTATTATTGTTTTTTTTTTATCACCCAACACTTATAGCTCATACACAACATCACGCGCGAACTCAATATAAGCTACCCACAACCCGAGGAGGTGGAAAGGGAGGAAGACATCATCAACATATTTACTTGATGTAAGCCTGGGCAGTGTCGTACAACACCAATACAAGAGCGGCACCAACGGTACGGAGAACGTTAGCTCCCGCACCCTTGAACATGGCACCAAGACCTTCGTTCTTCATGATCTTAGAGAAGCAGTCAACAGATCCCTTGTACATCCACTCCTCCTTTGGCTTCTCAGACTGCATCTGGAGACGACGACGGACGGTGTCAAATGGGTATGATGTGTATCCGGCAGCGATGGCGGCGGTCTGTTTTTTTTATTGTTTTCATTTTTTTCAATATTAATATCAAAGCTCCCACTCTCATGCTTGCTTGGTCAATAACCCAACTAGAATAACAAAACAAAACAAAACAAAACAAAACAAAACAAAACAAAACAAAACAAAACAAAACAAAATAAATTACATACCTGGGCAACAGCGAACTTGGAAGCAAATCCCATGAGACCGAGGTCCTTTGCGTATGGGTTCTTAGTCTTCAGGGTGTCGAAGATTCCGAAGTAGGTCTGTAGTTGGATTTGATTAGTTTGTCTTCACAACTTCCTAAATAACGAAATAATTTTGATATCGCGTGTGAGAAATAAATAATAAAATAAAAACACATACACCACGGTATGGGATGATACCAACAACAGAGACTCCGAATCCGTTGTAAAGTCCGAGGACTCCCTTTGGTCCTCTGGCGGTCTTTCTCAGACAGTCACCGAGACCGTCGAAGTCACGGGCACCTGAACCAACGTCACTGGCAAGACGTGTACGGGCGTAGTCAAGTGGGTACACAATGCAAAGGGAACCGGCTCCAGCAAGACCTCCGGAGGCCATGTTCACGGCGAAGAATGACCAGAACTCAGTGTTTGGGCTGTATGCTGGGAAGAGAGTCTTGATCAAATCCTTGAAGGCGAAGTTGAACGCCTGAGTTGGGAAGTATCTGATGATGTTGGTAAAGTTTCCACGCCAGAAAGCTCCGAGTCCCTGCTCAGAGTAGATACGGCTGAAGCAGTTTCCGATACCGGTGTAACGTGGAACCTCCCCAGAGATGATCTTTGGGTTGGCATCCTGGGTCTGGATGACAAGCTTCACACGCTCGATAGGAGCAGTGCAGGTCTTGGCGATCGAAGCGGAGGTTCCTCCGATAAGGAAATCGGTAAGAAAGGATGATGGCATTTTATTCGAGATGAAATACTGAAGGGAGGAGAGAGAAAAGAAATTATTCAAAAAAAACAATACCAAACCACTCACACATTTGGAAACCTAATATTTGATACATTCTAACCCCCTCCCCGTTGGCGTAGAATTGATTATTATTTACCAAAATATAAGAACTCATCATTCCTTATCTGCCGACAAATATCATACAATGAAAGTAATAATGCCGCAGGTACAATCCTTCCTATTGATAATCCTCGAAGGAGAACATGAATTCCTTCTTCTCTGGAGACGGTAATTAAACATCCCAACCAGTTTATATATTTCTTATTAATTCCGAATGCCGATTGCGTGTTTGATAATTTCATTTTAAGTCTAACGACTTCAAAAGGTCTATGAATAAAAACAGCAGCTGTAGATGTAATTAACGACAATGAAGCATTCCATGATAGTTTCCATAACGGACTAGCTCCACGACGACGACGTGTTCTTATAGCTGGATATTGATATCTAAATGAATCGTATAACCCGATATAGGTACCGAAAAACACCATACTCGGTAGGGTTGAGTGTCTGAAGCCTTTGTACATGTTCCTAACTCCACCAGAAACAGAAAACCCAACTTGAGTAAGAGGATAAGTCACAGCGTGTGCTATTGCTCCAGCCATCATCGCGTTTTGAATATTGTGTGTAATGGCTTTTGTGTATTCTGATTTCCTATATGGCTCAACTCTAATTTCTTTTATCAAATCCTTGATGGCAAAGACACCACCATCCCTCAAAAGCGAGCTACTCGCTGCTATTTTATTCAGTCTAGGTAAAAATACTTTTATTCCTTCACGTTGGTACATGCTTTTAGCACTGTCGATAACTCCGTAGAGTCTTTTTTCTTCACCTGATACGATTCTCGGATTCGCATCTTGAAACGCGAAATTGTTAAATGTCCGGTGGAATGGCTCGCTGCAAATATTTAGTGCGCAGCTTATCCCTCCAGCAAGAACGAAGTCACTTGCTGTTGTTGTAATCAAATCTATCATTTTAGGGAGGAGGGGGATGAGCCTTTGATTTATGAAAAAAAAAAAATATTATTATTATTATTATTGTCATTGTATAGGTTGGTAAGTTACATACAAACTTAGAAGAAATACTAGTGAAGCTGAAGCTGCAAAACTCCGTACAATAATTTTTTTTTTTTTTTTTTAAAAGTTCAAAAAGTGAAACTTAGTCACCCGCATCACCATCAGTATCATCCACGGCAGGGTTAGGTGATAAAAGTGTCGGAAGATCGAAGTCCTTACCCTTACAAGGGCCTGGCTCTTTCTTGGGAGGCGTTGCTGGAGGTGGTGGAAGCAAAGTACTAGTCGGAGTAGTTCTAAGTGTACCCACAGGATTGAGATGGAATTCACTATTCTTTTGAAAGGCTATCGGAAGCGCTGGTATCAACGATCCGCTTTTAACGAACCCTTGCAACCCGTCAAAGTCAACCAATGAGAACTTACCCGTCGGCATTGATCGAAGCACAACTGGTTTCCCTGCAGGTACTACTACAGCACTTGCTGATCCTCTGATTCCAAGGTAACGTGATTTTTCATTAGCATCAATTCGAAGTCGACATCCACCTGGATATTTCTGTGGACATATTAAACAGGTTGCGCGTAACTTCTCTGTTTGATTTTTTAACATCGTGACTTCACTTTCCAATTGAATAACATTATCTCTGAGTGAATCTGTTACCTGATCTTCTTTCTGTTTTAGTTGAAGAATACTTTGAACTGATTTGTGTTTACGTTCACTATCTTCAAGCATCAATTCCACATCATGAATCTCTTTATGTAGACGAGTTATTTCAAGTTGTAATTTCGTTTCTTTCGCACTAGGAGTAGCGATGGTTGGTAGGGTATAAGAAACTTCGTTTTTTCTCTTGCTTTGAGACAGTTGTCGTAATGCTGTTCCCAAGAACAAACTGAGTCGGTATGCCAATGTGTGTCTGACTGTCAAGTCACGGTCTCCGAGTTGAATTGTGCAGCCAAGCTTTTCCTTACACTGCTTGACATGCTTTGGTTCCGGAACATAGTCACCAACTGCTTCAGCTATAAACGCAAAAACTAGTTGGATTGCTGACTGAAGATCAGCTGTATCTGCAACTTGAATTCTCATAGCAGAGAATTTCACTGCTCCATCACACGAAACAACCTCTCCATAGGGACTCGCTTGTACTAATAGTTCGAGGGATTGTTTGGTTTTTGGTCTTTTCTTTTTTTGTTGTGGCATTTATTAAGAGATACCTTGAAAAAAAAAAACAATACAAGTATACTAGAAATATTTCATATAGCTGACGGTAACGGTCTGATGCAAGAGAAGACGTCTCTGTCGTTTTTTTTTTTTTCTTGGAACCTGTTTTTTTGAGGAATTAAATATGAAATTCAACAAATGCTCAAAATTCTTTTAAAAAAAAAGAGGGAAAAAAAATAAAGAACTGGAAATATTCTTTTTTTTTTTTTCTTTTTGAGACATTGTTCTCTCTTTTTTCTTTCCACAGAATAATTGCACATCGCAAACAAACCAAACCAAAGATTAGATTTTTTTTTTTTTTTTTGATGGTCATTGTTTTATATTCAGTGTAACACAGTCTTCTTTTTTTTACAAAACGTGTAGTATCGATCTTATTTCTTTCTTTTTTTTTTTTTTTTCCCCAGAAAAATCTCAAATTACATAAGTTCCCAGTGTACAATATAGGTTGTGTAATAACCTCTCATGCTGTTGCCCCACCAGCAGAACCCCTGGCCGTGTCAAGTATCTTTCTTATAGAAGACGCGTTCGCTCGTTGTGACATTCCGAGTTTACCAGCTTTGATAGCTACGACGTTATAATCAACGCTGATGAACGAAGTCATCAGATATTCGTATGCTTTAGTAGAAGTTGGAGATAGAAGAATAACAACAAAACTACCAACTAATTTAAGCTCCAATTCCATCACAGTTGACTTCAACAGAGTAAGAACGTCATCAGTAGTGTTGCGTAGCTGATGAAGAGCTTGAAAGTATGATGTGAGAGCGAGATTGTATTCTTTTTTTTTTAATGAATTATTTCCTTCGATTCTCAGGTCATCGGGAGTGTGTTTCTCACCATTCAGAGGAGTTCCAGTCATTGCGTAAAGCTCTTCTAAGTTGTTTATGTATTGTCCAACAATCTTACACACGCTCAACAATGAAGATTCAGATGCCTCACAATAACCAGAGCTGTTAGTGATTGTAGTTCGTAGTTTAGCAGCGGCAATTCCACCTCCAAATTTTTCAGACTGAACAACACAAAACATCGCCTCAGAAAAGTGATCAAGATGATACAGACAAGTAGCAGTCCTATACCAAGCCTTTCCTCTTGTGGAGTCTATGAATGTTGCTGCCAGTGAAAATAGAACTCCACAGCTGTAATTCTTTTGATGAATACACACAAGAGAACTATTCAGTAGAAGAGCCGAAATAATTTCCCCATTCGGAATTCGAATACCCAAATCATCATCACCTGTCAGGAGGGTCGTCTGTTTAACCTCCTCAAGAGTTCCTTTTCCAGAAATTATTTTGTTGAAGACATCAGGATCGAAATCTGGTACAACCACACGTTCTGAACATATCTCATTAGTAGTTAAGTTCTTCGCAGCTGTACTATACGATTTGATTGGGTTTACGTCTTCTTTGATAGAAGGAATTGAATAGCTTCGTTGAATAAATTCAACTGCTGAGTCAAAAAATAATTTTGGTCGGAGAGATGTATGTGCCGGTGGACCACCCTCTTCATTCTCAATATGAATTGTAAATAAACTTTTACGTCCAATAAAATTTTCCATTACAGCAATAGTTTGATCCATAGGAACGATGACATCACTACTGGCATGCGCGAATAGTATCGACGTTGAAGGAGATAGTTTCGCAGCACAATTCTTTATGTTGACTGAATCTAAATCAAACGCTGCTCTACTTTGAATTGATTTCTTAACAGCAGTGATTCCCATATTAATAACAGGTTGTGGCAACCAAGTAGCCGACTGACTAACAGCCGATACAAGCAAGTCACGTATACTTGAATACGTGCTGTCTGAAATAATTGTTTTGATTTGAGAATCACGAGAGGCATATGAAATAGCAGTGGCTGCACCCATGGAACGTCCCCAAAGTATTATATTTTGTAATGAATATTTTTGTTGGAGATACTCAGTAGCAATGCACACGTCGTGTACTTCTATAGATCCTAAAGTTACGTAGGAACCTTCAGAATTCCCACATCCGGAAAAATCAAATGCAAAAACAGATAAACCGACCTCAACCAACGAAGGCAACAACTCCAACACTTCTACCTTAGAACCGTATGATGAATGGAGATACAAGATAGTTGGTCTATCTCGATTGTTATCAGATTCTGGTTTCCAATAACTACATTCTAAGTTCAGTCCTTTCGCATTCTCTAATTTAGTATCTTCTCTAACATAAACATCTCCCCTCATTGACTGAAACCTAACCGGCCCTAAGTCATCGACAGTGTACCGACACCTCTCTGGACGGATTAAAAATGTTACTAATTTCTCCCAGCCTTCCTTCAGACTATTGAAAACTGCGTATCCACTTGCCGACACTGCGAGGATCGGAACTTGCCATGCGAATGACATAACGTTGTCTGATGAGAGAGGAAGGTGAGGTAAGCTCAAAATAGAGAAATATATTTTCAAAATTAATAAAAACAACCATCGTAATAACCCGCACACCACATCCAAATATGCAGGGGGGAGAGGAGGTGGGCAATAGTTTTTTTTTTTTTTTTTTTGAGTTGTATTTTAATTAAGAAAAACCTACACTTCCAAAAGGTTATAACAAGATACGTGCGATTTTTTTTTTTTTTTTTTCTCCCCTCAAAGCCAAGACGACTACATACCTTAACAGTTTTAGAAAAAAAAAAGAAAGAAAGAAAAAAAAGACAGAACGAGACGAGATAAGGGATGGAGAAGCTGGCAACCAGATAGGTAGGCAACCAACGTTAAAGTGGCAAAGGTCAAAAAAAAAAAAATAAACATATTAGTAGCAACATAAATTCGTGGCAAGATAACACTAATTTATTCAGAAAACTCGTTTAGCCTACCGTTAAATAGGGTTGCCCTCCCGCCCCCTCTTTTTTTTTTTTTTTTTTTTTTTTTCCTCCTCGACCAAAGAATTTGTTTGTAAAAAAAAAAAAAAAAAACCAATCCCGTTACCGTCAACGAAAAGTAGCTTCCACGACTGTGAACGGAATCACCAAATGGACACCAAAGGCTTTCAGCCGAATAGAACAACACGTCATCCATAAAAGAAACAGTCCTAACGTTTACTTCTCCTCGATACGTCTACTGTTCTATCAGATAAAGTTTTAACACCTGGGGAGACACCAGTCACCGTTCCTGTTCGAGGTGCTGGAAGACGAGCTCCACGTCCTTTGGGGATATCAGTAGTTTTTGAGACTGCTGGTGGAGGTGGTGCTTTCGAAAGTTTTTGCATAAAGGTTTTAAAGAGCAAGTGATCAGATTGACAAGTAAATTGCAGTTCCGAGTGGGCCTTATTAGCGAGTTCTATTTCTACAACGTGGTCAGATTTCTTAGTTTTCATTTCCTCGCGAGATTTTCCGTACTCGACAGCGACTGCTGCAGCTTCACCTTCAAACTTGTAATCACTAGTCATTTGATTGAGTTCCTCACCACATCTCTTTTCTATTTCTCGATAACAGAGAGGTTCGTTGTACCAAATGCAACATCCGCCTTCTTCAACTAAGCGAGTGTCAGTGCACGGTGAACCGTGTCTCATTCCTCTGTTGCAATTACTGTGATACCAAACCTTTTCTCTGTGTTTTGATGTGACAATGCTGATGGCGAGTCCCATTCGGTCAGCTCTACCAGTTCTTCCTATTCTATGAATGTAGTCTTCAGCTTTATCTGGTAGAGTCATATTTATAACATACGGTAGTTGTTTGATATCTAGACCACGAGCCGCTACGTCTGTACAAATTAAAAACCTCACCTCACCTTCCTTAAACATTTCTAAGTTATTTCTTCTCGTTCTGATATCAAATCCAGAATGGAGAGCAACATTTGAATAAGGATTTTCTTTACCTTTTTCAATTCGTTCTTTCGTTCCAGATTCTGAGGCGTTTACTCGGAGTTGTCCGCCTTTTTTGTTGAGAAAATCGCTTAAGTGGTTGCAGTCATCACGAGTTCTGCAAAAAACGAGGCATTGTTCCATTCTGTGAGCGTCGATAACTTTTAAAAGGATTTCAGGTTTCAGTAATTTAATACGTTCAGAAGTCTTGCAGGACATTCTGTTGAGAGGAGCTGGACCGTCATTGTCAGCATCTAAATTGTGAACGCCGTCAGTTTCGATGACTCCTCGTTCCCAACGATCGTCATCATCTGGATCAGCGAAGACAATTCCATGATGAACTGTTTCTGGAACAAAGTCTTTACCCTTCAAGTCAACCCAAGTAGCTGAAGGACACAATTGTTTTTGTAATGTTTGAATAGCCGGGTCGTGAAGAGTCGCACTGAACATACAAACTTGAAGTGTATCACGACAACTTTCTTTTATTTGTTTGTACATATCTCTTAGAGTCCCCACAGTGTCCGGATCAACTAGTCTGTCAGCCTCATCAAGTACCATGAATTGACATTGTTTTAGAGAAAAAACGTTATTTTCTTCTAATTGTAAGAACTGTTTTACTCTTTGAGGTGTACACACAACAATGTCAACACCCTGCTCGAGTTGAGATTGAAGCTGACGAGAGTCTGTACGTCCAAACATCGAACAGACCTCTAGCGAAGGATCGCTTATGTATTTCGTAAATTTTTTCAACTCATCAACAATCTGTTGGCAGAGTTCTAAAGTAGGCTCCATAATAATACATTTCGGATGGTGTCCTTGTTTGTCTTTTTCTTGAACTCTCCTTCTTATGAAGTTACTAAATATTTTTTCTTGTTCAACTCCTTTTGCCGCTTCAATCCATTGGTAGCCAGGTGGGAGTTTGTATGAGTTTTTTGAGTCGTTTTTGGAAGTAAAATTGACTTTCGCAGAACAGAATGACGAAGACACGCATGGAAACAGAGGAAGATCATCGCAACGCTCAGGTATTTGGAATGCCTCTCCAAGGTCAGTTCCGTTTTTTAGAAAACTGATGGTACCAGCATCCCTGTCAAGAAGACAAACAATTTTGTCACCAACGGCAAAACTTGTCGCGTAGTCTAAGGATTTATTGTTGTGGATTTTCTGACCAGAAGAAGTGTATCCGAATCCAAATTTGTCATAACCTAAGTTTAATGAGCCTTTGTCAGTAACCCATCCGAACTTAACCTCCTTACCTGCCAGTAGTTTTCCGCTGAAGGCCCATTTTCCTTTCGTAACTCCGAAGGTAGCTCGACACCCACCGATGGTTTTCATGTTTTTTATTGAACACATCTTTCCTCCTTCGGAAACCCGCATCTCGTCCTTGTAGTCATCTTTATTCAACAAACAATGTTGTACTGTCGTTTTTACTTTTTCCGCGCTCACGTTTCTATTTAAATTTTCCCATACTGCTTGAATAATTGGAAGGCAGAATGCTCCAGTTTTTCCAGCTCCAGTTTCAGCAGCACACATGACATCACCTCCACCTAATATAAGAGGAATAGCATCCTGTTGAACAGGTTTTGGTAGAAACCATTCCATCTCTTCTAATGACTTGCACAGCTCATCCATCATTCCGAGTTCCTCAAATGCAGCCATCGTGGTGGTGTTTTTTGTGTGTTTTTTATATAAAAAAAAACTTCCGACTACGTGTTACTGCAGAATGAAAAAAAAAGGTTAAAAATAAGCATCGGATCTCAAACTTGACTAGGTATTCATCATATCAAATGTTAACTAAATTTAAAAGGGGGGGCTGAATGATAGTAATTGAGACTCCGCAACGTACACAAATCACAACTACTAACAAAAACGATAAAAGGCAAGTCAACTGTAAGGAGATTTAAAAGGGGACAAAAAAAAAATTGTAAAATCTAAATAATATAAAGAATGCTGCTAATGTTCTAAAAGGGGTAAATCTATTTTTTTTTTTTTTTTTTTTTAAATTTTTACTGAGTAACAGAATAAGGTTTAATTATGAACTGGATGCAGTACACGTGACATCGCGTGAAGTAATAATCTCCTCAGCGTGTCATCAACTGGTCTCACTGCTATCGCGAATCCCTGCATTGTATACGACCCTCCATGTAAAACCTTACATGAGAAATCTCCGGGACCAGCATCCATGTGCAAAGAGCGGAAGTGACACCGTCACCTCCACCTCTGTGAGGTGGAAACATGTGACTAGTGAACGTCGACTAGTTTCACAGGATTATGGTCTTCACTTTTAACGTGGAAATCAATTCTACAGAATTTTACCGTCAAATCCTTTTCATTATTAATCCATAAAGTGAAATTATATACTTGAGGATCAGAAGGTCTCAACGTGATTGTGAATACTGAAGACTGACTAGAATTCAGAGTAACAGAAGAAGGCTTAACAACTATGTCATTGTGAGGTGAAAACACTGCGTGGAACGTCGCAGGAGCAGACTCGATCGATGGATTGGTAAAATCAACAGTAAAACTTCTAGTCTTACCATCAAAGGGAATCGGTATTGTCTGAGGTGCTGATGATAGTTCAGAATTAGTTATCCCTTGCAGCGTCACTATATACGATTCTTTTATAACGTCACGTGACATCGCGTGAAGTAATAATCTCCTCGGTGTATCATCAACTGGTCTCACTGCTATCGCGAATCCCTGCATTGTATACGACCCTCCATGTAAAACCTTACATGAGAAATCTCCAGGACCAGCATTCTCACCGATAAATCCATGTGCAAGAGCACAGGTAACACCGTCACCCCCACCTGATGGGAGTGGAATCATTATTTCTGAAGTCTCACCCATGTTTCTCTTTGCTGAAAGCTCAAAGCAGGTTGTTAGGTTGACGCAAATTGTCTCACTTGGTATAAAACAGTCAGGACTGTCATATATAAAAATAAGAAATGATTTTATATTTGTTGGTGACATGTCGCTGTCTGCGAACTGATCTTCCAATTGAAGGATTTCAGAAGGTATCAGGTTTCCTAAAGTTGTATTTTGGTAGTCTACGAATGATGATAAACGACATCCGTGAGTCGCACTGCTCCTGACTATCCGAAGCCTCTTTCTGGTAGTATTTAATTTCGAATCTTTTTTTATATAATTTTGTGACTTTCCATGACCTGCATTCAGCGCGTTTCCAAGTCTAATCCAACGTCTGAGAGTTTCACCACGACAACCATAAAGCTTAACAGTTCGAGTTACAGCAGTTGAACTATCTCTTGAGGATACTTTAATTTGATATATTTGACGAGGTGTGTTGTCCTCATCTCTTATGTATATTACAATAATTCGATTCTTGATGTTCTCTCTACCACAAAGACCGTCTTTGAACGAAAGAAATTGAAGCGGAACTCTGCACTTCCCCTGTGCTGGCAACGGAACCTCAGATCGTGAGAAAATACGACCGCTGACATCAGTGACTGTGTCTGAAGGTGGTGGTGGAAATCCGCTTTGCTGAGCTAGAAGCTTCCACTGATCAAGACTGTTGATAAGAGTTAGTTCCTGATCTGAGTCAGGGTCGAGAGTATCGTCTCGTAGATCTATTCTAAAGCTGTAGCCAATGCCAAATCTGTTCTCTACTTCTACCTCAACCAATACTGCTTCACCAGCAACAGCTTCACAGTTGATGTTTGTTGTGAGTTGGGAGTGTAATTGTGCTTTTAGAAGTTCTTCTTTTCGTTTTCCTTTGGTTCGAAGTCTGCTAATTACGTTTAATTTTTCTTCAAAAACAGCTGCGTCTTTTCCAACAGGTTGTTGTTTTTGTTGATTTAAAACAACAGGTTTAGCCATCGACTGTAACAGTTGGTCTTTAGCGAAGTCAGCTCTAGCTCTTCGAAGTGCATGTTGTTGAGTTTCGCTTATCATTTTTTGATCTTCAGGAGGGAGTTCTCCTTCACAACAAACAATTCTAAAAGGAAATGCCGTCATGTCTACCTCAGCTGTGCTAATTATACATCCGTGAGCCCTTCCTTTTATAAATCCATCTTTAAGCTGTGCGACACCCCAGGGACCACAGACTTCATCCATCGATCTCGCCACGGTATGTAAATGTTTGTTAGTAAGAGAAGCAGAAGCAAGAGGCCATTTCTGTGATAGCTCACCAGAAGTACTTTCACATTTAAAGTGAATTAGTGAATGACTTGACGGGATTGGAATCTTTTCTTGTTGTTTTTGTTTCACAGTTTCCTCACGAAGTCGATCAATATTATCACTTTCAGCAGCAGCGTGTAGGTTAAGATCCTCAGCCAATCCTTCAGTGAAAATTTTCTTCGCTATAACTTTTTTTCGTTTTTTGGTTTCAGGTTGTTTTTGACGATGAGGAGATCCTTCGACGGAAGGAACTGCTCTACTGATTATTGAAAAAGCAAGAGTTCCCTTAACCGAAGGATACGTTCCCATCATGGGGGACTTTATATCTGGGTGTTCCCGATCTATAAACGTACCCATGGCATCAAGAACTGGAATCTCACTGGAATATTCTTCAAAAAAGACATTTGGATGCCTATATAACCTGTATAAGTCAATGTCGAAACACCCCCATATAAAACCATTATCGCTATTGAAGATGTCAACGTGAAGTAAACCCGACTCCATATGTGATTGAATAACTGGGGTGCTTCTTATAACACAATTAACATTACTTCCATGTCCTCCTGTTTCTCCGAGTATCAAATGACATGGAGAGTCGTTTGATGATTTAAAATGTGAGTTTTTATTGATGGTTGAAATACCAGTTTGAAGCTGTCCAATTGAACGAACTCCGATTGTAAAATGAATTCGAGAAGGGATGTCATCAGAAGGGTTTAATAATGCTTTGAAATCAAATAGGAACTCAGAGTCAGGCATATAAAAAGGATCTCTTGGAATAGTTTCTTTCATTTGTTGTAAGCAATTCAACGATGCAAACGGAAACGATGAAAGTCTAATTCGGTCACTTTCAGTAAGTTGAAATGCTGGTAATAAGAATAAACTCTCGGGTTCAATCGACACGATCTGAACTTCATGACGAACAGACGGGATGGGAACCGTCACTTGAGGAATGACCAACCCACACCTACCTCCACATGTTCCATTACAATACGATTGATGTACGAATTCACCTGCCTTTGGAGGGAGTTTTGTTACGTTCAGTGGAGTTTTGTCAGGAGAAAATCTACGAATCTCAGCAGTTTCAGTTTTTACTACGTGTTTTTTACTTGATTTCTTACCAGGTTTCACTCCATGTTGTTGTTCAATGACTCCTCCTCCTTCTCCTGTAGAAGGTGATTGTTGTTTCCCAAGTTTTTTATCTCTTCGAGCTTGTTTTTTCGCATGTTTCAGTCTTCTGGTCTCTGGTGTCCCAGTGATGTCTGCGTTATATGATAAACTGAGATTGGATAATACGAAATCAGCAGACGGTGGTGAAGCGAAATTAGAGCTCAAAACATCGGACACAATCAACCCATTGTGAGATATTGATAATCCCTTTATACAAGAAGTTGATCTACAACTAATTGATGTGTCAGTCGTCTTTTCTCCTTTCTGATAACAGAGATGCGCATGAAAACCAAAAGCAATTCTTTTATTGTTGAAAACCCAAACAACATGAAACAGTAAAGCTGTTTTTGAATGTGCAGGTAGCCTGAATGTAACTGCTCGTGAATTTCCATCCTTTCCTGAACCAGGATTGTACACAGCGTGACGACTTTTAATTCGAGTTAACGGTAATTGAATGGCTCCGGTAACAGCAGAGGATCCGTTGTGACCGAGGATTTCAAGTTCTAGTTGCGGAACGAATCCTTTCGGAACTGGTGTTCCCCATTCTGAAAATATACTTTTACAAGCATTCTCTAGACTCTCACTGCTAGGTAGTGACACAGATAAGTTACTTAGCTTGCAAGTTATAATGTGCAGTGGTTCATCAGTTTGTGGTACTGGGTAGAATATCGAATGTAGAGAAGTATTCCTCACTCCTGTAAACGATTCTGGACTTCTCACAACACTCAACGGAGAAAGATACGTCTGAGAGTATTTATGTACTTCACAGATCGACATGCTCATACTGACGTTCGGTTGAATCGCTTTTGCGACTTTTGTTATTATTTCTAAAGGAACAGCTGAAAGTGATTTCGATGTTCCTTTCAAGAATGAATTTAATTTTTTTTCAATTTTTTTTTTTGAAGAAGGAATTTGTTGATAATTCCATCCCATAACACAGTCATCACTTCCATACAAAGAAATCACTATTACGGCGGTGTCGCATGCGGTTGGAACGGATACTAAAAATGAGTTTCTTTCACCGGGATCAAACCTCAATGAGGATTCTGAAAAAACATAAGCAGCAGTGTGTTGACTTTGTTGATTCGCTTCAGGTTTCTGAACTGCAACCGATACTGTCGCATACACTCCGCTGGTATCACCCACCGATGCTACTCCCACATCAATTGAAAAAACGCTCATCGGACTGCCAACACTACCTTTGGAGTTGAATTGTTTTATATATCCAAATGATAGTAACTTAGACATTGTTAGTTGGTTGTGTTTATAGTCAGAAATCCAACTTCCAAAAATTCTTTCAGGAGACTCATTGGATGAATACTCAACAGTTCTCGATGGAGGGAATTGTTCCTCTGCGTACAGTTTTGACTTAACTTCTGCACCACCGACTGTGAATGTCGGTGTAGTCGTCCTTCTTACTTTTGTGGGACTGCCAATAACTTGATCAATAATTTCAGAGGAAGTATTAGACGTTACTGATGAGTCTGTCATACTACTACTGGTACTGCTGCTGCTACTGCTGCCACTGCTGCTGCTTGATTTGATGTTTTCACGTTCTTGTTGTTTTTTAATTGGTTTTTCAACGTTAAGATCCAACGGAGCGACATCACTCTCTGTTACATGTGAGGGTGAGGGCAATCCGTCGCTGGTTCGTTTTTGATCGAGTAAGGGAATGACGTCGAGTCCGTGTTTTAGTTTTTGAAGATCACCAGTCTCGTTCTTTTGTCTGTTCTTATTATCATCAATTGGAGGATCTTTTTTTTTAATCACACTTGGACTCTCTTGGTTTGTAGTGTTGACGATTACAACACTTTCAGTAGTCGATTTCTTATTCTTCGATGATGTGGTTTCTTCGATTCGAGATTCCTTCGTTGACTTCTTACCTGAAGTTGTCGGTTGTTGTTTCTCACTCGCAGTCTTTGTCACTTCTGTAGTCGGAGGTTTTTGTTTTTCGATCGCGTCTTTGTCTTTATTCTTTTCAACAACTTTAACCGATGGTGGTTTTGAAGAAAGAGTACTCTCCGTGTCAAAGGGAGATGGTGGTTCCTTTAAAGAAGGTTCCTTTGCAGGTGTTTTTGTACCCGTCGGGGTTTTAGTTTTTGACTTTAACGGTGTGGTTGATTTATTAGTAGACGATGTCGATGATGATGTTGTCGAAGATGAATCAGTTGAACTACTTCTACTCGATGACCCACTTGTAGTCGTAGCAGAAGTTGATGTAGAACCTGATGATGTGGTAGCTGAAGAACCTGTTGAGGTGTTTGTTGTACTTCCACTCGCCACTTCCGTACTTGATCCAGAAGTAGTCGTTGCAGTGGTGGAGCCACTACTGGTGTCAGTGCTCACCGATCCCGTTGTCGATCCACTTCCAGTTGTCGATTGACTTCCACTACTTCTGGAGCCGCTCGTCGTTGACCCGCTCGCCGTCGACCCGGTCGTCGTCGATCCACTACTTCTGGATCCGCTAGTTGTTGACCCGCTCGTCGTCGATCCGCTCGTTGTTGTGGAACCAGACCCGGATCCGCTTGTAGTGGAACCAGATCTCGACCCGCTTGTCCGTGTGGTACCCGTCGTCCCAGTGCCAGTGCCAGTTCCTGTAGTGCCGCTGGTAGTTCCCGTGCGCGTGCCGCTGGTGGTAGTGCCTGTGGTGGTACCGCTACGTGTACCGCTGGTAGTGGTTCCTGTACCGGTACCAGTAGTGGTTCCGCTGCGGGTGCCGCTAGTAGTAGTACCTGTGTATGTGCCGCTGCTTGTGTGCGTCCCACTGGTAGTACCACTGCGTGTGCCGCTAGTAGTAGTGCCGCTGCGAGTACCACTGGTAGAGGTTCCAGTTCGGGTGCCACTATCGGTTGTTGTTCCAGTTCGACTCCTACTCCCGGTTCCCGTTTCAGTGCGAGAACTGGAAGTACCAGTCCCGGTACCAGTTCCTGTACCCGATCCAGTTATTTGTTTTGTTCTTCCAGTTCTGGTGTCAGTCTCGGTGGTTGCGGTACCAGTCCCCGTACCTGACTCTGTTGTAGTTCCAGTTCTCGTAGCTGATGTTGAACCAGACCTAGTACCACTTGTAGTAGCAGTTGTTGTTCCGCTTCTCGTGTTGTCAGTTGTTGTACCTGTGCGTGATGGACTTTGGGTTTCAGAATTTGATGTTCGGGTTCTCGATGATGATGATGCTCTCTCAGTTCTGGAGGAGTCTGTTTGAGTTTTTGAAGTAGAACTCCTGGTACCAGTCACAGTTGATGAGGCTGATGTTGATGTTCTGGTTCTCGTAGACGACGATCTACTTTCAGAAGATCTACTTGATGAGCTGTTAGTCGATCCATCATCAGTACTCGACCCTGAACCGCTATTACTACTTCCTTCACTACCTGACGACTCACTGCTTCTTGAGCTACTGCTTTCGGTGTCACTCTCACCCTTCGGCATATTGAGAGGGACTTATTGAAAAAAATGAAGATAATAATAAATATGGTAAAGTAAACAGTTCTATTAAAAACTATCTGTTGTCACGCAGATATACAGCCATATCAAACAGTGCTGTACGCACGCACAAAAAACAGTGAAACACGAAACACAAATAGCCATTCATGAGTGGCATCAAAACAAGAAATTTTCTTTTTTTTTTTTTTAATAATATTTCCATAATTTACAGAAAAACTGCCCAGTGCTAAAAGTTTCTCAAAAGGCAACCACCAGTCATTTTTTTTTTTTTTTTTTTTTTTTTGCACTGTTGACCAGCATACCTTTGTCTTGAAAGGGAATTGTACACAACAAAAAGTGATAACAAAACACACTGACATGTTCCCAAAGAAAGGAACAAATAGATGACCGATGCGCTACAAGTAAAAACAATTCAGATATAAAGCCTGATATAATAGTAATCATGTGGTATTTGGTATTGACTGACACAGAGGAAAAATGATAAAAAAAAAACTGAATTGTTTCTTCTCCGACTTTAGTCGGTGCAAAAAATAAAAAAAATGAAACCATAAATCGCGTCCAGTAGCATGAGGTTTTCAGCAACCTTCTCGCTCTGGTAGCAAACACGTAGTTGAAAAAAAAAAAAAAAAAAATCAGAAAAAACATAAATTGCATTGGGTGGTATACCTATGCGAAAGAGTAAAATCCAAAAAAAAAAAAAAAAAAAAAAAAAAAAAAGGAGAAGTGAGGGAAAAAGAGAAAAAAAAAAGGAGAATTTTTTTTTTCAATTAATAGTTTGTTATCTATGGAAAAAAGAAGAAGAAAGAGAAGAAAAAAAAACAAGATACGGTATTGCCTCGGTGTACCTGTTTTTCCTCCTAAAAAAAAACGTTGTTTTGGTCAACAGCGCACTAAAAGTCGGGAGCTTAGAGTTATTGCTGAAGACACCAAAGTATCATTACTACCGTCCTTCTCGATAAGATGACTCTTTTTAAATAGAACAGCACAGGATTTCTTGAATATAAATTAGATGGAAAAAAAAATTTACATATCCTTCAAAGTGAGGACTGTAGCAGCGAGTCCAACAACAGCCTTTGTGAAGGCCGACAGTTCGATACCTGGAACGGTAGTGGCTTCGACAAGACTGTGGAGGGGTCTTAAAAATGAAGTTTCTGGATTCTGAAGAAGCTTAACTGTCTGTCCATTAGTTGGCATACTACCCCAAGCGAGGATAAACCATAAGAAAGACTTGGTCCATGATGCGATAATGTTTGCTGATCTCTCCTTATCCTTCTCACTTGGTTGTTTCTTGTTTAACTTTACAAGAGAAGCACCATGTTGAAGCTGCTCAAAGACAAGTGACCAAAACCAAAAGTATACTGCTCTAGCTCCATACTCACCCTTTCTCTCTGCAGGAACATCTCTGCAGATAATTCCATTTCCAGCACATACAGCGATGTTCTCCATCGGAACGAACAACGACATCTTTAAGTAGGCGAGGAATTTAAAGATCGACTCAGGAGTGTTGTCAACTGGTGGGGCTGGTCTCTGTTTTTTTTTTTTTTTTTTTGAATTCAATACAAAAAAGAAAACAATAAACATACACTCAAAACACCCATCATTCCAGTCAAACGAGTTACAGATCTATATCCTCCAGCCATTGCGGCGAGGGCCTGAAGAGAAGCGACCAGCTCTGTCTTTCCAGCTCTCTCTGCGACAGGTACTAAGACACCAGGCAAGAACTGAAGTACGCCCATAAGTTGATCTCTTCCATCAGTCCTTGAGAGGAGTTCACGTAGAGCAGCTTTTCTGTCGTATGTCATTTTTTCTTTTTTTTTTTTTTTTTTTTTTAGATAATAATAATTCAGTCCTTCAGAGAAAAAAAAAAAAAAAAAGTTAAAAACTACAAAAGAAAATATCAATTCTGCTGAAATGCCTGAAACTTCAACAAGTTTTGTTTCTTTTTCTTTCTTGTTTTTTTTTTTTTTTTTTTCCTTTCATAAATGATTGAAAATGGTATCTACACGAATTGAAAAAAATTTTTCGTTCTTTTTTTTTTTTTTTCTTTCGTTTTAACGTTTACAAGCTTTATTTCAGCATCCTGATGGTGCTGAAACGATATTCACATGCACTCTCTCTCTCTCTCTCTTTCTCTGTTTTTTTTTTTTTTTTCTTTCTTTCCTCCCTTCCTCGCTCTATCACGGTTCAAAATAAAGCCCTGGTTGCTTTTTGCTGCAGCGTATCTAATGCTTGCCTGACCTCTCTTTTTTTTTTTTTTTTTTTTCCGTTCTTTTTGTATCGTCTCAGTGACGGAATGGAAAGAAAAAAAAAAAAAAAAAAAAAAAGTAGGTTATTCACAGTGGCAATAGAACTGAAACAGGACCAAATACCGTTTTTTTAGCACAGAAAACAATTTTTTTTTTTTTTTTTTCCACATCAGTGAGAAAAAAAAAAACATGTAAGATAGGCAACCGCGAAACAGATGAACATTCTAACGAGGTACGAGTCCCTCAATATTTCCGTAAATTGAAAGAGTTTTCGGTTTCGACATGTGTTTGGCTGAAAAGTCAGCGATGGATTTCAAATCAATCTGAGCAACCTTCGCTTCAATTTCTTTAGTAGTTTCAATTTTTCCAGTCAAAGCTAATTCCAATCCCATTTGCTGAACTGACTCCTCCCTCGTTTCGTATTGCATGAATGTCGTTATTAGATATTGAGTAGCAGCCATTAAAACGATTTGTTCAGTGATTCTGTCAGGAACAGTACTCAACTGATACATTAAAAAGTTTGCGAGATTCTTGTTGTGTTCGTGGGAAGCTCCACCATAGACTCCAAACAGACCACTGTCTGTGTTTGATGAAGTGATGCAATGTGCTGATTCTAACCATCCGTTTCTGTTGTTGTTGTTGGTGTTGGTCGTTGTTGTTGTTGTTTAGGTTAGTTGTGGTAAATAGTACATACCTGCAGAGTCCTTCTCTGAATAGTTTTGTGAGAATTCCCTTTCCTGGACCTCCAGTTTCGAATGCCTCTCCCCCTCCCAACATGGATTGCGCTACTCTCATTGTGTGATAGTCTTCGTGACCACGTCCAACACCTTCGAACATGATACCAATCAAAGTTCGGTTGTCCTCTTCAAACTTTGCATATGATTGTGGAGCATGAAGATTCTCTTCGAAAGTAGCTGTTTTTAATATAACGTTGAATAGCAATTTATTGTTTATCAAAGAATGAAGAAAAATAAACACATACCTCCACCAGTGTAAACAGCAGGTTCATCTGCTCCCTCAGGAAACGGATACGAAACCCAGTTGCTGCTTTTAAAGATCGAGTCTAATTTATTTTCAACTAGTTTTACCATCTCATCATGTTCAACTCCCATTGCACAAACTGCGATTCTCTCTGGTTTTACGTATGTAGAAATAAACTTTTGAAGAGTCTCCGCCGTAATATTATTTAAATAATCATTATCATTAAGAGTAAAACAAGGACGACCTAGAGACTTGTTACCGTAGGCTGCCTGATGTAACAGCTCGAATAGGATCTTTGCAGGTTCTCTCTTAAGAGAATCAATAGACTGGTATAAAGCGATCTCTCTGGCGCTTTGAATTGATTGTTCAGTTATTTCTGGTTGTACAAGCATTCTAACTAAGACGTCCATCGCTTCTTCGATTTCCCATCTTAGACAGTCGATTCTTCCACACATTCTCTCTCTAAAATTTGTTATATGAATTTGATTTGAAACATTTAAAAAACTAGCGTTTCCTTCAACCTTTTCTACCAATGCGTGTTTTTCCAATATTCTACTGCACCTAACAAATTCATCAACTTCGTATCTACTTGCAGCTGTAGTGAACAAACCTATACTGCTTACTGGTGAAATTTCATTAAAGGTACATATTTTCAATCCAGACTCAAGTACAGTTATTCTAGGCTCACTATGATTAGAAAGGTTTAATAACCTTAATGATCTTTTTAACATTTTTTTTTTTTTTTTTGATTTCCTTTCTTATGATATGTTTTTTTTGTTTGTTTGTTTTGCTGAAGTACTGTGTTAAAAAAAAAAAAGACAAATAAAATTTACTTGAATGAACGAAAAGAAACAAACAGAAGTATTTTTTTTGCCAAACTGAAAAAACTGATAAAAAGTTTAAATCACCATCTTACTTATGTTTTTTTTTTTTTTTTTTCCATAAGATTGAAATAAAGGGGAAAAAGAAGAAAAAAAACACGAAAATCGTTTGTCAAAGGGACGGCGGGAATAAGGGATGCAAAAAAAAAAAAAAAAAAAAAAAAAAAAGAAAACACTAAAATCCAGCAACGAACAGCTACGACCGAGTCTCTTACTTGATCCAAATATCGTTATAGAAGTGAGGCCACATGCAGTAACGGCATACAAACAAGTGATGACCAACACCAACATCAGTCTTCGATCCGTCTTCGCTATCACTACCATCTAGGGATATGTTTGCCATTTGACCGCTTAGTCTCATCTCGTAGGCTGGAACTTTACATTTTAAAGCGGTAGTGACGTAAAAAGGGACTCGTACTAAATCTGGTTTGACATCGGGTTGGTTAGCTGACTTGTGAGAGACGCAGTTGACGTTACCACAGGCGACGTTTGGGATGCCGTAGATCCTCGGCGGGGTTGACAATTCGTAACGAGTTACTACTTTGCCGTCGTTTATAAAATTTACGATACTACCTGGGGCGATGGCAGCCAACATTTTTAAATCTTTTTCGCTCAAATCGACCTGCGTTGCCAACGGTAACGATAACACTCCTTTATGCCCTCCTTCATCTATTCTGTAGACTCCCTGAGATCCTAATCCTGTCCACGCCATTACAGATCTGATCGACTCAATCGACGTCCAACAGACTTGTGGTTCTGCACCATGTGATATATCGTCTATGAATACACCATTGTCTAGTGGTAATAGAGCTGCTACGTCTTTCTCACCTCCTTCAATTGGAGCTGGTTTGACGTAGTCGGGAGAAGTTGGGTTTATTGGTGGGACCAGTTCAGCTGGTTTTGGACTTTGAGGAATGAAATCTTTTCCCAACCTTCCCAACAACATTCCAAGAAGAACGATTCTAACCCAATATCCGTTGGTAGATGCGAGTTCCCATGCTGATAGTGAGTCATCGTCGAACTCAAACGGGATTAGCGGATTAGTTCTGTCTCTCGGTAGTGTTTGTAAAAACTTACATCCAACTGGAAGCTTACTCTTCCATGAAGTTTTAAACGTAACGGCTTTACGAATCTCATCTTCACGAGCCTTCGCCTCTTCACTCATCCTCGATGTCTGAACTCTTGAAAATGACCAAACATCAGCGATAGATGTTTGAGACAGGTATTCGTCTATACTCGAGAACTCTCTTACTTTGAATCCATTATTTTGCATCTTTGCTTTGTATTCAATCGGATACGTCACGTCTTTATGTGCTATTAAATCGATGCTGACGGTCTGAAATATCTTTAACCCGTCAACTTTTGAATGAGCTGTTCTACCGTTGAGTAAGTCACCAACCAAGGCGAGGTGAATTTCAGAACGATCAAATTGTTTCATTTCCAGTAGAGTAAAGATATCAACGTATTCAAGAGTCGGATGGGTGTGTCTACCATCACCAGCGTTAATAAATGAAGGATGAGAACTTGATTTCGGATCAACGGCGCTCTCTAACCATCGACAAACACCTTCCATTGGACTTCTGATTATGAACATTGACTGGTTGGTGTTGTAGCTGTTAAGCATCTTAACCACATCCGTGACAGTCTCTTTTGAGAATACTCCTTTAGCATCAGTGAAATCAGTCACTTTCATTCCATGGTATTGCGCTGCGTTTCTGAATGAATCTTTTGTTCTTGTACTGTCTTCTGCGAACATCAAATACATGGCAGCGTCTTTTCCTTTTGTCTTATCCTCGAGATCTTTTGACGTGTCAGTACATCCAGATAATAATTGTGTCTTCACGGGATCACCTCCTTTTAAAATTCTTGTCTTTTCATAAAGATACAATTGTTCGTGAAGACCTAAATCACTCACCAGGTGGATGGTACGCCCTCCAAATGGGTTCGACATGTCCATTGTTTTGTTTCCAAAGTTTGTTTACTGTTTAAATAAAATTACGAAATAATTTCCCATCCCACAAAAACATAACATAATCAGAGAGAGAGATGAACATGCTAATTTCAATTTTGAAAAAATCTTTTTTTTATTTTCTCTCGAGTACATGACAGGAATACTAAAAAAATAAGTATTCCAAAATAAAAACTCAAAAGAGAAGAAGAAAACAAAAAAAAGAAGCGCAATAATATAAAGAGAGAGAGAGAGAAAAAATTTAAAAAAAAAAACGTTAACGGAGCGAAATTTTTTCATTACTATTATTTAATAACAATAACGAGGTAGATCAACGTCTTCTTTTTTTTTTTTTTATTTTTTTTTTTTTGAAGAGAGAAAGGGAAGAAGAAGAAAAAAAAAGAAAAAAAAACCTAGAACAGTGAAGTAATCTTAAGCAGAAAAAGTAATGTTTTTTTCAGTAGCATAGAAATCGTGAACCTGAGAAAAAGAAAGTTCAGCAGTGCAATTGGCTGGTGGTGTCCCTGACTTTGGCATTCCCAAAGTAGCTCCAGCATACATAGTTGTCATGTGAGTGTTAGCGTTGAGTGGATTCTTACCAGAAGCAGCGGGTCTGGTGAATGATAAAGTAACTACATTGTTGACTTTTTGAAAAGCACTGTTTGATATTTGCAACAAGGGCTTGTCATTTGGTGGTGGTTTGGTCCCGCAGTACAACGGACGCACACAGACATCACCGTTACCGGCGATGTACCCGACGACGAAATCTGCTCCGACCATCTCACCCGTTGGATTCCAACCGATTCCTACCCACATAGGATTCTGATTCTCTGTTGAGGACATGTTAAATTCCAAAGAAACATCACCTCCTGACCATGTCCAAGTGGTGTCAACAGTTACATTACCTCCTACCTTATCAGCGATCGTCATCGAGTCTGATCCTCCAAAAACAGTCGGAGTCGTTGCTGCAAACAATCCAGCGAGAAGAGTGAAAGATTTCATTTTTTTTTTTTTGTATAAGAAAAACTGAAAATAAGATGATTAAAATTACAAAACCGAAAACACCACCACCGAGTCAATAATATGAGATAAACCAAAAAAAAACAGAAAATGTCCAGAACCTTGTTAAACATAAAACACAGGGACTGCCTACTACTGGACAACACTTTTTCAGTAAAAAGAATTTCAGAGTGAGAAATAAAACGTAATAAACTGCTCCTACCCACAAAAATGAATAAGCAAAAAAAGCAACATATGTGACCGCGGACATAATATGTAGTAAGAATTTCGGTAAAAAAAAAAAAAAAAAAACAAGTCACTCTGTCAGTAATAAAACAATTATCAGGTTCGGGACTTGTTGTTTGTTGTTGTTGTTGTTGTTTGTTAGTTAGGTCAGAAAGAAAGAGGGGGGGGGAAAAAAAGTAAATCGCAACCACATTAGTCTGCTTTAGAGACTTCTGTGTTATAAATGACGGATGTGTTGCCTTGGTTTTTTTTTTTTGGTTTTTTGTTTTTATTTCTGGATTTTTTTTTTTTTTTATATTTTTTTTTTTGTTCTTGAAAAAAAAAAAAAAATAATAATAAGGGAAAACTGCTTCGGAAAGTACCATAGAGGTCCCCATTCACAGCTAAGGAATGGGGCTGCAGAACCCCCACAGAGTTTATTTTTCTTTTCCTCTCTCTCTGTCTCTCTGTACCCTTTTTTTTTTTTTTTTTTTTTTTTTTAACTACCTAAAGCCTCTTCAAATAATATAACAATTTTTTTTTTTTTTCGCACAGACAAGATCCCAGTCAGCGAGTCCAACAAGCTCACTGAAGTCGGAAGGTAAACTTTTTTTTTTTTTTTTAACATCTTTAGTATGATCAGAAAAAGAAGCAAAAAAAAAAAAAAAAAAAAAAAAAAAAAACAGACAATTCTTCTCTTTTTCTACCGAAAGAAAAGAAAAGAAAAGACAAGTTTACATGCAGTCGTTAAACTGCAGAACACCGATGTTGACAAAAATGAAATGAGCAGTCACGGTAACGCTCCGAAATAAATGAAAAAATATATAATAATAAAATAAAAATATAACGGAAATATCAAAAGCAAAGGCTATTCCCGTTTGACTTGCCATATTATAGAGGTGCAACACAATCAAAGCCAACATACAACAATAAATGTACAAATGAATTATATCAAAAAACAACACAACCATAATTATAACATTCGTTTTATATACAGCTGACTAAAGGTAAATGTTAGTGTGGCTGCAAACACTCCGCAATTGACGTAAATACTTTACATTATAATAAATGTTTCTTAGCTGCATACACATCTCTTTTTCTGTTTTGTCATTCAGTGCAAACACGGAATCGAGAGCCCTGAGAAACCAATACGGCAGAGTGTAGGTTTCACCTACAAATTACTTGCTTAAATCAACTTATTTTTAGCAAAAAAAAATTGCTAGTTCGCAGCACACTACTAGTGGAGCACTCACCTTAAATAAATTAAGGCAGCGTTGTCCACACCAGTAGAGGTTCAGCAACAAATAAGAAATGGAAGGGAGGGAAGGGAAGAAGCAAAAAAAAACAAAAAAATATATATTCTTATAAGGTTCTCACGTTTAAATATTATTTCAGACGTGAAGAAAGAATCGAAGCGAATGATCATCACATCACTTATTGTTTTTTTTTTTTTGTTTTTTTGTCCCCTCTCCGAAAAAATTATACGACGCAAGAAGATTAAATTTGGTTTAATCTCCAACACCTACGAGGATATAAGTTGAGTCTGTCTATTTTATTTATTTTTTTCTGGTATTTATCCTTTCTTGATCTTTCTTTTTTTTCTTTCTTTCCTTTTTTTTTTTTTTTTTCTTCAACCTATATAAGTAAACAAAACAACGACGAGGGTGACACGCAAAAAAAAAATATAAAATTAAAAAAAAAAAAGTTCTTATAAAAATAACGTAAAATCGCTAACTACCGAGAGAAGAGACCGAGAGAAAGAACGAAATAAAAAGTTGTCCTTTCTTTTTTTTTTTCCCTTCTGAAAAACCATTCAGATAAGCCTTATATTTTGTTGATCGCAGCTAGTTTTACTGGCGCACAGGGAAATAGATAACATGACATAATAAATAACGGCTCTTAATCTGAATAGTTTCTTCTCCGACTTCGTCGGTGCAAAAAAAAAAAAAAGAAAACGACCAATACAGAGATCCACTCTTTTCATATTTTAGCGTAAGATTTTAAGGTAAAGGTGGGAAGTAAGAAAAGAAAATGAGAGAGAGCCTTTTTTACAAAGCACTGCTACACTACTCCCCCCTCCCTAATTTCATGAAGGACAAAAAAAAAGATCAGAGGCAGTTTTTTTGTTTTTGTTTTTGTTTTTGTTTTTGTTTTTTTTTGAGGAAATTAATGCCCTGTTTTTAAAATCAAAAACTAAAAAAAAAAAAAAAGAAAAGAAAAGAATAGAAATGTTTTGCACACGGAAACCTCCCTGTACCTTTCTGGTTTAAGTCGGCACGAAATGCAGATAAGTTGCTTTTTTTTTGGGGGGAAAAAAATGAAATTTCCTTGGACAGAGATATCTCTTAGTAGAGAGTAGCCAAGAAGGTCAACATGATGTCTTTTTGTTTTTTTTTTTTGTTTTTTTTTTTTTGCGATACTCGAAAAGAATTAAAAGTACATCACCTGACTAGATGTGTGAGGCAATTGCACATCCTAAACGAAAAAATCAGTCCCAGCAGCACGTTCAGCGATTGACTTGTCCTGACCAGCTTTTGATAACCACTCAATAGGATACTTACAAAGGGTTCCCTTGATACCCGAAAGCAATGTTTTCGCATCAGTGTGAATAGGAGCTGCAGCCCTGGACTTCGCATGATCAACTGTTGTAATTACATTCGACGGGATTCCAGGAAACACTTTTTCATATATTGCGGCATTTCTGTCGCTTCTTTCTCTGATTAGTTTCCAGACATTCGGATCAGTGAGATCCGGCGCTGAATTCGATTCACCCAAATGTTCATCACAAAGACTTTGTCTAAATCTTTTTATAATTCCAACAGAAGCTGATGTAGTACAACGTCTTCGGTCTTCCATTCGAACAGCGAGCTCACTGTCTCGATCACCTGCTAATGACCTGTCATTAATATTAGCACTCCCGACGAGGATTTGATTATCATCTATTATAAGTAGCTTTGAATGGACGTAGATAGGTGACGTTACAGGAACACCAGCTAACACTCCATGTTGACGAAGACAGGTGATTAGTACGTAGTCGTCAAGACCAAGGCCACTTCGTTTATCTTTTAAAGAGAATCCCCTGTCGGCTATCGTTTTAACTCTTTTTAAAAACCTTCTAATCGTCTCATTCTGAAAATGAACGACTCGTTGAATAAAAGAATTTGTAGCTGGATTTCCCTCACCATGGGGTTGGATAACCAGCAAACACTTAAACGGTTCTTTCGTCTTAGCAGCAGCGATGATGCGATCTGCTAAGACAGAAGCAACAGCATTCATAACCGGTGGACCATATAGTGCAGATATAAAAAATTGATTTTCAATATAAATTGATTTCTTTGAATTTTGAATCATGTTGATTATTGCATCGTGAATTCCCCGTTCAACTCGACTGCATCCGCTCCACTCCGAAATACTCCGAACGACATGACAGATTAGCGAAGTTGGATCTGTATTTTGATTATAATGTGATTTTATATATCGAACATCAGGACTGATTCTCAGACCTTTTTTCTTTTTTGAAACTTGATGATGGTTAAATCTCTGAATGAAATTCAACGCAATGTCGTATGCCGGTCTTCCATTTATCTGAGAGTGGATATCATGCCAAGGCATTCTTGGATTTTTTAAACGATCAATCGTATCGCTGTAAGGTTGTTTTGATTGTGAATTAGTGTCATCAGCCTTCAGTAACGGATTTCTGTAGTCTAGACCCTTCCAAATTTCAGATTTTAAATCTGTTACAGGATGATTTTTAGTATCATAGCGACCCCATGCAAGATCAAGTCCCCCACAGAAAGCTTTATCACAATCGATGACTACAAATTTTTGATGATGTGTAAACGCCAATGGACCCCTATGTCTAACCACTACTATGTTTGTAGGATGCTGTGACTCCAGATACTGTGCGCTATTCGCACTTGATAGACTGATAGCTGCTTCAACTTCTGCGTATAATAGAACATAAATTTTAATTCCCTCAAACGCCTTAATTTGTAAAATATTATCCAATCGTGTGTTTTGATCTACCGGATCCGTCCGAGTGAGGTATACTTGAGGTGACAAGAACCACCCAGATATAAATATTGATCGGTTTGCATTTCGGAGAGCATCAGCAAGAGCTGGGAAATACTCTTCTCCATCTTGATATAATTTTATTGATGAACCAAGTGATTTTCTGAATGGTTCAGCCTTAACGAAATCCATAGCTTCTCTTAGAACTTTACAAAAACCAGAAAGATGCAATGGAGAGAATCGAACTCGACCACAACCAAGTGATGAAATTCCTATTCTTGCAACGTATGAAATAGTTCTCGATCTCGATCGATTTGGTGTTGTTTTAGTTCTGTTATTCTCATCCCACTCAACAGTTAAAAGTTCAACAAACAACACACAACTTGAAATTTGAAAACCAGACGACTCAATTTCATTAAATGTCGGCAACTGGAAATCATCCTGATCATTCTCACTCGCTGATGGATTAGTTGACCTCGATGACTGTCTATGTGTTTGAATCACTTCCGGATCAATAATTAATACGCAACCCCATTCTTGTTTCATTGCAAACACATATCTTCCTGGTGAAGTTCCTAAATTATCAAGTACGTCACCATAGCAGATGTATTCAATCCCAGCAGGTATCACTGATGGTAATGTTACAAGTGATTCATTCCCAACCATTGCTCCTAACGAAGGACATATGCTGGAATGCTTACTGAGTCTTCGTTGCGTACTAACAGTGCTTTGCCTGTCATCGATGTCGTTGTTGGTGTTGTTGGTGGTGTCGTTGTTGTTGTTGATGTCGTTGTTGTTGTTGTTGGTGGTGGTGTCGTTGTTGTTGTTGTTGGTGGTGGTGTCGTTGTTGTTGTTGTTGCTGGGTATCGATGATTCGTATCCCTCGACCATTGCTATTGTAGCTTGGGGGGTAACTTGATGGGGGGGGGTTTTTATCTTGTTTGGTGTTGGTGGTCTGACTTTTTTTCGTTTCTTTTTTTTTTCAGGTTTAATCACCTCTGGTACAGCAGTTGGTACACTCGCCTTGACGTCATTCATTGTGACAGGTGGTGGCATTTCTTCTTGAATTGGACTGCTAGGTTTTATTAATCGGGAAGCGTGACCCGCATGTCCTTCCGCATGCGACAACAACGACTCTGCATGCTGTGGTGTTATGTTGTATCGATGACATAAATTTCTAACTCTTTCAGCCCAATCTCCAGTTTGTGGAAAGTGAATTGGTTGATAACCGTTTCCAACAGACGGAACTTCACAAGAATACTCCCCTCTTCTCGGTGACACAGAGGAATCATTATAACATTTTTCATAAAGTTGAGATTTTCTCGGTGTCGTTGGAGGTGATTGATACGGTTTTCTTATATTATTGTTATTTTGAATTCTTATTTTCATTCCATCTCGAACCCTTCGATAAATCTCACTGTAAGGGATTGCCGCGTATTCGAAAGCATCGATCAGCCTGCATACTTCAGCTTCATCATCGAACAGTTTTAATAATTCCGTAACAGTTCTCTCTCTTGTCCATCCATTGCGATCCATCCCAGAAGCATATTTACTCACTTTAGTTATTTTTAACTTATTATTTTATTTTTTTTTTATATATAAAAAAAAGGATACCTGTGTTTTAAGTAAAAAAAACAAAACGATAATAATAAACACGACCAACACCAGTCGAATACAAATCGAATCTAAGAATTCGTTTTTTATTTTTTTTTTTTTTTTTTTTTTCTGTCCTCCTCCTCCTCCCCAATCACACATCTTCAGTAGCACTCAATAGGATAAATAATAAAGAAGTGAAAAGAGGACAAAAGAGAGAGGATATATAGGGTTATCTAGCAATAATAATAAAGTTTCTAACACAACGAATGGTTTGATTATTAACTTGACGACGACGATTCCATGGAATCATCTCCACTAGTGTCAGCTTCAGATGAAGAGATTAGATTCTCAATATCACTGCGCTGTTTTATTTCATTAGTCGTCTTCGTTTTCGTATTCAGTTTTGGTTGAAGAACACCAGTTCTACGAGTTTTTGATTGTTGGTAAAGTTGTTGTTCACAACTACTGTCGGAACTACTATCTGAAGACAGCGATGAGGTAGATGAGGTAGATGATGAGGAGCTGTCCGTTGATGAACTGCTGGAACTCGAGTGAGTTTTACGTCGTTTTTTTGCTTTTGAAACTCCTTTGCGCTTTCCTTGCTTTGCAAAGCTGAGTTCGGTTTTGACGTCCGCGTTGATCGCAGACTCCAACTTGCCAACCATCCGATCCCACAACAGTTTTGTTATTTTATTCGTTTTCGTATTGCAAGAACGACAAGCGTCGATTGATTTACAAAAGTTTTCAATTTCTTTATAAAAGTTTCTGTGTTGTAAATCAACCACTGGAACTCCCTGTTGAGTTCCCGATTTCCTTCCCCTTTCCATTTGCTGTTCAGTAAATCGTTGCATCGCGTTATACGAAACGTTGAATTTCATTTTTAAACATTTTTTCAACAACAAACTCAGATATAGCCCGCACAATAACAACCATTCATCCCTCGTTCGATCTTTGCTGTCGAAGAGTGTTTCTGATCGGAGGGAAACTTCAGAATCAATTACCTTCAAAAGATTGAGAACCTCTCTCAGTTTTATAAAAGGAAGATGAGCAATCACCTCAGCGATATACCGAAGACAATGAACTGAATTGAATACGTTGTATTCCAAAGAAGAGGAAATAGTTTTTATGTATATCGGAAATGTTAAATATCGAAGTAATTGGACGGTTATATTCATAACGTCTTGAGTATGAACATTTGCTTGCATTGTTTTAAAAACTGCAGAATAAGAACATTCATAATCAGTGATAGAATACCCGTGAATATCAGATGCAGGTTTTCCCGATGAATTCATTTCAAGTACGAATCCAACTCTCACTCCAGATGATAATTTCGACATCACTTCTTTTGGAAATCTTTTTGCCAATCTCATCAAATGACCTTCTGTTGACTGACATTTATGTACTCCTCCTGTTAATGCAACGAGAACCTCACTTAATATGATCGGCGAACACAATCCCTGTGATGCAGCAACAGAAATAAATTCAATTGCCAATTGCTTAACACCGTTTTCTGGTGCCGTAATACAAAGATTTATCGTAGGAGCGGTATACAGCTGTACTATCTCTGCTCCGAGACCAGTTATCATCTGAGATGCTTCTCTTTGATCGTTGTCAAATTTTGATGATGTTGTTTTGGTGTTTGATGTGGTCGCAGTTGCTGAACAAATTCGTACTTCTTCTCTCAAAAAATGACAAAATCCTTGGATTACTTGCATGGCTGCAGTGCCACCATTATCAATAGTAGTTCGCAGCAATGTTTGACACCTCCTCAGATACGTAACTGGATCTTGAAGTATAGTTGACATCACTAGTCTGATTGCGAGGGAGTGAATCACGGACGATAATTTAGTAGATTTTTTTAGAATTTTTTGTGACAAAGAAAACATATCTGAGAGTGTGCAAGACCTCTTTTCCAAGGCAGCCTGTCTCAATCTCATCGGAAAAAATCTCACGATCTCACACATTGTAAAAAGAGAATGACTAACAGCCACATCTCTAGCTGTCATTTTTTTATTCGAACTGCTGTCGCTGTCACTGTCGCTGTCGCTGTCGCTTTCTGAATCAGTACGGCATTCGCTCTCTATATTTAGTTCTAAGTAGTCAGTCACCAGATTGACTGAAGTCTGTAATATGGAAATAGTTTTGTCAACGACAATGTCTTTTTTTACTACAGCTTTACACAAAAAGCATAAAGCTGATAGTAGGGAAGACAATTCTTGTTGAGAACTTGATCTCTGTTGCAGAATTACCAAAGGGTTTACGATATGTTCGAATAGCGTTCCCTGACCAACCGTTGATAAAAGTTGACCATCTTGACAGCAGACTGTTATTGCTGATGATATGTGATATGGAACATGGGGATGTGATCCTATTTCGGTTGCAGATCTGTCGAGAAGTTGACCCAACAAAACACAATCAGAAAAACTCGACACAATATTCGGATTTGCTTTACAAAGTGAATGAATAACAATAGCTGATTTATTACTGTCTTCTGCTGGTGATGTTTGTGCAACTGAAAGAAGAGATCGCAAATCAGCTTCACTCGCACTACTTCTTAATACAGAAATCACTGTTTCTGAGATACCACAATCTGATGAATAGTTTCCTTTTATATTTCGATCACGCATCCCAAGAACTAACAACGATGCCAACTCAGATAAGATACGATGATTGTCAGCGTCTGCTGTTTGTTTGTTGGATGGTTTTTCTCGTTTTTTTTCTCTAAATATCACGATGTCACTTTTACTGAGAGATTTCTTCTTCTTACCAGTCACAGAATCAAGGTTTGATACAGGAGTGAAGTTCCATATCTGACTGAGAAGGTTGTGAATTTCTGAACGAAGACGATTTTCAGTTACGGTTTCGACAAGTTGAAGAAGTGGTGCTAACGACGTAAATATTTTTGAAAGAATGAAAACTCTCAACTTACTATCAGCCTCAAGCACTGCTCCTGTTAATAACGATAACACTTTCCTCACGACTGTCGCTGATTTTTCACTCGCCAGTAGCTGTAAGAGTTCATTAACTGCCACGTTATTGCTCGACGATGTCCCTGTTGACGTCTGACATGCAGATCTGATGACGGGAACCAAATCCAATCCCAATTCTCTAATCAACGGTGAGCTTTGATTGAGTGTTTTTCTCAATAACATACCAGCGTATGCTGTCAGTTGATTTGTGTGACTCTCACACTTTATCAAAGCAGAAACAACTCTCAACGCTGCTCTACGGGATGACACACTTGATGAAGTGTCTATGAGTATTCCAACTAGAATACCAACTAAAGTTGTTATTTTTTGTGTAAATATCGAACAAGGAAACGATGTTTGAAAAACCATACAAATCCTCCAAGACGTTGATTTTGATTGAGTTTCAGAGATAATTTCTGTGTCGTCACCCGGATTCGAACTTGACATAGAATACTTTATAACATCAATAGAAGATTGATCAAGTCGGAGGTGACTTGCCGATTGTAAGTACGATGAGAAACTATTCAAAACAGACTTATCAACAGCCGACGTGTTGACTGAGAGCAAAAGTCGTCCAAATCTCTCCAAAGCTGAGATGGCAATATTCTTTGTAACTGTCGACTGAAACGACTTGCAACCAGAACCAGAATCAACTACATATTTCACAATACACTTTAACAAAACAGAACACACAACAGAAGCAGCAGCATAGTTTGGATCCGCAGCAATGTCACACATATCGGATACTAATCTATTGAGAATCGCATCAACTCGGACTCGATCTTGACGTTCTTTTGTGAACGTTTCCGATAGTGAAAGTGATAACGCGCTTTGAATTATTTCATTCAAGAGATCCGTCATTCTAATGAAGCCATCTCTGTTGATACAAACAGTTTTAGTTACTAACAGTAATGTGGCACTAAACGGTGATAGGTGAATCACCTTACCAGAGATAATTGCTGTTGAGGGACCCCTTCCATCAATCGGAGCTGGACTCTTAACGACCCACTGAGATACATCTTCAGCTATATTGTTCCCCAACACCTTAGTGAACTTTTTCATTAAAATTTCAAGGGTGGCTAAGCAAGGTATGGCCTGTGATTTTCCACGAAAGATTTCTCTGAGTAGCACTGGAAGAAGTCGTTCAGCATGAGTCTCACACAACAAGTCACTACAAATAGATTGGATACCTTCAAATAATGTTCTGATTCCCTGAGAAGAAGACTCAAATGTACATCTCGCGAAATTTATTGAAAAGTCAACAAGAGTATCAACACATTCTCCCAAAGACTTTAATTTACTCTTCGATAGTAAGAAAAACATTACCGTGGCTGGAGCTATTGTTGTTGTATTGATATCTAATGAGGAGGATCGCAAACCTTCTAACGTGTTGCATGTTTGCTGAAGAATCGTATTAAGCGAAGATATCACAACTGAAAGTTTAAACGGTGAAAATTCATCGAAATTAGTCCAATTTGCTTGTTTCAAACTCGATATTAGTTTCGACCAACCCTTCGGATTTTTTTGAATTTCCGAAATCGACAATTCTTCGAGGATTTCCTCAGCTTTAATTAAATTATCACCACTGACGATATCACTATCGCTGTCAGAGTGAATCTCAACGGATTTCGTCGGTGTTGTCGACATTTGATTAACTGTTTTTCTTCTTCTTCGTCGGTGATCCACAACTTTCTCAATGTCTGGTTCATCCAATTTATTATTATCATTCGAAGTTAAATTTGAATGTTCTTCAGACACATTAAAGTCTGATCGTATTCCGTTGGTTATAAACAAATGAGGATTAGCAACTCTTTGATGAGTTGCTTTTATTAGAATCTGTTGTCCTAAAGTGATTGATGAATCGTTAGTATCATTGATGTGTTCCTCACATAATTGACTGACTTCAAGTTGATAGTATCTGAGGCTCTGACATCCATCAGTGAATAGTGAGACGAGATGATTGACTGTTGATGGTGTTGGTGGATCAACAACGTCATTCTCACTGACAGAATCGTCGTCATCTTCACAAGGCTCACAAGGCATCCATTCTATCAAATTATCCTTAGTAAATCCATCGTATAAGATTCCTTTTTCATCAAGTGGATCAAGCATCCAACCAACCGGAAGAGGAGGTACCGCCCATGGTGGTGGAATCTCTACATTTGACACAGATTGCGTAGCAGAAGGAGAAAACAATCGAAAAGTATTCATTGCATGTTTTATTTAAATATTTTTTCTCCCTTTGTTGTTGTTGTTGTTGTTGTTGTTGTTGTTGTTGTTGTTGTTGTTGTTGTTGTTGTTGTTGTTGTTGTTGTTGTTGTTGTTGTTGTTGTTGTTGTTGTTGTTGTTGTTGTTGTTGTTGTTGTTGTTGTTGTTGCTGTCTTTTTTTTTTTTCTAAGATAAGATAATAGTAATAATGTTTTAAAAAATCAAGTTCAATTTTTTTTTTTACAAAAAATCTTTTTTCTTTTTTCTTTTTTTTTTTCCTCAAATTGCTGTTATAACAACAAGAAGAGAAAGAATACATGGAAGCACAAAAGAAGTCAAGTCGGTTGACTCTCTGTACGAAACAAAAAAAAAAAAAAAGAATCATAAATACATATTGATTATTCAGTACACAGAGAAAAAGAAGAAAGAGAAAAAAAAACGCAACACACACACACGACGTAGTCTAACAGATATAAAGTTTATTTAAAAAAAAACAGATTTTAAAAAATCAATGTAAATATATATAAATAAACTAAATTGAAAATACAACGAAAGGAAACAGTTAACCTGTCTTAGATAGACATTACTGATGTTATTTACGACATTACTTCGAGTAGCTGTGGTAGATCTTTCGCCTTGTTATCATATTCAACAGCAAGTTCCTTAAAGGCAACCTTTGATTCAGGTGCAATGGGCGTATTGTTAAACTTTGTAATCCATCCAACAAGGAAGTCATCAACCAAAACACCAGCATCTTTGTTATCTTCATCTTTTTGTCGTTTTATGTTTTGAGATTCCAGTTGTTCGGTTTTACGTTTCGCAGCGGCGATGACAGGTTCTGGAAATTTTGTAATCTGAGCAACATTGATACCGTACGATTTACTACAAGGTCCAGGACAGACTTTATAAACCATTTTAAGCTCTCCAGCAGATGTTTCTGCTTTTACATGAAGGTTATTTACCTTTGGAATCTCATCAGCCATTACAGTAAGTTCATGAAAGTGAGTAGCAAACAGAGTGCAGCATCGGATGCTGTGAACTAAATGTTCAGCAATACCCCAGGCGAGACCGTATCCATCGTGAGTTGAGGTTCCTCTTCCCAACTCATCAACAATAACAAAACTATTCGACGTGGCATTGCAAACAATCGCATTTGTCTCTAACATTTCAGCCATAAAAGTAGATATCCCCCTCGACATATAATCCGCAGCTCCCAATCTCGCTAAGACTGCATCGCATATTGTTAAAGTCATTTCCTCACATGGGACGAACATTCCGATCTGAGCTAGTAACACACAGACACCAGCAGTTCTGATGTATGTACTTTTTCCTCCCATGTTCGGACCAGTGATGAGAGATAAATAATTACTGTTAGATCCTAAATCCAGATCATTCGCTACGAATGCGTCTTCACCTCGCAGCATTAACTGATGCTCTACTAGGGGATGTCTACCTTGTTTGATGGACAAGATACGAGGGTTGTCCCCTGTCGGGATTTCAAGTACCCTGTTTTTTTTGGTGTTTATTCGTACGAACACTAATAAATCAATAGCAAATAATAAATGAAAAATCATACTTTGGTTTCACATATGCCTGTACAGCTGCACGCGTAGACACTATTGAAAAACTTATAAAAACGTCCAAGTCTGCAATTAAATCAGCAACTTCATCCAAAGGCTCAATATACGATGCAAGTGTTTCTTTGAATTGATTTTCTAATTCAGACTATTTTTTTATTGAAAGTTATTTTTTTTTTTTTATATTAACAATAGACAGCACAAAGTAAAACAACACACATACCTGACGATCTCGAGTACTTTCTGTGAGTTTCTTCCATTGAGCATTGATATCACTCAACGTTGGACTTGTAAATTTTAAACCATCCTTACGCGACTCCAGCTGTTTTTTATTTTTTTTTTTTTTTTTTAGAAAGTTTTTATTTTTTCCATGATTATGTATTGACACATACTTTTCGCATTTTTTTATTTTTGTCCACAGCGGAGATTCCTTTTTTTGTTGCACGAAAATGGTGTCCAAGTTGAGCAGAATTCTCTAATTTAATTTCTTTGTCGGTGTGACCAATTTCTTGTAGAACTTTTTTAAATTCTTTATTCATTGCTGTGGAAAGAGCAACACGTTCATCTCGAAGTTCGGCTAAGTCGGCATCAAAATCAGGATTTATTCTGACTTCTTTGTCGTTCTCATCAACGACAAGTGATTGTTCTACAAGCTGTTCAAGAATAGTAAACGATTCTCCTATTTCTTGAAGTTTTTCAATATACTCATCAATTCTGTCTTTGTGATCTCCAGCATAAGCTTCAAGATATGTAATCATTTTCGGAACCAGAGCAACGAATCTTCCGATTTTTAAACAATCAGCCAGAGATGCTCTTTTTCTTTGAATTCTCTTTAAGATTCGATCCAAGTCAGGTACCTTCGATAGTACAGTACAGACTACCGCATCTCTAAGAAGCTGATCTTCGACAAAAACTGCCGTAATCTCTTGTCTTCTGCGAATGTCTTCAATGTTTAACAGCGGTTGTGTAAGCCATAGTTTTAATGTTCGACGTCCCATAGGAGTTGAGCAGCTGTCAAGAAAGCTTAACAGAGAACCTTTGTTTCTCTGAATGTTCTCTGTCTCATCATCGAATAAGTTGAGAGCTCTGACTGCTGCAAGATCAAGTTTCATATATTTAGAGAGGTCTTCTTTACGAACTGTATATTGTGTTTCATTTGTGTTATCAGATGTAAGTTCAGTGTGATCCAATACAGTACTCATTGATTGCCCTGCAAGTTGAGTTGATGTCATTAAATCATGAGCAGCATTACAGTGAGAGTCACGGAGTAGAAATTTTAACCTGTCTTCAAGTTCTCCCGCTACAATTTTGGCTTTGGTGAATTCTACTGAGATACCACTGCTTACGATAGTATCATGAACCGTTTTATCTGTTTGAGAGGTATTCTTAGCCCCAGGAAGTAGTACTTCTCGCGCTCCTACTTGAAGCATAAATGCTTCTAAGTTAGTGCAACTTGAACCGTTTTCGCAAAATTCCGCATAGCCTAACAACCTCAATGTCTGATTCACATATGCACAACCAAACTGCATATCTCCAGCTGAAGTTACCGTGTATCGTATAGCCATAACACACCCAGCATCTTGAATATTGTGAATCGATCCAAATTTTGCTTCGAATTGCTCAAGACGACCTGGTGTGGCATGCATTATCCGATCGTATTTTTGACCTGATTGTTCGTATATTTCTACCTTATTACCTCGTGTACGAATTAGGTCCCATGCCATTGTTGGGAATACTTTAGCAGTGATATTTATGTACGGAATTTTATCGGATCCATGTTTTATCACAGTGGTGCTATGTAGATACTCTCTGGCAATTCCCTCCACTTGACTACCAAAAAACTGGTAGTAGAGAGTTGGTGCTTTTCCCTTTGAAATAAACCTAAATACATCAGCCACCTGATCAAGTCCTGCCAGGAACGCTGGCTGTTCCGTCTTTGTCTCGCCCATGTTTTTATCTCTTTTTTGTTTGTTTGTTTTTCTCCCCGAGCTCTGTTTAGAAAAAAAATCGTGTAATTTTAAACATAATAAATAACATGCACGAAGAGAATTGGAATAAAATACACACAAAGTAATTTTGGTGTTGCTTTAGGACAGGGTAATAAATTACATAAATAGAATTTCAAGTCATCATTTGCGAAGACAATTCCGTAGAGAGGTCCCTTGAGTTTCCGTTCTGCACTGTAACACCACCAGCTGCTCAATCGTTTTCTCATAACCTCTCTCCAGACTCAACCTCAATCAACACAGCCTTCAGCTTATTGTGCGTTTCACGTAAGGCATCAAGGACGCAGCCCACAGCTGGCTTCACCTCTCCGAAGCTTTTTTTACTACACATGAAATAGTTAGGGATACTAAACACTGGCCTCGTAGTTCTTGTGGGTGATGAAGTTTCTAGTGCTCCTGAAATCCTGGTTAGATCCGCATTGTTCTGTGTACAACACAGACGCAGTTTGTTTACTTTGAATCCTAGAAATTGACATCCAATTGTTATCTGACTCAAGTTGATCATAAATCACATGAATTGCATTGCTTTCGTTGCTGTTTGCAGACCACCATATAGATTCTTTTTTGCGTCTCACTTGCGTCCTGGTCATGACTCTAAACTGACCAAGCTTCTCATTTTCTTGACAGAACAGGAACCCCGATACACATAAAACATGTCAGCGATGTGTTTCTGAGTGGACCGATGAGGCGCACTTGTCCTTCTGGATCAGATGCCGCCTAAGCCTGGCTCGTTCTGAGACAGCAGCGTAAGACACCTGGGTCATGGCTGGCAGATTTTTCAACTTCACAGCCCTTAAGCCATGACAGGGTACGTCTAGGGAAGAGATCGGTCCGCTCCTCATCGCGGCATGCGCGTGTAGAGGAAGGACGGGGGCTGTCACCACAATGTGACAAGACAGACACCACCACCGAAGAAGCAGCCGCCACCGATCCCTATGTGTGACTTGTGCGGCCAAAACAGCCACAACAAACACAAGAGTTAAGTTGCCAGGTGAGATTTGGACTGTTAGCTTTTGGCTTAGGCCCTCCCTGAAAAGCAAGAACAAAAAAACTACTTGCACCGGAAGGAAACATACACAGAGAACACACATACAAGTACATCACATCGCTTGCTGAACCATCGATCTGCTTCCATCGTCCCTTGGCAAAAACAGGTAACGGAAAAAAAGTAAGAAAAACCTGTTTTAATTGTGTTGTAAGTTTAGCAGAGTATTTGAATAACAGGGAGAGAACAAGTGTTATTTTTAAAACAATGCCAGGGAAGACAACGGAAGCATCGATATCGCTTCAGCAGATGCGAGTACCTGTAAGCTGTGTATTTTGTGTTTGTCACAACAGGAGAGAAAAGAAAGAATGTCAAGGTTGATCACCTTGCCTATCAACGCACAACATTGGCAGTCTCTACAAGACCCCTTAAAGCTTCTAAGTATTTCTGCTGAGTGTTTCTCACCTAGAATTTTTATTTTTTAACTGGTTTCACCCATCCCTCTTTATTACCTAAGTCTGACTACAAGACAATTTATAAAACCAAAAAAAAAAAAAAAAAAGGAATAAACAATGTTATCATTGTTTTTTTATCGATCGACTATGTCGATTAATTTCTATTTTCCGTCCTGGTCAAGACGCTAAACTGATTGTTTCTTTCTTTAAAAAAAAAATTAAAAAAAAAAAGGGAAAACCTCTAATTCAACAAAAATAGTTTGCGAAATCGCCAACTCCCTACAAAAAAAAGTTGTCCACCAGGACTCGAACTTGACCCGAAAAATTGACCATCGGCCGAAATATTAGGGAAAAAAGTTACCACACCGGGACTCGAACTTGACCGATTTTTTTTTAAAAAAAAATTCTTAATTTTTATTACAAAGTTTTTTTGTTGCAGCTTTCCACAAAAAAAAAATTAAAAGATGCCTGCTACTTATGCTGTTGGAGACTACTTCCGCACACAGGAAGAACTGATCCAGACTGTGTTTCGGGTGAACACTGTGCTAGGACACAGCTGCAGGGTGCAGAGAAGGTGCCACCCTCGCCTGTCCAAACGACGAATGCCAATGGACGGTGAAGGCAAAGGTGGTGGAGGGGGATTAACTGTTCGAGTTTGTACATAAAATACAAATGTTTTGTATCATAAACAACATAACGATAATTTAACATTAGTTCTGAGATACAGTGACTAAAGGTAATGTTAGTGTAGGTATACACTCTGCGATTGACGTAAATACTTTACATTATAATAAATGTTTCTAACTTAGCTGCATACACATCTCTTTTTCCGTGTTGTCATTCAGTGCAGTACGGAATCGAGTTATTCAATTTTGAATTAATCGTGAGCCCTGGGAAACCAAAACCAGGGTATAATGTAATACGGCAGAGTGTAGGTTTCACCTACAAATTACTTGCTTAAAATCAACAATTCTTTGAAAAAAATATGTTAGCAAAAATTGCTAGTTCGTAGCACACTACTAGCGGAGCACTCACCTTAAATAAATTATGGTAGCGTTTTCCAGAATTCAGTTAGAAAATCTGAGGGGGTTGCATAATCCAACAAATAATGTTGGGGTGACGGCATCGACGGGTTTTGGGTTAAGACATTTAATTGGCAAAGTCCAGAGTGGGGAATGTATTCAAAAAGAAAACAATCATCCGTGTCCCTCTATGTTCTATACGCGAACATGTTAGAGTTCTCACAAAATTGACCTTCATGGTTAAGGGTTACCTCAGTATTTTCTACCTGTAGTTTATGTAACAGGAATGTACTTTCTTTCGATAAAGAAAACAAAATGACGTAAGACAGTTAGATTTACATTATTTGAATTATACGAATTACAATAATATTTTTCTCTAAATGTTGTCCTAATTCAAAGGGGCTACGGGCCAACTCAGGTAACTGACAAAGAAACTTGATTTTATGCGTCCTTTGAAATCCTACATTCTGTTCTTTATTTTTATTTCATTTTCCGTGACATAATTTCTTTTATGCACGTGGGAAGAGAACGCCGCTACGACCAATGCTGCCTAAAGTTAGATCAGAGAAATTCCATTGTAACTCCGGAATATCCGTGTATTGATTAGTAGTCATGGATTGATCTTTATATGGTCACTATTGTGATTAGAACTAAAGGTGTTTAATGATCAAGTTTCTGTCTCAAAATAAAAGGAGATGTAAAGAATTATTAATAACAAGAGCTAACATTTGGATGTATTGTATCCATAGTTGACTAATCAGTAACTGGATACACATCCTAGGCGCGTTGCGCCGGGCACAAATTTGCTTGCGTATATTTGCACCTGTACTCTGCTCACAAACGGGTTGTCGCGAAGCTTCAACCTGGGTACAGAGTGATGGGGGGTTAACTGTTCGAGTTTGTACATAAAATACAAATGTTTTGTATCATAAACAACATAACGATAATTTAACATTAGTTCTGAGATACAGTGACTAAAGGTAATGTTAGTGTAGGTATACACTCTGCGATTGACGTAAATACTTTACATTATAATAAATGTTTCTAACTTAGCTGCATACACATCTCTTTTTCCGTGTTGTCATTCAGTGCAGTACGGAATCGAGTTATTCAATTTTGAATTAATCGTGAGCCCTGGGAAACCAAAACCAGGGTATAATGTAATATGGCAGAGTGTAGGTTTCACCTACAAATTACTTGCTTAAAATCAACAATTCTTTGAAAAAAATGGTGGAGGGGGAGTGCCGCGTGACGAAGGTGGAGAGTCACACTTGCGCACCTGGAAGCGAGGCGGGGCTGCGATGGCACGTCGGACTGGATTTCCAGTATTTTGTAAGAGAAGGTAGCCAGTCAATTTGACTACGGGCCGAAACAAGCGGCAATTGACTTAAAGTCATTCCGCGACGTTGCGGTCCCCAAAAAGACTGTGGAGAGGGGTCTGGAGAAAGCCAAGGAGAAGGTCCACGGGTTGATGGGCGAGCAGTACGGCCTGATAGCACCGTACCTCACCGACCTCCAACAGCGCAACAGCCAGATGTACTGGAACATCGAGAAGAGAGATGATAGTGCCTTCGAGAGGGTGTTTTGGTCCTTTGTGAGGCCAGAAACAGCTGGGCACCTGGCACCTGTGATCTGCAGCGATGCATGTAGTCTGACGGGTCCGTTTGGTGGGTGCTTGTTCATCACCGTGGGGATCGACGCCGAAAGGCATGTTATGCCTTTAGCCTACTCGGTTGGAGTGTCGAAAACCACGAGGGATGGGCATACCACCACACCCACCTGAAGAACCATTTTGGCGACCGACTAAAAAGGTTCGTCTTGATTTCCGACAGGCAGAAGGGGCTGGAGTCTGACACCTCCCTGCACGGAGTCGTGTTGCACCATGCTTTGTGCGTGCAGCACTTGGTTGGCAACGTGGCCGGCCAGACCAAGATACCGAAGGTTGATGCGACGTTGTTAGTGTGGAAGATTAGCAAGCTAAGCATCGAAACAGAGGCCGAGACGTGCCTTCAAGGGATAAAGGACAAGTACGGAAAACGTGCCCATCGTTATCAGCTTAAGTCAAACCTTGAAAGGTGGTCAGACGCTTACTGGCCTTCGGGTGTCCCCAGATGCAACACCTACACCTCCAACGCGTCGGAATGCGTCAACGCAGTGTTCAAGGAGACTCGGCAAGGGAGTCCTTTATCTATGATAAAGGACACCCGTTGTTGGACAACGAACACCTACACCAGCCGACGCGTGATGCATGCTGACGTTCCTGCGAACTATCCGGTTCCGACAGTGGAGTTGTTCGTTCGGGGGAGTGCCACCGCAGCAAACAACCATGCTAGTACAGTTCTTTTACTTTTCTTTGTCTGTTGGAATTCTATCTGAGAAAACCGGTAGTCTTTAAAATTGTAAGCCAAGTACAAGTTGCCTCCTGACGGGTATATTGTGGGTAGTTCGAAAATGTTGCACTCCAAAATATAACAAGACTCTACTCCACCCACGTCAGGCGCATCTCTTGTCTTAGCCCTAGCATGCTGCGTTGGAACATTGTCACCAGCCCGATGGACCAAGTTGTAATTATTGCCATTGGTTTACTCATCACTCTTCCGTGTGACGGCGGTTATTCCCTGCGTTGAGGCTAAGTCATTTGTAGTTCATAGTTTACCTTTGATTTTATAACTTCACAAACGATGAGAGATCCAGTGGGATCACTCAGGGTCTAGTAGAGACCACCAATGTTGTGCGTTGATAGGCAAGGTGACCAACCTTGACATTCTTTCTTTTCTCTCCTGTTGTGACAAACACAAAATACACACACAGCTTACAGTGTGTTCTTTGTATATGTTTTCTTCAGGTGCGAGTAGTTTTTTTGTTCTTGCTCTTCAGGGAGGGCCTTAGCCAAAAGTTAACAGTCCAAATCTCAATTAGTCGACAAAGTCGATCGATAATTTCGATAAAGTGGGAAGTAACGGACTGGGAGCTTTTGGCTCCTGCCCTATTCCCGATGTAAACTTTCTTTTTATTTTTTATTTTTTTTAACAGGCCCAAAGGGCGACAATGATGGTTGCTGACCAAGGAATAATATTCAAATGAATTTTCGTTTCAAAGAAACGAACAGAATTAAGAGAGAAGCAGAGAAAAAAAAGAAAAAAAATATGAAGAGGAAATAATCAAACATGAAAAAAAAAAAAAAAAAATATATAAATAAAAAAACGTTGTATGAAAAAGGAAAAAAAAAAATAAAGACCAGAAAAGGAAAGAGAAAATGAAAAGGTATAATATTATTGTGGGGATATGAGGGATAGCAGGGAGATGCTCTTTTTTTTTTTTTTTTTTATTTTTTTTTTTTTTATTTATTATTTAAAAAAAAAGGAAACAATCAGTTTAGTGTCTCGATCAGGACGGAAAATAGAAATTAATCGACATAGTCGATCGATAGAAAAAAAAACAATGATAACATTGTTCATTCTTTTTTTTTTTTTTTTTTTTTTTTAAATCCTTTTAATTATTTTAAAGAAAAAACTTCCGTTTAGCGTCTTGACCAGGACAGAAAATAGAAAGTAATCGACATAGTCGATCGATAAAAAAAAAACAATGATAACATTGTTTATTCCTTTTTTTTTTTTTTTTTTTTTTTTTTAACTTTTTATTTATTTCTTAAAGAAAAAACAATCAGTTTAGCGTCCTGACCAGGACGGAAAATAGAAAGTAATCGGCATAGTCGATCGATAAAAAAAACAATGATAACATTGTTTATTCCTTTTTTTTTTTTTTTTTTTTTTTATCTTTTTATTTATTTTTAAAGAAAAAACAATCAGTTTAGCGTCCTGACCAGGACGGAAAATAGAAATTAGTCGACAAAGTCGATCGATAAGAAACAATGATAACATTGTTTATTCATTTTTTTTTTTTTTTTTTTTATATTCTTTTTATTAATTTTTAAAAAAAAAAAAAAATCAGTTTAGCGTCTTGACCAGGACGGAAAGTAGACAGTAATCGACAAAGTCGATCGATAAAAAAAACAATGATAACATTGTTTATTTCTTTTTTTTTTTTTTTTTTTTTATATCTTTTATTTATTTTTTAAAAGAATAAACAATCAGTTTAGCGTCTTGACCAGGACGGAAAATAGAAATTAGTCGACAAAGTCGTTCGATAAGAAACAATGATAACATTGTTTATTCATTTTTTTTTTTTTTTTTTTTATTCTTTTTTATTTATTTTTTAAAGAAAAAAATAATCAGTTTAGCGTCTTGACCAGGACGGAAAATAGAAATTAGTCGACAAAGTCGATCGATAAAAAAAAACAATGATAACATTGTTTATTCCTTTTTTTTTTTTTTTTTTTTTTTTTTTTATATCTTTTATTTATTTTTAAAGAAAAAACAATCAGTTTAGCGTCTTGACCAGGACGGAAAATAGAAATTAGTCGACAAAGTCGATCGATAAGAAACAATGATAACATTGTTTATTCTTTTTTTTTTATTTTTTTTTTTTATATTCTTTTTATTTATTTTTTAAAGAAAAGAAAACGGAAAATAGAAATTAGTCGACAGAGTCGATCGATAAAAAAACAATGATAACATTGTTTATTCTTTTTTTTTTTTTTTTTTTTTTATTCTTTTTATTTATTTTTAGAAAAACAATCAGTTTAGCGTCTTGACCAGGACGGAAAATAGAAATTAGTCGACAAAGCCGATCGATAAAAACAATGATAACATTGTTTATTCCTTTTTTTTTTTTTTTTTTTTTTTTTTTTTATATTTTTTTTTAATTTATTTTGAGTTGAATTTCCAGGTGAGATTTGGACTGTTAGCTTTTGGCTAAGGCCCTCCCTGAAGAGCAAGAACAAAAAAACTACTCACACCTGAAGAAAACATACACAAAGAACACACTGTAAGCTGTGTGTGTATTTTGTGTTTGTCACAACAGGAGAGAAAAGAAAGAATGTCAAGGTTGGTCACCTTGCCTATCAACGCACAACATTGGTGGTCTCTACTAGACCCTGAGTGATCCCACTGGATCTCTCATCGTTCATAGTACCCTGTGTGAAGTTATAAAATCAAAGGTAAACTATGAACTACAAATGACTTAGCCTGTTATTATAATGCCACAGGCAGGCCCTGCATTCAGCAACTATCCAGCAGTGCTTGGATGTCCTGATCTTCTTCTAAAAAAAAGAAAGAAAAACAAAACTGTAGCTGGGATCACTCAGGATCAACAGACTACCAATGCTACCTGTTGTACTTGCTCACTATGGGGGGTGATGCCAAACACCCAGAAGTACTTAACTACTTTCCTTCTTGCTGCCCAGGAGTTTCTGACCAGAACTAATAGAAAATAAAAAGTAGATGGGAAACAATAAAAAGTAAAATGCATATAACTGAAGTTAAACAAGACAAATGAAGTAACAGACCAGAACAGAAAGAGGATTGTAATAGAAGATTACAAATAAAAAAATGCAAGTATCAACACATAATCAAGATACACCAGCAGCTAACAAACAACATAAAATTGAAGATCAGTTGCCAGAGTATTTCAACCATGGTAGAATACTCGCCCCTCTGGCAGGGATTATCCCAGACTTGTCCTTTAATTTAGTTGGACACCATGGCTTACAACCCTTCCAGAGGGAAGCACCATTATGACTTCTATTTTTTTTCTTCAAGAAAATCATAAGGTGGGAACAAAGAAAAATGCTAAGAGGAACCCCCTATTAACACCTAAGACATCTAAACTGCAGCCCAGCCTATGCCCAATGCACTAACAGGTCATTCCCTCACACTCAGATCAAAAAATCAAAGTTCAGAGTGCATCTTAGCGTGAATGAGAGAATTTCCTCCCGCTTATTTTGAACAAAAGGGATAGGAGAAGGGATAGAAAACGAACATAAAAATAAAATTCTAAGTGAGAAACACTTAGCAGAAACACTTAGCAGCTTTTAAGGAGCTGAAAAGCAAAAAAAAAATCTAAGTGAGAAACACTTAGTAGAAACAATTTGTAGCTAATTAAGCTGAAAATAAAAAAATAAAAAAATTCTAAGTGAGAAATACTTAGCAACTTTTAGAACAAATATTTCAGTAAATAACCTGTAATGATTAAACCATTACAAGTTTGATGCCAAAACTGACAAGGACTGAGTTGAATTTCCAGGTGAGATTTGGACTGTTAGCTTTTGGCTAAGGCCCTCCCTGAAGAGCAAGAACAAAAAAACTACTCACACCTGAAGAAAACATACACAAAGAACACACTGTAAGCTGTGTGTGTATTTTGTGTTTGTCACAACAGGAGAGAAAAGAAAGAATGTCAAGGTTGGTCACCTTGCCTATCAACGCACAACATTGGTGGTCTCTACTAGACCCTGAGTGATCCCACTGGATCTCTCATCGTTCATAGTACCCTGTGTGGAAAGAAGAAACAATCAATTTAGCGTCTTGACCAGGACGGAAAATAGAAAGTAATCGACATAGTCGATCGATAAAAAAACAATGATAACATTGTTTATTCTTTTTTTTTTTTTTTTTTTTAAATTCTTTTTATTTATTTTTAAGAAAAAAAAACGGAAAATAGAAATTAGTCGACAAAGTCGAACGATATAAAAACAATGATAACATTGTTTATTCTTTTTTTTTATTTTCTTTTTTTATATTCTTTTTTATTAATTTTGAAAAAAAAAAAACAATCAGTTTAGCGTCTTGACCAGGACGGAAAATAGAAAGTAATCGACATAGTCGATCGATAAAAAAACAATGATAACATTGTTTATTCTTTTATAATTTTTTATTTATTTTTTTGTTTTAAAAAAAAAAAAAAAAAAACAAGCGGAATTGATCATAATGGGTGGTAGGGGTTGTTATAACTTCGTTTGAAAATTCTTCTTTTTTGATTTCTTTTTTTTTTTTCTTTTTACAGGAGTTAAGATCACTTTCAGGAGACAACACATTAACAAGAGCAGCAAGCAGAGTTGACACTATCAATTCAAATTTGAAATACCGGGAATTAATTTACAAGGAGGTATCTCAAGTGACTTGGTATCTCTAGCGTGTCGGTATCTCTGGAGTGCTGGTATCTCGTATGTGCGTTGGTATCTCATGAGTGATGGTATCTCTTGTGCATTAGAGAAACGAAAAAGAATGTCATGACCATGACGGAAGAATTGAGGAATTGAGTTAACATGTTCAATTTAACTGAATTTCGATAAAGTGGGAAGTAACGGACTGGGAGCTTTTGGCTCCTGCCCTATTCCCGATGTAAACTTTCTTTTTATTTTTATTTTTTTTAACAGGCCCAAAGGGCGACAATGATGGTTGCTGACCAAGGAATAATATTCAAATGAATTTTCGTTTCAAAGAAACGAACAGAATTAAGAGAGAGGCAGAGGAAAAAAAAAAAAAAAAAGAAAGAAAAGAAAAGAAAAAAAAAAATGAAGAGGAAATAATCAAACATGAAAAAAAAAAAAAAAAAAAAATATATATATAAATAAAAAACGTTGTATGAAAAAGGAAAAAAAAGAAAAAAAAAAGACCAGAAAAGGAAAGAGAAAATGAAAAGGTATAATATTATTGTGGGGATATGAGGGATAGCAGGGAGATGCTCTTTTTTTTTTTTTTTTTTTTTTTTTTTCTTATTTATTATTTTAAAAAAAGGAAACAATCAGTTTAGCGTCTCGATCAGGACGGAAAATAGAAATTAATCGACATAGTTGATCGATAGAAAAAAAAACTATGATAACATTGTTTATTCATTTTTTTTTTTTTTTTTTTTTTAAATCTTTTTAATTATTTTAAAGAAAAAACAATCAGTTTAGCGTCTTGACCAGGACGGAAAATAGTAAGTAATCGACATAGTCGATCGATAAAAAAAAAACAATGATAACATTGTTTATTCCTTTTTTTTTTTTTTTACTCTTTTTATTTATTTTTAAAGAAAAAACAATCAGTTTAGCGTCCTGACCAGGACGGAAAATAGAAAGTAATCGACATAGTCGATCGATAAAAAAAACAATGATAACATTGTTTATTCTTTTTTTTTTTTTTTTTTTTTAATTCTTTTTATTTATTTTTTTAAAAAGAAAAAAAATGGAAAATAGAAATTAGTCAACAAAGTCGAACGATAAAAAAAAACAATGATAACACTGTTTATTCTTTTTTTTTTTTATTTTTTTTATATTCTTTTTTATTAATTTTGAAAAAAAAAACAATCAGTTTAGCGTCTTGACCAGGACGGAAAATAGAAAGTAATCGACATAGTCGATCGATAAAAAAACAATGATAACATTGTTTATTCTTTTTTTTTTTTTTATTTTAAATTCTTTTTATTTATTTTTTAAAGAAAAAAAAACGGAAAATAGAAATTAGTCGACAAAGTCGAACGATAAAAAAAAACAATGATAACATTGTTTATTCTTTTTTTTGTATTTTTTTATATTCTTTTTTATTAATTTTGAAAAAAAAACAATCAGTTTAGCGTCTTGACCAGGACGGAAAATAGAAAGTAATCGACATAGTCGATCGATAAAAAAAACAATGATAACATTGTTTATTCTTTTTTTTTTTTTTTTTTTAAATTCTTTTTATTAATTTTTTAAAGAAAAAAAACGGAAAATAGAAATTAGTCAACAAAGTCGAACGATAAAAAAAAACAATGATAACATTGTTTATTCTTTTTTTTTTATTTTTTTTTTTTAATATTTTTTTTTTATTTTGAAAAAAAAAACAATCAGTTTAGCGTCTTGACCAGGACGGAAAATAGAAAGTAATCGACATAGTCGATCGATAAAAAAAACAATGATAACATTGTTTATTCTTTTTTTGTATTTTTTTATATTCTTTTTTATTAATTTTGAAAAAAAAACAATCAGTTTAGCGTCTTGACCAGGACGGAAAATAGAAAGTAATCGACATAGTCGATCGATAAAAAAAACAATGATAACATTGTTTATTCTTTTTTTTTTTTTTTTTTTAAATTCTTTTTATTTATTTTTTAAAGAAAAAAAACGGAAAATAGAAATTAGTCAACAAAGTCGAACGATAAAAAAAAAACAATGATAACATTGTTTATTCTTTTTTTTTTTGTATTTTTTTTAATATTCTTTTTTATTAATTTTGAAAAAAAAAAAACAATCAGTTTAGCGTCTTGACCAGGACGGAAAATAGAAAGTAATCGACATAGTCGATCGATAAAAAAAACAATGATAACATTGTTTATTCTTTTTTTGTATTTTTTTATATTCTTTTTTATTAATTTTGAAAAAAAAACAATCAGTTTAGCGTCTTGACCAGGACGGAAAATAGAAAGTAATCGACATAGTCGATCGATAAAAAAAACAATGATAACATTGTTTATTCTTTTTTTTTTATTTTTTTTTTTTAATATTTTTTTTTTTATTTTGAAAAAAAAAACAATCAGTTTAGCGTCTTGACCAGGACGGAAAATAGAAAGTAATCGACATAGTCGATCGATAAAAAAAAACAATGATAACATTGTTTATTCTTTTTTTTTATTTTGTTTTCTTTTTATTCATTTTTTAAAGAAAAAAAACGGAAAATAGAAATTAGTCGACAAAGTCGAACGATAAAAAAAAAAACAATGATAACATTGTTTATTCTTTTTTTTTTTGTATTTTTTTTAATATTCTTTTTTATTAATTTTGAAAAAAAAAAAACAATCAGTTTAGCGTCTTGACCAGGACGGAAAATAGAAAGTAATCGACATAGTCGATCGATAAAAAAAAACAATGATAACATTGTTTATTCTTTTTTTTTATTTTGTTTTCTTTTTATTCATTTTTTAAAGAAAAAAAACGGAAAATAGAAATTAGTCGACAAAGTCGAACGATAAAAAAAAAAACAATGATAACATTGTTTATTCTTTTTTTTTTTGTATTTTTTTTAATATTCTTTTTTATTAATTTTGAAAAAAAAAAAACAATCAGTTTAGCGTCTTGACCAGGACGGAAAATAGAAAGTGATCGACATAGTCGATCGATAAAAAAACAATGATAACATTGTTTATTCTTTTTTTTTATTTTAAATTCTTTTTATTTATTTTTTAAAGAAAAAAAAAACGGAAAATAGAAATTAGTCGACAAAGTCGAACGATAAAAAAAACAATGATAACATTGTTTATTCTTTTTTTTTGTATTTTTTTATATTCTTTTTTATTAATTTTGAAAAAAAAAACAATCAGTTTAGCGTCTTGACCAGGACGGAAAATAGAAAGTGATCGACATAGTCGATCGATAAAAAAAAAACAATGATAACATTGTTTATTCTTTTTTTTTATTTTAAATTCTTTTTATTTATTCTTTAAAGAAAAGAAACGGAAAATAGAAATTAGTCGACAAAGTCGAACGATAAAAAAAAACAATGATAACATTGTTTATTCTTTTTTTTTTTGTATTTTTTTTAATATTCTTTTTTATTAATTTTGAAAAAAAAAAAAAACAATCAGTTTAGCGTCTTGACCAGGACGGAAAATAGAAAGTGATCGACATAGTCGATCGATAAAAAAACAATGATAACATTGTTTATTCTTTTTTTTTATTTTAAATTCTTTTTATTTATTTTTTAAAGAAAAAAAAAACGGAAAATAGAAATTAGTCGACAAAGTCGAACGATAAAAAAAAACAATGATAACATTGTTTATTCTTTTTTTTGTATTTTTTTATATTCTTTTTTATTAATTTTGAAAAAAAAAACAATCAGTTTAGCGTCTTGACCAGGACGGAAAATAGAAAGTGATCGACATAGTCGATCGATAAAAAAACAATGATAACATTGTTTATTTTTTTTTTTTTTATTTTAAATTCTTTTTATTTATTCTTTAAAGAAAAGAAACGGAAAATAGAAATTAGTCGACAAAGTCGAACGATAAAAAAAAAACAATGATAACATTGTTTATTCTTTTTTTTTTTTTTTTTTTTATATTCTTTTTTATTAATTTTGAAAAAAAAACAATCAGTTTAGCGTCTTGACCAGGACGGAAAATAGAAAGTGATCGACATAGTCGATCGATAAAAAAACAATGATAACATTGTTTATTCTTTTTTATTTATTTTAAATTCTTTTTATTTATTTTTTAAAGAAAAAAAACGGAAAATAGAAATTAGTCAACAAAGTCGAACAATAAAAAAAAAACAATGATAACATTGTTTATTCTTTTTTTTTTTTTTTTTTTTTATATTCTTTTTTATTAATTTTGAAAAAAAAAAAACAATCAGTTTAGCGTCTTGACCAGGACGGAAAATAGAAAGTAATCGACATAGTCGATCGATAAAAAAACAATGATGACATTGTTTATTCTTTTTTTTTATTTTAAATTCTTTTTATTTATTATTTAAAGAAAAGAAACGGAAAATAGAAATTAGTCGACAAAGTCGAACGATAAAAAAAAAACAATGATAACATTGTTTATTCTTTTTTTTTTTTTTTTTATATTCTTTTTATTAATTTTTTAAAAAAAAAAAAAAAAAAAACAATCAGTTTAGCGTCTTGACCAGGACGGAAAACTGGAAGTAATCGACATAGTCGATCGATAAAAAAAACAATGATAACATTGTTTCATCTTTTATATTTTTTAATTTTTTTTTATATTTGAAGAAAAGAAAGAAGAAAAAAAAAAAAAAAAAAAACAAGCGGAATTGATCATAATGGGTGGCAGGGGTTGATATAACTTCATTTGAAAATTCTTCTTTTTTAATTTCTTTTTTTTTGAAATTTTTTTTTTTATTTAACAGGAGTTAAGATCACTTACATGAGTTAACACAACACAGATACGAGAGTAGCAAAATGAGGTAACACTACCAATTCAACAAAAAATAATCAGGATCGGACACAAGGAGGAGAGTTCATTCTACCTCTCACTGTCCTTGCTGGTATCTTAAGTGTCTTGGTATCTCTTGTGTGTCGGTATCTCGGAAGTGCTGGTATCTCGTATGTGCGTTGGTATCTCTTGCGTGTTGGTATCTCTTGCACATAATAAAAAAAAATATTGAGTTAACATGATCAGTTTTATTTATCATCAGAGACAGACCGGAACTATTTGAAAATAAAATGTAGATGGGAAACAGTGAAAATTAAAATGAATGATAAAATTAAATGAGATTTATGACATAACAGACCAGATAGAGAGTAATAAAGGGAAAAGGAAAACGGAAAGGGTTCATTCACTTAGTTAAAGTTAAGACCGATTAGTCAGTTTAAGGTCTTGACTAGGACCAACAAAAAAAAAAAAAATATAAATAAATAAATAAATAACGATCAAGCTGAGCTGATCTTGTTTTTATTAAAATAAGGGGAGCGGGAGGGATGGAAGGAATAAAGGAAAAAAAAAGAAAAGGTCGATCAATTGGATCTGGTCGTCGAGAAGAAGAAGACAATTATTTTAAAGGTCGATCGGCATAGCCGATCGTTGAGAAAAATAACCAGATATAAATACAATCAGTTTAAATAAAAAAAAAAAATAAATAAATTAAAAAAAAAAAAGTTTAACGATCAAGCTGAGCTGATCTTGTTTTTATTAAAATAAGGGGAGCGGGAGGGATGGAAGGAATAAAGGGAAAAAAAAGAAAAGGTCGATCAATTGGATCTGATCGTCGAGAAGAAGAAAACAATTGTTTTTAAAAAAATGATCGGTATAGCCGATCGTTGAGAAAAGAACAGATATAAATACAATCGATTTTGGTGATCGACGAGTGGAGCGATCACTTGACAAGAAGGAAAAAAGAAAGGACCGATTAATTGGGGCTTTGGTTGTATTCCCAAGGCATGTTTTTTTTTTTTTTTTTTTTATTCATTTACATTTTTTTTTTTTTTTTTTTTTTTAAATTAATAATCACATTTTGTTCAAAAATATTTCATATTAGAGTAAAAGAAAAAGAAAAAAAGAATAAGAGAAAAAAAAAAAAAAAAAAAAACCATTGCTGGCCCCCTCACCACTCATAGAGGATGAGGAGGCCAGTAAGGCGTCACTCAAATCTATGCCAAGCCTTGGGAACTTGGATTGGGGTTTAGACCATTTATAATTAACAATTAACAATTAACCTGATTAACGTTATGATCTGACGGACATAAACATATCGATAAAATAATACAAACAAAAACGAACAATAAATAATAAATAAGCTAAAAAAACTAAATAAACAAAATGATGTGAAAGTAAGGAAAAAGAGAATTACAAGGGGGTGGAGTCACCGTGAACGTCATCAGCAGAACATCTCCTTCGATTGTAACGATATCTTGATGGAGGGGTCCGTTTTTTCAGAGTTGAACGCTCAGACTTTCTCGGCGGAGTTTCATTTTCCTCATGTTCTTCTGTGTCTGGCGGACTCAAACCTTCTGCCCATGAAGCTAATTGGAACTTCAGGGCCGCAATTTGAGACCGTGCCAAGGCGAGTTGAGCATTTAAATCGCTCGCCAGTCCCGTTAACATCATGGATTGCTCAAGCTGCTCTGCGTGAGTTGTACACCGTTGGTGATTCAGCTCCGAGAGGCGAAGTTGGGCATCCAAAAGTTGTTCTGAGAGCTCTGCCGCTTTCTCGTTTGTTTCGAGAGAGTCATCTACTGCTCGACAGTAATTCTCGAGTAAGTCAATCCTACCCTCGGACCATTGTCTCGCAATAGGTGTATTCTCTTTAACGGAGATAACGTGACTCTCTTGTCGTAAAATCTTGGTCGGCGTGCGGTCGAGAGCTTCACTCTGCGGCATTGTCGGAGGAATTGAGGCTAGAGGACAAAGAGGGGTGATATAATTAAGGGTAGGGATAAGGGGTTTAATAAGAGGAGTAAAAAGACTACTCGTAGTTGTAAAGAGCGAGAGGTAGTTCTTTGCTATCTTCATCATAGCAACAGATTCATACAGAACGGGGGTTCGGGGGGAAACTTGTTGACTAAAGTGGGTCATACGGGGACGCGCGGCACGCAAACTCTCGACCTCCTGTTGAGTATAGAAAAGTCTTATTTTACTTTCTCTTTCCTCATTACATTTGGTCTCCAATTCGTTCGACAGAAGAACAAACCTTTGATGGTAATTAAAGAGCGCCATTTCCGATAGGTCTGCTCTCTGAGTCAGATTTGCGAGCTCACGTTTCCTGTAATCTTCCACTAAGTCATATTGTCGAGCTAGTGCAGAAAGAGAAGTCTTCGATTCATCGCGTTCTGCTGTTAACCGTTGAATTACTCCTTCCAGAAGTTCATATTCTTTTCTATCTTTTTCAATAATTAAAACAGGGGGCGCAGGAGGAAGTGAGGATGGATCCTGGTTGGTAGCTTTGATCTCAACAGGTAATCCATTTAGAAACTGCTTGTCTTTCTCGAGGGAGGCTGACATCGCATTAAAGTAAAATAAAAATAGAACATAAAAAATTCGTTCTTTCATTTGCTCTAATTCGTTTTCTAAAATCTGGCATTTCAAGGAAAGTTTCAGCCTTAATTTTCCTTCTTTTTTTTTGTACAAGGGGGTTTGAGAACCCATGTCAGATTGAGTTCTTATCACTATAGCGAAATCAGCAGGAAGTGTTTGCGATCCCGTTGACATGAGTTCAGGTGGGGGAGTCTGGAAAGAGATGGAAGAAATAGAAGAGAATGACAAGGAGAGTCCAGTGAGCTCATCCTCATCTAACAAAACAGAAGGGGCCGGGGAGGAAGAACCATTGGCAATAAGTAGAATAGAAAGAGCCGATGCGTAACAAGTTTGCCAGATAAAACATTTCTCAAGCCACGATCTTTCAATGGTGAGCTTTTCGATCGTTTTCAGTTTTGTTACTTTGTGGATTTTGACTTCTTCCACAGGGAAGATTTCTTTATTTAAACTTTTTTTTTTAACAGACCGTAACTATTTGAAAATAATGTAGATGGGAAACAGTGAAAAGTATTTTCCGTCCTGGTCAAGACGCTAAACTGATTGTTTTTTTTTTAATAAATAAAAAGAAATAAAAAAAAAAAAAAAAAATAAACAATGTTATCATTGTTTTTTTTTTTTCGACTATGTCGATCACTTTCTATTTTCCGTCCTGGTCAAGACGCTAAACTGATTGTTTTTTTTTTCAAAATTAATAAAAAAGAATATAAAAAAAAAAATAAAAAAAAAAGAATAAACAATGTTATCATTGTTTTTTTTTTTATCGTTCGACTTTGTTGACTAATTTCTATTTTCCGTTTTTTTTCTTTTTAAAATAAAAAGAATTTAAAAAAAAAAAAAAAAAAGAGTAAACAATGTTATCATTGTTTTTTTTATCGATCGACTATGTCGATTACTTTCTATTTTCCGTCCTGGTCAAGACGCTAAACTGATTGTTTTTTTTTCAAAATTAATAAAAAAGAATATAAAAAAAAACAAAAAAAAAAAGAATAAACAATGTTATCATTGTTTTTTTTTATCGTTCGACTTTGTCGACTAATTTTTATTTTCCGTTTTTTTTCTTTAAAAATAAATAAAAAGAATTTAAAAAAAAAAAAAAAAAAAGAATAAACAATGTTATCATTGTTTTTTTATCGATCGACTATGTCGATCACTTTCTATTTTCCGTCCTGGTCAAGACGCTAAACTGATTGTTTTTTCTTTAAAATAATAAAAAGGATTAAAAAAAAAAAAAAAAAAAAAAAAGAATAAACAATGTTATCATTGTTTTTTATCGATCGACTATGTCGATCACTTTCTATTTTCCGTCCTGGTCAAGACGCTAAACTGATTGTTTTTTCTTTAAAAAATAATTAAAAGGTTTAAAAAAAAAAAAAAAAAAAAAAAAAAGAATAAACAATGTTATCATTGTTTTTTTATCGATCGACTATGTCGATCACTTTCAATTTTCCGTCCTGGTCAGGACGCTAAACTGATTGTTTTTTCTTTAAAAATAAATAAAAAGAATAAAAAAAAAGAAAAAAAAAAGGAATAAACAATGTTATCATTGTTTTTTTTTTATCGATCGACTATGTCGATTACTTTCTATTTTCCGTCCTGGTCAGGACGCTAAACTGATTGTTTTTTCTTTAAAAATAAATAAAAAGAATAAAAAAAAAAGAAAAAAAAAAGGAATAAACAATGTTATCATTGTTTTTTATCGATCGACTATGTCGATCACTTTCTATTTTCCGTCCTGGTCAAGACGCTAAACTGATTGTTTTTTCTTTAAAATAATTAAAAGGATTTAAAAAAAAAAAAAAAAAAAAAAAAAAGAATAAACAATGTTATCATTGTCTTTTTTCTATCGATCGACTATGTGGATCACTTTCAATTTTCCGTCCTGGTCAGGACGCTAAACTGATTGTTTTTTCTTTAAAAATAAATAAAAAGAATAAAAAAAAAAAAAAAAAAAAGGAATAAACAATGTTATCATTGTTTTTTTTCTATCGATCGACTATGTCGATTAATTTCTATTTTCCGTCCTGATCGAGACGCTAAACTGATTGTTTCCTTTTTTTAAATAATAAATAAAAAAAAAAAAAAAAAAAAAAAAAAAAAAAGAGCATCTCCCTGCTATCCTCATATCCCCACAATAATATTATACCTTTTCATTTTCTCTTTCCTTTTCTGGTCTTTTTTTTTTCTTTTTTTCCTTTTTCATACAACGTTTTTTATTTATATTTTATTTTTTTTTTTTTTTTTCATGTTTGATTATTTCCTCTTCATATTTTTTTTCTATTCTTTCTTTTTTTTTTTTTTTTTTTTTTTCTCTACCTCTCTCTTAATTCTGTTCGTTTCTTTGAAACGAAAATTCATTTGAATATTATTCCTTGGTCAGCAACCATCATTGTCGCCCTTTGGGCCTGTTAAAAAAAAAAAAAAAATAAAAAGAAAGTTTACATCGGGAATAGGGCAGGAGCCAAAAGCTCCCAGTCCGTTACTTCCCACTTATCGAAATTCATTTATCGTTCGACTTTGTCGACTAATTTCTATTTTCCGTTTTTTTTTTCCTTTAAAAAATAAATAAAAAGAATTTAAAAAAAAAAAAGAATAAACAATGTTATCATTGTTTTTTTATCGATCGACTTTGTCGACTAATTTCTATTTTCCGTCCTGGTCAAGACGCTAAACTGATTGTTTTTTTTTTTAATAAATAAAAAGAAATAAAAAAAAAAAAAAAAAAGAATAAACAATGTTATCATTGTTTTTTTATCGTTCGACTTTGTCGACTAATTTCTATTTTCCGTTTTTTTTTTCCTTTAAAAAATAAATAGAGTTGAATTTCCAGGTGAGATTTGGACTGTTAGCTTTTGGCTAAGGCCCTCCCTGAAGAGCAAGAACAAAAAAACTACTCACACCTGAAGAAAACATACACAAAGAACACACTGTAAGCTGTGCGTGTATTTTGTGTTTGTCACAACAGGAGAGAAAAGAAAGAATGTCAAGGTTGATCACCTTGCCTATCAACGCACAACATTGGTGGTCTCTACTAGACCCTGAGTGATCCCACTGGATCTCTCATCGTTCATAGTACCTATGTGAAGTTATAAAATCAAAGGTAAACTATGAACTACAAATGACTTAGCCTGTTATTATAATGCCACAGGCAGGCCCTGCATTCAGCAACTATCCAGCAGTGCTTGGATGTCCTGATCTTCTTCTAAAAAAAAGAAGGAAAAACAAAACTGTAGCTGGGATCACTCAGGATCAACAGACTACCAATGCTACCTGTTGTACTTGCTCACTATGGGGGGTGATGCCAAACACCCAGAAGTACTAAACTGCTTTCCTTCTTGCTGCCCAGGAGTTTCTGACCAGAACTAATAGAAAATAAAAAGTAGATGGGAAACAATAAAAAGTAAAATGGATATAACTGAAGTTAAACAAGACAAATGAAGTAACAGACCAGAACAGAAAGAGAATTGTAATAGAAGATTACAAATAAAAAAAATGCAAGTATCAACACATGATCAGGATACACCAGCAGCTAACAAACAACATAAAATTGAAGATCAGTTGCCAGAGTATTTCAACCATGGTAGAATACTCGCCCCTCTGGCAGGGATTATCCCAGACTTGTCCTTTAATTTAGTTGGACACCATGGCTTACAACCCTTCCAGAGGGAAGCACCATTATGACTTCTATTTTTTTTCTTCAAGAAAATCATAAGGTGGGAACAAAGAAAAATGCTAAGAGGAACCCCTTATTAACACCTAAGACATCTAAACTGCAGCACAGCTTATGCCCAATGCACTAACAGGTCATTCCCTCACACTCAGATCAAAAAATCAAAGTTCAGAGTGCATCTTAGAGTGAATGAGAGAATTTCCTCCCGCTTTTTTTGAACAAAAGAGATAGGAGAAGGGATAGAAAACGAACATAACAATAAGATTCTAAGTGAGAAACACTTAGCAGAAACACTTAGCAGCTTTTAAGGAGCTGAAAAGCAAAAAAAATATCTAAGTGAGAAACACTTAGTAGAAACAATTTGTAGCTAATTAAGCTGAAAATAAAAAAATAAAAAATTTCTAAGTGAGAAATACTTAGCAACTTTTAGAACAAATATTTCAGTAAATAACCTGTAATGATTAAACCATTACAAGTTTGATGCCAAAACTGACAAAGACTGAGTTGAATTTCCAGGTGAGATTTGGACTGTTAGCTTTTGGCTAAGGCCCTCCCTGAAGAGCAAGAACAAAAAAACTACTCACACCTGAAGAAAACATACACAAAGAACACACTGTAAGCTGTGCGTGTATTTTGTGTTTGTCACAACAGGAGAGAAAAGAAAGAATGTCAAGGTTGATCACCTTGCCTATCAACGCACAACATTGGTGGTCTCTAAAAGAATTTAAAAAAAAAAAAGAATAAACAATGTTATCATTGTTTTTTTTTTTTATCGTTCGACTTTGTCGACTAATTTCTATTTTCCGTTTTTTTTTTTCTCTTTAAAAAATAAATAAAAAGAATTTAAAATAAAAAAAAAGAATAAACAATGTTATCATTGTTTTTTTATCGATCGACTATGTCGATCACTTTCTATTTTCCGTCCTGGTCAAGACGCTAAACTGATTGTTTTTTTTTTTAATAAATAAAAAGAAATAAAAAAAAAAAAAAAAAAAGAATAAACAATGTTATCATTGTTTTTTTATCGTTCGACTTTGTCGACTAATTTCTATTTTCCGTTTTTTTTTTCCTTTAAAAAATAAATAAAAAGAATTTAAAAAAAAAAAGAATAAACAATGTTATCATTGTTTTTTTATCGATCGACTATGTCGATTACTTTCTATTTTCCGTCCTGGTCAAGACGCTAAACTGATTGTTTTTTTTTTTTTTTTTTTTCAAAATTAATAAAAAAGAATATAAAAAAAAAAATAAAAAAAAGAATAAACAATGTTATCATTGTTTTTTTTATCGTTCGACTTTGTCGACTAATTTCTATTTTCCGTTTTTTTCTTTAAAAAATAAATAAAAAGAATTTAAAATAAAAAAAAAGAATAAACATCATTCTTTCTTTTCTCTCCTGTTGTGACAAACACAAAATACACACACAGCTTACAGTGTGTTCTTTGTGTATGTTTTCTTCAGGTGTGAGTAGTTTTTTTGTTCTTGCTCTTCAGGGAGGGCCTTAGCCAAAAGCTAACAGTCCAAATCTCACCTGGAAATTCAACTCAGTCTTTGTCAGTTTTGGCATCAAACTTGTAATGGTTTAATCATTACAGGTTATTTACTGAAATATTTGTTCTAAAAGTTGCTAAGTATTTCTCACTTAGAAATTTTTTATTTTTTTATTTTCAGCTTAATTAGCTACAAATTGTTTCTACTAAGTGTTTCTCACTTAGATTTTTTTTTTGCTTTTCAGCTCCTTAAAAGCTGCTAAGTGTTTCTGCTAAGTGTTTCTCACTTAGAATTTTATTTTTATGTTCGTTTTCTATCCCTTCTCCTATCCCTTTTGTTCAAAATAAGCGGGAGGAAATTCTCTCATTCACGCTAAGATGCACTCTGAACTTTGATTTTTTGATCTTGACATTCTTTCTTTTCTCTCCTGTTGTGACAAACACAAAATACACACACAGCTTACAGTGTGTTCTTTGTGTATGTTTTCTTCAGGTGTGAGTAGTTTTTTTGTTCTTGCTCTTCAGGGAGGGCCTTAGCCAAAAGCTAACAGTCCAAATCTCACCTGGAAATTCAACTCACCCCTCGTGTGAGGGAATGACCTGTTAGTGCATTGGGCATAGGCTGGGCTGCAGTTTAGATGTCTTAGGTGTTAATAGGGGGTTCCTCTTAGCATTTTTCTTTGTTCCCACCTTATGATTTTCTTGAAGAAAAAAAATAGAAGTCATAATGGTGCTTCCCTCTGGAAGGGTTGTAAGCCATGGTGTCCAACTAGATTAAAGGACAAGTCTGGGATAATCCCTGCCAGAGGGGCGAGTATTCTACCATGGTTGAAATACTCTGGCAACTGATCTTCAATTTTATGTTGTTTGTTAGCTGCTGGTGTATCTTGATTATGTGTTGATACTTGCATTTTTTTATTTGTAATCTTCTATTACAATCCTCTTTCTGTTCTGGTCTGTTACTTCATTTGTCTTGTATAACTTCAGTTATATCCATTTTACTTTTTATTGTTTCCCATCTACTTTTTATTTTCTATTAGTTCTGGTCAGAAACTCCTGGGCAGCAAGAAGGAAAGTAGTTGAGTACTTCTGGGTGTTTGGCATCACCCCCCATAGTGAGCAAGTACAACAGGTAGCATTGGTAGTCTGTTGATCCTGAGTGATCCCAGCTACAGTTTTGTTTTTCTTTCTTTTTTTTAGAAGAAGATCAGGACATCCAAGCACTGCTGGATAGTTGCTGAATGCAGGGCCTGCCTGTGGCATTATAATAACAGGCTAAGTCATTTGTAGTTCATAGTTTACCTTTGATTTTATAACTTCACATAGGGTACTATGAACGATGAGAGATCCAGTGGGATCACTCAGGGTCTAGTAGAGACCACCAATGTTGTGCGTTGATAGGCAAGGTGACCAACCTTGACATTCTTTCTTTTCTCTCCTGTTGTGACAAACACAAAATACACACACAGCTTACAGTGTGTTCTTTGTGTATGTTTTCTTCAGGTGTGAGTAGTTTTTTTGTTCTTGCTCTTCAGGGAGGGCCTTAGCCAAAAGCTAACAGTCCAAATCTCACCTGGAAATTCAACTCCCACTTATCATTGTTTTTTTATCGATCGACTATGTCGATCACTTTCTATTTTCCGTCCTGGTCAAGACGCTAAACTGATTGTTTTTTTTTTTTTTTTCAAAATTAATAAAAAAGAATATAAAAAAAATACAAAAAAAAGAATAAACAATGTTATCATTGTTTTTTTTTTATCGTTCGACTTTGTCGACTAATTTCTATTTTCCGTTTTTTTTCTTTAAAAAATAAATAAAAAGAATTTAAAATAAAAAAAAAGAATAAACAATGTTATCATTGTTTTCTTATCGATCGACTATGTCGATCGCTTTCTATTTTCCGTCCTGGTCAAGACGCTAAACTGATTGTTTTTTTTCAAAATTAATTAAAAAAAAATATAAAAAAAATAAAAAAAAAGAATAAACAATGTTATCATTGTTTTTTTATCGTTCGACTTTGTCGACTAATTTCTATTTTCCGTTTTTTTTCTTTAAAAAATAAATAAAAAGAATTTAAAAAAAAAGATTAAACAATGTTATCATTGTTTTTTTATCGTTCGACTTTGTCGACTAATTTCTATTTTCCGTTTTTTTTCTTTAAAAAATAAATAAAAAGAATTTAAAAAAAAAGAATAAACAATGTTATCATTGTTTTTTTATCGATCGACTATGTCGATCGCTTTCTATTTTCCGTCCTGGTCAAGACGCTAAACTGATTGTTTTTTTTCAAAATTAATTAAAAAAAAATATAAAAAAAATAAAAAAAAAGAATAAACAATGTTATCATTGTTTTTTTATCGTTCGACTTTGTCGACTAATTTCTATTTTCCGTTTTTTTTCTTTAAAAAATAAATAAAAAGAATTTAAAAAAAAAGATTAAACAATGTTATCATTGTTTTTTTATCGATCGACTATGTCGATTACTTTCTATTTTCCGTCCTGGTCAAGACGCTAAACTGATTGTTTTTTTTTTTTAAAAATTAATAAAAAGAATATAAAAAAAAAAACAAAAAAAAAAAAGAATAAACAATGTTATCATTGTTTTTTTTTTATCGTTCGACTTTGTCGACTAATTTTTATTTTCCGTTTTTTTTTCTTTAAAAAATAAATAATAAGAATTTAAAAAAAATAAAAAAAATGAATAAACAATGTTATCATTGTCTTTTTATCGATCGACTATGTCGATCACTTTCTATTTTCCGTCCTGGTCAAGACGCTAAACTGATTGTTTTTTCTTTAAAATAATTAAAAGGATTTAAAAAAAAAAAAAAAAAAAAAAAAAAAAGAATAAACAATGTTATCATTGTTTTTTTTTTCTATCGATCGACTATGTCGATTAATTTCTATTTTCCGTCCCGATCGCCCGCAAACCCGCAAGAGACGCTAAACTGATTGTTTCCTTTTTTTAAATAATAAAAAAAAAAAAAAGAAAAAAAAAAAAAAAAGAGCATCTCCCTGCTATCCTCATATCCCCACAATAATATTATACCTTTTCATTTTCTCTTTCCTTTTCTGGTCTTTTTTTTTTTTTTTTTTTCTTTTTTTTCCTTTTTCATACAACGTTTTTTATTTATATTTATATTTTTTTTTTTTTTTTTATTTTTTTCCTCTTCATATTTTTTTTCTTTTCTTTTCTTTCTTTTTTTTTTTTTTTTTTCTCTGCCTCTCTCTTAATTCTGTTCGTTTCTTTGAAACGAAAATTCATTTGAATATTATTCCTTGGTCAGCAACAGTCATTGTCGCCCTCTGGGCCTGTTAAAAAAAAAAAAAAAAAAAAAAAAAAATAAAAAGAAAGTTTACATCGGGAATAGGGCAGGAGCCAAAAGCTCCCAGTCCGTTACTTCCCACTCTATCGAATTCAAATGGATGATAAAATTAAATGAGAAATAAGACATAACAGACCAGATAGAGAGTATTAAAAGGAAAATGAAATGAGGCGATCGGCAGGGGTGGAGGTTTCACGATCCTTCACGGTTTGTCACGAGTTGTCACTACCTATCACGAAAATTCACGAAAATTCACTGCCAAAAAGCATGGTGAAAAATCGTGAATTTTCGTGAATTTTGATATTGAGATTTGTGGTTTGGTAAAAAAAACTACTCAGGGGGGGCCTGAACTGCACTGCTTCGTAGTTGTCATCGGTGCTTGTTAATCCTATCGTTCTCTACAGTTTATTGTTAATACTACTTCTCTTTAATCCAGCTCTTGTTACAGTTTCATGTGGTTGCTGAACTATTCTAGCACAGGTGGGTTGATAGGCATGTGTGGTGATCGTTGAAGTGGTGGGTTCCATCGAGTTGTATGTGCAGGATTGTGTGTTCCTCATTCGCAACCGGGAGAGTACCTTCTGCCTGGTAAGTGACACAACATCTGTGCTTGTTCATACGTGGGAATCGGTCGTTTGCTTACTTGCTTCGCAACAAGCACCGCATCTCTTTTAGGGCGTGCCCATTTAAAGAGAAGGTTACGAATGGGCGCTTCGGAACCTTAGCATTTACATGCTATGTGTTATCATGCCCGCTTCGAGGTATTCCATTCCTCAGGTGGGTTCTCACATTCTTGCAGCGCAACAAGCGCCTCATCAAGTACTCTCATCGTCGCAGGCGGGCATACGCTTACCTGATGTCTCTCAGTAACGAGGAAATGGGCAACATCATGGAGTTCATGTGTGCACAATATAGTATTGTGAATGGTGTGCTCAGACGTCTCATCTCATTCTCCCGGAGCATCGCACTCCGCGACAACTTCTCCAGTTTTGGGCAGAGGTTGCACGTGACATGTCAGAGGCAGCCACAATTGACATCTCATATTTGCTGAATGATCATGGTCGGGTTGTTACAGAACAGAACAGTCTGAACGAGAATGAGCCCCCTCAGTGATTAAACCCACCGCACACGCGATGCGCCGGTCCAAAGTCCGGAACCTCACCACAAGCGATGGTCAGGAAGGGTGATGGGTCACTGGGCACAAGCGATGCCCATTTAGTTGTCAAAGTGACATGTTCAGGTGTGAGTAGTTTTTCTGTTCTTGCTCTTCAGGGAGGGCCTTAGCCAAAAGCTAACAGTCCAAATCTCACCTGGTAATTCAACTCAGTCCTTGTCAGTTTTGACATCAAACCTGTAATGGTTTAATCATTACAGGTTATTTACTGAAATATTTGTTCTAAAAGTTGCTAAGTATTTCTCACTTAGAAATTTTTTATTTTTTTATTTTCAGCTTAATTAGCTACGAATTGTTTCTACTAAGTGTTTCTCACTTAGATTTTTTTTTTGCTTTTCAGCTCCTTAAAAGCTGCTAAGTGTTTCTGCTAAGTGTTTCTCACTTAGAATTTTATTGTTATGTTCGTTTTCTATCCCCTCTTCTATCCCTTTTGTTCAAAAAAAGCGATGAGAAATTTCTCTCATTCATGCTAAGATGCACTCTGAACTTTGATTTTTTGATCTGAGTGTGAGGGAATGACCTGTTAGTGCATTGGGCATAAGCTGGGCTGCAGTTTAGATGTCTTAGGTGTTAATAAGGGGTTCCTCTTAGCATTTTTCTTTGTTCCCACCTTATGATTTTCTTGAAGAAAAAAAATAGAAGTCATAATGGTGCTTCCCTCTGGAAGGGTTGTAAGCCATGGTGTCCAACTAAATTAAAGGACAAGTCTGGGATAATCCCTGCCAGAGGGGCGAGTATTCTACCATGGTTGAAATACTCTGGCAACTGATCTTCAATTTTATGTTGTTTGTTAGCTGCTGGTGTATCTTTATCATGTGTTGATACTTACATTTTTTTTTATTTGTAATCTTTCACTACAATTGTTTAACTTCAGTTATATCCATTTTACTTTTTATTGTTTCCCATCTACTTTTTATTTTCTATTAGTTCTGGTCAGAAACTCCTGGGCAGCAAGAAGGAAAGCAGTTTAGTACTTCTGGGTGTTTGGCATCACCCCCCATAGTGAGCAAGTACAACAGGTAGCATTGGTAGTCTGTTGATCCTGAGTGATCCCAGCTACAGTTTTGTTTTTCTTTCTTTTTTTTAGAAGAAGATCAGGACATCCAAGCACTGCTGGATAGTTGCTGAATGCAGGGCCTGCCTGTGGCATTATAATAACAGGCTAAGTCATTTGTAGTTCATAGTTTACCTTTGATTTTATAACTTCACACAGGGTACTATGAACGATGAGAGATCCAGTGGGATCACTCAGGGTCTAGTAGAGACCACCAATGTTGTGCGTTGATAGGCAAGGTGACCAACCTTGACATTCTTTCTTTTCTCTCCTGTTGTGACAAACACAAAATACACACACAGCTTACAGTGTGTTCTTTGTGTATGTTTTCTTCAGGTGTGAGTAGTTTTTCTGTTCTTGCTCTTCAGGGAGGGCCTTAGCCAAAAGCTAACTGTCCAAATCTCACCTGGTAATTCAACTCTCTCTTAGCATTTTTCTTTGTTCCCACCTTATGATTTTCTTGAAGAAAAAAAATAGAAGTCATAATGGTGCTTCCCTCTGGAAGGGTTGTAAGCCATGGTGTCCAACTAGATTAAAGGACAAGTCTGGGATAATCCCTGCCAGAGGGGCGAGTATTCTACCATGGTTGAAATACTCTGGCAACTGATCTTCAATTTTATGTTGTTTGTTAGCTGCTGGTGTAATTAAATCATGTGTTGATACTTGCATTTGTTTATTTGTTATCTTTTACTACAATAACGCTTGCCTATATCTTTTCTTTTTATTCCCTGAATTTCGATAAAGTGGGAAGTAACGGACTGGGAGCTTTTGGCTCCTGCCCTATTCCCGATGTAAACTTTCTTTTTTTTTTTTTTTTTTTTTTAACAGGCCCAAAGGGCGACAATGATGGTTGCTGACCAAGGAATAATATTCAAATGAATTTTCGTTTCAAAGAAACGAACAGAATTAAGAGAGAGGTAGAGAAAAAAAAAAAAAAAAAAAAAGAAAGAATAGAAAAAAAATATGAAGAGGAAATAATCAAACATGAAAAAAAAAAAAAAAAAATAAAATATAAATAAAAAACCTTGTATGAAAAAGGAAAAAAAGAAAAAAAAAAAAGACCAGAAAAGGAAAGAGAAAATGAAAAGGTATAATATTATTGTGGGGATATGAGGATAGCAGGGAGATGCTCTTTTTTTTTTTTTTTTTTTTTTTTTTTTTTTTTTTTTTTTTTTTATTTATTATTGGGAAAACCCCTAATTCCACAAAAATAGTTTGCGAAATCGCCAACTCATCACAAAAATTTTAACCGCTCGAAACAACCCAACATGACGGGAGAATTTTCAGAATTTTCTGAGCTCCAGTGGTCTACTGGTTATGACCGCCGAATCATGACCCGGAGGTCTCGGGTTCGAACCCCGTGACATCCTTTTTTCTCTTTTTCGTAAAGACGGAAAATGTGACCAAAACATAGTCAAAGGGCGGATTGATCACCCACTGGTCGAGTTGAGACATATTCCCGTTGCAATAAATCACCAAGACCCCTCCCGTGTGATCGATCACTTTAAAATGTTACTGTGCAGTTCACCAGTGAGACTAAGACCTCCAACCAAAATTCACCAGACTTCAAGTTCCAAATTAGGTAATTTTTGTCAGGCATATTCGAACCATCGACAACAGAAATTCTCACGTTAGTAAAAGCCTTTAGAAATGTGGCTTAACGATCCTCATCATCGATTTAGGTTCGTGACTCAGAAGCCTTCGTCATGTGGCCCTCCTCCCAGCCAAACTCCCAACATGACTGGTGTCTCCAAACGAGGGGTCGAGCCGAAGCCCGTTTGTCGCCGGAATCGGAAAAGCCACGAGTCCGAAAGGACCCTAACCTCCGAAGAGGCAGCTGCCGTTCCCCCATCATTGGATAAGTAAAGCGACGATAAGAGTAGTGGTATTTCATTGTTGGTAAACCTCCCACCTATAACTACACCCGACTAGAGTCAAACTCAACAGGGTCTTCTTTCCCCGCTGACAGTTTCAAGTCCGTTCCCTTGACTGCTGTTCGCCAGATAGTAGGTAGAGGCAGAAGGAATCTCATTGGTCCATTCATGCGCGTCTTTAATTAGAAGACGAGGCATTTGGCTACCTTAAGAGAGTCATCAGTTACAAATTTGTTTTTACAGGTTGGACTTTGTACGGGACAGGCGGGCTTTTATTAGGGGCTCCCCCCTTGGGGGGGGTTGGGGGGGGGCTTGCGTCCCGCCAAGAATTTGGCGGACGCAAGCCCCCCTTGCACTCTTCCCAGCTTAGTAGGCTAAAAAACAAAAAACCCGCCGCAAGCCAAATTTTTGGGTCAAGTTCGAGTCCTGGTGGACAACTTTTTTTTGTAGGGAGTTGGCGATTTCGCAAACTATTTTTGTTGAATTAGAGGTTTTCCCTTTATTATTTAAAAAAAGGAAACAATCAGTTTAGCGTCTCGATCAGGACGGAAAATAGAAATTAATCGACATAGTCGATCGATAGAAAAAAAACAATGATAACATTGTTTATTCTTTTTTTTTCTTTTTTTTTTTTTTTTAAATCCTTTTTATTATTTTTTAAAGAAAAAACAATCAGTTTAGCGTCTTGACCAGGACGGAAAATAGAAAGTAATCGTGAGGCGATCGGCAGGGGTGGAGGTTTCACGAATTTTCACGATCCTTCACGGTTTGTCACGAGTTGTCACTACCTATCACGAAAATTCACGAAAATTCACTGCCAAAAAGCATGGTGAAAAATCGTGAATTTTCGTGAATTTTGATATTGAGATTTGTGGTTTGGTAAAAAAAACTACTCAGGGGGGGCCTGAACTGCACTGCTTCGTAGTTGTCATCGGTGCTTGTTAATCCTATCGTTCTCTACAGTTTATTGTTAATACTACTTCTCTTTAATCCAGCTCTTGTTACAGTTTCATGTGGTTGCTGAACTATTCTAGCACAGGTGGGTTGATAGGCATGTGTGGTGATCGTTGAAGTGGTGGTGCTTGTTAATCCTATCGTTCTCTAAAGTTTATTGTGGTAATGCATTCACATGGCTCTCGTAAGAGTAACAGTGCAACTTCGCGATTCCTTGCCAGCAGAGATCTTGCTGTATGTGACTAGCAGATCAAAGCTGTTAGATGTATTGGGTGGTATGGGACTAGAAGTTGAAGATGACTTGGAGGTTAGGGCTCGTGTTGCTGGCACGGATGGCATGCTGATCTGGTGCGATGAGAAGATTGGTGAGGTTGACGGTGTATCGCAATACACTGTTGCTGGGACCCTGCATCTCCGCCCACAGCCACCAAGTACAGTTGTCCCGATCCTCTTGCAGCACATCGCCATGCGCCGCATTCCGCAGTTTACCCGCCAGCTTCATGGTCTTGACTCTGTCAGTTATTGGGCTGCACGAAGAGAGATGATCCGGTGGTTGTATGTGCAGGATTGTGTGTTTCTCATTCGCAACCGAGAAAGTACCTTCTGCCTGGTAAGTGACGCAACATCTGTGACAGAAAATTCTTCAGCGCTGCACATCACTGCTGCTACAGCTACGACTGCATGCTATAGTCTTGCATGCAGACTGACACAGAGCCACCAAGCTCAAAGTAAATCATTCTGTGACACACTACGACGTGCGCTGCACCACTTCCAGCAGCTCGGAATCTTAATCACTGATCTGGCACCACCACCTCTGTCAACTTGCACGATTACCTCTGCGCTCAGTGATCGGGGTGGATCAGAATACAGGGGGTTTAAATTATTTGACCAAGATGGCAATATCTGCCTCATCCCGGAGCCTACACACCGAGTTCATTGCATTGCCTCCTGGATTGCGAAGTACTTTGGCCTCAGTGACTTCCTCCGTTCAATAGTAACGCTGTGCTTCTTCATACGTGGGAATCGGTCGTTTGCTTACTGGCTTCGCAAGAAGCACCGCATCTCTTTTAGGGCGTGCCCATTTAAAGAGAAGGTTACGAATGGGCGCTTCGGAACCTTAGCATTTACATGCTATGTGTTATCATGCCCGCTTCGAGGTATTCCATTCCTCAGGTGGGTTCTCACATTCTCACATTCTTGCAGCGCAACAAGCGCCTCATCAAGTACTCTCATCGTCGCAGGCGGGCATACGCTTACCTGATGTCTCTCAGTAACGAGGAAATGGGCAACATCATGGAGTTCATGTGTGCACAATATAGTATTGTGAATGGTGTGCTCAGACGTCTCATCTCATTCTCCCGGAGCATCGCACTCCGCGACAACTTCTCCAGTTTTGGGCAGAGGTTGCACGTGACATGTCAGAGGCAGCCACAATTGACATCTCATATTTGCTGAATGATCATGGTCGGGTTGTTACAGAACAGAACAGTCTGAACGAGAATGAGCCCCCTCAGTGATTAAACCCACCGCACACGCGATGCGCCGGTCCAAAGTCCGGAACCTCACCACAAGCGATGGTCAGGAAGGGTGATGGGTCACTGGGCACAAGCGATGCCCATTTAGTTGTCAAAGTGACATGTATGGCAAACTGAACAGGTTTGACATCGCACAGCACACCAGCACCAATGGTACCATCTGGATATCACTCACTTTTTTCACTAGAATTCACACATTTTCACACATTTTCACACATTTTCACACATTTTCACACATTTTCACGGGATTTCACTACCAGAAAACAGCAAAAAATTAAGTGAAAAATCGTGAAAAATCGTGAAAAATCGTGAATTTTCGTGTAGCAAAGTGAAAAATCGTGAACACCTCCACCCTGCCGATCGCCTCAAATCGACATAGTCGATCGATAAAAAAAAAACAATGATAACATTGTTTATTCCTTTTTTTTTTTTTTTATTCTTTTTATTTATTTTTAAAGAAAAAACAATCAGTTTAGCGTCCTGACCAGGACGGAAAATAGAAAGTGATCGACATAGTCGATCGATAAAAAAACAATGATAACATTGTTTATTCTTTTTTTTTTTTTTTTTTTTAAATCCTTTTTATTATTTTTTAAAGAAAAAACAATCAGTTTAGCGTCTTGACCAGGACGGAAAATAGAAAGTGGCTCGGATTGGGTGTTAGGTGCCCACAGGATAGCCTGGCCCATTTTGGGGGGGGGGGGGGTTTAAAAATATATATTATGAAAAAAAAAAAAAAAAGATTAAACAATGTTATCATTGTTTTTTAATTGATAAGAAGAAACTTCCTAAAGATAGATTTAAAGGAAAGCCATTCAAATTTTGTGTGTGTTGAATGATTTCTTTAAAAAGGAAACTGGTTTTCAAGAACGGGTTTTAGGGGTTTTCTGGGATTCAAAACAAAGAATTCCTGATCTTATTCTACACAAGTGTCTAAGCGTCTGCCACGATCCTGATATCTTTATGTCGGACCACACACTATACTAGCGGACTTCGACATCTCGTCCACACCGTATGTGGCTTTACAAAATATTTAGAACACTGTAAGAATCTTTCTGAGAAGCTTGAAATCATTGAGGAAACTCTCAATGAACTTTATACGAAACGATTATTAGAATAGCGATTGCAACTTTACCAAATAAGTGGTGCAAACCGCGGCGTGCAGCGGCGAAACGTCAGATGACCTCTCTTACTCCGATCAAGTAGTTCTTGGTAGCAGTGATAAGGGTTTTTCTTGGGCCTACAGAAACCTGAGAGAACTCAGAGACACGAACCACGGCTCGCGTGTCGTGAACACCTGGACACCCAGCGGAATCACCGCACCGGAACGGGAGTTCGTTATCAGGTCAAACGACTGAGGGTCTGTCATGGTTCCGCATCTGGCAAAGGTGATGATGTCCTTCAAGATTACGAAGGACCTTAGATAATTACGTGGCTAACACGGGATGATCGCGGAGAAGACCGTCGAGGATGTTGACAACATGCCTTTGAAAAGGAAGTGAACACAATGATTGTGCATTTTTTTAGTTTTCGGAAATTGTATACCTTTCTGTTTTAGATTTGAATGAATTATCTCTGGTTGTCTGTGGTGTGTTATTGTAATTAATTATTTCTTTTTTTTTTTAGGTTGGGGAAAAAAAAAAAAAAAAAACGAAATAACCCCCAAAAAACCATGAAAAGCAGATGGAATATCGCTCTTAAAGAGTGTGTGGGAAGTGATTTAAAAACACTAGTTGGAGCGCTTGATGAAGTAACTGACTGGGTTGATGGTCAGCAAGGAAAGCCTTGTAATCCAGCTCAGATTGGAGGAGGAGTTGTTAGGAAAAATTTAAATAAAGAAGTGAAGGATATTGACATCAGAGGAATAAATCCAAGAAGAAATGAACATACTTCGTGGATACTCGGTCAGGTATTAAGACAAGATTTGCTAAGACAACTACCTCAACATCATCTCAAAGTAGAAGCTCAAAAAGCTTGGCTACCCGAGACAAGACATCCATTTGTTTACAAGTCGAGGCAGTCAGCTCTTGACGAGTCTGAAACAATAAAAAACCATCTTCAATCGAATACTAAAACACCTTTAAAGGAAGCTACTATCACACGAGGAGGAGATACCTCAGTCGAATTAAAATCTAAACCACATCCGCTTCAGAATGGTGCTTCAATAACAACAGAAGATAAACTCTCACTGGAACTTGAAGAAGAAAGAAGACACGATGCTCATATTAGAATGAAGTTTGAAATATTTAATAACAGGATTTCATCAAGACAGAAAAACCGTCAATTTAAAGGTGGCAGGATGGATGTCGATAAAGATGTATATCAATTCTACTACGACGGTGACGATCTCCAGTACAATCACACCAGACCGACGTTCTTTCAAAACATAGACAAGCAACGTGGGATTATCAGGAATCTTGCACAGGATTTAGATTCAGTCAGACTTAGAAATTTTCAAAATTATATTAAAAAATTCTCCACCTTCGGATCACCTGAAACAGTCGGGGATGTTCAAAAAATGCTTTCAGAACAGAGATCTTTAGTATCTGATATGCACAACCAACAATATGTAACTGGAGCAAAGGCACTAATGAGCAGTAGAAGAAATGCTTTCTTCTCACAATCAGCAAAGAAAAACAAAGATCTCTTAAACGAATCAATCGATGCTGAGAAACCACTTCTAGAAAGAGTTGTATCATCCAAGAGAAGCACTCGAAGACGTGGAGGACCTCTTTTAGGTGATGAAGCTCATCAGGAAGCTTTATTGGATATCGCTTCTGCTGAACGCAGTTTGAGATTCAGCAGACAAAAAGTAAAAGATGAAGCTTTTGGAGATTGGAGATCAAAACGGATGATGAAAACAGGACACACACCTCTCCAACATCTTCCAGAAATAAAAAGAGCAACCTTTTGGTTAAATAACTATTCAATGCCTGGGTGTATTGAAGATCCTCGTGAGCACAACCCATTCATGCTGGCTAGAGATGCATCTCTTCCACTGACATCAGAACTGAGAGGTCATGAAGTTGGATGTTGGCAGTCAAATGACGGTGCTGGATTTCCAAACTACCACCGAGTCATAGCTGAAAAAATAAAATCACCATTCGACTACAAGAGAGCAAGCCACAGAGTGATGTCTGGATTACAAGAAAAAGCAGTCACTGACTGGAGACCAGACACCCCGGCTACTATAAATGCCTTCCTTGAGAGTTCTGGTCGCAGAGGACTCTTCAACAGAAGACCAATGACGTATGTTATCAACTAACGTAACTAAACTTTAATAAAATTATTTTCATATGAAAAACAAATTCAACCAAAAAAACAGATTCTACGACAAGACTAATCCTGACCTTCGTTTAAATGCAGTTTGGGATGATGCGGTATGCGTACTATTTTATTTATTAATTCACATCCTTAGAAAAGATCTGTTTGATTTTTTCATTCTAATAAAAAAAAAATAACAACGCAGTTGGGTGCAACAATTCATGAGGGTCGAAACGATGAAATTGACCGAGTTGCTTTTTATGAACAGCGTCTGTGTTGGGAAAAGAGGAAGGAAATCGCAATCGCACTAGGACTCGAACCAAAAGCGAATGAAACGACTGATGAAAAGTTTAAAAGAAGAGCAGAGTTGGACGATGCTGTTAAGAAAGCGATCGAAGGAGAGAACAAATCATTGCTTTCTGCAAATTGGGAAGATAGATCGCAGTTAAAAAACATCTTTTATGGAAGTAGACTCACATCGTGGAAATTTGGTGATAAGAAAGTGAACTTTCCTCTCAGCAATAGACCTCTCAAGGAAGTCCTATGTACGCTAACAATGACACAAGATAATGAACCATTCATGGGACCAGACGATGTGAAGGAACATTATTTTACTAAAGAATGGCTGTCTCATGATAGCCACATTTATAATATTCGTCGAAACGATCCGAGAGTCGGATACTTAGCTACCGCTGGTAGAAGAAGACAAAATTCCAACACGACGGACAGAGCTGGTAATTATTTTCAAATTCAAGATGCCTTATGGGAACTTCGAGTATACCAAGGTGAACCTGAACCCGGTCCCATGGACAGAACTTGGATTGAAGACACGTCACGTGTAAATATGATGAACCCTTCTTCATGGAAGGACACAGTTAATAATCTATCAAAGGAACTAGACGATAAATTAATACCGAAATGGAGAACAAATCGAAAAGAGAATATTTCTGTTGTAGAACAACATGTTAATCAATTAGAAAGCAGTGGATCAAATTGGGGGATCATGAGTCCTCAAGAAGTTGATTTCTGGAAACAATCTGATGGTTGTGTTGAAGGTCTAGAACTTCCTCGAGAGATGACTCATCCTATTTCTGGTACTAATAATATCTACTCGATGAGGAATTTATCAAAAACTCCGTGGGATCGTTTAGCTGCTTCAGACCTTTCCAGTAAAGTTCTCAACCCAGAAGACAATCAACGATATGAAGACGCAACTACAAGTTATTACTTTCATCGTAATAGAGTTCATTACTACCGTTTGGGTGTTCAGAGGTTTAGGGCTTTTGGACCAGAATTGAAAGAGCTGAAGGAACTATCAGAAAGGATCATTCCACAGTCTATGGTTCATAAGATGAAGAATCACCATGCTGTTGCTCGTCACAATATCATTCCGCAGTGGAGTAATCACATTACCAGAAATGGATCTAAATTCGTTCACACTCCAAAGGTTTCATTCGACAACATCGGACTCCTCGACGACGTTGATGACTACATCAGAGTTAACCCTCACCTCACTAAATGGGAAAATATGTAAATTATTTATTATGATGATGGAACTCAACTGTCACTGAGCAGTAGGGGAATCACATCACAAGAATTGATTTATTAGGACAACTTCAATATTTTAGTGATGTTTGTACTTCTTTAGGAAGGAAAACAACGAAAAAAAAATAAAAAAATAAAGTGTAGTGTTTACCTTACGATATTCGACAAAAAAAAAAATAGAAAAAAAAAATGGTATTGTGAGCGTTTAAAAAAAAAGGAGAGAAAAAATGGCATTATTTTTAAAACTTTATTTTCATCACAGGGAATGGTTGTACAACAGCAGGGGGGGTATGGTGTCTCCTTTTTTCTAATTAGTTGCTTTTCTTTTTCATTTATAAATTAAATCGTTCTCCACCCAGTCAGTGAAACCAGTCACAACTGGGAGGTCAACAAGACAACACCAAACGTATAATTTAATACATGAGTTGCGGATACGAAAGCTGCGGCAGCAACCGGAGCTTCCGCAGCGTTCGCAGCAACAGCGAAGTGTTAGGAACAGGTAGTTCTTTATCCAGAAAGCATTGGGTGAGTGCAGGAGCAGTAGATACTTGTCGGCTGTGCTCTCTGGAGTTTGGATTATTAAAGAGAAAACATCACTGCAGACACTGTGGTGAAGTCATATGTGATAATTGCAGCCAATTTCGTTTTATCCTTGAAAACGAGTCTGGAGGGAAGGGCAAGCGACGAGTCTGTTCTTTGTGTGCAACAAAGTGCGAACAAGACAGGCAACACCCGCTATTTCATCTGCTGGGAACTGAACTTGGAGAACAATATTTTTATAGATTCTTACGAAGTGGTGATGATGACATCGATCAGCTCTGTGAGATTGCTGAGGATCCAGAAGTACTTGAAATCCTCTTTACTCGAAACAAAGTATCGAAAAAACACCGCCCGCATATAGCGGACAGACTTTACAATTTTTCAAAACTTACTGTTCCGGGAACCCCAGCAGCAGTACCAGCTCCACCTCTAAATATAACTGAAATCATACCTGAGTCTCCTCCAAAGAAAACCATTCGCAAACCCAGCGTCCCCCCTGTAAGTAGCGACGATCATCATTCACCTCCTGCATCTAAGAATCGAGGTCCTCGTACGAAATCTAAGAAATCCGGATCAGTCTCAACTCTCATGAAGGAAAAGACCAGACTTGAGAGGGAGATCCGACAGCAGGAACAGACCTTCAGAACTCTTCAAAAACGAGTAAGTGAAATGCAAGAACTCAGATGTGAATTAGCAGTACACAGAGTCAAAGAGTCTTGGGATGCTGAATACAAGGAAGAGACTCAAAAACAGTGGAGCGAAGCAGCAGCGAAACATGAAAAAGAAGTTCGTCATCGAAAGAATGGATTCGAACAAGACATTCATCACAAACAGAACTGTTCTCTTTGTAAAGAACCACATTCAGGATGGGGTGGTGAACATCATTGTAGAGGTTGTTATCAGTCAGTTTGTACTACATGTAGCTCTGGTAGAAAGGGTGATCTCAGACTCTGCGACTGGTGCATGGCAGAGTCGGTTTTAAATTCAAAAGTTTGGCTTCAAAGAGCTTCTTCCTCATCTCATTTTCGTAACCTGTGGCTCTCCAGAATGGACAAAACCTCTCAGGGACTCATAGCCCTCTCCGGGACAGTTTCGGAAATACCTGCGGAACGCATCCAAATAGCAGTAAACACAGCAAAAATGGCCTCAGCGGGAATCGAAGATGACTCTCTTCCGATGGAAACTGGTCCAGGAAGTAACACCCACCACGATTCGATGTTGTCTGTTTTGGACAAGTGGGATTAGTCGTTTTATTCAAGTAAAGATTTCCTTACTAGTTCGGTATCTTAATATTAGTTGTTGTGTGACTATTTTTTCAGATTATGACTTAAAATCTTATTATTATCGTGTTTTCCCTTTCCCCTGTGTCGTCGGTATTTTTGCTGTCTAACGATTAATAAAAATAAAAGACTCATCTGAATTTATTCTTTTTTTTTTTTTATAAAAAAATCTCCGCGGACTTTGCTGTTAGCGAAGACCTGACTAGTTGGGTAATGTCATTATTCTCTTTTATTTTTTACATAACAAAAGTATTATAAATTCGACGTAGTTGAGGTCGTCCTCTTGTCTTCTCAGTAATCAGGTTATCCTTAGTAAGATACCTCAAATAACAACAAATAAAGTGTCATTGCTGTTCGTAAAACCAATTACCGTTGCTCCAGGTTTTTCTTCCGTGCGGTGCGCATCCTTTAAGAATTTTTTTTTTTTTTTAAATTTCATGTTCAACTCCCTGGGAGTTGCTTTTTTTTATCAAACTAAAAGTACAAAAAAGGAGGAGCAGTACTACTCTACCTCATAGTCAAAACAGATTATAAGGTTTTTTTTTTTTTTTTTTAATACTTTTTATACCAAGACCATCAGCTGGGATTAATAAAGGTAAAAGGGAGATGGCGTAATTCTGTCGACACAAATTTCTTGTTTGAAAAAAAAATTAATATTTTCTTTGTTTAGTGTTCGTTATTTTAATTTTTGGTTATTTTCTTCTATCCTTTTTGTGATATATCCTCCTTTCTTTGGAGGATTCTTCGAGTGGTATGACTCTTTAAGAATAAAAAAATAAAATAAAAATAAAAAAACTTATTATTTTTCTTTCTTTCTTTCTTTCTTGTTTTTTTTTTCCCCCTTTTTTTCATTCCCTCGTCCTCAAGCAATCATCAACAAAGTTGAATTGTGAGCAGTAAAATTGTAATGTTCTGGCTTGTTGAATTATTGCTTTGACAAGGGAAACTTGATCATAGTGAGGAAGAAAAACATTTTAGAGATTTTTTTTCAGTCTTATTGTTCTTGTTGTAGTTCTCACAAAAAAATCAAAAAAAGATATCATGGCCTTGAGTACCCCCCCCTCTTTACTCTTACTTATACTTACATATATGGTTGCAGGGGGGGGGCTTCATAAATAATATATGTGTTCTTTTTTAAAAAAAAAATGGTATCCTTAATCTATTGTCAGTCATGACGCTTAGCACACATATGAATTATCTGTATGGGGTTGCCGCAACCATTAATATTTCTCTTTCTTAAAAACTCCTCCCCGCAGCTTACTGTTATACGAGTGTGGTGTGAGGTTGTGGGGGGGGGGGGGGGGGGGGGGGGTTAGGGGGGGGTACAAGCTGTCGATAAAGTACTTTTTCCGAATTTTGGTAAATATAACCTTCCCGGGGGCAAAAAATACCCAGGACCCCATCAGAACCCCCAAAAATGTGATTTCGGGGCCGAAAAAACCTCGATTTGGCTGATTTCGGCAAAGGAATGAAAAATCTCAAAAAGTGTGGACCGTGTGGTACCTGGGGGTCCAATTTTGAGGCCTGTGAAATGCACCTTCAAATAATTTTTTTTTACAATGAGAAGAGGTGAGTCTTGGTGTGCCCCTGTATGCGCAGTTTGCTAATATACCATTTCCGTATCAGTTTCCACCTCAAGAACACGCCACGAAAGAGAGCAGCGCTCTCGCCCGGCCATGCTTGAGGTCACGAGGCTCACGGGCAGGATAACGCAGCTGAAAACGATGTTCTGCAGGGCAGCTCACAAAGTCATTCTGCGGAGGAGAGCATTGATCCTAGAGTGCATGAAAACACCTCCCGAGACATCCCTGAAGTCACTCAACAGCACTTGGACAGTCAGAAGTAAGATACGCGTGAGAAAGGGGTCCAGAAACGTCCAGTATCTGAATCGCGATCACAGAAGGCTCAGAGAATAGAGAAAGCGTCACGTCTGTACCCCAAACAGGGATAAGCCTGAAGACAGCTGTAGTGGTAGTGCCTCAAATAGCAGTGCCATAGATAAGCAGCAGCGACATAGGGCAACATGCCCCATCCAAAAAGCCGTTCAAGGCATCACTTCAGAAGACCCAACCATACTCACCAGCGGGGCATACAAGACACTCTAGTACATGCAGCATTCGAAGAAGTACGGAAGAGACATCCGCTTGCAACTGTACCCAAGCGAGGGGGATTTACTCCTAGAGTCTTGGAGTCGTAACTACACTGCAGATATTGCGGCAACAAGGGATCGGCGCAGAGAGATCCAACAAAGCCCTGAGTGAGTGACACAGTTGACGTCGCCGGTGCACAGACAGAAGGGAAGCGGGTCGAAGTCCCCGACTATATCTCGAAGGACAGTCCGACATGTTGATGAATTCACAGGTGATCTGTCAGTGACCTGACTTCTTGAAGCAGCAGCTTCCTTCTCACCCTCCATCACATCGCTGCAACATGATACTTCCTCTAGTGCCCGTCATGCTCGTGGGCTGAAGCTAACAACCGTGGCGTTCGTTGTCCGCACCCCTCAAGGGATGGGGAGGTTATTCAGTGTGTTGTTGTTGATAGTTCTTAGTCAACTAACGGAACCATTGGAGTGAGGGCTGCCCTACTGATAACGTACAACATATTCCAGAGGCACACGGACTTCCAAAGGCTACCACATCAACGCAGGACCACCAACCCTCTTCAGATTGGCAAGAACAAGCACAACAGGAAGCGCTACAGGGGCTGAAAGTACCACTCCGTCCTCACAGGGAAGACCTCTAGACAGCAAGGCCTAATGCTAATCTGCCATCCGCATCCAAGGATTGGTCCTCTGTCTATCTTGTACAGAAAGAAGCACAGCTTCGAGCCGAATTTCGAAAGCTGAGCACATGGGATGTTCAAGAGAAGGCCAGTAGCCTAAGCATCGAAGATGGGGGAATTAACAAGGCCGGTCTGGTGGAGCATATTATTAAAGTTCAAATCAGGCCGATAAAAATAAAAATTGGGTTCCCATTTCATTCCCCACTCAACTCAGAGGGAAACCCTGGTTATGGATTGCTCAATGCACGGAATTACTTGTAATTTTTGTGAGCCCTCCTAACACACCCCTTGTTTTCACCCCCCTCAGGTACCACACGGTCCACACTTTTTGAGATTTTTCAAAGACTTGTTCTAAAGTGCCGAAGAACTGTTTCTTTGGATCGCAATCCCCATTTTTGGGGTATATGTTGCAGTTTTCATAATTTGGGTGCCCAAAAAACTTGTTCTCCGGAAAAAAACCGAAAGTGCCCAAAATCTCCGTAAAATCGATGCTTGTACCCCCCCCTAGGGGGGGGGGTGTCTGCAGCATTTTGTGCTTTTTTTTTTAAATATCATTATTCATTTTTTGTTCAATTCTTTCCTTTTATTTCTATCAAGGTCGATTGATGTCGTTCATGTGATTTCTTTTTTTGTTTCTCGCTTTTTTCAAAAATTAAAAAAAAAACAAACATCTGATGAAAAAAAAAGATAAATATAATTGTTGACGACGGTTTTGTTATTATCTTCACAGGTCAGGTGGGGGGTACTCCTTTTAACTAGCGTCGCGTGCTGACTGACGGAGTCTTACTACTGTTTGAACAAATGTCTTGTTGTTTCCTTTTTTTTAAAAAAGAAAAAACTCCTCTTTGAGGATTTTATTGTTATTTTGCCGCACTAACTACTGTCTGCTCGCGAATTCTCACTGCTCCTTCTTCGGTCTCTCAAATGACATAGCTTACTTTAGACAGTTTTTTTTATAAAAAAATAATTATATTGGGTAGAGAGGGGCCCGAATAGTTTCCCTTTACTTGTCCTGTTGATTTGGTTTGATTTAATTCAATGTTTTGTGTGCACACGTATTTAGGTTAAACCTGAATCGATTTTTTTTTTTTTTTTTTTGTTTTTATTTTACTCTATCCTGGCTTCTTAAGGAAAAATTTACACTCGCGGTGAAAGTCAGAAAGTGCGATATGTCACTCCTGGCTGAGTGTGAAGTTTTTTTTTTTTTTTTTTTTTTTTTTTTTTGCATTTAACAACGAAAAATAATGTTGGCAGCACACATAAACCTCCTTTAGCTTTATCAGTTTAAGTCGGTTCACGGTTTCGTGCACAAACAAAAATTTAATTGCACACATGGTTCAGGGTTTAGGAATTAATATCCTACACAGAACACCGGCAGTCGTCAGCCCTCTTAGTCGATGCAGACACATTTTTTACACGGAGGGACATCATGGAAGCGATAAAGTAGAGCTACCCTGTCGGATGGACTGCTGAAGGTCTCGTAGACCGCCGGGGGTGTAAAATTTCCATTCGAAGCCTCCCATCGTAAAATAAAAACGATTGTTTGGATGCGAAATCAGATACAGATTTTCATGTGGGTGGGTTTCCCACTCATGCGTGAAGTCTGATCTAATTTTCATTAAATCAAAATTGATCAATTTTTAAAAAAAATATTTATTTTTTTTTGACTCTTTTTGTCAAATTCCACAGCCATGCATGTATCTAAAAAATGTGCACTCTGTGGTGTAGAAAAATGATGCTGTCTGAAAAAAAAAAAAACTTTAAAATTTAAAGAAAAAAAAAGAAAGGAAATAACTAAGAAAAATCTATCATTTTTTAAAACGCTAAGTATTTTTTTTCCTCCTCACCCGAGACTGTTGGTATTCTTATGTTTATATACAACCAGGGCTGTTGACTAAAAAAAAGGTTGTTTTTTTTTTTAGAATCCCGGTCTCATCAAAATCACCTCATCTGGTGAAGTAATATTATTTATTTTATGGAATTGTCCATCCCTCCGACTAATGTGGGATTTTATAAAAGTAAAAAAAAATTGTTGAGTTTATATTTTTGTTTATTTCAATTTTATTTCATTCAGACAGAGTCTTACATATAAAGCTACCAAGGGAATGTCGGATTACAAAGTGAAGGAGATTTGTCCTCGATGGTTCTAATACACTAACACAAGGCCGGGTGTAATGAAACCATGTACGATGAGTAGTCTTCAGACCACTACCGTGACTGTTCTCAAGGATATGAGTCGTGAACTTCGGTGGCAATCTCACCCCTTCTTTTTTTGTTTTTTTATTTCAAATTTATTTCATTCAGACACAGTCTTATATATAAAGCTACTAACAGAATGACGGATTATAAAGTGAAGGATATGAGTCTCGCGAACTTCGGTCGCAAGGAGATCGAACTCTCAGAGAATGAGATGCCAGGACTGATGGAGCTGAGATCTGAATATGGGGAGTCGAAACCATTAAAAGGATCAAGAATCGCAGGATGCCTTCACATGACTATTCAGACAGCTGTTCTTATTGAAACCCTCACCGCTTTGGGTGCTGAAGTACGTTGGGCGTCTTGCAACATCTTCTCCACACAGGACCACGCCGCCGCCGCCATCGCCGAACGCGGCGTTGCTGTCTTCGCATGGAAAGCTCAAACAGAGGAAGAATACAGATGGTGCATAGAAATGACCCTAAAGGGATTCAAAGACGGACTCGAACCCAACATGCTTCTGGACGATGGCGGTGACCTTACCACAATGGTTATTGACAAGTACCCGGAATTAGCTAAGAAGATAATTGGAGTTTCTGAAGAGACTACGACTGGTGTGATGACGTTGAATAAAAGATGCAGAGCAGGGACTCTACCATTCCCTGCAATTAATATAAATGACAGCGTCACTAAGTCAAAGTTTGACAACTTATACGGATGCAGAGAGTCGTTAGTTGACGGGATCAAGAGAGCAACAGACGTAATGATTGCAGGAAAGACCTGTCTCGTAACTGGATTCGGAGATGTTGGAAAGGGATGCGCCTCAGCTTTGAGAAACTTTGGAGCTCGAGTGATAGTAACAGAGATTGATCCAATAAATGCTTTACAAGCATTGATGGAAGGCTATCAAGTTTCGACTATTGAAGATGTCGTTGAGTCTGTTCATATATTTGTTACTACTACGGGCACTGATGATGTCCTAACTGGAGATCACTTCCCACATATGATGGATGACGCTATCGTTTGTAACATCGCTCATTTTGATACTGAAATTCAAGTTGATTGGTTGAATAAAAATTGTAAACAAAAAATTGAAATAAAACCACAAGTTGACAGATATACGATGTCATCGGGAAGACATATTCTGGTCTTGGCTGAGGCTCGAACTGTTAATTTGGGATGCGCGACAGGTCATCCTTCATTCGTTATGTCTGCATCTTTTACTAATCAAGTCCTCGCTCAGATAGAATTGTTTACGAAGTCAGACAGTTATCCAATTGGTATTCAGAAGGAAGTCTTTCTCCTTCCAAAGGAATTAGATGAAAAGGTCGCTGCTGCGCATCTCCCAAAACTTGGTGCGAAACTGACGAAATTAACTGCTAAACAAGCTGAGTACATTGGTGTGAGCGTCACAGGTCCATTTAAGCCTTCCCATTACAGATACTAATCGTATTGAAACTAAACTTCTTCTTCATGTTACCGATCGATGGTTCAAAAAAGTGTTGTTTCCCTTTTTCTTTTTTTTTTTTTTTTTTTTTTTTTTGTGAACCAAACAAAACCATCTTCTTACTCGATTTCGTGTTTTTTAATAAAAAAGCAAAAAAAAAAAAGAAAATTCAGCTGCAATCACAGAAAGGGAGTTTTGAAATCGTCGTTTCTCTGCTGCTTTGATTTTTAATTATATTTACAGTTGAAGGGAAAATGGAAACAGAATGGAGGGGGAGGAGGGAGGTGTTGGTTATTCCATACTTTTTCGTAACTTTTTAAGGGGTTGAAGTATTTTTAATCTTTTCTCTTCACAGTTATAAAAGAAAACAGTTTCAGGATAATGGGTTTTTTTGGTAGTTCGAAAAAGGCACCTGCACCATCTGCTCCTCCAGCATCGAGAGCGTACCCAGCTGGAGGTGGTTATCCTCCTGTTCCAGCTCAGGCTTCAGGGTATCCACCAGTTCCAGCACAGGCATCTGGGTATCCAGCACCGGTACAGGGTGGGTACCCACCTGCTGCTGCGGGAGGTTATCCTATCCAGCAACCAGGTCAGGGTGGTGGTGGTTATCCTCCACAGCAAGCTCCGATGGGTAATGCTGGTAGTTATCCTCCTGTGGCAGCTCAGGGATATCCGGGTCAGTTGCCCGCATTCTTTAATAGTATGAGATACCATACAGAACGAGATTATGTTGTTATTGTTGATAAGTCGGGTTCGATGAATGCGAAAGACAGATGTTCAAAAACTGGAGCGACAAGACGACGATGGGACAATGCTCGCAATGCTATCGAAGCAGTCGTGGCAAAGGCGTGTGAGCACGACGAGGATGGGATCACTCTCTTTTTATTTTCAGGTGATTTCGTTAAGTTCGACAACGTAGATTCACCAAATCGAGTAATTGATATTTTCTCTCAAAATGGTCCAAAAGGAAGTACTAACTTGACTGGAGTGCTACACGCTGCTTTCACAGATCATTTTAAAAAAGTTTCACAAAATGATAAAAAACCAACAACGATACTTGTAATCACTGACGGTCAACCTAATGACGAAGCCTCAGTAATAACAACTATCCAAAACGCCTCTAATGCCATAGCGAGAGATGAAGACCTGTCAATAACATTCATCCAAATAGGTGACGATCCTTATGCTGAAAAATTTCTAAAAAGACTTGACGATGAACTCGATTGTAAATTCGACATAGTTGACACCCTAAAAGACGATCTCCTTCAAAGAGGACTTTCTTTTGAAGAATTAATTAGATTGTCTGTCACTGATTAGTTCTATTTTTGAGTAATCTATTTTTTTTTGAAAAAATTTTTTTTTTCATATCTTGGGAATAAGGATGACCCCCTAACCACTCCCTTATACCGCCCTTGAAGTAGTTATGTGTTATAATTCTTGTTTGGATGTTTTTTATATATTGATTACCTAACAATCTTTTATGAAAAAAAAAAACACAGAAAAAAAAAAAAAAAAATCAGAGTCTGAATGCGTTTGTTTACTTTATTTTGGACTTATGAAAAAAAAAAAAAAAAAAAAAAAAAAACAGTAGTATTTTTTTTTGTATCTTGAATGAATTTTTTTAAAAAAAAAGAAAAAAGTTTTTTTTTCTCTCATTTGCATTCGCCCACTTCTATTTCCAATGATATGAAGTAGAGAGAGGATTATTAATTGATGTCCTGCCGACTGATTTGAATCGATTTTTTCCCTTTCCTTTCTTTGTTTGTCTTGCTGCTTAATGTTATTTATTACGTGACTGTCGTTAACATGTTCCATAAAAAACAACAGGGAAAAAAAATAAAATAAAATGGGATGAGGCATTCCCTCCTAATGTCATTGGCATTACGGTATTATGAATTATATATTTCTTCAACAGCTTTTTCTTATCAAAAAAAAAAAAAAAAACTTTAATAACAAAATGCCTGAGGACAATGACTACAACAAAATCACAAAGGCCACTTCAAGCACTGCTATATCAACGAATTCCAGTAAGGTTCGAGTTACAAGTGACCAGCAAGTAATGAATCGACGTCCATTTGGACATGTTTTGAAGCATTCCGTATATTTTTTGGGACTGTGGTTGTATATGTTATTGGCAGTCTGCATACCTTACGGAAAGAACGCTGAATACGTATCTGATCAGCTCCACACTTCAGCTTACTACATGATATCATCAGGTTCTGGTGTCTTGCAGGGATGTTCTTTGTTCTTTGTAATCCACGGTTGTATCGGACCTCACAGAGGAAAAATACTCGGATACATGTTCATCGCAATGTACCTCTTAGGTGGTATTCTGTTGATCATAGGTCGTGGTATCGCAACAAGTTTCTTCTGGAGTTGCAAAAGCGATCATAAATGTAAATATGATGGTAGTGAAGCTGCATTCAGAACTATGAGTATCGGATTTTTATGTGGAGAAGTGAGTTTTACGGTGATGGGAATGTTGCTGGCTCTTCCAGACTATGGACTTATGCATTATTAATTGGTTCTTTTTAAATTTTTTCTTTTTTTTTTTTTTTTTTTTTTTTTTTTTTTGAATTATTTTTAGATAACGTAGAAAAGGGCACTGAAAAAAAAAAAAAAGAAAACGCACATTAAGAATATGATGTTGGGACCCTTAGCACAATATTTTTTATCTAACTCTCACTGTTGGTTCTTGTGAAGCACAGGTTATCTATGCTTATGTTTGTCTCCTTTCTTCCTTTGAAGTACTTTTTTTTTTTTTTTTTTTTTTTTCATCTTATTTCCTTTGTACGTGAAAGAGGAGATCACAAAACCACGTGAACTTGAATAGTTAAATAATCAACCAAAAATATATCGTTGAAACAAAAAAAACATAGGGGGGAATCCTGACTGGAGTCACTTTCTGTGTCTCATCTTCCTACAAAAGATGTCTTTTGTTTCATTTGCACTTGAGTTTAGAATTTTTTTTTTTTCCCTTACAAAAAAAAAAAAAAAAAAAAAATCGAAAATAGAAAATAGAAAAAAAATACATAATAGACAATTTTGGTTAAAAAAAATATTTTTCTTGATTAAAAAAAAAAATAAAATTTAGAAAAAATTTCATCACCAATAACAACAAATAACATTTGATAACTGAAAAAGAGCCCTATCGGAGATTTCTTCAACAGTTTGCTCGTACTTTCTTTTTTACGATTTCAATTTAATTCTTCATTACCCTGGTCCTTACACAATCCAACATAATGGTATTGTTTGGTTAAATTTTAAGGAACCATGTTCGCTGCATGATTCATTCGCCCCCTTTTTTTTTTTTTTAAAAAACAACGTTTATATTGTTCTTAAAAGGTAACTATGGCATCGCTTGAATTTTGAAAGGTGTTATAAAAAAAAACTAGTGTTTTCGGTTATGGTGAACGATTTTTTTTTTTTTTTTTCCCCTTTTTTTTTCTTTTTGCTGAACAGGTTTTTAGCGTCCAAAAAAAAAAAAAAACAAGAAAAGACTACAGACTGGGCTGTGACGGTTATATTTGATATGGCATTTCGAAACTCTTGCTGTTCTTTTTGTGTGTATTCTTTTGTGTTTTTTGGGTAATTTCGGATACTTATGTTTGCCCTGGGTTTCGCAATCTCTGTGGTGTAGAAGTAGGGAAAAAAAAGAACGAACAAAAAAAAAAAAAAAAAAAGAATACGATACAACAAATCGTTTATACTCTCGTTCTTCGAAGAGTTGTTGTAGCCTTGCCATTGGCCACCGTGATATGATGTGCTGTGCGTTCTTGTTTCCTCTCTCTCAAATTTCATATTTTCATATTTTCATATTTTCATTTTTTTTTTTTTTTTTGCGGTTCGGTTTTCAACGTCTGCTCAGAATAAAAAAAAAGTAACCTTATCTCTTGCTCTTCTACTGTCTTTTTTTCGCGGACACCTCTCTCTCTCTCTCTCTCTCTTTCCCGTTGTTCCCTTTGTAGGAAGACTCTGGTTTTGGTGTTACTTTTTACCATAACTCTGAACTTACTCTCTGTTTGTGGGAAAAAATAATAATAATATTTATATACAGTATTCTTATTCTATTGTGAGTGTTTCGACGCTTTCTTGATTTTTTTTTTTTGAATTGCAATAACAATTAAAAACAAAAAAAAAAACATTCCTTCATAAAGGGAAAAAAAAAAAAAATACGAAAAAAATCATGATTGCAGGCATTCTACATCCTTTTTCCAGCCGCCTTCGGCACGCGTAAGAGCGAGTCAATAACAGGAGGTTTAGAAGTGGTACCAAAATCACTGTCAGTCGTCGTCTTTCAATTTTTTCGATTTCAATATTTGTTTTTTCCAATCTGACTATGTTAGTATTATATTTTTGTTTGAATATTCGACGCATCCGATTTCTTTCGAATTTTTCGATGAAATATACATAATTCGTAGTTTTTAAAAAAAAAAAAAAAAAAAAAAAGTTAGTTCAGATTGCAGACAGGATCCTGTCGCGGTTTTCAAATCTAAATAATTTCTTCTCCGACGAAAAAAGAAAAATGGTCGCACTACTTGCAGGTACAGCTAAAAGCGTTCCCCTTTTTTAGCAACGATCATCTGTTCTATCTATCGGTTTGTTGTTATATTTCTGTTGTTTTTTTTCCATACATCTTTCTGCTCCCTCCATCAGTTGGCACGCATGTAGTGTTTATGTTTGCTGTGCGACATTTAAAAAAAAAGGCCAAAACAACACAAATAGTTTTCAGAACAGAGGTGTTTTATCAGAAAATTCCATGACTGTAAACCGTCCAGTTCGAACCTGGGTGGGGATGTGAGCACGGTATAAGCCATGTTCGCATCTCGATGCGTCCCATTTTTTAATTTTGTAATAAACGCCCCTCTCCATTCTGAAACTATTTTGTGTAGTAAATGCCTTAGTTTGTTTGCCAAAAAAAAAAATTAAAAAAATTAATAATTAACAATTTGGAAGATGATAAAAAACTTCATTCATGCTACCAATTGAAAACAAAATAATTTTTTTTTTTTTTTTTCCCCCCCCTTGAAATAACAAAAAAATATTGTAAAAAGAGTCCCAGATAAATAGATTTCACGTTATTTTTCGTGTGCTAATTAAGACATTGAACTCAGTCTCTTTTCTTTGTTTTTTTTTTGTTTTTTTCTCCTCTGTTCATGTGGACATAACTACCTTAATTTATTTAAAGTGAGTGCTCCGCTAGTAGTGTGCTACGAACTAGCAATTGTTGCTAACAACCTTTTTTTTATGAAGATTGTTTATTTCTTGACGAGACTATAGGCGAAACCTACACTCTGCCGTATTACATTATACCTCTGGTTTTGGTTTCTCAGGGCTCACGATTAATTCAAAATTGAATAACTCGATTCCATACTGCAATGAATGACAACACGGAAAAAGAGACATGTATGCAAATAAGTTAGAAACATTTATTATAATGTAGAGCATGTACGTCAATTGCAGAGTGTTAGCCTGTATTAACATTTTAGTCACTTGTGTCATGAGTTTTTTAATTTTATTATTGAGTTCTAATACAATACAAGAGATTTATATTCGTATGAACCTAATCAAACAGTCTTTCCCTGTTCATTCTTCTGTTCAATTTATTCCTTTATGTATTTTCAACCTTAGACAACAATCGGAAAACTGACTATGACATACTGTGTTGAGGACGCCCCCAGTCAGCCTAAGCTGTACCACAACAGTACTAAATAAGATTGGGGTGCTGTCCCTCATGGCTTTCTCTTATCGTATCAGCAATGCACGGTATGTCAATGTGGTGAACTTTCTTGTCTATATCCATTCGCATCACCTTTTTATTTTTTGCTTCGACATCGTCGGAGAAGAAAAAAAAAAACTATTTAGATGAAGAGCCGTTTATTTTTGTTTTGTTAAAAAAAAAAAATTTTTAGAAATCAAAATTTTTTTTTCTCCCTGTAAAAGGCTAAGTTAAGCATCACCATAGTCACTGTATCCTTAACCGATGTTAAACCATCGCTATGTTAACGTGATACAAAACAGTTGTATTTTACAAATTCAAACATTCAATCCCCCTTTTCTCTGCTCCCTCCTAGGATACAAAAGATACATATTTTCCTCTTCCTTTTCTTTAATTATTACTATTATTATTATTATTTATTATTTTCTTTTTTGAAGTTATAAAAATCAAACCAACTGTAAAATTGGTCCTGACTATGATTTTTCTTTTTATTTATAAAGCCGCTATCAGTTTCCTTAATATTATTGCTCTCTTCTTTACATCCCTTCTTTGCTTATGGGAGAGAACCGATCCAAGTTGTAAGGAATTGGTGTCACTGTCATGAGGGAAAGAAGAAGAAGAGGAAGACGAAATAATTTCCTTTCATTTCGCAGTATTTTGTTTCAATAGGATTTTTTTTTTTTTGCATCCACACTTTTTGTATGGTAGGAAATATGATTGACCCGATAGATCACAGTTCACAATTCCGTTCTCCGTTTTGCCCTCCGTGTTTTTCTCCCTTTTCCTTTTCCCTAGTTGCGTCGCTGAAACTAAACCAAACCAACTTCTTACTTTTAGGTTAAATCGGTCTCAGCGACTGCGAAAAAGCAAAAAAAAAAAAAAAAAAATTGGTGGAAAAATTCTTTAACCCCATTATACTTCACCCCTCAGGAATTACCGAACAAGATCAAGGCTCAATCATATTTTTTTTTTTTTTTTTTTTTTGTGTATCCATCCCTATTGTGTTAAAAAAAAAAATTGGTGGAAACTATAAAACGATATTCTCCGGATTCATTTTAATCACCTAACTCTGATAGACTACTATTTTTTTTTTCTCTCTCTGGTCTTTTTTTTTATTATTTTTTTTCATCAGAGCAAAGGACATAACGGGCGAGCGAGAAAAAGAAAATGAAAGAACAGCAGCTTGCCTTGTTGTCTTTTTGTTCATAAAAAAAACTTGATCTTTTTTTTTGTGGGAGGGGGGGGAAAAAAAAATATACGAAGAAACAAAAAAAACAACAACAACAACAACAACACATACCTAACAGATCTTACCAACGTGTGTTACCTTCGAGTGTTGTTTATCTTTTTGCTGCAGTTTGCTTGTGAGAGGAAAATATTTTTTTGCTTCGAAGTGATTTTATTTTTTCTTTTTTCTGACGATAGTTGGATTCCATCTCGACAAAGGAGAGATTCTTATTTTTTTTTCCTCGTCAAAAACATTTTGAATATTTTAAATAAAACAACAAGTATGATGAAACATCTGTTTTTTTTATTTTTTTTTTTTAAAAGTTTTTTAAATTTCAAAATTATTTAATCTGAATATAGGAAACATTACAAAAAAAAAAAATAATAATAATGGGAGGCGATCAAAAACGAAAAAAACAAAAAAAATCATCTAAGAAAAGAGAACCACCAAAAATGTTTGATAGCAGACCTGATGATGATGAACTTAAATGGGTGTCCTCAACAAAAATTGAAGGGGAAGACGAGCAGTATAAATCACCACTCAGAGAAGGTCTGACAGTTGATCAACAAACACAGTACTCAATATTACGTAGGAAGGGTGGTTGGTTAGAAGTAAGAGATGAAGTTGATAACGGAGTCTTCTATGTTGAAACTCAAACGATGAAGACGACTTGGAATGTAAACAACACTCCTTTTGAACCACCAAAGAAATCAATAAACGCATTGACAAAAACTCTACGAGAATGTAAAATGGATCGTTGGAAAATTTTACTTGGAGAGCAACCAGAAGCGACGTCGCCTCCGATAACTTCAAGACCGTATCCGACGTCACCTTTGACACCCATAACACCTCAGGGGATGATAAGTTCTTTTACGAAAGGTCAATCATTCAGACTCGGAATAGCGAATGGGCTTAGCTGTCCTTACACTGGAAACACCTATCCGTTCGAAGACTATCTCAGCCTCGCGAAAATAAGAAAAATTGAAGTAAAAAAACTACTAAAACACTACGGAGTCCCTGACGAATACGTCTACATCACTGAACCAGAAGTATCTTACTTAGAGAGACAACCTTACAATGAGATAAGCAGGACGTGTTTTAAGACGCTACTAACAAGTGCGTTGCGATGGGCGAGAGGGAATGACGGAGATCGGGCAGCGAAGACTCTCGACAACAGACTTCAAAAGTTATTTTTAGAACTGAAATACGAAGCTGATTCACTTCATTCAAGTGTTAACACTTGTAGAGGATCACCTTTGAGAACATTTGAGGGAAGTATAAAGAAATGTTTGAATTCTAATCCAATTATAACAATTGGAACTAAAGTTATCCCACATCCTGAAAATTGGAATTGGGGATCTCAAGAACATGGTCACTGCTATGGAACAGTTGTTGAGGTACACGTCCTCACTGGATGGGTTGAAATTAGATGGTCAGCGACGGGCATATTAGGAATGCACAAATGGCCTGAAGAACTTCAATATTACACCGAACCTGGTAATCGGCTTTCTAAAAACGAATAGTCACTTCAACACACGGTATGGTCGACCCGCAATAGGTCTCCTGAAAAGGATTGAAAATCTGTACGTGAAGTGATGTTGTCTGACAAATCTTACACAGCAAACATGCGCACCTTGTATCTTTCCGCGCAGCGCATTCTTTTTTATCTTCGCACTCGATAACCCACAACCTGTACCCTTAACTGATGTCAAGATGTCGTTTGCTTCGTTAGTGGGGTTCGATATATTTCTAATAAAACCCCAAAGGGGGTGAGACAAGATGAACAAAACAAACAAGTTCTTCCTTATGTTGTTTTTTATTTTTATTTTTATTTTTATTTTTTTTTTGTAGCTTCTGTTTTTTTTTTTTTTTTTTTTTTTTGTTTCGTCTTTTTATAGCTGCGTTGTTTTATAACAAAACTCACATTATATTCAAACCAAATGGTAACATAATTAACCATGTTGACGTGGTCTCTTTACTGAGGACAGACTCCTTACTTTCTTCACTGAGAGAACTGGTTAGAGTCGGCTATCAAAGTTCGATTTGATTCGGTTGTTGTTGTTGTTGTTTTTTTCTTTCTTATTTCGCTTCTTAAGAATTATTATTTATAAATATCACAAAGTTACCAACCACGCGATGAAATAGTCTTACCCGAGCAGCCGTGTAGTTGATGACTGGGGGAGTTGTTTATTAATTTATATTTCCCCTCTGATAGTATTCTTACCGAACTAAGATGTCCGGATGGGGTGAATCTGCAGGAGGAGGTGGAGGAGGAGGTGCTGGTGGTGGTGCTAAGGGAGTAGCAGCACCAGTCCAACAACCAACTCAGGGAGGAGTTGCATGGGGTGACGCCCCCACTATTGCCGGAGGTGGTGGAGCCGGTCCTGTCGGAGGTGCTGGAGGTGGCTGGGGATCAGCTGGAGGAGGTGGTTCCGCTGGTGCAGGTGGAGGATTCCAGGCACCAGTTGCTGACAACAACACTCAGCAAGCACCACCACCAGCTGGCGGTAGCTGGCAGCAGGGAGGAGGTGCCGGTGGCAACGCCGGATGGCAAGGTGGTGGTGGCGGCGGCAACCAGGCAGCTGGTGGCAGCTGGCAGGGAGGAGGTGGAGGCAAGGGAGGAGGCTTCCAACAGGCAGGAAACCAGTGGGGTGGTGGTGGTGGAGGAGGTGGAGGTGGAGGAAATGCCAACTGGGGAGGTGGCGGCGGCGGTGCCGGTGGTGGAGGCAACTGGGGAGGAGGTGGCAATGATTACAACGGCGGTGGTGCCGGAGGTGCTGCCTGGGGAGGTGGCGGTGGATGGGGTGGTGGCGGAGGCTGGCAGGGAGGTGGCAAGGGTGGTGCTGATCGCATGAGCGCCCTTGGAAGAGGTCTTCATCAAGTTAACTGGCAACAGGAGCAGCTCGCCAACGTTACAAAGAACACTTACGAGCCGAGCCCAGTCACTACTGAGAGAGACGCTGGTGACATTCAAGCCTGGAGAGACGCTAACGGTATCAATGTCACCCCAGCACGGACTGGAGAACCAATCCCGAACCCTGTCTTGACCTTCGACGAGGCGAGCTTCCCTCAGCTCATTTCTGGTGTTTTCAAGAGAAGTGGGTTCGTTGAGCCAACTCCAATCCAAGCCCAGTCATGGCCAATTGCTCTTTCGGGAAGCAACTTAGTTGGTATCGCAAAGACCGGTTCTGGAAAGACACTTTCATTCGCTGTGCCAGCCGTTATGCACATGATGCAGCAACCACCATTGAACCACGGTGATGGACCAATCGCTTTGTTTATCGCTCCAACTAGAGAGTTGGCTGTTCAGATTGATGATGAAACGAGAAAGGTTGTCAGCGGAAGCTACAGAACCGCCTGTGTGTACGGTGGAGCAATGAAGGGACCACAGATTCGTGACCTTCGTGGAGCTCACATTGTTATTGCTACTCCAGGAAGAATGATTGACTTCCTTGAGGGAGGACAGACCAACTTAAAGCGCGCGACATACGTCGTCCTTGACGAGGCAGACAGAATGCTCGACATGGGATTTGAACCACAGATCACCTCCATCTTGAGCCAGGTTCGTCCTGACCGTCAGACTCTCATGTTCTCCGCCACATGGCCAAAGGAAGTTCGTCAGTTGGCTCAGCAGTTCCTTGAGGACTGGGTTCAGATCAACGTTGGGTACACTGACATTGCTGCCAACGCTGATGTCCGTCAGCACATTTGGTTCGTTGAAGAAGGTGAGAAGAAGAAGGAACTTCTCGATCTTTTGCAGCAGGTAAGAGGAACTGTCAACAAGGTTCTTATCTTCTGCCAAACAAAGAGAGGAGTTGAATCTCTGGCTCAGTACCTTCAGGAGTTTGGTGTTCGTGCCTTAACTATTCACGGAGACAAAACCCAACAACAGAGAGATCATGCTCTTCACACCTTCCGTCAGGCAAAGGACGCCATCCTTATCGCTACTGATGTTGCCCAACGTGGTCTTGACATTAGAGATCTTCCTGCTGTAATTAACTACGACTTCCCAGACCAGGTTTGTTCATAAAAAAACTTCGCATTACAAAATTAAATCAAATAATTCTATTACAATATTAACTCACAACACAGCTCGAGGACTACGTCCACAGAATTGGAAGAACCGGCCGTGCTGGTGACATCGGAGACGCCTACAGTTTCTTCACCCCACAGAATGCTCCACTTGCAGCAGACCTTCTTGATGTATGTTTTTTTTGTTCTTCTAAGTTCCGTCCATTCAGAAAAAGTGTGAAATAAATAAAAAAACCCACTTAAAATAACAACACAGGTTTTGGAGAAGGCCGGTCAACCGATTGACAACTTCCTCCGTCAGGTAGCATCGCAGTGCAACACCAACAGCGGAAGAAATAACAACAGGAGATACGGAGGCTACCGTGGAGGTGGTGGCGGAGGAGGAGGAGGAGGTGGAGGTGGTGGTAACTACGGAGGAAGAGGTCGCTTCCAGCAGAACCGCAGACGTTGGTAAAGGTTTCAATTATTTTATTAGGGGGAAAGCTAAGATAAGAACTAACCAAAAAAAAAAACAACAAACAAACAACAACAAAAAAAAAAAACATAAAAATCTGTAAAAGAACAGCAACCACATCACTATGATGTATTACCCCCTTTTTATTTGCCGGTCTTGACCACATTTTTTCCCGTACACGATTTACTCCGGAAACAACAAAAAAGCTACTTCCATTTTGTCTGAGACAGTGAGTGTCTTTTCTTTCCACACAATGAAATAATAATAATAATAATTAAAAAAAAATGCTTCTTTTACTACGGTACTTTAGGAAGCCTAGTGACTAGAGGGCCCAGAGGCCCTCCATCTCATTAATTGCAACCTTGAGGGCAGATGTGATCATGTTTGCCTTTGGATTTGTCTTCTGGCGGAAGCTCCAATCCAGGTTCGCAATTCGACAAGTGCTTGCTTGTGCACGGTTTTTACAAGGAATGGAGGGGAAAAAAAAAAATAAAAAAAAAAAAAATATAGAAGGTTGACGTATGTGTGAATAAGTTCCGTCGTCAGACTCTTTTTTTTTTACTATTTTTTTTTCTCTTATTAGGATTTGAAAAACAGAATTAAAAAAAAAACTGTTTGCGGATTACACGCAAATTTTTAGAGATTTTTTTAATTTTCATATTCTTTTTTGTTCTTTTTTTTTCTTTCTTTTTTTCCTAACCGAAAAAACAGCTCACTTGGTGTTTAAAAACAAAACAAGAAAGAGAGTTGTAGCGGCGTGGCACAGCTACTCTTTTCATGTAAAGTACTGACTATTTCCTTAGCCATCTGTGAACCACCGTTGTGTGCGAGTCTCAAGCCTGAGGAAGATTCGTCTTTCTTTTTTTTTTTCCAACAGTTTTTTTTTTCTTATTTGGTTGTGCCCTTGAATTATTTGGTTATCTTTTTTTTTTGTTCAGCTGGGTGTTTTTTTTTTCTTTTTTTTTTTTCGTGTTTTGTTTTCTTCCTGGTTTTTATTAAAACTTGTTTTTTATATGTTTGGTTTATAGATTCCTTTTGTGGGAAATATAAGACTCTTTTTTTTCTAAAATTCTTTTTTTTTTTTTTTTTTTTTTTTTTTTTTTTTTTTTCCTCCGACTGGCTTATCGACAACGTTGTAAAAAATTATTGAGATTTTTCAACGATTTTTGCCTGCCTTGCGCGGGTCTTAGTGGTTTCAGGTTTGCCTGAGCCTCTTTTCCCCGATATTGCTATATTTTTAGCTGGAAAAAAAAAAAAAACAAGGCTTAACGGTTTTATAAGATCGCTGTGGTTGTAACTGCAGGGAAGGGGGTGGTGGGGCCATCATCAATGATGTTAGGCAAATCTCTCATTTCTTTTAAAAATTCGACGAAAAAAAAAAATAATGGGTTTGTATCGATTCTTTTTTTTTCGTGGTGTCGTCCCTTTCTACCCCTCCCCTTACAGTAATAGGGCTAGTTAATAGCCTTCTCGTCCCTCTGAAGATACAGGTAAGTATAACATAACACCAGTTTCTTTCTGGTTTCCGTTTTTTTTTTTTTTTTTTTTGGTGCCATGTTGCTGTCATACACCCTACGTAAACAAGCAGCTCGTGTCACAAAAACGCAAAATTTGTTCAGTTCCTGTTACTTGTTGCCTTGCTGTAATTTTGTATTTTTGTACATTTTTTTTTTTTTTTGAAAAAAAAAAGAACGCAAATAAAAACTCTCCCACAATCTCCCCACAAAACTGCAAAGTAAAAAAAAAAAAAAAAAAAAAAAAAAAAAAAGCAAAAAAAAAAAAAAAAAAAAAAAAAAAAAGAATTCTTACAATAATTAGAAAAAAAACAAAACAAAAATCGTCCTTTTCTTAAATACATTTTAGCAAGCAGCAACAATTAGGGAATTTCAGCGAATTTTTTTGCACGAAAAAGACTGTTGTTTTACGTGAACTGCGTCCTTTGTTTTTCTTCAAGCTATTTTATGCTACGTCGCTTTCGAGTTTTTTCTTTTTTTCTTTTCCCCCCCTTTGTTTTTAATTTAAAAAAAACTGTTAGCGATTTAGTATAAAAAAAACAAACGAGCAGTCTTCAGCGGGGACTGTCTCGTGAGAGGACTTTTACTTGTCAGCAACACCAAAAAAAAATCTAATTCGGATTTTTTATCTTCAGAAACATAAAAAAAAAAAAAAAAAAGAATTTTTCTTTTTTTTTTTGTACAAGAAGAAACCGGGAAGGCTATTTGACTACACGCAATTTTTAAAAAATAATTTCTTTATTTGAGAGATTTTTCTTCACCCCCTGGCAGTATCTCTAAAAAAAACCGGGAAAAAAAAAAAAAAAAAAACCTACCTTCTCATATTAGCATTGCGCCTTTTATATTTATTTATTTGTTCGAAAAAGGTGCATTGCAAAGAAAAAAAGGAGAACAGAAAAAAAAAAAAAAAAAAAAAAAACTAACATCTCCCCCAGCATGCTTCACGAAAAAAAAAAAAGACAAAACCTGTAAGGGCGATTAATTGCTTTATTGCAATTTCAAAAGGAAAAAAAGAAAAAAAGAAAAGAGAGAAATCATCATTTTCCTCCTTCGTTTCACCATCCGTCCATAATAATTTAAGAAAAAAAGGTTTCGTGTGTTTTGTTTCTTTTTTTTTTTTTTTTTTTTTTTTTTTTGCTTGCTGCCTAGCCTTCGAGTTTGTGTGAGAGAAACAACCACTCTGTTTCTGTCTCACCAACCCGACTCATTTTGCCTTAAATTTCTTTCAGGCCGATGACCCTTTGCTTTTAGTGGGGGTAGGCGGTGGTAGGGAATAGGTCCCTGAAAAAGTCTTATCAAGGTTTTTTATATTGATGAGAAAAAAAAAAAAAAAAAAAACTAATTAATCTACCCACACAACCTTAGACTAAAGCTTGGAGACTCTTTTCTGCGGTGGGCCACACGGAAAAAAAAAATAAAAAAAAAATTTTTTTTTTTCTTTTTTCCAGGCACGTCGAATTTCTTTGGTATTCCTATCTTCTGAGAAAAGAATTTATTAATTTTTTTGTTTTCCCTTTTTTTTTTTTTTCTTTTTTTTTTCCCTCAAACCCCGAAACTCGTGCAACGTGACCGACACGACTTCCCCCCCTCATTCCACTTTACTTTTTTCTACTTTCTTTTGTTCCTTCGGCTACAGAATTATTGGTCCCTTCTCGACGTCGGATACTAACCATTTATCTTTGTGTTTGTACTGGCCCGTATGTTGCTCACGTGCGGTGCATTCTCTCGTTTATTCCATTTTTCCAACCCTCTTTCTTTCTTTCTTTCTTTTTTTTTTTTTTTTCTCAAAAAAAAAAAAAAATAATAAAGATCTAGCGAGAATATAGCTAGCTCTCCCCTCCTCCTCTTCCTCCTCCTTTAAAGAAAAAAAGTATTTGAAAGTTTAAAAAAAAAATTAAGAAAGAACATAAAAAAAACACAAAAAACAAAAACCAAAAAAAAAAAAAAAAACTGTGAGCCTCTTTGTTTTCTGTTGTTATTCCTGCGAATAACGGTGGAATCTTGTTTCTCTCAAAAGAGATACCTTTGAAAACAGTACAGTTTCTAAGGCAAGAGCACATCTATATGAAATAACTGAAAAAAAAAAAAAAAAAAAAAAAACCAAAAAAAAAAAGAGAGAGAGAGACGTGCAAGAGTGTTCTCCCAATGAAGTCCCCCATTGACCCCCACACGTTTCCCAAAAAAAACATATAATAAAAAAAAGAATCTTTTAAAAAGAAGAGTGGGGTTCAACAGCATTCAGAAAGCTGATGAGAAAGTTAGCAACAACAACAAGCAAAAAAAAAAAAAAAACCGGATGTCGTGTGTGGGTTTTTTTCTTTCTTTACCCCCTTCTGAATGGAACCTGTGTTCTTTACTTCCCAGCACTCTATTTGACCCAGAATTTGGGACAAAAAAACAAAAACCAAAAAAAAAAAAAAAAAAAAAAACGATGACAAAAAAAGTATAATAAAAAAAAAAAAAAAAAGTTTGGCAACTCGAGAGGAGTACCGAAGGGTGGGGCGCGAAAAAAAAAAAAACAGAAAAAATAAAAAAGAAGAATTATGTAAAAAAAAAAAAAAAAAGTATATTTGATATAAATAATCAGAAAAACCTAATTTTATCTCTTCCTTCTTTTTTTACATCTCATTCAGGTCACTATTTTATCAACATCGACAGCAGTATCAATCTTGAAACTTTAGTACTACTTTTTAGCAGACTAATAACTCAGTATGTTGTGTCTTTAACAGATGTGTAATAAAATATGACAAAACTCACCAATGATACCCCACCACGGGATGAAATAACAAAACGATCCAAACTTTCAAATGTTTGGAAGATTCTAAAGAGACCGGCAACTAGTCAACCAATGCGAACAAAGAAAATGGAGAATACGATTTTCAATCTTCCGGTAAAAAGCCTTCGAGACCCAAAAAACTTTTCATTAGAAGGGGTGAAACCAACTAGTGGAGTCGCAGCTGTGAGAAGACGTATATCTGGATTGCCTTTGAAACCGCTTGTTGACTTGTCTGGAAAACCTTCTCCGAGACCTGCTAATGACATTCACGGAGAGACAGAACCATCATCAGCTGTTGAACCTCCTTACAAGGTTACTTCTTCTGATCATAATGAAGGGTTCTCTGTTGAGGTTTCGAATGGATTTGATAAACTATCTCATTCTATCGATTTAGCCATAGGGAACTTACCTGATCCTTCTCTTGACTCGAGGATGATTAGGTTGGGAAAATGGCTTGATCGATACCAAAAAGATCAACAACCACAACAAGTATTAACAATCCTCCAACCTCTCTTATCGTCAACGATTAACGATACTCGTTCTCTTCCAGAACCAAATCTTCCTTCTATTGCCGTCGGTTGTTCAATTCTCCATCAGTGTATTTTATTATTAATTACAATGTATCCGCAATTTGAATTCGTTGGTGTGACGTCGTTTAATATTTTAGTTAATGCGATTTTTCTGAGAAATTACACCGCAGCTGATCACAAAACTGTTTTCGTACTGCACACTGACCCTGAGAAAACAGACGAGTTGATGAGGGAGGAATTACTGTTTTACAGTGAAAAAACATATTTTCAATCCCTTCGAGATGTCTCAAAGAGACTAGGCCAAGCGATGACTACTTTTGAAAAACAGTCTAAAGAACGAGAGAAACTGTGCAAAGCATTGAACAGAATTATCGCAGCATGGCAATGCCTTTACAAGGGAACCTTGTTTAGAGGTTGGAGGAATGTACGAAGACAACGACTACAACAGGAAGACTTAGACAAACAAATGAAAAAATTACAATCTGAAAATAAATCATATGAGATGAGGCAGAAAAGAGTCAACGAACTTGCTGATGAAGTTAGAAGAGAAAAAGGTCTCGAGAACCAAGTCTTGCGAGAGGGAGTTAAAAAAACTGAGGAAGCGAACGCAGTTCTCAAAACTGATAATGATCGACTAAATCGTGAAATAAAAACACTTCAAGGAACAATGCATGAATTACAACAGCAATTATCAGATGCTGAATCAGCAAGAAAAAAACTTAAACGAGAATGTGATCAACGATATTCAAGTTTAGCAAAAACTGCGTTTCACTTATCTGATGAATTGCGTTGGCCAGAATACGAAATCAACCGACTGGAAGAAAGTAATTGGAAGACTTTTTATGGTCAGTTTATGTCTGATGGAAATAAAATATTCTCAAAGTTGTCCGAATCTGGAGATCCCTCCGATTTGATCAGCTGGTTTAATGCTCTCGCATCTCAACACCCGTCGTTTTCGAAGTATAAATGCTCAACGATCGAATACTTTGAAGGAAGTAGTCATGTTTGTTTTATGTGGGCATGTCTCTGTAGTATAATATCACCTGGACAGATAACCCGACAGGAAGTAGATACTGTTTATAATAGTTTGACCCTTACAATAAAAGGTGGAAAAGTCTTAGACATGCTTCGCTTATTAGGAATTCCAGATATTATCACTGCACAAGAGCTAACTGAAGATTCAATGAGTAAACATCACATGCTAGCAATTATCGTTCATTATCGATTTGTCAACGGATCGTTGGCTGTTTTGAAAACATGTGGATCATCACCTTTTTGGGATGAAAATTCAATCAAAGCAGAACCACAAGAGGTGATCCATGATTGGCCAGCAGCTACAAAAGCACATAATATGATTCCCTATCAATCAGAGGATGGCAGTCAGATATTCGAAGTTCCTGATGATGTCGCAGAATACTTAAATATGCCTCCATCAGCTCTCGAGCGTTATTTTAAAACCTGTCTTGGTAGAGTAAGAAAATATGAGTCTCTTTCACAGTCTTGTCTGTTTCACTCACTCACAAACTACTGCAGCTCTGAAAGGTTCAGAGAGCAGTATGGAACTAGTTTGACAAAACAAGAATTACAAGACAGACCAAAATTTGTTAATATTTTATATCAAAATATTAAAACGGTTGCGACTGAGACAGAGATTCCACAGCTACAGGAAGTGCTGCAATCACATTATCGTCATCTCCGTAAAATATTTAGTTATTATGGTGCAGCTGATGTTAAAAGTATCAACCCGGATATGAGCTATGATGAGATGTGGAAATTTGTAAACGACTGCGGCATTCCTCAAAAAGGAATTTTTGACCGAACCAATTTCCGAGTTTTATTCGCAAATGCTGATTCTGAAGAGTCGGGTAAGAATTCATTATCGCCCAGTGAATTCGTTCATGCGTTAGTTCACATAGCGAATGCTCGATGTAAACATCGTGAAGATTCAATTACAGGACAGCTGTCGTTGTTGTTGGATAGATTTGTTATTCCTGAGGCTTCATTCTCTGACGTCGGGCCATTCAAGAAATCACTATCGGATCCTTTAGTACGTCGAATGCTCGAACGACGTCAAAACGACATGTTGAAAGTGTTTAAATACTATTCTTCTTTAGAAATGACGGATGCGACTTCAACGATGAGCGTTAAGGAATTTTTAAAATTCATGACAGATACAAAAGTAACAGATGAAGTTTGTACACATCATGCTTTACAACAAATATTTCTAAAACTACAAGACGATGATCAGGACACTTCATCCGCGACAGAGTTACAGTTTCATGAATTCGTCGCTTGCATCTGCGCCGTCGCCGCATTTAAAAATCCAGCACCATACTTGCCGCTTCATATTCGGGTTCAGAGGTTTTGGCAAAGTTGGGTTCTTCCTCCGCTTAAAAAACAACTCAAACTAACCGACGGTGCTGTTAGTGATGCTCCAAGGGAAGATCTTTCTGAAAGTGGGAAGGCGGTGAGTGAATGAAAGAGTTGTGTTCATGACTGAAGAGATCACAAGGGACTTGTGACTCGTCCGACGTTGATGACAACAACTATCTCTCTTCTTATGTTTTGTTTGTTTTTGTTGTTTAATTCACTTACACACTATTTATTGTTATTAATCATTTTTCTTCTTCTTTTTTTTGTTAATTTATTTTTTTATTTTTTAACAATATCGTTTACTTACCCTTTTTTCTTTTTTGTATAAAAGGAAAAAAAAACTGATTTGTCTATTTTAATTCTCTAATCCCCCCTTCCTTCAGTTGGGGAAAAAAAATGAACTCTCGATCTGCTTCGGGAAACGTGTCAATGTTGGTACCAAGTGTTGACAATAAAATAATAAAACCCAGAGTACAAGTATGTCAAGCTTGGGATCGATCGACGGAGAGCAGTTTAAACACTTCTTGTGCGACTACTATAGTCCGATTGGATGAAGAGACCTGTGGTGATGATGATGATGATGATGAAGGTACTGATGAGCGTAAAATCAGCACTGATGGCGAGACCATTTGCGCTTTTGAAGTTTGCGTTATTCTGTGGACTTGCACGATAGTCGAAGCGATTTATACTATCGTTTCAATTTCGATGAATGACCAAGAGGATTATCACAGCGTGTTAGTAATAATATTATTATGTTGGTCAGTCTATGCGTTATACTCACAGCATTCACAGATTGTATCAACTGGTGTGAAACTTCAAGTTTGTTCTTCATTTTGTTTCATCACAATATCAATACCTGCGTTACTGTTGTACAAACATCCGTTGCAAGCAGCACCACTACAGTTTTCATTACTCCATGCGTTGACGTATTTAAAGTCACCTCTTTATGTTCATGTTAGTTGTTTGTTTATTAGTTTAGTATCATGGCCATTTGTAATGAGTCGTGAAGCACTGCCGGCTTTTTTATATATTGTGGGACATCAGTTGAGATTATCAGCGTGTGTTGCTCTTGATGTTAATTCTAATTCAAAGGGAGGATTGTATTCAAGTGAATCAGTTACAGAAACAGAAAGTATAAATGAATCTCGTGATGTTTTGTATCCATGCAAAGAAGCTAAATCTCCAAGGAAATCACATCTAAGACTGCCGAAGGTGGGATCACCTGGAAAACAACAACAACGTCTCTCAAATACGAGTTTCAGTTCGTTCATTGCGAATGTCTCTAGAGACAATGGAGGAGGTAAAACTTTTACATTTCAAGGGTCGGCATTAAATTGTGATACAAGCCCTCTTGAGTCTCCGATAAGCATCAGAAGTTCCTACTCTGCTTCAGAATCTTTCAGAAGATCTCCAATAAACGATTTATTAATAAGAAATTTATCACCTGAACTTTGCAATAATTTATTATTGTTATTCACTAGGATTGGTATGACTATATATATTTTTAATCCTTTAAAGACTACCGGTTTTCTCAGATAGAATTCCAGCAGACAAAGAAAAGTAAAAGAACTGTACTAGCATGTGGTTTCTTCCCGGCATCTTCGCTTCGGCGAAAAAACAAAAAAAAAACAAAAAAAACAGGAGCTGAGCTAGATCCTGAAGTAATATTCGACATCGTACACAAAGAGATGACGACTTTAATTGGAAGTAAAGTAAGACTTGTTCAGACGACTTGCAATGACAGTCAAGAAAATTGCAATCAGACGAGAATCAGACTTCCAATACACGATGCTAATTATGTCCTTCAGGGTTTTGTTGAGACTTTCAGAGATGAGGAAATATCGTTGACGGAAGTTGAGAAATCAGTTCTTGGAATAGCTGGATGGCAGGGATTGCGAACTATTGAAAACGCATCGTTGTTGTGTGAGATGAAAGCACATCGAATATTACTGGCGGCGACATCAGAAATATGTGATGCGCAGTTAGAAATGTCAGATATGATGCATCAGTTGATGACTAAAGCTCGTTCTGTTTTAACAACAGAACGAGCGACAGTGTACCTCCTCGATCATGATCGTAATGAGTTGTGGTCAACTCTTATCGATAGTCAAACAGCGATGGAACTCGGAAAAAAAGTATGCGAATCTATCATAAGAACACCTGTTGGAGTCGGTCTCGCTGGACAAGTTGCCAAAACAGGTCAAGTCCTCAACGTTGGTGACTGTCAGAAGTGTGACTTATTCAACAACTCATGGGACAAGCTGACAGGTTTCGAAACTAAAAACACACTTTGTGTACCCATCAGGTCCAGTACAAGGATACTTGGGGTCTTACAGTTTATAAATAAGGTAAACGGTAACACATTTACTCAAAAAGATGAACAATTAGCAATGAGTTTTTCGAGAATTGCTGCAGTTGGAATGCAAAATATATTATTTGTTGAAGAACAAAATGATAATAAAGAATTAACGAAAAAAACAGAAGCAGCGCAGCAAGCTGATGAAGCAAAATCAAACTTTTTAATGGCGATGTCTCACGAGATAAGAACTCCTTTAGGTGGTGTCATTGGGATGACTGAACTTTTAAGCAGAACAAAACTAAGTGACGAACAAGTGGAACTAACTTCGATAATAAACAACTGCGCAGAAGCACTGATGACAATAATCAACGACGTCCTTGATATAGGTAAGATTGAAGCTGGGAAACTTGACTTGGAAAAAATTAAATTCGAGCTTCCAAAAGTAGTTGAAGATGCTTGCACTGTACTGAGCAGTAAAGCTGTTGAAAAGAACATCAGTATTGTGGTTGACATCTCTCCAGATGTTTGTATTTCTCTGGCTGGAGATCCTTACAGATTACATCAAATTATATTAAATTTAGTATCAAATGCTGTGAAATTCACTCCAAAAGGAGGCACTGTCACTGTTGCAATCACCGTCTTGGAAACATCATCAAAAAAACAAATATTGAGAGCGGATGTTTTCGATACCGGAATTGGTATTTCTCAGGAAAAGATTAAAACTTTGTTTCAACCATTCGTGCAAGAAGACACCGGAACAACCAGACAGTATGGAGGATCTGGTTTAGGTCTTAGCATATGTAAACACTTAACTTCTCTGATGAATGGAGAGATTTGGGTGACGTCATCAAAAGGTCACGGATCAGTATTTTCGTTCACTGCTGAGTTTTGGTTGCTTGAAGAAAATCAAAACTGGACACTTCGACAAGAGCTACTCAGATTGAGGGGAGTATCACCCCGGAATAGTTATTTAGCGATTAGTAATCCTCGTCAATTGTCAGTTTTGAAAGCGATATTTGAAATCGGTGGATGTTTTGTTAAAATTGTAAAGTCCAGGAGTCAACTTCTATCAATCCTAGAAAGTGACGAGGACTGTTCTATTTTGATTGATGATTGGTTTGACAATATTAGCTACTTAGACTTTGAATCAGCTTCTGATACAACACTTTCAAATTGTTGCGTCATCGCTCCAGTTAGAAGTGAATGGAGGAATATCGTTAGTCACACTATCTCGTGTCCAGTTAGAGTTTCTTCTGTTTGGAATTTCATTCACGATACTGCTTTTAAAACTGCTTCTCGACCGTCCAGCTGTGGAATGTCGTCGAAGAATTCATCTTTCCCTTTACACTACAACATACTCGTGGCGGAGGATAATATAACAAATCAAAAGCTAATAACAAAACAATTAGAGTGCTATGGAATATTTCCTACAATATGTTGTAATGGAAGGATGGCAGTTGAGAAGATAAAAGAAGAGTACCACCCAATTATATTAATGGATTGCCACATGCCTGTAATGGACGGATACGATGCGACTCGTGAGATTCGTTCCCTTGAGAAGAATGGTCATTTCAACCATCCTCCGATTGTCATTGTTGCTCTTACAGCTGACGCTCTGCCAAATACCCGAGAGAGTTGTATTGCTGCTGGGATGGATGATTACATGACGAAACCATTCAGAAGGCGAACCCTTTCATCATTTCTATCAAAGTACGCTCATCTACTATCAGGAGATTCTAGTGTTCCTCTCACCCGACAGTACGGAAGCTTCAAAAGTTTGAAATCACAGTGATGAGTTAGCTGGTTGAACGTTTTTGTTATTGTACATCGTTACAGCTGCTTTACTTCCCTTTTCAGGGGTCGCAGCTTATTTCTAATTCTGCAGTTTACACTTCTTCCTAATATCAACTGCATATGCCAATTTTTAGCCTATTTTCCCTCTCTTTTTGTGTCCATTTACACAAGTTGTGATTGTGATTTTGACAGGTGTTTGTTACCAACTTTCACTGTTTTTGTTATTTCACAACAGACACATTGAGAAGATGTCAGTGATGTCCTTAGCAAGAGAAAAGGCAGCCCGCCGTCTGTGTGAAAAGTGTGGAGAATCTCTTCGTGAGTGCAAAACAACAAAAACTGCTGAAGAACAATCAGCAGGTAAGATACTGAGAGAATTAGCACCTAAATTAGACTACAGTCATCATAAAGGTCAAGGTGGGAGGATTGGCGTAATTGGTGGCTCTGAACTGTACACAGGAGCCCCATACTACGCTGCGATGACCACAATGAAGGCAGGTGGTGAATTGGCTTACATATTTTCTGCCAAGGAAGCCTGCCAACCCATTAAGGCTTACTCTCCTGACTTGATAGTTATCCCGTGGTACGAAACAAATAAAATAAATGAAATGAGAGAAGAAATTACCAATAGTTTCTTGAAGCAGTCTTCTGTTTTGCACAGCTGCTTGATAGGACCTGGTTTGGGGACCGATGAGCGCCTTTTGCCAATTGTAAAGGATATTTTTGAAGACCAAAAAATGAACAATTTCCCTTGGATACTCGATGCGGATGCGTTGAGGTTGTTTCCATTTGAATTACTTCAAACCTTGAGCAAATCTAGAGTTGTTGTTCTTACTCCAAATGTCAGGGAATTAGTTATTTTGTTTGAAAAGTGCGGTCCTCTTGAGCAACAAGATCCGTCAAACAGCGACTTGGCCGATCACATTGCAAAGTCGCTAAACTGCTTTGTTGTACTGAAAGGCAAGTTTGATTACATCACAAGTGGATCTTCTTCCCTTTGCTGCTCTGCCCTCGGTTCTCCAAAACGTGTGGGAGGCCTGGGGGATGTGCTAGCTGGGACACTTTCACTTTTATTGGCTTGGTCTCAGGTTAAGGGAGGGAAGGAAGACTTCCTGAAGGTTCTTCATTCAGGTTGTGTTTTGGTGCGTGTTGCGTCACGTTTGACCTTCGAGCAACATTCCAGAGCCATGACTGCTGCTGATGTGCTGCAACATGTGGGTCCAGCATTTGAATATCTGACTTGCAAATTATGAACATGGCATTTTTGGGTTAAAAACGTCAAAACCGATTTAGTTCGATTCCGGGTCGCGTCATTTTTCCCGCCTGTGGCTGGATGACGATCCAGGTGTTGAAAAAATGCTATAATATCAGCCGGAGTGTGTCAGCTGCACTCTGACATCCCCAGCTTTGGGGGGGCCAGTAGTTGTGTGGAATGGGGAAGGTTGTCTGGGTATCGGTCGCTTGTGTCCGGTGTGCAGATGTCCTGTCCTGGTTAGTCTGGTGTGCCCATTGGCTCTTCGGCGCAAGCTGTTGAGAAAAGGGGCTCAAAGAGGGGCGAACCGGGCCAGGCTGGCCACAGAGCAGCTCATAGTCCCCGCAACAGACAGTTCCAGGAAGGCAGGACTGAGCATCGGCTCAAGTACCGCCAGACAGGGTCCTCGAACCGCACAACCCATTTTTTCCTTATTAACAACCCATTTTGTCTTTGGACGTTTCTTTAGATGGAGCAGTTTTTACCTTTCCTTCCGTTTACAGTAGAAAATTGTAAATGCACACTCATCAATTAGAGAGGCAAAGTCAGTATGAACGACTACTGAGTACGGATGTGTCGGTGAATGATTGGGCAGCAGTTAAAATGTTGATGGCGGAAGCACGAAGGATTGAAAGGGGAGCTGCTACAACCGGGTATGAATTGCAGCAAACTGATATGAAATGGAGGCATCTTCTTCAACAGGTGACCATGGCACTTAGTGAGGGTCTTTCTCCAGCAGCAGTGAGAGCAAGCATAGCATCAAAGTACCCATTTCACGGTCTACTGACAACAAGCGGATTCAATAGGAGGAGGAGTGAAATGGAAGAAGTTCTGGCTAACCTTGAAAGTCAAAAAGTACTCTTCGTCCCGGAAGCATCTCACACTTCAGACACAACAAGCCAAAGCAGTGACGACAACGACCTTCGATGATAACACCAATCAGTAATGGGTTAACAATCGTTATATATTATTAGCTGAAGTAGAATGAATACGAATACTTTAAACTCCTTCCAACTACCCTTTTCTTTTATTAAAAAAGGTATGTTCATCTTATCTATGGAGCAGTATATGACTCCACAGTCTGATGACAGTTCGTAGTTGTAGGAATCGTGAAAATTGGGAAGTTTTTTCTTATTCGATCCGACACGCTGAATCTCCGTTGGTTTTTTAGAGGGAATCACGAACCGTAGTGAAAGAATCTTTTCAGGGGCATTTCGAGATTGGGTTTTCTATGTGACTGACTGCCTATGAATTAATTCACGAATAGCTTTTTTTTTATTCCAACACGTTTAGTGTCCTTTTTGACTCATTTTTCCCCGATAGGGGAAAAAAAACAAACAAACATAACACCTATTCCCCCCCTAACACTATGTTTTTTTTTTGTTTTTTGTGTTTTGTTTTTCTTTTCAAAATTTTTTGTTTTTTTTTTTATCTAGCCCTTAAAAAAAAAAAAAAAAGAAAAAAGAAAAATAGAGCGGTAACAGCCTTACCAAAAAAGAAAGTTGTCAATTGTGCCTAGCCTTGATGATAATAATTGTGTCTTTTTTTTTTTTTTTTTTTTTTTTTAAATAATTTTTTTTAATTTAGCTTATATTAACAGCACACGTAAACCTTCTTTTGTCAATTAAGTTAGTTCACGATTTTCATACGCAAAAAAAAAAAATCTCAGCAAGTGTTTTCTATTTTTCGTATTGTTTTTAAGTTAAAGAATGGATCTTTTTCTTTTATTGTTTATATGTACCTACTAGTCGGTCTGATTTTTGAAAGAAAAATAAATTAGAGTCCTAACAGCAGCCGTCTGCTGTAAAAAATAATTTTTATTTATTCCTTCTACAACTGATTAATGCGGTATCAAAGTAGTTGGGGGATGGGTTCCCCTCCTCTGACGATACTTTCGGGATGCGCAAAAGTACAAACAACGTTAGTTTTTTAATAAAAACCAACCTAACAATCATTTTTTTTTTTTTTTTCCCCCTTTTCCCCTAATGTTCCCCTCCTTCAACGTTATATTTGACGCACGGTGGTTGCGCATGAACGGGGAAAAAAAAAAAAAAAAAAAAAGTTTTCGGTAATTAAATAAAACATAATATTTAGAACAACTTTTTTTTTTTTTTTTTTTTTTTTGTATTTTAAAGTTGTTGTTTGGTTTCGTCACTTTCTTCTATTCTATCAAATTCCTTTCCTCTATTCTATCAAATTCCTTTTTTTTTTTTTTTCCCCCATACCCTCAATCAAGATTCTTCGCGATACGTGTCGTGTCTCATGACTGAGTAGATCTCTCCCAATACAATCGGCATAGTGGTTTTCTGATTGTGATTTAAAACAATCAGAATTACTCGACAGGAGATTGGTGTTGTTGTCGAGTTCGGATATTCCACAAGTGTATTCGTGTTATCTGATATTAATCTTTAAAGTTAGACTTCCCCCCTTTCTTATATTGGCAGTCAATTTCAGCACTTTTCTCGCTGTCTGTCTGTCTCAGGTTGCACAGCAGTCGCATGTTATTATTACCTGAATTATTTATATATATTTTTTTTATTTTATTTTAAAAGAATCGCTCAGGTGCGATTGTGGGATCGAAGTATCCACAGGGATGTACTTTCACAGGGATGGTGATGTTTAAAAGGACCTCATTGTTGATAATCCTCCTGTTTTCAGTCGTCTAAACATTCCAGACGACGATAATATTGATGGCTGTCAACAGAGAGCTCTCAAAGTTAGTACTTTCCCACAAAATCAGTCACACAAACATGTGATGTCAACCCTCCTGATTTTTAGACAGAAAAAATAGATCGAGGTGATGCGGTGAATTTAAATTGTTCCAGGTTATTCTACGTCTGTGAGAGTCTCACGGTTGCTGGTAGCGATATAACTGTTACCCTAACTGTGAGCTTTTCCTGGCTTTTGGCTTCCTTAGGCTTCGTAAATAAATAAATTCTGCTTCAATCGATCTGTTTTTTTTACTATTTTTTTTTTTTTTTTTTTGAAAATTTTGATTCAGAAGTTGGGTCGCAACCTTTTTTTTTTTTTTTTTTGATATATTTTTGTTTTTTTGTTTGTGTTTTGGTTTTTTTTTTTATTCTCGTCACTTAAATCAGGTCCTTTTGTTCCCTTTTTTTTTTCCCTTTTCAATTTGTTAACTTCGGGAATCCAATCAAATAGACGCTGACTCTTCCCGATGGCTAAAATATTTGTGAAATGCAACTGTTAAAACCATCGTTATGTTAACGCGATGCAAAACAGTTGTATTTTACAAATTTAAGCATTCAATCCCCCCGATGGCTAAAAAAAACTTAGATTGCAGTAATTTCCTAATTTTTTTCGATTCACTGAGAAGCATCGACGTGGGATGGACAACCCAGACGCTGTACTTTTTTTTTGTTTTACGTTAAAACTTCCTCCCTCTCAGTTTACTACTTATAATTCAGTCTTAGATACGCATCATTGATAATTTAGTTTTGTAACTTATATTTCTTTTCTTTGGAGGCCTGTGATAAGAACTGTAACGGAGATAGTTAGCTCAGTACGTGCTTTAGCCTTTGGCTTGTGGGGTGATCATTTATTTTTTCTTCAGGTCAGTTTGTGTCTCTTCCCATCAGTAAGCTCTCTCTGTGAGTTTTCTGGTATTTTAGTTTCCCTTGATTTCGATAATAAATATTACCCAGCATGATGTTGACAGTCGATTGAGAGGGTTCTGTTTGTGTAATTGTTTTTTTCGGTGGCTTATGAAATGCTGGGTACCCAGTTGTCGTTAGTATTTTACATCGATCAAATTAATCCCCACAAAAAAATGAGTGACTTTTTGTTCTTCTTTGTGTCGTACTTCACACTGAGACGTGACAAGTTGCTGTCGCGGACCAGTTCTTCATTCGAGTTCTGTGTTTTGAACGAAAGTTTAGAAAAAAAGAAGAAAAGTTTTTTTTAAAGGAGAAAAATAACAAAAACGAAAGTACAAGTCCCTACTATTGGTTTGGTTTGTGGATGACTTGTCTCTGAAACTGAATCCACGACACCGGGTAAAAACTCTTTCGTTTAACTTGTGTACGAGTATCTTCTTAAAAACCGTCATCACATATTTTTCTCCGTGTCATCAGAACTTTCAGAAGTAACTTTAATTATTGTTGCCATCCCTGCCTTTCTGGAACTTTGCTTTTGGCAAACAACGTATTAATTTTTATTAGCGGGTTGGCAAATTCCCTTTTTTTTTTTTGTGGAGTTTTTTTCCTGTTCATTTTTCAGGTTCATCGTTTATCATGTTTGGTAGTTTACGGTTGTGTGAATTATATTATTATTTTTTATTAAACAAACCAGGATGACTAAGAGAAAACAAGAGAAAGAAGGGAATTCTTTGACGGCAGCACACTAATTTAAAATTTCTAATATTTCAAAAAACAGGGTATTTTAAAAAAAAACGACGACGATGACTGCTGCGGACACCCTCCCTTGGGTTGAGAAGTACCGCCCGAGTACAGTTGAAGAAGTTTTGTCTCATGGAGATATAATTATGACGTTGACGAAGCTTGCTGATGGAAACAAATTACCGCATTTGTTGCTTTATGGACCAGCTGGGACTGGAAAGACATCGACAGTGATGGCAGTCGCAAAAAGAATATATGGAGATCAAATCAAAAGTAATATCCTTGAACTCAACGCTTCCGATGACAGAGGTATCGACGTCGTCAGACATCAAATAAAAGATTTCGCATCAACTAAACAATTGTTTGGAAATTCACATAATTACAAATTAGTTGTTTTAGATGAAGCTGATCAAATGACTAACGAAGCGCAAGCAGCCTTGAGACGTGTCATCGAACTGTACACCAGAAATGTTCGATTTTGTATAATTTGTAATTACGTTAATAAAATCTTACCGGCTATACAGTCTCGTTGTACAAGGTTTAGATTCGGTCCTTTACCAAAGAAAATGGTTGTGTCGAGACTTCAGGAGATTGTGGAAATAGAAAAGATTCCATTTAGCACTGAAGCACTAGGGGCGGTTTATAAATTATCATCTGGGGATATGAGGAAAGGAGTTAACATACTACAAGGAGCTTCTATGAGTATTATCGGTGATGAAGAGATTACTGCTGAAGCTGTGTATGATGCGACTGGCTCTCCGTCACCTGAAACAATGAGGAAGATTGTTGAAGTTACGATGATGTCGTCTTTGAAAGAATCACTTTTGACAATTAGAAATATATTAACAGAGAAGGGTCTCGCTCTTCAAGATGTCATTCGTGAGATCCATCCATGGATATCTAGAATGGTAATGAAAAACGATCTCAGATGCTGGGCAATCGACAAACTCTCTTCAATAGAACACGAGCTCAGCTTCTCCTGCAACGACAAACTACAGATCCTATCCCTCGTCTCAATGCTTCAGTTAGTCAGGATAAGCATCACTGAAGACAAACATATATCATCATTATGTGTCAAGGGATACATGGAAGAGTAATCAACTGTGTTCATTGTATTATGGTTATTTATTATTAAATATTTTGTGGGAAACGAGTCGGTCAGAGGCTTTTAGCCTAGGAGACCTATTGCGGTTAACGGAACGACCTGATGCAAGAGAAGAGATCATTCTGATTGTCTTTAATTTTACTGATGTGTATTTGAACACAATTTCTTTTTTTTGGTGTCGAGACGTTCGCAATCAGTGTCCTGTTCTTCGTAACAGAGATGAATTAAATAATCATTTCTTGTGTTAACAGTTTTGTATTCTATTTTTTTTTTGTCAGAATTGAAACCTGAATAAAATGATCCTGATTCTGGATACTACGATCATCAGTTCAAATGTTTATTATTATTATTATTTTTGTTTACTTCAGGGAGGGGAATCACAAGAAGATGTCTTCAACAATTGAGAAACCGAAACTAAACATCTGCGTAGTCGGAAGTCCCAGAAGTGGGAAGAGTACTTTGATGGGTCAGTTGATCCTTTTGAACGGCGCTATTGACGAAAGGCAGATGAAAATATTTGAAACAGAAGCCAAGAAAAGAGGAAAAGCCAACATGAAGTACGCTTGGATAAGTGACTGTTTAAAAGATGAAAGAGAGCAACGAGTTGTGGGAACAGTGAAATGTCACACGTGGAAATTGCGACTCGCGGCGTTTGGTGTGATAATAACCGACACACCCGGCAGGAAGAAATATCTGAAAAACATCATCACCGGAGTCCAGAACGCTGATCTCGCCATCGTCGCAGTCTCCTCTATCCCTGGTGACTTGGAAAAGGACTTGGGGACCTCATCAGGATTCTTAAGGGATATAATCCTTCTCTTGTACTCGTTAGGAGTAAAGCAACTGGTGGTGGCAGTAACAAAGATGGACGACAAGACTGTCGCGTACAATTGGGACAGGTTTAATGAAATAAAAAGAATCTTCCTGGAATACAGTACAAAAGTAGGATTTAGTTCACAGGGAACTACTTTTGTACCCGTCTCTGGATGGGTTGGTGACAATATAACTCAAAGATCACCTCGGATGCCGTGGGATGATGGACCTACTTTAGTAGGAGCGATTAACAACGCGGAACACCCTCACAGACAGGCATCTCGCCCTCTCAGACTTCCAATTCAGGAATCACATCTCACGAATAATTATTGTATTGTAGTCGGCAGGGTTGAGTGTGGAAGCGTTGCTGTTGGAGATACTGTTCAAATCATAATTCCAAAAAATCCGAGTAAATTTTCACTTTCTGACACTCGATATAAAATAAGCTCTATTGAGTGCCATCACACTTCTGTTTCTGAAGGAAAATCCGGAGACGTTGTTGGAATTTGCGTCACACCACCGATAGAACAAAAAGTCCCACGAGGAACAGTTATTGTATCCTCTAGTAAAGGATACAAACCTCCTGAGGTAATTGACGTTCAGTTGTTAGTTTTACGAACTCCTGGCTGCAGTTCCATTCGAATTGGATATCAACCAATTCTTAGTATTCATTCCGCTCATGTTCGATGCTCGCTCGAGGATATTTCTGTGGTATTTGATAGAGACACTGCTGGTATTTTAGAAACAGCTCCGACATCATTGAAGGCGGGTGATGCAGCAATTGCTAAGATCAGAATTCATACTCCAACTTTAATTGAACCGTTTTATGAAAGTCCTTCGACTGGCAGGTTCATACTTCGGGACATGAATCAAATAATTGCCGTCGGTATTGTCAGATCTGTGGCGTGAGGGGCGTGAGGGTAGACCTGTCCCTCACTCTTTTATTATCTATATTAATATTATTAGTTTTGTTGTGGTTTTATTTCTTATGATTATCATACCTTGTTGTTGTTGTTGTTGTTATTTGTTTTTTTTTTCTCATATTTCAAATCGCAAAAAGGTGTCCGACTTTCTACTATTTGTAAGAATGCTAAAAAAGTACACTTTCGGTTTTTTTTTTTTTTTTTTGTACCGATAAGTTTGGTACTCGCAGGTATTCATTTTCGGTAATCTTCGTGTGGTAAATTATCATCCATACTGATCCATACTAATCTGAATGGTTTTTTTTATTACTTTTGGAGGTCTCTCTCTGAAGTAGTACTTTCTACTCAAGCCGACACGCTGCGATGGATTTTTCGACGTCAATTTGAGAAACTTGTGTTTCTTCTCAATTTTTGTTTTTTGTTTTTGTTTTTTTGTGGTTGTTTTTTTTTTTTTTTGTATTCAAAAAAAAAAAAATAAATAAAAAAAAACGAGTATCGTCATGTAGTAGATTAACTGTTTGTACCCAAAACCTGATTAACGTGTATTTCGATTCTGCTCCTACTACAGGATCTTATTATGTGAACTGAGGAAGGGAAAAAAATATTAATAAAATTATTTAAGTAGATCAAACAAACAGCATGCAGGTTGTTCTAACTTGTTCAGAAGGAATTTTTCCAGACGTTCCGTTTACAGTGATTGCGAACACGCTGGTCAAGGATGCGATTAATACTGCAGTGGAGGAGTGGGGTGTTAGAATCTCAATCAGCGATTTAAAGTTAATGTATGGGGGTGTTAAGATGAATAGCTTATCAACTTTGGTATCACATGGGATTGGAGGTGGCGCTCATTTAGAAGTTTGTAAAGAGTTGTTGGGATACAGTCTCCAAGAGATGACTGATGGTGGAGGAAAAGTTGAAGAACTACTACAGAGTTGTGATGATGATGGATTCTTACCTGTCGATGTGCGGACATTATCGAAGACATCGAAATATGTAAGTAGTCGATTGTCGTCTTTGTCGTTTATCAAAGGTGAGGAAATCATCGATGTCCCAAGTGACGTGACGAGTTATTTTAATCAAACTCACCGATTAAAGTTTCCAAGTTTGAGTAAAGTGAAAACCATTGGAAATAATTTCATTTCTCATTTTACTTCACTCACAGAAATCGATTTCTCAGGATTGTCAAGTGTGGGTTCGATTGGAAACAATTTCCTGTCCGATTCGCATTCCCTCAAAGTAATCGACCTGTCTCCGTTTATATATTTAGAGCACCTCGGTGAATCTTCACTGAGTTGCCTTAGTTCTCTTTCGTCACTTAATTTGAATCTTCCTCGTCTCAAGTCACTTCCAGATTTATTTTTAGAATGTTCAGGTTTTGGTTTTCGTTCAAGATTTGACTTGGAAACCGTGGATCTATCTTACCTCACGAGTTTGACACACATTGGAGGTGGGGTGTTGTCAAGAAGGGGTGGAGTCAAGGTGGTAGAATTCGGTAATGCGATGTGTGGAGTGACTGAGATCGGTTCTTATTTCTTATCAGAAAGTCTATCACTCGAATCGCTTGACTTTTCAAGTTTTACCAACCTTGATAGCATCTCTCACCATTTTCTTATGAGTTGTACTTATCTAAAATCAGTTGATTTCTCAGGTTTTCGAAACCTCCACGCCATCGGTGGTTCATTCCTTTCGAACTGTCCAAAGTTAACAGCTTTAGACTTATCAGCATTTACTAACACAAAGTCAATTGGTGACTTCTTTTTGACAGATTGCGCAGGTCTTGAAAACGTTAACCTCTCTGGTCTCATTAAAGTAGTTTCTTTTGGATCAAATTGTTTTCAAGAATGTAGGTCATTAGAAAGAATTGACTTCAGTAGAATGATGTCACTGACTAGTGTGGGTGGTTGGTTTCTTAGAAGATGTAGGAAACTGAAATCTGTTGACTTTAGTGGTCTTTGTAATTTTAAGGAGATTGGTCGAGACTGTTTGATAGATTGTGATTCCCTGATTGCGATTGAAGTAACGTCACTTCATTGCGATGTCAGAGACTCTCTCCTGAGTTACTCAGCGTTACGTCGTTGTATTGTTGACACTCAATTAGAACAAGTGAATGGAACATTACAAAATGTACGAAGTCAGACTCTGTCTGTGATTGATAATATGAAAAATTTGAATAGTAAAATAGGAACTCTTTCAAAGCAACTCAACTCAAGTACAAATCTACCTTTCGATTAATTTATTTGTGATAACCTTCCCAGGTCACTCTGGTCACTACCGCGTGGGACTCGTTTAGGGACTCTGCCAATGGCTCTTTACTTGTGCGATATTTACTGCACTTGGTTGCCAAAAAGACATGTCTTCGTCTGGAGGTACCACAAGACTTGGCACACCTTTGGAATAGAGTTTAGCATCTTGCCACAAACGAAAGCAGGGCAAACGTGATGAGGAAGGCAAACCTGACCTGTATTCAATACAGCTTTCCCGTATTTCATTAACTGAAGAGGGCTGGGTAAGGGGAATGGTCTGAAGAAAGGTTTTTAATTTTAGCCCCCAAAAAATTCCAACGGTTATTTTGGTTGTTTGTCCTTTATGATTTTTTGATTATGAATAATACAAACCAGTGAGAAGTACTGCATTCACACTTTTAGTAGCATCTGATTGTTTTAAAATCTGATTAAAACAAAATAAATTAATAATTTCCTCCACTCCATAATATCAGTTCAATGTTCTGATCACAAAAAAATGACGTCACCAGGAACAGCAGTGTATGATGTGCCGGTATCCTATTCAGGTCCTAGTTGGGAACACGATCTCGATGAAGGAACGACAAGTGTGAGTTCAGGGAACACAAATAGTGATGATAAACCCACGGGTTGTGAAGTAATAAAAGAAGGAATTGGTAAGTGTATAGTAATGGTCGGTCTACCCGGGAGGGGGAAGACCTTCTTGGCTCACAAAATATGTCGCTACTTGAACTGGATTGGCATGGATGCGAGATGCTTCTTAGTATCTCAATACTTGAGAGACTTCTTCAGCGATCCAATCATAGGTGAGAAGAAGTTCTTATCACCTTATTATTCACCAACTAACAGCAGTGGTATAGATGAGAGATTAAATGCTTTAGAAATGGCCTTAAAAGATGTCAAAGATTTCCTTTTAAATGTAGAGTGTCGTGAACAACACAATTGCTGCAGAAGTTCCGGTAGAATTGCGATAATCGACGGTCAAGCAACTCAAACTACGATAAGACAACAAATTCATAACAGCGTATCAGTAGTTATCGGTGCCAGTAATATTATTTATTTAGAAGTGTCAGCTGAACCGAAAGCTGTCAGACAACTATTCACATTAAAACACACGATGGCTGAAAACAGTGAATATCACGAATACGCTGGAATGACTGTAGCGAAGGCGCTACAAGATTTTGAATCTCGTGTTGAAGTTTTTGAGCAAACTTACGAACCTCTAGAATCAGAACACCACATCCACTTAGACATCAGTACCAACACAATTCGAACAAAGGGAGTGACTGGATTCTTACAAAGTAGATTGTTGTCATGGGTGGCTAACCTTTCACCTTTAAAAAGATTGAAATATCCAATATTCTTTGCGAGACATGGTCAATCAGAATTCAACGTAGAGAACCGAATAGGAGGAAATCCAGGATTGACTGACATTGGAAAGGAAGACGCTTCTTTGATTTGTAATTATGTTTTTTCGAACGGATTGAAAAAAGAAGATCTCGTGATTTGGACGTCGACTCTTCGAAGAACAGTTGAAACAGTCGAACCCCTTCGAGCTGAGGGTTATAATATTATAAAATGGAAAGCACTGAATGAGATCCATGCTGGTATCTGTGAAGAATTGACCTACGATGAAGTAGAAGAGACACATCCATACATATCTAAGTGGAGAAAGCAATCAAAATATACTTTTCGATACCCAGGAGGTGAATCTTACCAAGATTTGGTTCAACGATTGGAACCTGTTCTTATGGAAATGGAGTCTTCAAAGGGACCAGTTCTGATTGTTGCGCATCAGGCAGTTCTTCGTACGCTGTTTGCATATTTTGATGATAAGGCTGCGGAGTTTTCAGCTCATCTCGCCATTCCTCAAGCAACTATCTGGAGATATCACCCGACTAGTACAGGATTGAGTAAATTAGAAAAGATACCTTTGAGAGCATCCACTCCTCTTCATATTACTGAAATTCAGGAAAGAGATGCGACTTTTAAAGATCTTCCTCAAACTTCGTAATCTACTACATATTCATATGAACGTCATTATTAATTGGTCTCTTTTTTATTCTGTTTTCTTGGCATTCAGATCATGTCATACCAAGCATTACGAGTATTTTTAGAAAATAGGTTTTTTTTTGTGTCCCCCACGGTAATCTCGCAGTGAAAGAGATTTATCATTCGTGTTGTTTATACACACCCAGAGAGATGTTTGGGCTGAACAGCGCTGATTTCACTCTGCGTGATTCTTGTGGTTGCGCCACCTTTTACCGAGGGGCTATAAAGAAGCGAGATTTTTTTTTTTTTTACATTTTATTTTTTCTCCTTTTTTTTGTTTTGTTTCATAAATCAACAATTGTATTGAAGGATACTATTTTTTTTTTCAAAAATTTAAAAAAAAAAATAAGGAAGAAAAAAAAGAGGGAGGCAGGAAGGTTTTGTAGTCGTTAGTCAGTAATTTAGTCCTTTTTTTCTTAAATTTATTATTATTTTTTTAAAATGTCTCAAGTTTTTGTACACAAGAAGCAAAAATTTACGTTTCATTCATTCATTCCTTCTTTCCAATTTTTTTTCCTTTTTTTTTTTTAAAAATGTTTCTTTTTAGCGAGTGTTCAGAGTGATGTTCTTAATAATTGTTTTCTCACTAAAACGGATTACTTTTCGTGGAAACGATGCTTTTTTCGATTCCTGTTTGTGTCTGTTTTCTCATTTCATTTCAAAATTGTGTGACCGAGTGATCGAGTGGTGTTCTTCACGTTCAAAAAAACATCTGAAAAAAGAAAAATTAGTAATAACTCTCTCTGACCAGACTGAGTTATTCTTTTGAAAATTAATGCTGTGTTACTCCTGATCGTTTCTTCTCTCTCGTTCGTTTGCGTGATGAGTTTTTTTTGTTTTTTTTTGTTTTTTGTTTTGTAAAACTTACTTTCTTTTAAAAAAAAGAAGTTTAACGAAAACACCAAACGTGTCTAAATGTGGAAATTTTTTTTTTTTTTTATATTTTATGTATTTTCTGTTTAGTTTCGTTTAAGTTTTTTTTCCCCTCGTTTTTTTTGTTTTTTTGTGATCACTTGTTAGCCTTTTTTTTCTTTGTGACAATTAATGAATTGGTTTTTCTATTGTTGAGAGTTACTTCCAAAGAGTACACTACTCGTTTAATAATATAGAAGAGTGGTTCCCTTTTCTGAGCTCTGCTAAGGCTAATTATCTTCCAGAGACCGAAAGCGAACAACTACAGTGATGGAAAGATACAAAGAGTGGTAGTCCGAAGAAAAGATTTTTTTTTTTTTTTTAAATTTTATCCCAGAAAAAACCAAAAAAAACCGTTTATTTTGTTCGATGTCCTTATAGGATTTTTTTTTTTTTTGGTTTTAATTAATTTATATATTTGTGATAACTGCCTGCCATTCCTTTGGAGTTACATTTTTTTTCACCCTCAAAAAAAAAAAAAAAAAAACGCAAAGTTTTTGCAGACAATTTTTAATGCTGTTTACAAAGTTATCAACCAGGACTTTATCTTTCCTGTCGGTAAGGCGATTCAAGAAAAATAAAATAAAATAAGGTTTAGCAGCCAAGTGTTATATGTATCCGTGTCTTAATTTTTACCTACCTAGCTTCTGATACAATGTTTGCTAAGAAAAAAAAAGGGGTTTTTTGTGTTTTTAAAGAGAACGGCAAGAAGAATGCTTCAATCCCTCTCTCCTCTTTTTCTGTGATTGCGTTGTCTACATTTTTATGGAAATTTATGACATGATTGAGAATTATTCAGTAGACTTGACAATATTTGTATTTTTTTTTTTTTTAATTTTGTTCTTCCTGTCACCTTTCCTCTGAAAGTGTGAAGGTGATCTGACTGAGAACTTTAAAGACTCAATGCTCTGAATAGTTTTTTTTTTGTTTTGATTATTTGAAAAGAATGTGACAAAATGAGAATATACCAAAAATCACATTTCTATTTAATATCCCAAAGCAAAGACAAACTGTTCTAAAAAAAACTAAAAAAAAAAAAAAAAAAAAAAACTTACTTTTTTTGAGTGAGAGAGGGTCAAATGCTCCCCGAACGCAGGTGATCAAAAAAAACAGCAACATGACAGTTTTTTTTTTCAAAAAAATAATAAAAATATAATTTTTCATTTCCAGCACAGCAAAAAAGTAAAACATGAGTAAACAACAACATCCATCTGAAGTTCTTAAGGCGAAAGCTAATGCACTGAACTGTGAAGTAACAGCCAGGGAAGTTGCGGAAGCGATGGATGAAGAGGACCCAATAAAAGAATATCGTCAACAGTTTAGAATCCCAAAGGGAAAAGATGGAAAGGAAATAATTTATCTCTGTGGAAACTCTCTGGGATTACAACACAGTGGAGTAGTTGACTCGGTGAAAGAGCATCTTGACAAATGGGCTAATCAGGCTGTTGAGGGTCATTTTCAACAACCATGTCCGTGGTTTGAAATAGACGACATTTTAAGAAAAAGTATGGCATCAGTTGTCGGAGCCTCTGCTGATGAGGTCGTTCTTATGAACACACTCACAGTAAACTTACATCTGTTGTTGACTGCTTTTTATAAACCAAAAGGAAAGAAGAGAAAGATTCTGATTGAGAGAAATCCATTCCCTTCTGACATGTACGCGATTAGATCTCAAATTAAAATGAGAGGGTTCGATCCCGACGCAGACCTAATTGAGATTGGAAGTGAATCTGAAGTAAAACAGTTTGAAGACGACGATATCATCAAAGCAATTGAAGCCAATCACGAAGAGATCGCAGTCGTTATGATCGCTGGAGTTCATTTCTTAACTGGACAGTTATTTGATATGAAAAGAATAACTGAAACTTGTAAGAAATACAACATCAGAGTTGGATTTGATCTCGCCCATGCCGTTGGAAATGCCCCGCTCCAACTCCACGACTGGGGGGTTGACTTTGCATGTTGGTGTACATACAAATATCTCAACTCAGGACCTGGAAATATCGCAGGTGCTTTTATTCATTCTTCAATCAACTGTGATGAGTTAGATCGTCTTGAAGGATGGTGGGGTCATAAACGTGAAAGTAGATTTCGATTGAAACACGAGTTCGAAGGAACTCCCGGAGTTGCTTCTTTTCAATTATCAAATCCTGGAGTCATGTGCATGGCCTCGATCAAGCCTTGTCTGGAATTGTTTGAGAAAGTTGGAATGAAATTAATACGAGAAAAATCAGTTCTTCTAACTGGATACTTAGAACTAATGCTGACTACTGTTTTAAAGGAAAATGTTGAAATCTTGACGCCGACGGATATAAACAGAAGAGGTGCTCAACTCTCAGTTAGAATAATTGGAGATTTGAAGTCGGATGTCGCTCCTGGATCCCAATATGAGTGTGGAACTAATACTGGAAATAAAGCATCTATTCTGCAAAAGCAACTTGAATTCTCTGGAATAACGTGTGACAACAGGCCTCCTGACATCCTCCGACTTCCTCCTGTTCCACTTTATAATACCTACTCTGATGTGTTTACTCTCGTTCATACTCTTTATAAATTAATTAAGTAGTATTTTTTTTTTTTTTTTTAAATTGGTTGACAGTCTTCATATATCTCATTGTGTTGTACTCGTGTTGTGTTTGTGACTGTTTTAACGAGCCTTCTTCTTTTTTTTTTATAAAAAAAAAATTGTTGGATGTCAGGGTCATCCTTAAAAATATTATTTTTTTTCATATTTCAGGGCGAAAACGACTGCCTTGGATCACTACCTTTTTTCGTCTTTTTTTTTTGGAGACCCACCCCCACACTTATCGTTATTATGTAACTTACTGGTGACTGTTGACTGTTGATTGTCAGTCGGACTCGTGTTTTCGTAGGATTTTCTGATGTGATACTAAATTTATTCACCTGTGATGAACCAATGCTCTGGTTGTCCAGGAGAAATGGTTTGCCCTGGATGATGTTATGCTTACTTCTTATTTTTTTCTTTTTTTCTTCGACTCTTAAAAAAAAAAAAAAAAAAAAAAAAAAACGACAACAAAACAAAACAAAAAAAACGTTACAAAGCAAAAGCAGCTTTGTGAGGAAGGAAGCATCAAAAAAAAAAAAAATTGAAAACAGGTTTAAAAAAAAAAAAAACGTATATTTTTTTGAGAGCAATCCTTCCCAAATGGTGGTGACAGCGTTGTGAATGCTAGCGATTGTCTCTTCTGTCAATTTTATTTCATCGCCCAGCAGTACGTCACAACACAAAGTGTGTGAGAATTACTTCAGAAATCATTTTTAACGATCCTTTCCTCAGGACACCCTCCTCATCACTAATTTAATAAAATAAATAATATGAATTCCTGAAGTGTTTTGATTGGATTGTCGTCTTATTCTAATTCTTAATTATGGTACTCCGGTGGTTGGTTGAGAAATTGCGATCAAAACCACAAAAACGATCAACTGACGCTGAAAAGACGAAGAAAGAACAACTCGCAAGGGAATTACGAAAATCCATAAACAACCTAATTGATAATAACGAAGAACAATGGAGTACTGGTGTTAGATTAAATGTACTCGTCGGGACATACAACGTTGGTGAGAAATTACCTGATTCTGAAGCAAGTGAAGAAGTTTTAAATTGGCTTTCATGTAATGGAAGACAAGAAGAGCCCGACATCATTGCTCTCGGTCTTCAAGAAGTTGATATGTCACCGGCTTCTGTTTTATTAGAAACGTTATCACCGAAAGGAACTGTTTGGACTCAATTTATCGAATCGTATCTGGGGTTTGGTCTAGAAAATCCTCCTTACACGGCAGCTCAACCAATTGCTGTCGCAGGACTCCTTCTTCTGATTTATATAAAAAACCGACCAGAGCTAAAACACACTCCACAAGACATCGCTCACACAGTTGTAAGAACTGGAATCAGAGGACTTGCTAACAAAGGAGGTGTTGCTGTTAGAATTAGACTGTGTAATAGAACCTTTGTCTTCGTTAATTCACACTTGGAAGCTCATGAGAATCGAAAAGAGATTCGAGATGATAACTATGCTTCGATACTTCACGGGTTGTCATTCCCTCCAGTTGAGGATGGTGTTGATGCTCTGTGTACTGAAGGAAGTGATTCGATTGCTGTGTCAGTTTGTAATCAATTCAGCACATCACATTTATCAAATATTGAAAGTTGGGATTACGCATTTTGGTTTGGAGATTTGAACTATCGACTTCAAGGAAACTCACAATCAATACGATCTCGTCTACAACGCGAACAAGCATCTGAACTATTAAGATATGATGAGCTAAGCCACACTACTGCTTGTGGACAAGCTTTCTCTGGTTGGAAAGAGATGGCTATAAACTTCCCACCGACATATAAATTTGTTGAAGGAACTAACAGATACAGCTCTAAGAGAACACCAGCATGGACAGATCGAATACTGTACTGGATGGGTAAGAGAGGAAGGTTGAATACCAGGTGTGCTCCGCTGACTATTTCTATTTTACCTCCGAAGACTCACTTAGATCCGAATGGATATATCGACAACAGTCCACAAACACAAACTTCATACTTTAGTTGCAGTAATGATGATTCTATCGCTGTCGGTACTCGGAAATTAAAAACAAGTTTTATGAACATTCCACAAGGTGATCAAAATGGGAATTCTGCTCCGTCGTCGCGACGGGTTTCTGTGACATCGACGTCACCTACCCCTCCTCATACTCCGCGATCACCTCTGACAGAAAATAAATTCGCATTCTCTCATCTGGTACCTGTTGATAATAGCTACAGTTCTCATCAAATATTGTTATCTGATCACCGTCCAGTGTCTGCAGCATTTTGTGTAAAGGGAATCGTTTATGATGTTAAAGAAGCAGTCGATGGGATCGCTTCTGATTCAAAAATCAGATCGATGGTGGAACACATTCAGGAAGTTAGTTGATTATCATACAACGTCGTAATCCTTTTTTCTTGTAAACTTTTTAATTCTCACGGGTTTACGTGAGAGTTTTAGTTAAAAAGTTTAACAGGTAGACATTGTTCTTCCTCTCCTCTTGTATTCTGTTTTTTAAAACGTACTGTGGGAAATCACTAGCCTTTTCCTGTTATTTATTTCTAACCAAAAAAAAAGAGAGAAGAAATGTATTATATTCGTTGGGTGTGTATTCCTATTGATTTTTAGTTTTTTATTATTTTGAGGGTTTCGCTCAAATGTTTTATACTTTTCGTAACCGAACACCGCGGTACGGTAACACAAAAAAAAAAGAAATCTTACTTTACTTTCTGGGATTTCTGAAAGTGGTATTTTTTTCCAGTGATTTCACGTATTTGTTTTTTATTATGAAAGTGGACCCTTTTTTTTTTCTTTCTTCTTTCCCTTTTTTTTTTTTTTTTTTTGATATGTTTTTTTTTTTTTTCAACCTAATGAATACCTTGAGTGATAAAAACATTGACCCCTTCATTGGTAACCGGAACAGATATCATAAAAAAAATTCTTATTCTGTTAAATATCCTCTCTTCTTTCTCTCTCTCTCTCTCTCTCTCTCTCTACACTGATGTCATGTACACTTTATTAGTTAGTTGTGTGTCTCTAACATATTCCCTATTGATCGACCTGTCTGGTGAATTTAGTTTAAATTCGAAAACTTTCAGAGAATAATTGATGCACGCGGTGGACTTTTTTTTTTTTTTTTTTTTTTTTTTGTTAATTTTGATTCTCCTTTTGAACAAGAAACCCTTTTAGAGGTTTTTAAAGTTATATTATTTAAGTTATTTCTGTGACTTTGGAATGATTCTCCTTTTTTTTTGGGGGTTGCCAGGTTTCCGTTCTGGCCGCTTTAAAATTATTTTTCTGTTATATTTTTATTTCCCCCCACACATTTTTTTGTAACAAAAAAAAAAAAAAGGAAAAAAAAGGGGGGGAAAAAAAAAAAAAAAAAATTTTGTGCGTGTTGATTTTTTGTTTACAAAAAATGTTCTCAAAATGCAACAAGTTGGCAAAAAAACACGATTCTCTTTTTCAGGTTTTTTTAAATTTGTAGTCGGTCTCGAAATTCAAAGTAACTCTCATCAGAAGGTAACCAAAATGACTCAAACAAGATGTGAAGTGTAATGCGACAACGTGATGAGGATCCCAAGAATGCCTTTATTCGATCCGGGTAGTAGTGAAAGAGATAATAAATTATTCGAAACAACTCTCCACTCCTATTCATCAAATCAAATCACAGATCAACTATCTCTTAATTTTGATGAGGTTGCATACAGACTTTTAAAGGCTCAAATCAACAGTGATAAAAGAGCATGGAAACCACCCTTAACAACTATATCTGTCAACCAATTGGAAGAAATTTCTGTAAATGCTTTTTGGTTGCCTGCGTTTATATCATCGTTGCAGAAATCATTGCCGTTCAAGTGTGTGTTGCAACCTGGGAATCTCATTTTCTATGCGAGTGACTTGTTCATAACACACGCTGTTGAATTCATAACCACGTTGAGTGAGGTGTATGGTAGAGGGAATGAGGGTAACGGTTTCCTTTTAGTGTCAGCTCCAAATTTTCCAATTCAAAAATATCACATAAACGCCGTGATGTGGGAGTCACTTGTATCAAAATGGGAAGGTAGTCAGAATTGTACTAAATTTCACACGACGAGTTACTTGCTTGCAATAGAAGCTCGAGAACCTTTTGATGTTCAGTCGAATGGCACTCCTCAAAGTGTTGGAAATGGGAGTAACAACACGTCAATGGAAACATCAACGGGTTGTGTTGACTGCAGTCGAATCGAACACAGAATCGAAGAATTAGAAAATTTATTTTACAACTCCGGGAGGGTTCGAATACCGTTCAGTCAACAGCCGACTATTTCATGTCCTTCTTGCAAAACTAACGATATAATGTCTTGGGCTGAGAGATGTCCAAAATGTTCAGTCAGACTAAAGGAAAGTACCTCCTGTGGAGATTGCAAATCTCTTTTATTCGGAAAATTTTGTCACAATTGTGGAAAGCAATCTCCGAGTGTTGTTGTCAGCAGGGCTTTGACGGCTCCGCTTTCACCGGAAATGAGGACTCGAATAAAAAATACTTTTTCGAAGAGCTGACGACCAAACTGACCTGACCTTTTGTTTGAATTAGAATCCAACAATTCAAAAAATATGAGGATGAGTAAGCACAGGTGAGTAAACATTCTTTTATTAAATTAAGAATCACTGTGTCACTTCTTTCTTGATTTCTTTGACTGCGAAACTCGCAAGATCTTTTTTTTTTTTCATTCTTTTGTCTCAAAGACATAGTTTACGAGTGAAAAAGAGAAATTGTGGCAGCATAACGTTAGACATCCTTTACTTTATATAGGTTTGTTTTTCGGTTGCACACAAACAAAGAGTTATTTAGTGGGGTGTCCATTATTTATTTATTTTTTTTTTTTTTTATTAGTCCAGTTGCCGTTAACTTTCTTGTTGAAAGAGAAATTCTTATTTGACAGCAGCCCTAGACATTATTTATTTGATGTATTATTTTTTTTTTATATTTTTATAAGTAGCAGTACGTAACTCCTTTTTTTTTTTTTTTTTCTTTTTACATCTTACTGTAAAAGGAGTAGGAAGATCGCGTATCGAGCAAGCTTTTACCCTTATGCTCTACGTGAGATTTCTGTTCTCACTGAGCTTGCCTTAGGACACCTGCGTTAATGTGTAACAGATGTGCCGGTCTATGATATTTTGTTGCAAAAATATTTACTAATTTAGTTGCTCGTTATTCAGTTACTTCTCTTTAAGAAGTGTTCCCCCTTTCTGTTTTTTTTTTTTTTTTTTTTAGTTTCTTTCAGTTATATCCGACCAAAGCAGTGTGTTGTTCTATTTTTTTTTTTTTTTTTTCTCTCTCCCCCCGACTGTGCGACACTTAGTAGAGAGGTTCGAGTACCTCTCTACTTAGTTATCGATACTTGTGGTACTAACAGATTATCGTTTTTAGACAATTAACGACCTAACAACAACAAGATTGGATCTACTTACTTTCACCGTTGCCTCCGTCAGCTCTATTGGAGTTAACCTGATGTAATGGACTTCCTTATCTATCTTTTTAAAAAGATGAGAGGGATCAAAAAAAGTCTATTTTGAGCCTTCTCCATGATTTTTTTTTCCCTGTTTTTTTTTTTTTCTTCAAAAATTTGATTGAAGATCGCATGCATTACTTTGAAGGTATTTCTGATTTTTACTAATAAAAAAAAAAAAAAGTCGTCCCCCACAAGGAGGAGATGGAAGAAAAAAAAAAAAAAAAAAAAAGAAATGGTGTGGCTTTGTTGACAAAAAAAAAAAAAAAAAAAAAAACCGAATAAAATAATTTTTTTTGAAATTTAATTATTAATTTAAAAAACCAAGGTGGAATCAATCAGACAAAACCAAACACACAAAAAATAAAATAAAATAAAAAATGGAAGAATATGAAGGGCTTTCAACTCTAATGAAGTGCTACGATACAATCCCAGAGAGTGTTAGAGTTATAGAAACAGCTTTACTTCAAGGAGAAGAGTTTCCTAGTCTTTCTCTTGTAATAGACGAATCCTGGTGTGTAGGAACTCAATTAACTAATTTAATGACTTTGATTGGCGCGGCGGATGATGACGATGATGAAGAAGAAGACTTCTCACCTCCGGATATTAGTTCGTTACCCAGCCCTACTAATACTCAATACCCGTGTCTTTCGTTGCTTTCACAGTCTAATGACACAACTAGTGTTGGGATTATGTTGTCAGATCCGGTGTTCTCTTCTTGTCATACTCTGCAAAGGGTTTTTAGAGGATTTGGTGATCGACTTCGTGTTGGTAGTCAATCTGTAGCATTATCAACAATAAAATCATGTTTTAACGGAATGAAATCTCGAATTGAGTTAAAAAATAAATTCACATCTCGTAAACAGAGTTCACTTCAACTACAGCGGATCAGCAGAGGTCTGACTGACAGGATCTCAATGAAAAGCATCATATCAACCCTGTCAATACAACGTCTCGGTCGTGGTTTACTGACACGTCAGGGAGCATCAGCTTGTATGACAACCAGTAGTATAGCTCCGGTGATCGCTGCTGCTGTTGTTTATAATTCAATAAAGAAGAAGATGAAGATTCTCACTCGTTCAGCAGAACGGAGTTGTATTGCGAGCGCGATAATCGCTGTCTTGGGATCTGGTTTAATAAGAAAACGTGGAACAGGTCCAGTCGTTGAAGGAGGAGGAAGTCATATCAGAAGGGTTCAACGAAGAAGAAAAGAACAACAGCAACAACAACAGTCAGTAATCCTGCCAGAGAGTAAAGCATCACAGGACACAGACTTATTAAGATATTGGGCTTTTGGTGGTGAGCTTCCGTCTACGAAGTCATTAGAACTGATGGATGGGATCCCGTCTTTTAGAGGTCTGCAAACACCATCACCGATTAGTAAGAAAAAAACAACCAATCCACTTCAGAAAGATAGACTCGATTATTATTCAAGTCGACTATCTCGAGGTCCCTCAAATAGAAAACGTCCTCAGTCTGCTGCTGCTGTTCGAAAAAGAGATAGCAGTCCGTCGAGTAATTTACCATCGTACGCAGACTTCCTTGACGTCATTCATACGGCTGTTGGTCGCCGAAAGGTTTTAACAGTTAGAAAGCATTACCCTGATACTCAACAGGATGTCTTGCTTGGATTCTCACCTAATCGACACTCAGTTTTTGGAGGTCGGCTGTCTGCGATGAGATGAGAGAAACAACAATCAAAATAAGAAAACACCCCCTCAATTAATACTAAGAGAGGGTAGTGTTATTATTTGTGTTGTAATGTTTTTTTTAAAATCTTGTTCAGCAGTCATCGGAAGAAGACTATCAACGAGATGGAGAAAAGGTGAATCAAGTGAGAGTAGTATCTGACCTTTTTCGAAAACCTAATCAACCTCAGCCGTCATCGGAAGAAGACCGCCACTTTAAATAAATTATATCTCTGAAATTCGGAGTTTGGAAAAAAAAAAAAAGTGAATTCCTTATTATTATTATTATTATTTTTTTTTATTTTAGGTTTCATATTCTCCCAATTTAAGTTATGATTCCCACCCCCTTTGGCGACATTTATTATAAGGGAAAACCTACAGATCCACCCCCAGGTTTGGGGAAACGTACACTACGGTCACGGCCTTGTGTAACTTTTTTGACCCCTGGATATGTGTTTAAATCCGCAAAATCGAAGACGACGCAATTTGTCGAGTGGTATGATTGCAGACTTGCATTCGCTAGGCTGCGGTTCGAACCCCTGTCGGGTCTTTTTTTTTTTTTTTTTTTTTTTCTTCCCAGTGACCAACAGGTACACTGTCTGCACTGGCCGTTCGGTCAGGAACGCCGCCGCTGACGTCGTGCGTCGTATCCGTACTGCTGATTCGTTCTGTCACGTTCGGACACTCGTCGCTCTGAGACATTGCTTAGTGCAGGTTGCTGACTAACAACATCGTTTGAAAGTCTTACACCAGAACCTCATTGGTACCTTACAAAGACCCTGCATCAAATTCACACGCGGGTCGTTCTTCAAGGTCAATAGTGTAAACTTCCACTCGACTTAGGACCTCGCTTGGAAGCTTCTGTCATCGCGCAATTCTTCCTTAAGTTAAGTTAAACTTAACTTTAACATAAGAGAGTAATCCATCGTCCTGTTAACCTCTATTCTCTCATCATGGTGTAGAAGTAAGTTAGTCAACTATTGATGTAGTTACTTAATTGTAATGTTCATAAAAAAACATTCTTATTGTTGTAATCTTTTGGACGCAAGCCCTAACACGATCAAAAAGTAACCACCAGTGGTGACTAAGTGATCCAGTCTGGCTTACTTCAAAGGCTAACATAGTCAAGCACAGTCACTGCGGATGTGTTGTGTAGCATCACGGCTCCGATCGGAGAACCGTAGATACCAGGGACTAGAAACGGGAGTTCCTCTCGTACTACCCCGTATTGTGGTCGACTTACACTGCCAAGGGGTCTCTCCCCATCAGTAGGTAAAACTTGTCTCACGACGGTCCTGTTAGTGGGTGAACTATCCAACCCTTGGACAATTCTGCTTGTCTAGGCTAGGAAGAGCCGACATTGAAGGATCAAAAGCAATGAACGCTTGGCTGGGTTTGCAGGCCCCAAAAGCTGAACGAAAAAATTGGGCCGTTCGAATCACTAACTTGCATGTTGTCGGTTGCAGTCATCACTCACCTGTCAGCATACTCTTTACCTTAATTACGCTTAACCCTAACGATGATTTGGCAAATAACAAACCTTGAGGGCATCATTGCGTTGCTACGCTGCACCACGTTGGTAGTATTTAAAAGTTAACAAAGCCTTAAAAAAAATTGAGTAACAGCGAGATGAACAGATGCCCAGAAAAAAAATCCCGGGAAAAAAAAAATCCCCCCGAGGGACTCGAACCCCGTACCTCCAGGGCTTCAGTCCGGCACCAACACCACTGCGCTATCACGGATTTGAAAAAAATTTCGCCCAGAATAGAGGGCTGTCGATTTGGAAAAAAGGTCAAAAAAGCTACACAAGGCCGTGACCGTAGTATACGTTTCTCCAAACCTGGGGGTGGATCTGTAGGTTTTCCCTTATTATAATGTAAAGTATTTACCGTCAATCGCAGAGTGTATACCCACACTAACATTACCTTTAGTCAACTGTATGTCAGAACTAATGTTGTTTTATAATACAATACATTTGTATTTTATGTACAAACTCGAACAGTTAACCCCCCCGCAAACGTTGGTGGTTAATAAGACAATATTATGGTTCTCTGTTTCTTCGATTGGCAATTTCAAAATATATATTTTTTTTCCAGTCAAGTACCCAGGTATTACTAATATCTAAAGTTGTTTTTTCTATTTTTTTTTTTTTTACATTTTTGTTAAAATTTTTCACTCTCTCCCCTCCTTTTTGGTAATTTTCTTTGATTAACAGCTACAAATATTTTTTTCAGTCAAGTACTTTGATATTAATTTTGTTTTTAATACCCTAAAGTTGTTACTGTTTTTACATTGTCAAAGTTTCACCCCCTTTTTGGTGGGTAATTTTTCTTCCTCCTCTTTTTTTTTAAAAAACCCAACGAGTTTTTTTTTTTTTGTAAGGGAGGAAAATACTGTCGGAAGAACGCAACGAAATATCTTTTTTTTTAATACATATATTATGAGTTCTTACTGTATCGCCCTTTACAATGTGGTGTCAGAATAAAGTTCCCTTTTTTTTTTTTTTTTTGATGTGAAAATCATAATAGCTGAGAAAAAAAAGGGATTCTTATTTTTTATTATTTTTTCTTAATCCTTTTTTTACTTTATAAGTTGACCTATTTACCAATTTTTTTTTTCTCTCTCTCTCTTATTTTTTTTTTTGTAAAGTATTATGTCTATGCATACGAAACGAGAAAATTAAAAAAAAAAAAAATGAAAAAAAATTGTAAACAGCGAAAAATAATTATTTTTTTCATTGCGTTTACTCAAAAAAAAAAAAAAAAAAAAAAGAAAGAAAAAAAAATCATAATCGCACAGTATATATCCAGTGTATGTGAAATCCAAAATGAGATTGTCTGGGTTGTGGAACTCTCTGTTCTCGGTAGAATGTTTTGGAGACGTGGTCTCACTGTCTGCTTTCCTCGACATCGGTGATCGGTCCCTCGAAGAAGAAAAAAAACATTAGCCACGCATTAGGGTTAATAAAAAAAGCCAACGTTTTTTATATATATTTATTTTTTTGTTGTTGAAGCTACCCGCTGAAAAACAAAAAAAAAAAATTATGTCATTTTTCGTTTTCCCCCTTTTCTCTCTGTTATTTTTGTTTGTTCTGATTTGTTTGGTTCGTTCAGCTGTTTTGTTTTAATTTGAAATTTCTTTTATTTTTATTATTTTTTTTTTAAAATAAAACTAAAACAGACACGCCTCCCTGTGGGTTACAACTATCGTAACTAGCAGGGCTGTATGACTAGTCACAGAATGTCTTGTTGTAGTTTTTACTTTAACAGTAATTGTTTAGCAACTACACAAACAATTCTCTGATTACGGATTACAGTTTTTTTTTTTTTTTTTTTATTCGAACGGAGTGTGGTTGCATGTAGAACTTACTTATTATTTTTTTTCCCCCCCCTCCTCCTCCTCCTCCTCCTCCTCCTTTTTTTTTTTTTTTTTTTTTTTTTCCTTAAACCGAAAAAAAAAAAAAAAAAAACTAAAATTCGAATTGACAACAGCATTAAAGACAAGAAAAAGGATTATTGGTCGACCTTCAGTTCTTCAGTTGATCTAATCTTTCTTCATTATAATTACCGTAGTTAAGTGATAGCAGGTAGGCGATACGTCACTTGCTCACTCAATACGGTGACCACTGTTTTTTTGTGTTTTGTGTCAAAACAATTTGCCCTTTTCACTCCCTTTCCTTTATTAGGACTTGATGTGAACCGTGCTTCAAGTTGGTGAAAGAAGTAAAGGAGGAAAAAAAAAAAAAATGAGTGAGAGTTTTTTTTTTTTTTTTCATTTTTGTAAGCTGTCTTACGCTGTGGCTACACGACGAGTGATTTTTAATTTTAACGTTCTCTGTGTGAGAGTTTGGTTACTACTAACCAACCTAATCAACGATAGAATGAGAACTAATTGTGTCTACTCGTTAATACTTTTTTCATTTCTTATCAAACTTCCGATTCTTAACCAAAAGAAGGAATAAGAATATAAATAAGTACCCGACAATCCTGATGTAGAGGATTACCGGTTTACTGTAACTTGTTAACCTGCGCGATTTCATCTAATGAGAAACAACAACAAAAAAAAAAAAAAAAAAAAAAAAAAAAAAAAAATCCCTTTTTTTTATCATAGGGGGAACCTATAACATTGTATTAGAAATCTATCGCTGTCTTTTGAGGCTGAAAAAAAAACTATATTTTTTTTATAACAAAAATTCTAATTTCTATTTTAAAAAACTTATAATTAACTTCGGTTAAAATTGCTTGTCTCTGAGTTTGCTTTGATGGAGATCTTAAAACTTTTTTTTTTTTTTTTTTTTTTGTTTTTTTTTTTTTTGTTTGAGAAAAATAATATCAACCGAGGGCACGGGATGCTCAACCTGTAGTGTGTGGTCCCCGGGTCAATTTGACTTGACAGCATTTCTTTCTCTGGTAGTTTATTTAAAGCATGCGATTTTGTGTGGACGGAATCCAGTTATAATGATTCATGTCTAATTTGTTGTTAACCCTTGATTTATTTATCCAAGTCACCCCCCGAGAGCTTCACCAGAGTACCTGACTTCTATGATTTCAATTAAAGTTATCGTTGCGAACTGTTTTTTTTTTTTTTTTTTTTTTTTTTTTGCGAAAAAAAATTATACTATGCAGGGGATGAGTCATCCCCTCGAAAAATCATGTTTTTTTCACTAATGATTTTTTGGTGTCTTTTTACAACAACAAAAAAAAAAAAAAAAAACCAACAACTTAAGGAGGAGGAGTGGCATTAGTGATTTACTGTTTGATGCCTTCTTGAGATTTAATATTTATTATTACTATTCTAAAACTATTGATTACTGTTCAATACACTTGGAGGAGATTTGGTTCACCAATCCCGTTAGTCGTGTTAGTGTACTTACATACTATTCTATCCACTGGTGGTCAAACATTATAATATAATAGTGACTACCCACACACAGAGGGCACTTGTAGTCTGACCAAATCATGACTCATGGTGTTCGCTCTGTGTTTTCCCCCGTCTCCACCCCCCTCTTCAATAATTCATTACTTGCTATATCTAAGCAGTCTTTAGACTCGATACTGACTCGTGTAACAGGACAAGTGTTGGATTGAAAATTTTGTTTTATTTACTATTGTTGCTGCTGCAAGTGACCCCCTAAGCATAAACAAAAAGTCGGTTAACGGGGGTTTAACTCAAAACAAGCTCGTTTTTACTTTTTTATTCTATTTTTTATATTCCTTAACTTGGAATGAACTACATGTTCTTTTTGGGAATGGAGAGGGAAATATCAAATATCACAAATTTAAGTATTTCCCTCTTCCGACCCTATCTTTTTTTTTTTTTTTTTTTGCAGTCGCATGTTCGATTCCGGCTATCGTCATTTTTTCTGCCAAGCAGCAGAGTTATGATGTGAGGAAAAGCATGATCAATAAAAGAACGATTTGTTCAAACCATTTATTTGCAACACAAGCCTGTGCTAGCGATTAGTTTCTAGAAGCTGGCAAATCTTATCACGGAATTACTGTTTATCACTTTATCTCACAAAAAAAAAAAAAAAGAAAAATAGAATAAATACATCTGCTTGTGTAGCCAAAACGTGATTTTTCGCAACAAACTTCACAACAAGAATGTATTTTCAAGGAAAACAGTGACACTTTCCGAAAGGAATGTCTTCCCACACGAAATCATCCACAAGAGCAGTAATGAATCATCACATCACGAGACCAGTGGAGAACTGTTTTTTTTATTCATTCCACGGGGCACAGACACTCATCTTTGTTATGCCGATAAGCAGATGACGGAAAAAAAAAGAAAAAAATAAAAACCGTCTCAATGGCAAGACAAGACCCTATAAGTGACTGAAAAAAAAAATGTTGGTTTGTATTTCATGCTCGACGAGTGTTAAATTATTTTCTTTTTTATGACAGGGAAACAAAAACAACAACAACAACAACAACAACAAAAAAAAAAAAAAATGTCAAAGAGAAAGAACCCGATAACATCAAAAAAACAATCAGATGAATCGACCAGCAGATTTAACAGTAATTACTTAAAAGCAATGCTTGAAGACTTTATGAGTAATTTTGTAAAAGCTCTAGTGTTGTTTATTATGTTTACAATGTTGAGATTGGTAGTTGAGGACCTTCTTTGTAATATCGAAACAAGTGAATTCAATAAAACAACTCAAACAGATACTTCAACTTCATCTGAGGTATTGTTTAAACTGGCAAACACCCACAGGAACGCTGGTTACATCCATAATGCTATGGAACTCTACGACTTAGTCATCGAACAAACAACTAACTCAACTAGTCACAGAGAACAAGGACTCTACTCTGAATCATACATGATCAGAGGGACACTTCTATTAGTGTACGCTGCTAAAGCTATGAAACTGGATCCAATTGCAGTTCGAATAGACGTCGATACTCCGATTAATTCGAATGTATTTCCTGGTAAGGTTCAAGTATCAGGACCGAGATATCAACGACCTTCATATAATCATCGAAATAATGCAGTCGATCCTACTCGAAAGACTTATTCACAACTAATGCCTGATCGTTTACTCGATGAAGCAATCTTATCTCTTTCGAGAGCTGCTCGTATTGGAACAGCAACGAAGGAACGAGCGACTGAATTATCATCGAATTTGGGAATTGCTGTTCTCACATCTCAACTAGTTTATCAACCAACTGAAGACAAGGCTTATGATGTTATCAGAGATGTGACTCACAGTTATAAGAAATACGCTTCTATTTACCTTCATCAGCAGCAATCATCTGATTCAAACAGCGACTCATCTCAAGCAACAAGTGAAGTCGCTACTAACTATTCACAAATGATTGAGAGACTAGAAGTACTACTAGCGAGTATTCAAGAAGGTGATAGTTTAGATATCATAAGTAAACTGAGACAGGAGTTGCAAGCCCCTCCAGGGTACTTGAAACGCCTTCGAGGAGTCAGTCAGTTACTCGATACTATCATCCCTAAAGAAGAAGATATGGATTGGGATGCAATTTCAAAGATCGATGGTGAAGTTGAAAGAATCGTCGACTTAGACTCTTGCACCTCTCACTCAGACCCAACCAACGGTATCAGAACAGCAATGAAAGCCAGCGATGGGTTTAGAAAATGGCTTCCTCAGCGGTCGCACTTCAATAGCGTTAAGCTTCTTCTTCCTGTTGGTGAAGACTCGATTGGTGCTTGGGAACAAGCGATTTATGTTGGGAGTAAAGAATATGATTTCAATGGAAACATTCACAGAGTCCCAAGTACCTCCGTAACTCGTGAGATTCCTGTCAGAACACGAGGAGAAGGTGAGCGGCAACCAGCCACTCCTCAAGAGGGTATCGCCGAGTAGAACGAAAAAAGTCAAGTCAGATTTTATAATTCACCTGAACGAAAATCCTTTTCAGGTGTGTGACACTTTGGAGTTATTCCGTTTGTCCTTTTTGGTTAGTTACTTTCTATAACAGAATTGGACTCCACGTTTGGAGTATTCTGTTCCTCTGTTTTGTTTATTTTATTCTCACAACTTCAATTCATTAAACTTGATCATTATCTCTCACAGTCAGCCTGAATGAAATACAAAGTGACTGTACTCCCCCACGTGGTAGTGAATTTTCTCTCTAAAAATTCCTTTCATATAAAACAGAGTGAGTTGATCAAAAAAAAAAAAAAAAAAATAAGAAAATGCGGGCAGTCCGCCGATCATCGCTAAAACCAAATAAACATCCGTCGTGGTCATCACGGAGAACTAACTTAACGGCAGCTGTTGTTCCGATTGGTGAGGGGAAGAATTTCTCGCCAATGCCACACGTCAGGACTACGATGGGAAACAAGTGGATGCCTTTTGGTGATATTGTAAAGTCAACAAGCGATAAAGAAACAATCCTTTCAAAGGCAGTAGTAAACGACTTGTTTAAGAACGTTGGACTTGACGTTACGGAATTCGCTAATCTAGGACAACACAAGGAATTTGGCTTTAGAAATTTATATATCGGAGTCGGTACCGACCTCGGATCTGTTCTTCTATTGACTACCTGTCGGAGGTGGTTATTAGAAACAAAAGAACCGATTAAACTGCAGCCTCTGATGGTGAAGTTGAACTTTATAAAGGGACACAGTGCTGTTGAGAATGTTGTTCTTGAATACTTGAGAACAAGATCGATATCGGTAAGGATAATATCACCCAGCAGCTACGACTTCGCTCAAATTGAATCTGCGTTCCCTGAAAGAACTATTGTGTGGGAGAGTCTAACAACAGAATCAGAAGAGGTCAAATTATTAATAAAATGGATACTTTACAGTAGTACTAAAACTCAAGAACGACATCCGTTCGGTGGGAGTATTCTTCTCGGAACAAATTTAGATTCTCAACTTCAAAAAATAGCAAAATTTATGTCACCATACGACCGTGAGTTAAACAGGTGTAGATACCCTCACGAGCTGTGGGATATGTCGATGGAACCAGCGACGCCACAACTTCCACTTATTGATACTTGTAATGCCGATTGGAAGATTGGCTTAATCAAATTTCACAAACCATTAGTGACTCTCAAATCTGAGATCCTTGTAGAAACTGCCATCAGAAATGGAATGAAAGGACTCGTTACGTTATTATCAAAACCTCCTCCTGTTTCGTCTCGTCTTCAAAATAATCAAATACGTATGATGTTGGATGTGGTGACCGATTGTCATATTCGCATCAGAGGTGCTAGAAAAATAGCATGCGATTTTATAAAAAAATCATGTAGGCTTGATTACCGTCTGGGATGGTGTACTATTTCAACCAAAGACATATCAACATTACCAGAAGAAGCGTTGAGGATAGTGGTGTCAGCAGTGGTTGCGTTTTGTTCGAATAAGTCTGATGTTGATTGGTTGAAAACTCCTCCAGATTCAGTGATTAAAGTAATCGATTACCTCACTCACAAATGTAAACTCCCACCCAAACCAATCGTTGCGATACCTGGAACGAGTGTTTCACTGGTGTACGGAGTACCTTACAATCCGGTTCTGTCGATCGAACAAAGAGTTTTTAGTTTTATCGCAACACCCGAAGAAGAATTACCGTCAGTAGAATTTTCCGATTGGAAATGCAAATCAGACAGACACACTCATGTCCCTACAAAGGCTTTTTCAAATGCTCAATACGGACGTTGGTATTGTCAACTATTCACGACTGAGGAATTAAAGAACACTGTTGAAAGTCAAAACACTACTTTCTATGTAACAAGACTGAGAGGTTTAGATGATCCTTGGTGGGGACAAGTGATAAACGCGAATTCGTTTTTGGCTTATTTGAAAACAGAAATTCATGATCCGGAGTTGGCAAGCAATACGCAGATTGAAAGACCAACGAGACCGGATGCGAAGATGCTTTTGGATATTCCGATCATCCTTTCTGGGAAGAAAGGATTGGCTCCACCCTCTGAAGATGATGAGGAAGTACCTGAAGCATGTCACTTAGAAGTAGTCGGATGTCCACCCTTTGGATACTGGGCAAGCCTACTTCGTAATCACGTGTGGCAACGTACCACCCAAGTTCTTCATCGATCCCCCGCCTACCTTCTGAAACCGCAATGGCTCCTCGACTTCCTCCCTCCACCTGGAATGCTTGGACCGCTCTTTGTCCCGGCATCCAGACAGGTTCAACAGCAATTAAAATCATCCATGTACCTCCGAAAAACAAAAGAATTCGCGGCTCTTCCTGAAGAACTATCTAGTGAGCAGTACAAAAGGATTAAAACTCACGTCATCAACAACATTACGAATGTCGACAAGTCCGTTCAAAAGGAAAAGAATTACACACACGATGCGTTTGCCTCCAGCACCAAACTACTACGAAGTCAAGGAAGGCTGAATGATCCCAAAGAGGAGGTAGCCGAGGAGGAGAGTTTCTCAGATAATGAAACCGCCATTTGGGAAGACGAAGCCATTAGCTCTCCTCCTTCAGTTCCGCGACATGTTGAACAGCCGATGGAGTCCATTCCCGAAATTAAAAGACTTTCAGCAGCCTGGAATTCAGTTAAACCTGACAAATGTGACCTTCACATCACAAGACCTATTCGGAGTCCCCGTAGATCCAGCGCTCTGACCCGTGAAGGTCCGTGGAAATTACAAACCGAACATGGACAGCTTTTTGGTGGTTCAGTGAAACCCGGTGTTGAAAACTAAGAATACCAGTTGCTTCCCTTCGAAACTCTACTGTGTCGTCTGGTAAGGAAGTGAATCCACAGCTGTTTTGTAATTTTATTTACTTCCTTCAATACTGACTCATCAAAAAAAAATAAAAATAAAATAAAAAAGAAGATAAGGAGAAAATAACGCTTATTTTCTAAAACAGGTATGGGGGCCCTCCACTACATGAAATAAAAAAAAAAAAAAAAAAGTAAAAAAAATAACAACAAGAATGAGGTTGCCGTTGCTGTTGTTGTTAACATTTCTATCGCCGGTGTTGTCGGCAGCGTCTCGGAATCCGTCAGCGACGCTGCTGCTGTCGGAGAACTTGCAATCATTAGAACCAGATTTCGATACTTTTGAATATAAAATAAATATTTACCCTTCTGACGTTGATTACTATACTTCAGGACAGTACGTTAGATTACGACTCTCAGTTTCTGGGTATCTGAGAGACGGTTCTGCCTTGAGTTCTCAGGAAGGTAAATGGCAATGGCTGAACACTAGTGAGGATCAAGCAGGAATAATGATCGTAAAACACTTCGTTGGAGGTGATTCTTCATCTGGTGTTAATTATTGTAATACGACAGCTGACAGTGACGTCATCGATTGGACGACTGATCTGAGTTCAGCAGGAGGAAGTGACCATGTTCCATCTCACACTGTGAGTGATTCGAATATCGAATGCGGGATATCAGACAGCAGTTGTATCCGAGACAGCAACGCTCAAGCTCTCGATGCGTTCGCAACTTTTGAACTTCCATTTAATTTCAATGGTCTGTTTAGACTGTGCTATCGGAGATCACAATCTTATTTCATGAACTCGACATCAGAACTCGGATGGTTTAATCCTCGAGAATCTCAGGAAGTGAATTCCCTCTCATCTGGTGATTGGTCAGCACCTGACCACTATGCTCGTCATCAGTGGCAGGATCCAACTGGTGTTGTTGATAGTGATTATTTAAATTTTACGACCTATCGAATACTACCGTCTGGCTACTATTGGGAAGCTGCGGGTGATCCGAAATTTCAAAACGGAGACCACATGGTGATGGGAGTAAAACAGACTAATTGGTTTGGTGCCAGTCAGGTAGCATCAACAGACAAGACTTACAGCGATCAGATCAAACTAGTTCCAACCGGAACTAAATGTATTGAAGAGGTTGACATCGGAAGATATCCCGGAACGGTATTGTCCAATACTGTTGGTGTTTGGGCTGATGGAGCATTTGACATGGGCGTCACAATCAACTCTGGTAACGGAACGATGTCGAGTACTGTTGGTTATCACTCAAATGGAACTGATTGGTGTCCATTTATTGCTTCTTCATCACCGTCATTCACGACGTCACTGACATCATCATCAGATTATATTTTAGCCTTCACAGTCTTACAAGAAGGGGATTGGGATGTTTGCTACTCTTCGAGGTACGACAGGACTATCGGGTCAGCTTTCTACTCATCGGATTCAAAGATCTCAGCGAAGATTCAATCTCCGGGGGGTTGGAGGAAGATTCCACGCGGTTCTGGAGGAACTATCTCAAAGTTAACAGTTGCGGTGTACTCACCCACTGTGACTTGGAGTGCTGTTGATCGGACAAGTGACTCGTGGGGGGAGATCGAACTGAAGGAGTTGGGGTCTGGCACCACACTTCAAACGTCAGCAGCAACTCTACACGATGAGATTACTTCTACAAGTGGAAGATCTTATCAAACATTATCAGGTGGGGATCAGGTTCGTGTTGTCGAATCATCTTTATTGACATCACTCGACTCGGAGTCACCTGATGGCTGTTGGTCGACATTCTTACCAAAAACTTCAACAACAGACTTACTTGGAACAATGACCTTCTCATCAACGAAGGAAACGTTTTGGTCTTCAATCCCAAATTTAAATAATAATATCGATGATCGATTCCTCCATCTTCAGTTCCCATCATCCGGATCGTATGTTGTTTGTTATCGAAGTGTTGGAGAGTGGTGGAATACGATCGGTAGTTTATTAATAACTGAATCTGGTCAAACTAACATAAGTTACCATCTCAACGATACCAGAGAAGGGACTTGGGGACCTCTTCAGATCATATCTCCGATATTCGATTTGACGACACAACCGTATTCAGGTAGTGAATTGAGTATTGCTGTTACTGTAGTTGAAAGTAGTATTGGAGGATGTCAACCTCACAGTGATGCTTTTAAATATTCTCAGCATCTGGTGTGGGTGTCTGTTGATGTTGGTACTTTCACAGATCGATTCGCGTCAGATCAAATCCGGAGAGACAGGGTTTCTGTTTGGATGAATGTTCCAACAGCAGCCAGCAGCTACTATGTCTGCATTAAACACGGTACTAAGAATTGGCAATCACTAACATCGACGGGGTTACTCTCACCTACAACAAAACCAACAATACTAATCGAAATGTTAGACAGGAGATCTCTAACTTTTGGGTCCTTCCGACTTCAAAGCCGAGTCAGTAAAACTTCGACAACATTAGTAAACGACTTAGGTACTAAAGATGAGTTCATGTTGGTGGCTAACAACTCTGCCGGAGATAATTTCTTTTGCGGAGATAACTCAACTCACGTGATGAACTTATTCCCAACCACTTTCACTGATCTCATCGTCAAGGAAGTTGAGTACAGCGCTGCGTACTGTCCGAGTAATTCAAATAATGAAAACGATCCTTGTTACAACTCATTAGATCAAATTGGATTCAAAGATGGATTTAATACAGACCTGTACACCAGTACGGTATTTCACTTGGTAACAATACCGAATGTCGACACGTCAGGTTACTTTATATGTTATCGACAGCTGTTGATGAACTGGATTAAAATAGAACCGATTTCTGTAGAACCTCCTCATGGAGTTAACCTTATAAATCCGATCGTGGAATTGACATCTGGGAGATGGTTTGATTTTCATTTTAATGTGACTGGCGGTACTAAATTTAATCTCTTACCAAATAAAGATGTTGTTAAACTTGTGTTGGAGGAAGATGGTTGTCACCAACCTCATTTTCAATCGGCTATTTCAACGGATTTATTTCACCCAACAAACTCAACTCTGAGCGACTCATTCAATCAAATGTTCGCTGCGGCGGGTATCTCAATACCAGTTGTTAAGTTAAAGGTAAACATCAGCATCTGTCTTCGACAACACAGCGAATTCGGTTTTATGAATTGGATTAGACTCCCGAACACTATTTTAATAAAACCGTCTGGAGTTTCATTCAGTCTCAGCACTTCTCTTGTCAGTTCTGGTTTGGCTCATTTTAGATTTATTTCAAAGGGATTGTTTGACACCAGACCTGGAAAGGATGCTTTTTCTCTCATACTCCACACGTCATATTGTAAAAACCAAACTGGTATTTCTGACTTGGGACCGTCGAACTCCAAGGGTGTTGCTACTGCAGAAGCCCTCACAACTCTGAAAACCTCATCAACAGAATTACAGTACCGAGTGTGTTATTTGTTGTCGAGTGGTGAGTTCACAGGTTGGATTCAAATTCCAGAAGAAATTGATAATAATATTCTGAGGTCATTCGGGTTATCAGATAATGGTATTGATTCTGGTAGTCAGAATGGTATTATTAAAGTATCAACTACCACCATTGAGGGAATCTTTATCGGAAGAGACTTGTTCAGTCCTGAAAACATAAAAACGCTAAACACTTATCCTTTGGTTGGAGGGATAGAAACGAGTACCTCACTCACTTCATACCAGCTGTCAATTATTGGAAAAGGTTTTGACTCTTCTAAAGATAAATTTAAATTCGTTCAAAACACGGGAACGGATTCATGTGCTGCGGAGGCTTCTATTGGAACTCTGACTGATAATTTATATCAAATAGGAAGTAATCCTTCTTGGATAGTTCCTGTTATGACTTTACCATTTGAAACTGGATTGTACTCAGCTTGTTATTTATGGGGATCTCTTCCTGGTCCTATTTGGATCAGGGTTCCCATAACCACCCTGTCAGATGTGTCTCCGTATAGTGACATAAGAGAAACCCGTGATGTGATTGGAATTGTTAAAAGTGATATTTACTTTTCTCAAATTGGTAGTGGAGGTTCATTAATCGTTATTGAAGACCACTACCCGTCACCTTCACTGTCAGCTGATTCGTCGTCACGTGCTGATGCTAGTGACTCAGCGAGAATCATTGCCAGCAACGGACTTTGTCAAAACATCACAACTACCACTGCCAGGAGTAGTACTTCAGTCAGCAATCACACTCTTCTTGTGATGCCTGTCGATGATTCTTTTACAGGATCTTCATCTTCATTCAGTTCTGTGAAACTTCCGCAACTAGAAGTCGACTGGCCTCCTTCAGGTATTCATCCTTTAAAGTTATGTTACAAAAAACAAGTCTCATCTGGTAGAGTCAACAGAGGTATTTGGTTAGTTGTTTCAGGTGTTGTGGGTAATCAGTTTTATATAACACCTGCGGTACCTCATTCTATTAATATAGTTGGAGGGTCTTTACTGACTAATGAAAATAAAACTTTAATTGGATCAGAATTTACTGTCAAGTATCAAGTTGTGGGAGAAGGTGGTGAGGCTGTTAGAGGTAATCGTTTTATAGCAGTCATCGGACGTGGTGAGTTCGGGATAGGAAGTCCTGTCACTGCAAGTGACTGCACTTCGAGTGAAGTAGCTTCTCAATATGGATGGCCGTCTAATAACACGATCATAAGAACAACTTCTGAAGGGATTGCTGTCGCTCAATTAACTTGGACGTCTTCATGTTCCCAATGTTGGGTTCGACCATACCTGTTAGACACACCCGATGTTACTGGAGAATATTTCCAGTTCGAGTCCCTGTCAAGTCCAATTTCAGAGTTTTCAACTCTTCCTGGGAAATCATCATCCGGGTATCTTGAAGGAGCGGTGCCGGGAAATCCAATTTATTTACACGATGGAGTTTCTTATAATTTTACGGTTGTTGGATTGACGGCTTCGGGTCGTCGAGCCCTGGCTAGTGGAGGTCACGCTATTAATATAAACATCACTGAGGGGGGGAATATTTTATCTTTTTTTGGGATTTCAACATCGGAGACTTATGGAAAACTGTTGAGAACCGTAACTAGTGGAGGACACACATATCAACCATCTTTAGACTCAAGCGGGAGATTAGAATTGATGCTTCACATGAAACCCGCTTCGACATTTTCAAGTTCAACTGGAGGAAGAATCACATTAATGATTTCTAGTTTGGGGCAGTCAAATCGACCGAATGCTATTTCTGTTAGTTTTTGGGTCGTTCCGGTTCTGCCGGTGTTTTTAAAAGTTGTTACAATAGAACCTGTCACGTCTCATATCCTTCCTCAGATATGGAGACCAGAAGACTGGCCTTTTCCATTAATTGTGTCATCAAGTACTTCTTACCCACGTAATTATTCATTATCGAAATCAACTGCGGCACCAGGACATTATTTACTCAGAGGAAGTAGGTACACAGTCAGAGCTAAAGTTTATGATGGTCTCGGTAGGGTTGTATCTCCCGAGCACTACGCCAGTCGCGCGAGGGCTAATTTAGCTAAACTTTCGCTCGTTGATTCCGCTGGTGGGATCGTTGTGGGAATTCAGTTGTTTGGAGTGTTCGCAAAGAACGGTCTAATTAGTATCGTCTTGGGGATTAATATCGGTTTCAACCCAGAGAAACCCTGCACTGTCTCGTTGACTATCGCGGGTGCTACTGGAGAGTTCACCACTCCAGTCAGAAGCACAGCCAACGCTTTGAGAATAACGTCTGCCATTCCTTCTCATGTAAATGCTGGTGAAGACCTTCCAGATATCGTCATTGAGGCAGTCGATAGAGAAGGGAATGTCGATCTGTGGCATTCTTGTTATGTTTGGCCTCTCCTCTCCAGTTTGAATTCCCGTCGTCGTTTATCAATAGAAAATAACAACAGACAAGTCGGATACTCAGCGAGACAGCTCCTAGTCAACGGTCGAGTTACTTTTAGTAAATTGAAATTTACATCACCCGCGAGTGATGGAATTTCATTGTTGTCGGATTCTGGATTAGAGATTTTTGAAACTAATAAAATAACAGTTTCAGACAACGCTCACAAACTAACTGGTAGCGTTAGCATATCGTCAACAAGTGTTTCAGCCCGTCACAAATATACAATTACACTAACTGTACTGGATAAGAGTGATGTGAATACTACTTGGGTTAGAGAATGGGTTTCAATATCTCAAATATCTGGTTCATCTCCTGTTGTAATTGATGGAGGAGGATCACACAGAATAATCAGATCAAAACTTTCTGTTACCATTCAATGGACTCACAGCTGTAAACAATGTCAGTTACAGTTCACAGCACACTACCGTGATGACTGGTGGACTAACAACACAGTAAGAGCTTCATGGGTCACTCCACCTATTGCGGTTGTCGCAAAACCGATTCCGACGCAAATTGCTCATTATGGAAGACCTGCTTATGATAGTGTGACTGCAAAACCTTTGAAAAAAGTTGAGAATTCGAATGTTCACGAGACTGGGAATCGAACTTGGTATGAAATAGATCGTGGGACTGAAATATCAATACCGATAGCAGCTGTTGATGATTTCTTTACTTTGGGTGATGGAAACTCAACTGCCGCACAGAGAACTATCTCACTGACAATATCAAAACAAGTTGGAGACGACGTATACGATGGTACTGGCGGGGCATACGTCACGACTCCGTTATCTGTTAGACAAGTTGGATTAAAACTTGAAAATGCGAAGGGAACGATCACCGTCTCCTTTCCGAGACCTTGTCTTCAATGTTTAATAACTTTAAGAGATTTTGATATCGCCAGTCCAATGCTGCGAACACTTGAAATTCTTATCACCATAAAACCGATACCTACTTCTATTAAGTTATGGTCTGCAGTGAATCCAGAGTTTAGTAATTTACTACCAAACGATGGTATCTCGTCAACGTCAGATTCCATGAGATGGGTGAATCAAACATTTGTTATTGTGGATGGTGAGTGTATTGCTTACTTAACTACTGCTACTCCAACAGCATATATTGAAACAAGTCCCTGGATAGACAGGTCTAAACCCGCACCTATTCAACAACAGATTCTCTGCAGCAGTTCTGTTTGTGAACCAAAATTAGGATCAGCGATTGGTTTCTTTATAAAGAATACGACGATAGTCGATCAGATCACTTCTCGACTGAAGAAAGAAGTATCGCCTTCTGCGGTACTTTTACTTTCTGGATTACTACCAAATGTAAGAGGGAGAATGACTGTTCTAAGTGAAGGTCTTACAGGTTACTCGTCGACTGTATCGACAACGTGGGGGAATGATTCTCAAGCGGAGAAGTTTGTTATATTGTCTGCGACTACTCCGATGCCTCCGTGGAGTGGATTTGAATCGAAATCTGTTGATGAGGGATATCAGAGAAAACAAAACTTTCCAACATACGAACTTAACAATACCATACCACCAGGGAGACCCTTTCCAATCACAGTTCAGGTTCAGGATTCCATTGGGAGAGTTGTTCGTGGATCAGGTGGGACAGTAATAGCAACACTGCTGACTCCAACAGGTTGTGGTGATGGTCAGCCGTTCAATCAATTTGGAACCGTTCTGGAATATGGAAATCTCACTACTTGGATTCAGATAGGAAGTCCGTGTGAAAATTGTGTCGTACAACTTCAGTACAATCCGTCATGTATGCCCAGCGCATGCTCAAACACTACTTCAGTAACTGTCCCCATGTCACAAAGAGTTAAAAATACTCCCACACTAAACATTGCTACTCAGACATTCACTTCTTTATTAATCGATACTTCTAAATCAGTGATTCAGGAATCTGTGTATGTTGGTGAGACCTGCAGACTTGTGGCAGAATCTGTTTATTCTCGTTCAGGGATACTAATAAGGGATTCACAGTCAGATGTTGATGCCTACTTGTACAATGCTGTGATCTCTTCTGAGAATAATTTCGGTACCGCGTCATCTAAATTAGACTCTGTTGGGGAAGGAGGTTACATTACTTCACAGGACGGTCTCGGAGTGTTGCCGCTTCGATTTGTTAACGGGAGGTTGGACACTGAGTTTCGTTTTTCACGAATCTGCTCAGCTTGTGTTCTGATGATTAATATTCCTTCTCGCAATTTAACGTTTCCTTTATTGACAACTACTCCACAAAATCAACTTTCTAAGAATACCAAAATAAAAGTTCACACGAGAGGTGTTCGAAAGGTATTGGCATCCTCCCTCCCGTCATCAGTGTGGAGGTTGAAGAACTTCCTTGTGACTCAATGGAATGTAGACTCTGTGGGTGATAGAGATTATGTTTCGATACCGTCAATGTCATTTATAAAAAGAGTTAATTCCGGTGGAAATGGAAACGGAGGAACACTTTCACACACGAATGATGGATTAGTTCACAATGAAAGTAATTGGAATAATGGAGCCTTGACATGGAGACTTCAATTCTCATCAGCGTGTCTGCTTTGCCAAGTTCAAGTTGATTCTATCGTAATTTCAATACCAGTTTTGTCACCAGCAGTTGGGATCGCAGTTACGAGTATGATTCCTAACTCTGGTTTATTTGATTACAATAAGAGGTTAATAGTCTCACTTAAAACAATTGATAATGAAGGTAACACGGATTATTCACTCTCTGGGATTGGAATCCTTCGACTCTCTCCTTCTGCATTTGAAATTAAACAGCCGTTGTTACCACAGCTGGGGGATGGCGGAAGGATTCTGTACAACGAAACTAATCAATTTAAAATTACCAATGGTCTTTCTGAAAATATAAATATCTCTTTTGGAGAACCGACTTTTTCGAGTTTCCTTCACTTTGCTCTCCTCCCGACGTCATCGAATATCAGTTCGAAGAGAGACGATCGGATTAGAATTTCATCACCACCTCAGATCACAATATTAGTTGTCCCAAATAATATTTCTGTTCTTAATAAAAGTTCTGAAGAAATATATGTTGGGAATGTATTCAGACTGTGGATTGGTATCGTGAGTATCGATAATTGGGTTTCGACATCCTCAAAAGGATTTGTTGACATCAGTTTTTCCGACTCAACAGGAGCAGCCAACGTTACGATCTCTGGTGGGAACCGCCACCGATTAGTAGACGGGTTGGTAATGATAGAAATCATTGCTCAGTCTCTTCCTGTTGATGTTAATTCATCGAATTGCACTTTTGAATTCCGCACAGATTCCGCTACGAATATCTCTACCACGTCACTGACGATCCCAATATCACAGGTCTCCCCATCGGAGATCAGTTGGGTGAATTCCGTACCTCCTTCGTATGCAATTCAAGATCGAGTTATTAAAATAGAAGTCGCTGTCTTCAGTGACAATGGTTTGCGTGCTACCAGATCATCTGGATGGGTTGGGTTAAAACAGATCTCGTGCACCTCAGGTAGGATGTCAACACAAAATCAAACTCTCGATTCAACTGGGACTGCGACATTCGCTGTGACGTTCAGTGGGGTTGGAGAATGTGTTGTTAAATTACTTTCTGGTAGTTATTCGGTTTGGACAAATTCGAAGGGGACCTCGGAGTTCACAGTCGTCATTCAGAAACCTGATGATGTTAGATTCGTGTCAAACATCACTTCAGATGCAACACCAATTCTAAGAACAGGAACAGCCTACCCGTTAGTGATTGAAATCATTGATAAAAATGGCAATGTTTGTCTTGGAGATTACGACACTTTACTTTCTGTTGAAGTTGTAGGTGGTCCACAAACACTTCAAGTGTTCAACGCGAATACTTCTGCTTCTGGATTGGGGTCCGTCATTACTGTTTCGGGACCCTATTCGGATAAAACACCTTTTGTCGCATCATCATCTGGTGGGTTTGTATTCCAACTCGCGTTTTCTAAGAGTACGTCTGATGAGTTGTTGCAATTTCAACTCTTCGCTGACTTTCGTCTGCCGGGAGTCCCACCAGCCACACTCAGCAGTGAGCTCATTACAGTCACCGTAGCCGTTACTCGAATTGTATTCAATCCTGTACCTCAAGGGTATCATGTGGGAGGACGTCCCTTTTCGTTATCAATTCTGATAACTGACGACTTACAGAATATCCCAAAGTATGACTCTGAAGTTGAATGGAGGGCTACGTTATCAGTCATAAGCCAGCCTTCGCTAATCTCTAGATTTATACCGATTGGGAGAACAACATCATTGAGTGTGATGACTCATCTACCACAAGTAGTGTTTGAGCTTCAGTGGAGTGGGAGGGATATTCCTGTCGAAGTGGAAGTATCATCGTCTGGAATCGAACCCGCGACTGCTTGGCTGTCATTTCAAAGAGTTTCTAGATTACGATTGTTAGAATCTGTAGTATCGAATGACATTGCAACAAACTACGTGTTGGTATTGGGTGTCAGAGTTGTTGATGCGATTGACCAAACTGTATTGGGAGATTCCCTTTCAAATATCACGGCAGTCGTACAAAACAATAACTTTGCCTTCCCCATTCAAACTAATCAGGTCAGCAACGGCATAACGTCTTTTAAATTTTTATTCTCTCAGCCAGAGCTTTTTATTAATATTTCAATCAGCCTTGTTGGAAGTGATCTCAACCTGACCTTCGGGCCATTTTCAGTTGTGAATCAGGGACCAACTCTACGACCGGCTCCATTAGTGGTGTACGTCCCACCAGTTGCGTCTGTTTTATTAAGTGCGTCTGTTAGAGGGTTCGATGTAAATAAATTCGTTGTATCTGTGGGGCAGGCGCTGGGGTTGTCATCAGCCAACTTGAACGTCATTAAAATATGTGAAGTTCCCAACGGCAGCAGCTGCCGATACTATTCAACAGCAAAGAAGGTACTCGTTGGGTCTGATGCTGACCAATATAGGGATATCGCAATACAACAGACTGGTCAACAGACTGGTGGTGGTGGTGGTGGTAGTGAGACTGCTGCAGCTGTTGTTGATTTTCAGGTGGTTTTGACTCCGTCTCAGGGTCTTGTTGGGTCATTCGCATCTGCGGATATTGCGACAAAGAATATAATCAATTCTCTGAGCGATATCTTACAAAATAGCAGCAGCGTCTTGAGTAAAGACATCCACGCAATACCTCAGACTATCACTGTCACTGACCTTCAGGTCATTCCAACTCCGAGACCCGCGGTGCCGAAACCAACGCCCATGCCTTGGACTTCAACCCCTCGCCCTCTGGAAGCACCAATCGAGATCATTGGACTCCCTCCTTATGAGTCTTATGCATCAACTGCTGTGATGTTGGAAAACTTTGTCATGTTTCAGGTAGTTGTTGGATGTTTATTATTGCTGTTGTGAAATCTTTCCCTTCAATTTACCAAGTTGAGAGTTGACATATTTTTACATTTCTTTTGAAGTAAAAAAATTCTTATCGTTCCTATTTTGTTTTTAATTCTCTATAAAACCATATCAGGTAAAGCTGGTATTTTTTTTGTCAAGTTTTCTTCTAATCGCACGTTTACATAAAAAATCATTCGGTTGCTGTACTCGTTAGTGAGCCTTGTCTTCCGACTATGCACCTTTCAGTTACACAAAGAAAACTATTTTTAAAATCACTGTAAACTAATTCAGTTTTCTACTCCTTTCATTTGGTTAGCTGTTCAGGTCTTACGACCTCGCTCGGGTTGGTTGCAGTTTCTTTACAAACATTATCACTAATTACAATCAGGTTATATATTTAAATCTGTACTTGATCTGGATGAAGTCCCCAAGAACTGAAGGCCTAAAAAAACAAAAAGCCCTGTGTTTTTTAAGTCCTTCTTGTTGTTTAATTTGGATTGATTGACATGTGGTGACTTTTTGCCATGGCGTCGGTCTGCTGAAACTCTACTCCGTAGAGAACTGTGGTTGTAGACAAGGAGCACATGAAGTCGGTTTGAATGACATATGGACTGGTGACTTTTGGCCACGCTTGCTTTGTTAGTCATGACAAACAGAAGCGAGAGATGAGTTTTGCTAACATCTTTCTTTTTTCAGGGAGTCTTACTGTGGGACTTCTCTTGTTGTTGTTAATTTCCCATCCGCCTGAGGGAATCCATAAACCGCTGTCACTCACCAGTGTGTTTATGACCTTCGTCGCTCTATGCCATAGAGCGACAAGTGATTAATGGATCATAGTTGTCTTTTCTGTCTTTTCTCTTGACTGTTTGGTGTCACCGGGGTCATCTGTTGATGTAATGGAGTCTGCAGTTGTTCGTGAGACTCTGAAGGTATGTCTGCTTGACGTTTTGGAGTGTCAAACTAGCATCTTCTGTTTACATCGCTTGTCTCTTCATCTGGTATTGCCGCGCGCTCCCGTTTTCATTTGGCTGCCGGGTGACTTGTGCCTAAGAAGCGATTCACGTTCCCTAGTATACCAACTGCATCTAATAACACTGGAGAAACTTGCGAAGGTAACTAAAAAAGGAAAAATGGAGAATGAGGGGTTCGAACCCTCGACCTCCCGTATGCAGAACGGGCGCTCTACCACTGAGCTAATCCCCCGATGTAAAAGAAGAAATCTTTTAAGGGACCACACAAAATGCCTCCACGCGGCGGTCTCGGACGGCTGCGGCCGACAAAAAATTGTAGGGATGAAGCGATATCAACGGACATCATGAGATCTGGTCAAAAGGAAAGACGAATTCAGCAGGAACAAGCTTCTATAATTGGTCATTAGAAGCTGCCATGGAAGTATTAAACGAGCCCCAGCAGATAACGAGACCATTGAGCTCATCCTCCCCAGATATTATTGCTCTGGATAATTCAATGATGGCAAACATAGGACTGCTAAATGGATGGAGTAGCGACCATCTTCCAATAAGTGTAAAGATTGAAAACATACACTTGACGAAAACCAAACCACAATCGAACGAGATGTGGCAATGGAAATGGAAGTGTGCAAAGTGGCATGCATACTCGGAGGTTTTAACGACGGCGGCAACGAAGTTAAAGAATATTGAAACAGTGCAAAAACTTGCAACAAGGATCTCTGTAGAAATTCTGAAGGCTGCGAAACAAACCATACCGGGCTATAAGAAAAGGACGCAAACCACCTTCTCAGTGAGGGATCCAGAAATAGAAAGACTGCTTGATGAACCCAACCAGGACAAAGTTGACAAGGATGCCATTGCGGAAGGCATCAGAAAAATTAAAAGAAACATCATCGAATGTGACATGACTGGGATGGACTACCAATGGGCTTTCAGAAAAGTAAAGCAACTTGAAGGGGGCATTGTTGATAATAACATTAGCGAATTAGAACATGAAGGCAGTACAACAACTGATCCAAAAGAAATGGCAGACATATTTACCACGGCATACGCGACACAATTCAATCTGGTAGACGACGAAGTGCCCTCCTTGGTATTTGAGAACAAACCAGGGGACGAAGGCAATGAAGAATTCACAATGAGAGAACTAAAGCGACAGCTCAAGAAATTAAAAGACAAGAAAGCACCCGGGTCGGATGGGGTGTGGAACACTATGTTAAAGAAACTCCCAGAAACATTTATGGTGCAACTCTTACGGCTGTTCAACATGACTTGGGAAAAGTCGGCGGTTCCGAGATCTTGGAAGTATGGGATAGTAGTTCCAATCTTAAAATCGGGAAAAGACAAGAAACGTGTACTCTCTTACCGACCAATAACATTGACGTCAGCAATAAGCAAGTTGTTTGAGAAGATGATGGCAGAAAGGATGCATCATTTACTTGGAGACAGAATGAGTGCGCGGCAAGCCGCATATAAAAGAGGGCGCAGTGCCGTAGAAAATCTCTGCATGATAACAGAGAGACTACTAGATGGAAGGTACCGAGGTAGGGAATCGATGTTAATGACGTTTGACCTGCAGAAGGCATTCGATGCCGTCCAACCGAAAATTCTACTGAAGAGGATGTCTGAAGTTGGGATACCGGCGAAATACACAAGATGGGTCCAGAGCTATTTGACTGGGAGAAAGATCACAACCAGAGTAAACGGCGAAAAGGGAACATTCAAACACATACAAGTTGGAGTACCCCAAGGAAGTGTCCTAGGACCACAGCTATTCTCGATATACATCGAAAGCCTTATACGAGAATTGAATAGGTATAAACCAGCAGTCTTTGCAGATGATGTTGGGCTCGTGATGACATCTCCAGATGTTAAAGGACTGGAGGACAAAGCTAACACAGCAGTACGCATCTTCTCAAATTGGGCCGCGGCATCCCACATTTGTATAAACAAGAGCCCGGGTAAAACAGAGTTCATACATGTGAGGCCGGATACCGATAGCCAAGAAAATAAGTCTCCACAAGTGCTATACCCGGAGGGGCACACCTTCAAATATGTCGTCACAACAGCAGAGGCCATCCGAAAAATGCTAAATAATCAGGACTCAACTACTATAGGCAATTCTAAAAAGGCGATAACACATTTCTATGTGGTTCCGCAGCATAAAATAAAACGAAAATTACCGACGACAGAAACTGTATTGGTAGACATGCAGATGGAACCTAGTAAATGCTCACAACTGCAAAAGGTTCGCACCAGAGGAGACATCCTGAGGATGCTACAAGGAACTGGATCTGGTCTCAAGGCTTTTGCATTTTCGGTGGTGGACAAACTACATGAAACGGATGTAGTAAGATACTTGGGAGTTCTGTACGACAAAAACCTCGACTTCAAAACTCACATGCGAAAGATGATGACGGCAGCCTCCAGAGGACTGGGGCTCCTGCTAAGACTCTCCAGGATGGGATGCAGGAAGAGAACCCTCATCTGTGTGCTGGTGACTGTTGTAATGGCGAGAGTGCTCTATGGGGTTGAAAGTTTTGCCTGGCTGCTGCCAAAGAGAGGTGACGTCAGTCTTGAGAGGCTAAACATCTTAATAAACAGAGCCGCTAGACAGGTAACGGGATGTCTGCCAAGCACCAGACTGAGGAACTTGTACCATGAAGCAGATATGCCGAAATTACAAGAACACATACGCTACAAGATGTGTAGGGCCTATGAAGAATTCAAATTAAGTCCCCACCTACCAGCTTGTAGCCTCACAATGACGGAGGGAGGCCTAAACTACCCACCAAAAACAGCTTGGGGTCGCATAGTTTGGGATGAATATGTGTCGGGGATCCCGGGACTCGACAAACACAGAAGCTCGTATCACTCGGAAATCAATCCAAAGCACTATAAGATGCGATCATGGAAGGTAACTAATGCAATGGAATTCAATTACTGTTTTGGAAAAGAAGAGGCAAAAGACAAAGAAGCCGGTCTACCAATTGAAGACGTGAAGGTGTACACAGATGGGTCTATTAGACATAGGACGAAGACGTACATGACCAAGTCAGGAGCATCTGTGATAATAGTGAAGGGTAAGGAAGTTAGCATGACCGGATTCAGAATACCTGTAGCAGGAAGCTCCTACAGAACTGAACAGATAGCCGTGGAACAAGCGATGAGAATACTCCTGAAAAACAAAAAGGCATCCGAAGGAATACTTCCCACAACAAAGACGCATATTCTAACTGACTCAATGTCGCTAATACAGGCACTTGAGCGAGGACCTGAAGAACAGAAATCTGCTACAAATGCATCAATCTGGAAGTTAGCACTGAAACTGGAACACAGAGGTGTTAATATTAACATGCAGTATGTCCCGGCACATATGGATGTGCTGTATAATGAAATAGCAGACAAGGTGGCAAAACACGCTGCAGGTACGATAAAGAAACCTCCAGATGACAGTGTGGTACTCGAGAGTTTAGTTACTAGACTGGATATGGGAACCCTTATGACTTTTCACAAGAGAAGAAAACGAGAGGAGTGGATTGGAGCCGGCGAACAGAGGCATCCACCTTTTGTAGAAGAACTGACGAGACCACAAGAAGTCCTAATGTCCCGCTTCAGAGTTGGACACTGTAGATCTCTTAAACTAAAAGGAATAAACGAACAGTGCATCTTCTGTCATGGAGATACTGCAACACCGCATCATGTGCTTTTCAAGTGCAACCACTGGTGTATCCAAAAGATGAGATCATTGTACATACACAGCATGATTAATACCGAAACTGGTGAAGTAGTGAGTAAAGTAGTGGACTGCTTCTTAAAGGAGAATCAACGCAGCATGTCCAACTTTGTAGTGGTACTGGACCAAATAGCTGAAATGCTCGGAAGACCTGGAAATCCATAATTTAAAGATGCGGTTCTTAGACCAAATGAGGAAGTAAACTGAACTCTTTAGTAATTGATAAACAAAGAAAACAAAGAAGATACGAAGCCTACGGGAACCCCCCATCCCATCCCCAATCCCCACAAAAAGAAAGTTTACAGAAGAAAGAAAGAACAACCGCGCCTAACAGCGCAAACAGCAAAGCAGGTCGAAGGAACCTGCTGTGCACACAAAAAAAAAAAAAAAAAAAAAGCAAGAGGACGACCAGCTAACCGGACGCTCTCTAGCAAACAAAGGAACAAGCTTGCTCACACGATCAACGGAAATGGGCCTAAGATAGAAGAAAGGGAAAGGCTGGACCGAGACAACACCCGGGTAGACCGGGGAGAAACGAGGAAGAAACCGGCGGAGAGGAGACTCAAGAAGCAGCAAGAGGACCAGGAGGAAGAGAGGAAGGAGCTGCTCAGCAAACATGAGCTCCTTGAAGCACAACAAAAGAAGCTGGACGAGCAGCACAGGCAGCAACAATTAGATCTCTTTCAGGAAAAGCTCCAACTGGAACAAGACTTGGAGGATCACAAGAATCAACAAGTGGAGAAACAACAACTACTGGAACAACAACACCAGCAGCAGCAGCTTGAGCTTCACCAAACGAAGCATCAGATGCAACAGGAACTGGAGAACCAACAACAACAACAGCATGAAAAGCAACAACAGCAGCAACAGCAACTTGATCATCAAGTCCAACAGCAGCAGGAAATTCAACAGCAGCAGCAACAGCAACTTGATCATCAAGTCCAACAACAGCATCTAAACCATCAACAGAGCCAAGAACTATTTAACCAACAACAGCAAGAATTGCTTAAGTTCAAGGCAGACCTCCAACAAAAACAGGAGATAATCCTGAACCAACAGCAGCAACTCGAACAGCAGCACAGCAAGGAGAAGGATATCGAGAGAGAGTCTCTCCGCAGGAGAAGATGTCAACTCGAGGAAGACCACCGTCAACAGCAACTTGAACAGTCCAGGATTCAACAGGAACTGCAACTGCAACAGACAAGCCTGGAGGAAAAACAGCATCTGCTACAACAGCAATTTAATGTGGAATTGGAAAAGGGTAAACTGGAGTTACTGGACTTACAGCAACAACTGGAGAAGAAAAACCAGGAAGGTCTGAAGGAGCAGGAGGTGGCTCTACAGCTTAAACAACGGCTGCTTATCGAACAGCACAACAAGGAGAAGGAGGACGGGAAGCAGGAGTTATTGGTCCTGCAACAGCAACTAAGCGAGCAACGTCTGCATGATCAGCAGCAACAGCAACAGAGAAGCGAGGAGTTAAAGAAGCAAGAAGAAGACCTCGAACTTCAACGACTCCAACTGCAACGCCAGCAGGAGGATGAAATGGAGAAGGGCAGATATGAGCTCCAGAGTCTCAGGGACATGCTGGGTATGGAGTTTGAGGAACAGAAGACGTCACTAAAAATCCTAGGGGATAATCTTCGCCATCAGCAACAACAGCTCCAGCAACAACAGCAAATCTTCCAAGAAAAAGAAGAACGACTTGATCAGTACTACGTACACCAGCCTTATGCCACCGACACCAACTCCCACTACCAACTTCCTCAAGACCCCCGGTTTGATGAACTTCAGAGGGAGCTACGTCAGGAACGGGCTGAGAAAGGAGAACTTAGGGAGCTGCTGAGATCTCTTCAACACCAACTGAAGGAAATGACGCAAGAACTTAACTTGCAGAGAATGGAAGCTCAGGAGCAAAGGGAGGCTGCCAAGAAAGAGTCACTAGGAATGCAAGCCCGCTACCTGCAGGAATTACAAGCGGAGAGAGCTCAGGTGAAGGAGCTCAATCACTTGAGGGCGGATGAAGATGATGTTGCGATGGCAGTCGTACAACGGGAAGTCGCATCGGATGAGAATCTCCATCTGAATATGATGCGTGAACTGGAAGGGGACAGGAAAAAGAGCTCGAAGGTAATTACTGAAGCTCAACTGTCTGAGAGGGAGGGTCTTAGGACTCAGATGACGAAGGAGGAGGGTAAGCTTGCACTCGTTCAAGGCAAGTTCGAAAATGATGCCCTGAAGGAGGAGGCTTTGGTGACGAGACTGGAGCTGGTGCCGGAGTACTGGCCGGATAACATGGTGTTATCAGAGGCTAGCTACAAGGCTGGTGGGAGAGGAGTGTACCTCACAACCACGAAGGAAGTAAGAAGGAGAATGGCTGGGGCTGAGCTGGGTGCCTGGGAATCGCTGACCTTGGTCACGTTGTTTCCCCCTACGGATAAAGCGAAGGAAGTGCAGGTCGTGTTGAAGGTGAAGACTGACGATGGGGTGAAGAGATCTCTGAGGAGGCTGTGGCTATCAGCCCTGGGTAGGGAGGTCCTCCCAAAAGGAACGGATATCAGTGCGACGGTGAGAACGAGGGAACTGGTTGCTCGGTTGGACAAGAGATGGGCCGAGGAGAAGAGATGGTTGGAGGTGAAGCGTTCTCCGATGAAACTATCCCAGGAACTGAAGAAGTTACCGGGGTACGTTGATACCTACAACGCTAGAGTAGGTGATCAACAAATAACGGTCATGCTGCGGGTAAAGGAAACGGAGGTGAAGAACTTCCTCAGGGAGTCAGGGAAGGAGGGCACCTTTACCAAAGAAAGAGATCACCTGGATGAGAAGGCAGTGAAGGCATCTGTTCTGTGGCTGCCGAAGGATGACACCCTCAGTTTGGCGAGAGACAAGGCGGAAGAAGTTGAGGGAGGTCTAGGGTTAGTGCTTAACGAGTATGGCCTTGGTATAAGGGTTAACAGTTGGCATGAGAAGGCTGCGAGGGAGATGTTGCACCTGCCGGCGAAACTTCCGGAGACCAGGATCTCGGGAATCCCAATAGGAACTTCGACGGATGAAGCGGTGAAATACCTCATCTCGAGGGAAGGATGGGAGGTGAGGAAGATGAAGGATGGTGTTCGGAACGGGATGCGGTGGATGGTCGTGCGTGGTCCCGAGAGGGATGGCGAGACTGTCACCATCGACGGAGTCCTTTGTCTACTCGAGCCGATGAAGAAGAAGGTGGTTGCTCCTGTGAAGTCGGTCAAAGTAGCCCCGAAGGTGAAGGAACAGAAGCCGGAAAAGCGAAGGGATCCTTCGGAGGGCACGGACAAGTGGTATACGCGTGTGGAATTCATTGCGTACCACGGTAAGAAGAAGGGAATCCGTCTGTGGGGGGAGGCATCGCAGAACGCACAGGAAGCTTCGGTGAAGCTGGAATCGGTATCGACCCCTGAACAGCAGAAACAGAACAAGAAGGAAAAGAATACACCTCCAAAGAATGATGAACGGAAGAAGTGTTCAGTCGAGGATAGACTGGAACGTCTTGAGCGTCTGCTCTTGTCGCTTGTAGGGAGCAAGTGACTTGATGGGCGGGATTGGGCGGAAACGCGAAGGCGTCTTCTGCTACTGGCGGGTGACGTAGAGAGGAATCCGGGACCGAGACGCCGTCATGATGGACCCACTTCGGAGCTGCGAGTTATCAGCTGGAACTGCAGAACGATCAACGGAAGAGAGGAGTTCATAGGAAATATCCTGGGAAAGTACAACCCTGATGTATTATGCCTGCAGGAAACCTCAGTTCGGAAGCCTCTATATCACTGGAATTACATCACGTACAGGAGAGATAGACCGGGTAGAGGTGGCGGTATAATCACCATGGTGAAGAGAGGCCTTCAGCATGCTTGCTATGAAGTCTGTATCCCTTCGGTTAGAGGAATTGTTGAGACATTGGGTGTCAGGATTAATGATGAGATAAATGTTCTTAACGTGTATTCGCCGCCAAGTTCTAAGATAGATTTTGATCTCTTCCCTTTGAAGCGTGATGAAAGGTTTATATTTGCTGGTGACTTCAATGCTCATCATAAACTCTGGTCGAAGAAGACGGATACGAAGGGCTGCCAGCTTCTAGAGTGGTGCAGATCTAATAACCTTCTAATTGCAAACGATCCGGGATTTGTGACGTTGCCGAGACACGGTACTTCGCCGGATGCAATCCTACACCACGAGGAGTTACTACTACTACACTTCGGGCTAATAGGTGATGGCTCTGAACATGGATCTGATCACTTACCTCTTGCTGCTGTCTTTGATACGTTCTCACCTCTGGAAACAGTTAACAACCAGGCATCGAAAAAATCAGTCTGGGACTTTAATACAGCTGATTGGTACTCGTTCCGTCATGATTTGGATTACCGATTTAGCAAGGTGAACAGTCCTCCGAAGGTGGGTATCAGGGCGGCAACATTTAACCGTATCCTGCTTCATGTGGCGAAGAAGAACATCCGCAGAAGGCTCAGGATCCAGGGTAAGAGGAGGAGAATGTGGAATTCCTCAACCCCTGAGACCAAACAAGCGAAGGGAAAATTCGTTGCTGAGAAACTTGCACAAGGTGAAGGTTTTGCATTCGCCTTTAAGAAGATAAAGGACTTGGATGCCGATGGGGGACAGGACGTCCAAATCCCTGAATTCAGTGAGGACCAACTCCCCAGTAAATTTCTCGATCAGTTCGTTAAGACCTCTGTCAGGAAACGACTGAAATCTCCGAAGCTGAAGCCAAGTGATTACGTAGGTGCTTGTGGACCTCTGGTGATGTCTGAGCTTGAGCGCGCCATCAAGAAGGTTAAAGCTGGTAAGGCTCCTGGTCCTGATGGAATCCACGGGGCGATGCTGAAGAACCTTTCTGCAACCGGTAGACGTTTTCTCTTAGCGGTGTTCAACGACTCCTGGCTCTCAGCTAGAGTTCCGAAGGTCTGGAAAGAGGGTATGATCAAACCGGTATACAAACCGGGTAAACCCAAAGAAAAGCTATCCAGCTACAGACCGATCACGTTGACATCTGTAGTCGGTAAAATGCTTGAACGGATAATTTACGACAGGCTAATGTATTGGTTGACGTCAAATAATGCCTTGTCCTCCATTCAGGCAGGTTTCAGAAGGGGTAGGAATACTTGCGAGCAAATCTCACTGCTGGTCAACGCGCTTCATGGTGCGAGAAAAGGTGGCAAGAGTTCGATACTGCTCTCTTTCGACTTCACTGAGGCATTTGATAGGATAAATCATGTTAAACTGATTGCTAAAATGGTGGCGATGGGGATTCCTTCACCATTCATCGGATGGGTCGCTAACTTTCTGACGCGAAGGAAGGCAAAGGTTAGTGTCAATGGCAATCTGAGCGCATACAGAACTGTGACGAAAGGTGTTCCGCAAGGGTCGATTGTTGGGCCTCTCCTTTATCTGATATATGTCGACGACCTGGCTAAGAAACTTGAGAAGACCGGATGTGTTTCAGCACTCTACGCAGACGACACAGCTTGTGTGGTTTCGAATAAGGATTTTAAAGTAACTTACCGAATGGCGCAATTAGTCCTTGGGTTAGTAGATCGTTGGTGCAAAGATAATGACATGGCACTGTCGGTTTCGAAGACCTGCGGGATGCCGGTGGACTGTCCTAGGAATATGTATTGGAGGCTGGGATTCCCCAGAACGTCAGGAGAGAACTTCTTTCGGATCAGTAGGGAGGAACTGGCTGGGATGATTCGGTCAAATGAAGAAGGTAGGCCATTACTTGGAAATGGGGCGATGATCCTCAAGCTGGGTGATACGGAGGTTACGAAGGCAAGTGAACTTCTTGAACTGATGCCAGTGGGTCCGGATCCGACCTGGGTGAAGTTGCTGACTGCCGTACTCATGCCGATGGTGGATAGTGTTAAGTACTTGGGTGTACATATTGACGATGACCTTACATATGGTACACAAGTGGATAAACTACTGGATGAGACGAGGAAGGGACTTGTTCTGCTTCGAAAGTTAGAGCCATTCAACTTTGATTTCAAAACGCTGAACATGATCAAGAACTTATACATCCTCTCAAGGATTCTGTATGGGCTTGAGAGCTATGGACCTTTCCTGACAGATGAACAGCTTAAACCTATTGACCTGAATCTGAGGAAGATAGCTAGAAAGATCACCGGCTGCGGCTTCAACACAAGGTCCCTTCCGTTACTGTGGGAGGCGAACATACTCCCGATGAGACTGCAGATTGAGAAGCAAGCCAGGATTGCTCTATTCAGGTATCGGTCACTGGATTGGGTTCCTTCTACGAAGGGAATCGCTAGTGGAACTTGGAGTTCAACTTTACCGGCCGAGGACCGAAATATGGAGATCCAGGGGATTGTCATGCCTGACAGCATCGAGCCATGGATAGATGTTCCGAACCTGGAGATATCTTGCGGATATGGACATTCGAAGACCGGTGTTGCTGAAGTGGACAAGGCTAAGTTCGAGGAGTACTGCAGCGAACTTAGGCCTTGTACCTCGTCCATTTTTGTTGACGGATCCCACGACCCTGTCAACTACACGGCAGGCGCAGCGGCAGTGCAGATCACGCCGTGTGAACGGACCATGGCATCGAGACTTGTTGCAACGGAAAGTAGTTATAAAGCTGAACAGGTAACTCTGAAGCTGTTAATAAGTGAATTTGGAAAAGCAACCTCTGTCTTGGGTCCCAGATCTGGAATCACGAGAGTCTTCAGTGATTCTAAATCCAATCTGGATGAGCTGCGTGGTGGAATTGCGGCTCAGAGGAAGCTGAACTCTCTCTCGATACTAGAAGGGATAAGAAAATTAGACTCATTCGTACACCTTCAATTCATCCCAGCTCACGTGGGAATTGAACCGCATGACAAGGCAGATGAACTGGCGAAAAAGATCTCAAAAGATGTTAAGAGCAAGCCGGTGTCAACGACTATGGACTTCTTCGCACATAAGTCAAGGATAGTGAGGGAAGCTAACAGAAAGCTGTTTGGTAAGATTATGGAGGGTTCAACAAGGGCGAAACCACCGATCAAACGGGTGATGCTTAGGCAGTATCTTGATGCTACCGGAGGCCTGAGAGCGGCTCGATACCCCAAGGACATGCTGAGAGAATCAGAGATAAGGATAGCCAGGTTCAGAACGGGCTCTCACCCCCTGCTCAGGGTAAATGAACTACCGATAAAGTGCCCCTTCTGCAAAAGAACAGACTCTACTGCCAGACATCTAATATTTGATTGCGAGGATGGTGACGTGGTCCGCATTAGAGAAGGAACAATAAGATCAAACATTCAGGAAGCGAGAATTTCCGAGACCAAACTGAATCTTTCAATAATGTTTGCGACGAGAAATCTTCACGCCCTAGCAGGCTACTTATGGCATTTGGAACAACGAACAGGCTTATCAAACTGTTAACTGATTGGTAGTTGCTAATTCATTAGTATCATTCTCCCTTATCACACTCCTTAATCATCTCCTAATTTCTCTGAGGACATCCACAGAGCTTCATGGCTCGTAGGTAACCCAGTGGTCTTTGGCCACCGTCCCTGTACTGATCCTTCGCTTTATATTAACTGTGTCTTGAGATTCCTATCCGGGGAAGTCCTCCAACGGACTCAGGACAGTTGCGCTTGTTTTTACTTGTTTACTTTATCAAAAAATAAGAAGGGCAAGAATGCTCAGAACGAAGAAAAATAAAGTGGAAAGACAGGGGGGATGTGACTAAAAAAAAAAAAAAAAAAAAAAAAAAAAAAAAGAAGAAACTTTTTATTATTATTGGATCTCATCACTTACTTAGAATTAAAGAAGTTCCTCGGATGTGTCTCTTTTGTCAAAGAACGGAGTCTTCACCACGTCATCTGATACTGGAATGCACTGCTGCGGCGCTGATGTACATTCGAAAAGGAACTATTGGTGAAATTATTGAGGAAGCAAGAATCTCGAAGACTGCCTTGAGTCTTCCGTTCATGTTTGCTACACGTAACTTGCATGCCCTTGCCGGATTCATATGGAACATGGAGCAATGGGTTCAAACCTGACAGCACTCAGCTGTAGTTAAACAAGTCAATACTATTATCTTTTAGTATACATCTTCTCCATTCTTTCTCCTTATCTCCTAATTCTATGAGGACAACCGTAGGGCCCTTTCGGCTCGCAGGTGACCCAGTGGTCTTTGGCCACCGTCTTTACGTTGATCTCTCGCTTTGCAAGCACAGTGTCAGGAGCTGCCGATCCGTGGAGGTCCTCTAACGGACTCCTGACAGTTGCACGCGTATCTTTGTCTTGTTAAAAAAAATAAGAAGAGCGTTGGTGCTCAGAATATAAAAAAAGCAAAATGAAAGAGAGACAAGAAAGATGTGACAAAATAAAAAAATAAAGAAATCTTTAATTTAAATTCTAAAGAAATAATATTTCTTTTTATTATTATTTTCTTTTTTCTTGGTGTTGAAAGCTTTGCTTGGATGCTACCAAAAGAGTGCTTCGAACAACTGGAATTACTGGTAAACAGGGCAGTGAGGCTGGTAACTGGATGTCTGCGGAGCACCAAACTACAGAGACTTTACAAAGAAGCCGATACGCCAAGACTAAAGGAACACATCCAGTATAAGATGTGTAGAACTTACGAACGTTTCAAATTGAGTCCGTTCCTACCGACTCGCAAGCTGACGAGAACAGGGAGTTCAGAATTATACCAAAAATCAAAATGGGGATGGAATGTCTGGATAGACTATGTCTCTGGTGTCCCTGGCCTTGACAATTACCGGAGCATTACCAACCTGGAAGTGAACCCAGAACACTACACTCTCCCTCCATGGAAAAGTACTAGTGCGATGAGATTCACATATTCAAGTAACAAGGAAGAGGCTGAACAGCGAGAAGCTGAACTACCAACTCACGAGATGAAAGTCTACACTGACGGGTCGATAAGACACAAATCCGAGACTTACATGACAGACTCGGCTGCCGCTGTGGTCATAGTAAAAGAAAGCAAGATGCGTCTACTTGGATATAAAATACCAGTAGCGGGTTCCTCTTATAGGACCGAGCAGATTGCAGTAAAACTGGCGTTGGAAAATTTAGTTCAGGTGGCGGAGGATGAACATGAATCTCTAACAACAACGACGCACCTGTTGACTGATTCGATGTCAGTCATGCAGGCATTGGAACAAGGGCCATATAAACAAAGGTCCCCAATGAACAAAAAGATCTGGAAGTTGGCAATGAAACTGGAGAAGAAGGGAATCCAAGTCAACATGCAGTATGTACCGGCACACAGAAACGTGCGGTACAACGAAGTAGCGGACCAACTGGCGAAATTCGCTGCAGGCCTGAAGGAAGATCCACCTCACGAAGATGTTATTATTAAACAACTGCCGACTCAACTTGACATGGGAACATTGATGACGTTTCACAAGCGGAGAAAACGGGAGAACTGGATCGGACCGGGAGAGGTAAGACACCCTCCGTACATCGAAGCTCTAACACGACCAGAGGAAGTACTGATGTCACGCTTTAGAGTGGGACATTGCAGATCTCTGATAATCAAAGGACTGAACGAGATGTGCTTTTTCTGTAAACTTGGAAAGGCGACAGCACATCATGTATTATTTATATGCGAACATTGGTGTATAGAAACCTTGAGAGAAAAATACATCAGTCACATGATGAATGACAAGGGAGAGGAAGCATGCCAACTGGAGGACTGCTACTTACCTGCGAATCAACAGCAGATGACTGGTTTTGTCACAACCTTAGACAGACTGGCACAATTATTAGGACGGTAGTATTATTAAAACATCGACATTTCGAATATCAACATTGAAGGCATCATTGCAACACATCTGAAGTCGTCCAAGTGGACAAATTATTCTGTAGTATTAGTTTTAAGTTATCAAAACAAAGAAAGGAGATACGAAGCCTACGGGATTCCCACCCCCAACCCCCAAAACAAAGAAAGTAAGAAAGAAAGAAAGAAAAAGAACAGCCGCGCCTAACAGCGCAATCAGCATCACAGACTCACGGGTCGTGGTGCACTCAAAAAAAAAAAAAAAAAAAAATCTTTTTTCTTTTAAATTTATAATAAATAACAACAAAGACGCATATTCTAACTGACTCAATGTCGCTAATACAGGCACTTGGGCGAGGACCTGAAGAACAGAAATCTGCTACAAACGCATCAATCTGGAAGTTAGCACTGAAACTGGAACACAGAGGTGTTAATATTAACATGCAGTATGTCCCAGCACATATGGATGTGCTGTATAATGAAATAGCAGACAAGGTGGCAAAACACGCTGCAAGTACGATAAAGAAACCTCCAGATGACAGTGTGGTACTCGAGGGTTTAGTTACTAGACTGGATATGGGAACCCTTATGACTTTTCACAAGAGAAGAAAACGAGAGGAGTGGATTGGAGCCGGCGAACAGAGGCATCCACCTTTTGTAGAAGAACTGACGAGACCACAAGAAGTCCTAATGTCCCGCTTCAGAGTTGGACACTGTAGATCTCTTAAACTAAAAGGAATAAACGAACAGTGCATCTTCTGTCATGGAGATACTGCAACACCGCATCATGTGCTTTTCAAGTGCAACCACTGGTGTATCCAAAAGATGAGATCATTGTACATACACAGCATGATTAATACCGAAACTGGTGAAGTAGTGAGTAAAGTAGAGGACTGCTTCTTAAAGGGGAATCAACGCAGCATGTCCAACTTTGTAGTGGTACTGGACCAAATAGCTGAAATACTCGGAAGACCTGGAAATCCATAATTTAAAGATGCGGTTCTTAGACCAAATGAGGAAGTAAACTGAACTCTTTAGTAATTGATAAAGAAAGAAAACAAAGAAGATACGAAGCCTACGGGAACCCCCCATCCCATCCCCAATCCCCACAAAAAGAAAGTTTACAGAAGAAAGAAAGAACAACCGCGCCTAACAGCGCAAACAGCAAAGCAGGTCGAAGGAACCTGCAGTGCACACAAAAAAAAAAAAAAAAATAAAAAAAGAGAGAAATGATCTTTGTCAAAACCTTTTATTTATTCTGTACTTTATTGATTTCCAATAATTAACAACTATGACATTGGATCCAGGCCTATTTGGCCTGATGCTGGAGAAGATGGTGGGCATGCTCGGTGAGATGCAGAAGGGTTTGAATGTAAAGGGGTTACTAAACGCAACGGGGGAGAGAAGCCATCGGTGGATTTATCGCCGATGAATGAGGAATGGGCGAGGGTTTGCGGCCCAAGGTAGTGAAGCGCAAGCCTGAGCCGGCTCAAGCGCTGAATTCGTTTAGTGGACTGAAGGAGGTCCGATGTGATGGGAAGGCAGCAACTAATTTACCGAATGTGCAAGAGAAGCGGTGGGACTGCCAACTCCGTGATGATGACTGGTCTGTTCCAATAATTTCGATGTCAGGCGTGTTTAACACGTCGATTACGTGTGGTGTGTCACTGGGCACGGCCTCTGATGTAGATGCGATGATTAAACTCCGACCGGGAAACCTCTCGGTAATTTGCAAGAAAAACCCTGGGGGCGGTAAGAAGATACAGTTCCCGGCGGTGGTAAACGACGGTGTGCTGACACATCGGACCGGTTGGATTGTATCAACCGGGAAACCAGCTACCCTCTTCCGTGGAGACGCTCTGACTGCCGGTGACAATCGAGTGGTATTGTTCCACCACCACGCGCTCCACTCCAACGACAAGGTACCTTCACCTAATGAGTTGTGCAAGAAGGCTTCTGACTACTACACAGCAGTCACGAACATGCCCATCGAGCCGCACCTCTTGTGGCCTGCCAACAAGAAGGAATCAGACCCTCATGTTAAGTCTGTGAACATGAGGGTGCCAGCAGACGCTGTTGACGCCTTGAGAAGGGCAAGTGGGAGTGGTGGGTACTTCTTATCAGTGCCGAATTTCGCAGACACAGCACCGTGCAGGTCGTCAATCCAGCTCACGGTGGATTTTAAGTTAGCCTCATCGCTAGCCGGTGAACTCCGGTTACCTCTGAGGTTCTACCGCCACTCACGCAAGCTGGGGATTGTGTGTCTGAAGACCGACGAAGATTACGTGCGATCGAAGCTGGGTGAGAATGCACTGCCGCCTCCACCTGAAGGCCTCAAGTTCTGTTTGAGGAGCCGAGCAATTGATGCGATGAGTTCGCTGGAAGTAGTGCAGGTCTGTGCTCACCAAGGGTGGGAGATTAACGTCGTTGCTCGGTACAGGGGCAGAAAGGAGCTTCCTAAGATGATTGTAGTGGCCAAGGAGAAACCCAAGAGTAACTTCATCATTCTTCGTGATGACATGATCACAATCAAAGAGGTGGGTCTCGGCAAGCAGAATCCCGATAAGATGGACCTGGACGAGTTTCCTCACCTCTGTCAACCTAACGCTGCGCCATCTGTTGGAATTGATTTATCACCACCGCCTGTTTCTCAGCAAAATCAGCAAAATCAGCAATATCTGCAGACGCTACAATCGAACAAACAGCAGCTGCCCCTACCGCCTTCGCAGTACAACTGTCAACAATCCGACATTTCTAAATTGGTATCGCAGGTTACTGAACTAACGGCTGCTGTGAAGAGTCTACGGCAGGACCTTGCTGAAGAGAGGGATGCGAATAGATGTCTTCGAAAGGAGATTGAGTCCCTGAATAACGATAAAGGATCGGGTTCTCAGAGGCTGACGGTCTCAAGTAGGCAACGAGCTAACTCTGTTGCTGCTACTAAGTCTGAAATGGCTGACCGGAATGAGAAACGGGACTACTCGAGGAATTAACAACCACTTCCAATTGACTCTTTATTGGGCCGTCCTTGGAGTACTATTATTCTGTGAGTGGGCTTCTGGAACTCTATCGTAGTGGTTTTCCGAGACACCCTGGTCCGATGTCTGATATATCGCCGCTGAGAATACTTAGTTGGAATGCGCTGTCGATGGTAAAGCACCATGAATCTCTGGTACGGCTCGTTCAATCGGCTAATCCTGACATCCTCCATATTCAAGAAACTTGGCTCACTGATCTGGTTCTTGATGAACAGATTCAACTTCAGGGATACACCTGCTTCCGTAGGGACAGAATCAGATTAAATTTTGATGGCAAGGCAAAACGCGGTGGTGGACTGGCGACTTTCTGCAGGGACTCCCTTGTGGTCAGGAGATTATCGGATCCAACTGAGCGTAATTCACCGTTTGAGGTGTTAGTTGTCGAGGTAATGACAGATATCGGTCCGATTACGTCTTCTAATGTGTATATTCCGCAGAATTTCTTGGTGCCGACCTCTGTTGTCTTCGGTGAAGTAGTATGTGGAGATTTCAATGCTCACCATCGGTCGTGGTCGAGGGTGGTTCCAACAAGTAGTTCGTCGCGAGGTCTGTCAGTTCTTGATTGGATTAACGGAAATGGACTGCAGATTTGCGATGTTCCGCTGGATACAAGACCTTGTTCAGAGACTTCACCTGATTTGTTTCTTGTCGACAGCAATATTGAGGTGTTGAATGTACACCAGTACAGTGCGTCTGATAGTGGGTCCGACCACACGCCAATAGTGGTTGACATCTCGGTATATCCGGGCTGCTCACAAATTACCACTCCCGCTCACCGCCGCTGGTTCTACAACAAGTTCGAGGATGAGCACTGGGTCTCATTTCGCGTGCTAACTGAAGCGCGAGCTCATCGTTTGGAGGGGATGTCTAATGTGAACAAGCTTGGATGTGAATTTATTAGTCTAATTGAGGAGGTGGCTATTGAAACGCTTCCAAACAAATGGTTCAAATCTGATACGAAGCGGAGGAAGAAATTACCTAAGCTGAGACCTGATCTTATTGCGAAAATTGGTTCTTCAAAAGGAGCGGCCTGGGCCTTCGACAAGCTGCGGGAACTCAGGGGCGGTCGGTCCAATTCAAAGGAAGTTCCGGTAGCTGCTGATGATTTACTCGACCATTTCTTTGGTGATTCAAAATCCTCACCGTTATTAGTTCCTGATTCGAAGCCTGCTGATTATGATGACTCAAGCTGTGGTTCTTTTTCGATTCATGAGTTATACACGGTACTGAAGTCATTGACTCCCTCCCACGGGTCTGGTTTAGATTCTGTTTCTAATAATATGCTGCTTAACTTGGGTCCCCGTATGCTCCTACTATTGCTTAGACTCGCCTCGCTATCTTTCAGGAGGGGTATCTTTCCCTCTTGCATGAAAAAGGCCAAGGTGATTATAATTCCGAAGGGAGGGGATCGTGACCCGCTTCTTCCGTTTTCTTACAGACCAATCTCTTTGACGTCAATTGTTTCGAAGTGCTTGGAGTCGCTTGTGGGTAATCGATGTGAACATTTGTTGGAGGGGAAGTTGGACCCTAGGCAGTCTGGTTTTACGCCGGGCAGAAATGTAGAAGAGAACATCTCGCTATTGGTGGATGCGGCTTCCGGTGTGCAGAAACTCTATGATGGTTATGGAGCGATCATCCTCTTTGATATCTCTGGGGCATTCGATAACGTGGATCATCAAATACTCGTTGATAGATTGGTAGCTGTCCTGCCGGTTCCGTATGTTAAATGGCTTGCGAACTATCTTTCGGATAGAAATGTGAGTCTGTCTCTGGGATTAGATAGTGGATCCAGATCGTGTACGAAGGGGGTCCCTCAAGGATCTGTGCTTGGTCCTCTCTTATTTCGGATCTTTGTCGACTCCCTGCCAGGTCTAATAAGTGATGCTGATCTCAGTGTTCTGTTTGCTGATGATCTTGCCGTGTTTCTGCAACATGAGAAGATAGATGGGATCGAAGCGAAGGGCCTGTCCGTCATCTCTCAGATAGAAGGTTGGATGGTTTCCTCTAAGATGGAGGTAAACATGAAGAAAACAGAGTACGTTGCCTTTGGTAAGCGCATCTCTGGCTCCGATGTCGAATGGAGTAGGGCACCTCGCTTTTACTTCCCATCGTCTGTTGAAGAGTTACACATGCCTACAGGCTCTGCCGGTGCTCTCACTGAGAAGCTTTCTCCATCAATAGGGGCAGTTCTGGATCTCGCTGATGCTTTGCTGCCACTGGAGATTGATGGTTACCCGGTGACGAGACGTTCTGACTTTGTCCGACTGGCCTGTGCTCGTAAGAGCAAAGGGTTCAGGCTGAAAGCAGCGATCCCGCTGAAACGTGTCAGGAGCGCGAAATACCTAGGAGTTATCATTGATGACTCGCTATGCTTCGACGAACAGGTGGATAAGATTGTGAAAACAATTCGAGCTGGTTGCGGTTTACTCAAAATGTTCTCTGCCTATGAGGTCAAAACTGATACCCTTCGTCAGCTTGTAGATGGTGCAGTGTTATCTCGAGCGTTCTTTGGACTAAAGGCCTTTTCTCCCTTTTTGTCTGATGCTCAGATCAAGCGGATCGAAGCGTGCTTGCGTCATCTACGGATAAGACTCACTGGTTGCTCGTTCTCGACGAAGGATGTGGTGCTCACAGTTGAGTCGCGAATTCCACCGCTGCAACAAACGATATCTAGGCTCCTTGCCCTAGTTCATGAAGATTTGCTAAGGCGACAACCTGAATGTCCTTCATGGAGGCTGTTTAACGGTGGTGAGAAGAAGAGACCATGGCAGACTAGAGTTGAAGCCTGTTCCTCGGAATTTTCTCTGTCAGAGCTTAGGTCCCAGAAAGTTCTGCCACATCAGTACCCTCCGTGGTCGAAGCATCCTCCTTTGGTTGTAAACACGTCCTGCGGTTATGACAAGACTGACACACCTGAGGAGAAGTATACTGTGGCGATGACGACCCTCAATGAACTGCCCCCGTGTGTTGCTGAAGTCTACACTGATGCCTCGGTCTTCCATGACGAGGAGCGGGGATTATTATGTGGGGGGGCTGCTGTTCTGCTAGTTGCTGGCAAGGTCATTGAGAAGCTCTCCAAGTTCCAACCGTCCCTCACGATTTACAATGCAGAACAACTAGCACTATTGTCAGCCCTTGAACTACTAGAGGAGAATCTTCATGTTGTTTCGCATGGCGTGATTCATATTTTCAGTGATTGTCAGTCGGCGCTTGCCTCCCTGCATAGGGGGCCATCCAGGCAGTCATCATCAACAAATCGTGAGATTTTTGAACGCTCAGTGCTTCTTGATAGGCCGTTGATTTTCCAACATGTCCCATCTCATTGTGGCATTGCAGGGAATGAACTGGCTGATACACTGGCAAAGAAGGCAGCCTTGCAATCAGTTGACCCTGAAAACTCCGTATGATTTCAGGATGGCTCAATGTTGTATTAAGAAACAAGCAAATTGGAAGGCTATGGGTACTGTGGACTCTTCGCATTCATACAGCAAAGCGACTCTAGGATCTGGCCCTCAGCGTTTCCTTCCCTGTCTCACTAGGGGGCAGGAGGTAGAATTGTCTCGTCTGCGAACCTCTCACCACAGGCTTGTAAAGCTACCGAGGGTCACTGCGGGCTTTAAATGTTGTCTGTTTTGTGGCTTTCAGGATACCTCAACTGAGCATCTGCTGCTTGAATGCGTTGAGACCAGGGAATTAGTAAAGCAAACCATGAGATTTCCGACACCTGATGATGAGCTATCTCTGGATATGTTCTTTCGAACCGAATGGCAGCCTTTCACGTTGTTATTGATCAGCAAGCTTGATAATCATCTTAAAGAGTTATCTGACAATCCGTTGTTGTTGAAGTTTCCGCTTCAGGGTATTTTTGTGAGGAAGAAACTAATCACACACATCGAAAGGAAGACAAGTTTCTCGCTACTGGGTTCTGATGTGAAGAAATATGTTATGGAACTTATTGATAACGCTTATAAAGCTACCGATTTAAATGTTGTTATTGACGACCTTTCTATGGTTAATGTGCTGGTCAATCCTAGCTGGTCGGAATCCAAGCTTTCTAAGTTCCTCTCTCGCCTAAGTCGCCTCCTGCGAAGTAATCCCCGAGGTAGATAATGAACGTCTCTTTCCTCTGGTGTAATTTCTTATTTTATTTATTAGTATCATTTCTATTACTTATCATTACTTTATTTCTTATTTTCTGATCTAATGTGGCGTGTTCTCCCTCTCTTTGGCGAAAATTGGCGTTATCAGCCGTCTCTAACACTGTCTGCTCGCGTGGACGGTGGGTTTAGGTAGTCATTTGTTCCAGGTTATTCTACGTCTCTTATCGTCTGTGAGAGTCTCACGGTTGCTGGTAGCGATATAACTGTTACTCTGTGAGCTTTTCCTGGCTTTTGGCTTCCTAGGCTTCGTAAATAAATAAATAAATAAATAAATAAATAATTCAGGGACCACACAAAATGTTTGCTCGGAAGACCTGGAAATCCATAATTTAAAGATGCGGTTCTTAGACCAAATGAGGAAGTAAACTGAACTCTTTAGTAATTGATAAAGAAAGAAAACAAAGAAGATACGAAGCCTACGGGAACCCCCCATCCCATCCCCAATCCCCACAAAAAGAAAGTGTACAGAAGAAAGAAAGAACAACCGCGCCTAACAGCGCAAACAGCAAAGCAGGTCGAAGGAACCTGCTGCGCACACAAAAAAAATTGGAGAGCCAACAACAGCAACAGCAGGAAAAAAAACTGCAACAGCAGCAGCAACTTAATTATCAAGTCCAACAGCAGAAGGATAAACATCTACAACAGCAACAGCAACTCGATCATCAAGTCCAACAACAGCAGGAAAGCCAACTACAGAGTCAAGAACTGCTACACCGTCAACAGCAGGAGCTGCTTCGGTACAAGGAAGATCTCCGTCAGAAACAGCAAGTAATAATTGCACAGCAACAACAACTGGAACAGAAACACCACCTGCTATTGGCTATTCTGATTTCGCTCCTTTTCTATCCTCTCCCTCTCTTCTCCCTTCCTGTACCTCCTCGCCTGCCGTTCACCTGGGCTCCGGGTGGATTCTCCCATTTCCGCCCTCAGCACCTGCGGACTTGGGTTCCTCCTTTCCGGCCCGTCTTTGCCTTCCGGCCTCTCGTGTGTCCCCTTCCCGTATTTGTCTTCACCAGCTTTGGAAGGGGGTCCGATTGGCCCTCCCGTCGCGTATCCATGTTCCGTCATGTGTGTTCTCATCCCCTCTGGCATCTCCACCAGCGTCGTACGCCTCCCCATCAACTCCAGCACCTCTCATGGAGGCGGCTGGTGGCGAAGATCTCAAAATTCCATTTAGGTAATTTGCATGGGCATTCAGGTCCCAGGCTAGGAGCTGGGGCGGAGCGCTCTTCGCAGAGGTGTTCGAACTTTGAACTCGAACACCTTCAACAGGGCGTTCTTGGATTCGACGAGGATACCCTGGGTCAGCTGGTGTTACGGGGCGCCGACATGTTTGGGGGAGAGGCTGGGCTTGGAGGCGGATCCGTTGGGTCCCTTGCTGTTCTCGTTGGCAACCAAGCCGGCGCTGCACAAGGTGTTCGAGGCGAAGCTGGGGTTGGCTGAGGCCGGGCAAGTGCACAGACGCACATGCTCGACTCAGCCCGCAGGAGTTCGTCGACAGGAAGGTGGCGCAGTTGGGGAAGAAAGCGTAGAGAGGTGGCAGCCGGGGGCCAGGGAACCGACCGGGAGTCAGCCCACACAGGCCTGTTCCAGTGCTGGAACGAGGCGAACTCGATGGTGTCAGGCTACGCGGCGGCGAGACACAGCAGGGGATAAACCCGCAAAGCCAAGGGAGGAGTGTTAACTGCTGCGAGGAAGCACGACACACTGGTCGACGAACCCGCAAACCCACCGCGTCGCCCCTGCCAACAGCGGCGCTACCTCCCGCGCGCCCGGAGTCAGCCCACACAGGCCTGTTCCAGTGCTGGAACGAGGCGAACTCGATGGTGTCAGGCTACGCGGCGGCGAGACACAGCAGGGGATAAACCCGCAAAGCCAAGGGAGGAGTGTTAACTGCTGCGAGGAAGCACGACACACTGGTCGACGAACCCGCAAACCCACCGCGTCGCCCCTGCCAACAGCGGCGCTACCTCCCGCGCGCCCTCCGTTTCGCCCATTCCAGGAGGCTTGGGCTGTTCCCTGTTCACTCGCCGTTGCTGGGAGAATCGCTGTTGCTTTCTTTTCCTGTGCTGAGTGATATGCTTAAGTTCAGCACGTAGATCTTCAACTGCTGGGGTCAGTAAGAAATAAATTGCAACCGCATTGGCCTACCGTAAGATGAGTCCCACAAGACCGACCACGTGTGGTCGCTCAAAGGTCCGAGGGCCCTAACCTCATGTAAACATAAAAAGCCAGAGGATAAGGTTTGTAAGCGACACTCGGCAACTGATGGGATAGGCGAACCGCAAGTTGCGGGTTTTGCGGGTTTGCAAGTGTTCGACGACCTGATGAGTCTCATGCTTCTGCAATTCCCATTGAATATCGCGTCTAGCTGCCCGTTTGCCAGAATCCTCACCACCTCCGTGATCGAGGCTATCAGCCCGAAGGCCACGTTGAATTGCCCTTGCGGGTTTGCCCAACTTTCGAAGCAGAACAAGTCCCTTCCTCGTCTCATCCAATAGTTTAGCCACTTGTGCACCATATTTCAGGTCGTCAATATGGGCACCTAAGTACTACACTCTCCCTCCATGGAAAAGTACTAATGCGATGGGATTCACATATTCAAGTAACAAGGAAGAGGCTGAACAGCGGAGAAACTGAACTACCAACTCACAGGGATGAAAGTCTACACTGACGGGTCGATGAGCAAAATACAAAACAACTGGGGACCTCATCCCATCGCATGTAGGGATTGATCCTCTCACGACATGGCTGATAAACTGGCTAAGGCAGCTTCTAAAGATTTGGATGGGAAGCCAATTAATTCAAAAATGGGCTACTTTGCACACAAGTCAAGGGTTGCTCGCGAAACCGGTAGGAAGCTATTTGGCAGGATGCTAGAAGCTGAGAGTGCGAGGCCCCCTGTCAAGCGTGTCATGCTGAGACAATTGTATACCTGGATGCCACCGGGGGTTACAAGGCTGCTCGTTACCCCTCCAACATGCTGAGGCCATCAGAAATTAGAATAGCTAGATTCAGGACTGGATCTCACTACTTAGAGATTAGCTACATCGCTAGTTGCTGAATTCAATCTTTCCATAAAGCAGCTCTCGAGGTATTTTACACGGGCTGTGATCCACAGCAAGGCAACCAACAGCGGACGAATCTTTTTTTTTTTTTTTTTTGAACCACAAGAACTGATTGATAAAGTAACAGGAGGTGCTACACTTGCAAGAACACACGTACGTATTAAGGAAAAAGTAAGAAGTTTTAATTATACCATGACGGTATGAACAAGCTCATAGCATCTTATTATCAACGTCATCAATGATTATTTCTCAATTTCATATATTGTTTTGTTTCGCGCACATGGATTGTTTTTCCAATTTAAAAAAAAAAGAAATTTTATTTTCGCTAAGGGGAAAACCCGGCTAACGCTACCCAGGGGGGGTGTAATCGAGGCCGTTTCGCGACGAATCTTGGGTGGGATGGCGTGGTTCGCTGTGTTTTTATTCATGAAATTCAAAACTAATAATCGAAATTTTACCACCTAACAAGAAGTTTCGTGTGCCTGTTGAAATTAATACAAGTTCGGCGTCCAATGAAGGTCTGATGATGATGGATTCTGTATCGGAGTCGTCATCTGACAGCAACACAGCAAAGGTATCAAAGTGGGGGGGCAAAACCAAGAGAATCCCCAGGAAAAAACGGAAAGGACCTACCCAGAGTGTGAGCGACTTTAATGAAATGAGCGAATTGAAGGCATCCAACTTATTTTCACTGATCATGTGCTTAAAATGATATTACGACACACTCTTACCTACCCGATTGACAAAGAGACGTCCATGAAGTCACTAGAAGTTGGTGCTCCGTAATTTCCACACTGCTAACAAACACATTCCTGCTTCTTATGTTCATAGTCTTGTTAAACCCCATAATAATAAAGGGCATTGGGTGACGTTTGACAATTTTAATTCGTCATACGCATTTCTTGTTTTGATGTTAGCGAAAGGGTTCCACTGTGTTGGAACAGCCTGACGGAACAGAAAGGGAGTTCTGTTGATGTTACAAAACCGAAGGCTACCCCTGGACCGGACGACTAAGCAAATCGGAAGTGAAAGAAAGACCGAAGAATCTTACTGCTTCTTACCTTCAGTCAAGCACCTTATCCACCATATAAAGTGGAGAGACTCAAAGGATGTGCATCTTTTCAGTACTCTTCCCTTACGTGAGCACCGTGTCGATGTATATCGCTGGATTAGGAAGAGAAATAAAAAAGAAAAAGTGCCGATCAAACTACCGTGCAAGTAGACAGGTACACCAAGACGATGGGAGGTGTTAACCTGATGGATAGCGTGAAGGCAAGGGCGAACAGAAACCTTCAAACTAAACGATGGCATCTAAAGGTTTTCGACTACTTGCTGAAAGTTTCGATGTTCAACACGTTTACCCTTCAAAGGAAATGCGGTAAGGATACTGGTACCTACACACGGTATGTAGAGGAGCTCGCTATGCAACTCGTCAGTGACGGGACGTCGAGAGACAAGACAACCAATACTACATCTACTATTGACCCGGGTTCGCACTTTTCACACATGTTCCGCACCACTGAGCACTATCCATCAATATTTGGCACTGCTAAACAATGTAAGTATCACAATACTCGAGTGAGGACTACTTATGGATGCCAGGGGTGTAAGGTTTTTATGTGTCCTGCACCCTGTTTTGGCAAATACCACTTAAATCTTACAAAGGGGAGAACATTTGCGTCCCAAACCACTACCTCTGTGTCGGGAGGTGCTATCCGGGAAGAATGTACTAAGGGGAAGACCCCCTGCACTCACAACAACATCAAAATTGAAGAGGCGCAGGGAGTCATAAGAACTGAGCTTATTTTTGTCTTTGGTGGTGTTTTCATTTGTTCTGTTCACCCTTTAGGTGGTGAATGTGTGTGTATTTTTAACGGGCAGGCAATGGCGGTTCACTTTGTCACATCACCTTTCCGAGCCCCCCTACCCCTTTTCCCCGTTAGCTCTTTTTTCAAAAAAAGTCCAAAAACCGGGTTTTACCCCCGCCCGTAGGGTTAAAGAAAAAAAAATAATTAAAAAAAAGAAGAGAAAACAAAACAACACGTAATTCACCTACTAAGATGAGTGTTGTAAGGTTTTTCTTTATTGCGGCACACAGGCAGTATCAAGATTTATACCTGACTTAGTAAATGACACCAAACAGATAAGAAGTTTAACAGATTTAATCAGATAGCTTGATTTTCACGCGTGGGTGGGTTTTTATCGAGTGTTTACCTGTGTAAAAAATGTGTCGACTAGGCTGACAACCTACGGTGTCTTGTGTACAGACTTCGGCATCGGCTGTGGAAGAATGATTTTATAAGGCAGCTTATGACGGGTATTACTTATTCTGTTGAGGGATTTAGAAGTTGTATCCTTTTATTATGCTGAAATGAACGAAAAAACTGAGACAAACACAAAAATAAAAACAAAAAGCAGTCAAGCGATCTATTAGAATTGGATATTTTACAACGAAACGAATAAAAAGACTGCAACTAAAGCAACCTGTAGCTAGTTTTATTTCAGTTCATCTTTTATTATACCATCGAGGACTCTCTTTAATTTGTTGGTAGTGACCAATGCTTGGGTTTTTCTTGCTAGACCTTGACAATCACAAGACCAATCGGCTGGTGGGGAAGGAGGTAAGCGAGTACTAGTTATCCAGGGAGGACGTGGAGAAGCCGGTGGAGATAATGTGCTGTTAGATGCAGCAGTACGGGACCCGTTGTTGTACGGAACTCGGGATAATCGAAGATCAAATTTCAGGTTCTTAACAAGATCGTCAGATGGTAAAATTGTTGACTGATCCCACGTCCTCCTTTTGGCATTTTTTTTAGGAGGTGAGTTGCACAGAACAATCTTGTCTCTGATGTCACTAACAGCAGGTGTTTCGAGCATCAAAGATTCCATCGTGACTTCAGAAACACTTTCAGGTGGATGCATTCCAGACACTACCGATTCCACCAGCTGTAGTTGTAAATTCTTGAGATCGTTGCTCTGCTCCAACAACTGACACTGTCGCTCGCTTTCGACTTGTGTGATGTCAATCGCTCCATCCGGTTTTCTACTTCGCAGCTCGGAAACCAAATTGACACGCTGCTGATCAATACCACTAATGGTGTCCAGACTCATCTTAGTTGGAAATCCTGTGCTACCAACGATGGTGCTGAGAATTTGTAGAATTTCATCTCCTGTTTGCAAACCAGGTTGCTGCTCGCTGCTGTCAGGTTCAAACTTTCTCGAAGTGGAAGAAAATGTCTCGCCAGGGACTCTTGATGTGCTTACCTGATGCTGTTCAGAAAACTGCGCTGCTATCGAAGGGTTTGAACTCTCCATTTGCGTCCTTGTCAACATCTGTGACGAGAATGGATATCTGTCTGGTTGGTGTTGATTCGTATTATGTTTATATCTTCCTGCTGCCACATCAATCTCTGCAGCATGTTGAGGAGTTAGTTGCGTTCCCGCAACATCTTGCGTTTGGTTGACACACACGGCATTATTCGACTGTTGCTTTAGATCGTAAGCACCGCCAATGATATTTAAATTAATGCGAGGAATGCTACCTGGTCTCTTGTAGCTGTGCGATGAGGATATGCTGCTGCTACTTGCAGAACTGGTAGTTGCACAGCTAACAGGACTGGAAAACTCCGCACTAGCCTTCCGAACAGAACTTGGAAAACTGCCAACCTGAACTTCCTCAGTAAAAGTTACAGAAGAGCGTCTGGCGTTCAACGGGATTATTTCTTGACTCCCCTGTAGTGGCAAGCCGTTCGGACTCACTCTATTTCCCAATTCCAAGTCACTAACAGTGTTATGAACCCTTCGGGTTAAGTTAGCACTCTGGGGGCTTTCAGTATTCTTCTTGATGCAGGCCTTTGAAACCTTCCTGACGTCTTGGGGGCTCTTGAGATTTGGGGATGAAGCCTTCGAACTTTCGAATCTAGGAGAGAGAGTGGGTGTACTTTTATTCGAACTCGTTGTTATTAATTTCCGAAAATCGATGTCATTTTGCTGTAGTCGAGGAGAGGGGCTTCCATCTCCCCCCATATGCCCTGATCGAGGGCTTATGCCTGATCGAGGGCTGAGGTGAGGGCTGTGATGTTTACCTCCATCTTGGTAAGATGAGCGCTCTGTCAATACTTGCTGAAAACTGATATCATCATTCACTAATTGGGATGGGTGGAGACTTATACTTTGCGGACTTCTGTTTTTGGTATTGCTGGGTGATCTTCTCGAAGGGGACAATGAATCCGTTGTCACAACTTTCTGAAAACTGATATCGTTCTGCGCCGACCTGGGGGAAAGATTCCCTTGTTTGAAGCTGATAGCGCTGCCAACATCAGTTGATGTCAGACGCTCTAGGTAGCTGTGCTGAGATTCTCCAGGTGCATAAGTAGTAGAAACCTGAACAAAGCTTATTCCCTGATTAAATTGACGTGGAGTCAACGTGTTGGTATTTACTTCACAAGTGGATAGCTGCTCGATGTTATTTGGGTTTCGAGGACTTCTTTGCACACTTGGAGAGTCATGTTGTGCGAGTTTCCCGCTCCATGGGGTAATTTGTATCTGCGGACCCCCAGTGCTCAAGTCACTAGTCCTTGCCAGACTAGGGCTTCTAGGTCTTGGTGACGGAACATGAACTATTTTCAGGTACTCGCGAGGAGATTGCTCAGAATAATTATCTGTGAGTGTGTTTTCCTTTAAAACTGAAGTCGACTGAGGGAACAGTGGATTGTCGTTGTTGTGTGCTGACTCTGTTTGTTTTGCCTGACTTGTCACCATCACTTTCTGCTCGTTATTCAACATCGATAATTTATTTATAGTTTCGCTAATGAAAGTTATGCTCTCTGAGGTTGGCACTGATCCAGTTGCCGTAACTTCATTATTACACACACCCCGATCCTGTACTGGACTACTCACCGGACTTGACTTCGTCAGCAAATCCGCAACACTTTGGAGCAGTTCGCTTCCGTCAGACTCGAGAGTTGTCAATTCCCTTATCGTACCAAATATCTTCTCTTGTTGTAATGCAAGAATGCGCTGCTTTTCTAACAACTCCTCCATGTTGTCATGCATGGTACAGGGGAACTAAAACATAAAGCTAAGGATTATACTATACTCTGCCTGATTTAGTTTTCGTTATTACGTTCAACTTCTTTCCATATTGAAGTGAAAAATGACGGACGAGCCTAAAATAAAATAAATACATAAAACGGTGAACACAATGCTAGGGAAGTCTACAACACAAAACAATGGTAACCCATCTTCATTTTCTTTTCAAAAAAAAAAAAAAAACAAAAAAAGAAAAAAAACTAGAATCCTTTTTTCACATGCATTCTTACATCCCAATGTTTCTTTTCTTTTTTTTGAAAAAGGGGTTTACGGAGATTACGACTACGCGACATATTATTGTCACAGAAATGGAATGCCAACGAGGTAATTTTTACTAACTTACGAAATAGCAACTGTTGTCTTATCCAATGTGTTTGATCCCAATATGAGAAGACAACACAAACATAACAACACTTTCTCGCGAATGTCGACAACTCTGAAAAAGAAAAAAAAAGAATTAGAAAAGACCAGGGAAGAGAAAAAAAAACAAACAAAACAAACTGTATTTTCTACAGTGGTACACCCCTTAAAGTCTGGAGTCCCAAACACTCCTGTAGTATTGCTCTTGAGAAGGCAATTAACCGCGTGAAGTTCTCATGTAAATCTAGACTCACATGAACTACGATAGGATACAATAAATGGATTTCACGGATTGAATCTCGTTGTCTATTTTCATAGGTTGACAAGATTAAATATCCGAACAGTTATTTAAATTATTCACAGCTTGTTACGGATACCTTTTTATTAATTCAACACACACGATTCGTATGTTGGTATCATGTACTTAATATTGATAAAGGCATCTTCTCCTCCGTGAATTTCAAGGAGCTGTTTGTTGTTTGTTTTTCTTTTCTTAAAAGAGATAATGTAAGTTGTCTCAGAATAGAAACCATTCAGAATAGCCTTATATTTCGTTGAAAGCAAGTCGCCAGGATCAACACCAGGCCACGAGTACCGTGCTGTCCACGGCCTGTTGGGTGCTAGTTGGAGCTGGTTCCGGCTCCAGCCGACAAGTGCAGCACAGTGTTTGGGTTGACTCCTGGCATAGTTTTTCGTTGAACGCAGACAGAATGCTGTCGCACGGGGGGAAAATAAATCATGACCATAAGAAATAACGGCTTTCATTCTGAATAGTTTCTTCTCCGACTACGTCGGCACAAAAATAAATTGCACACCTGTAACGTCTCTTCAATCAGATCTCCGAGATTTGTTCGCTTTCGTTGACTATAATCTATCTCATCACCAGTGTTTCTGTTTTTTGATTTAAACAAATTGAATACTGGAAGAATCTGTCTGTAGTATGGTACCAAAGCTTCTCCAATAAGCTCACCTGACACTACGAGTTGTTGAAGGACTTTGAGCATCGTACAGATAATGTCAGGGTCTCTGGTATTCAATGCTGTCTTAATTGGGATTATCAATTGTGGAATTGTTGGTAAGATTTTAGAACCTCCCTTTTCAAGTAAATCAAAGCAACCTTGAACTGATAAGAATCTATATGGTTCTTCCTTCTCCCTAAGACCATCAAAGAATATTGGAAGGTAGTGGTGGTAATCTAACTTCTCGATGTCGACTTTCCAGTCAATCTTATTTCCATTTCCCTTGTGCTGAATAGCAATCGGAAGATCTCCTCTGTCGTAGAATCTGCGAAATTCGGTTGCCGGTATAATTCGACGTTTGAATGCTCCTGATACTGGTGGTCTTGGCTTGTCTGGTTCCTTTCCCTTGTTTAGACTGCTGCAGTTGCCACCATTTCCACTTCCCTTTGGTCGATACGTTTGCAATACGGCAATCGGTTCCGCTGGTTTAGCAGGGGCCTGCACCTTCTTTGGTTTTTGAATCCATTCGCTCGGGTAATCTCCAAAGGGACTTCCCGCTGACTGCGGCAAATGCTTTCTTTTCGACGGGTCCCTGCGAGACCCGCGTAGATCGGGTGCGATAGTCGCAGCTAGCGCCATATGGGTGATCTAATCTGTGAAGAAATAAATGTTTTTATATGTGAATCAAACCACTCACCTACTTTATTAATATTTCATATTGAGATCTGATGAAGAAACTGAAGCTAATAAGTGAACAATATTCCGAATAGCTTACTGTTGCTATCCAACGTAATAAGAGTGCGATAACTTAGTTAAGGCTAACTGATTTGACAAATTTCGAAACTGAAATATTTGCTTCGCGATTGAAGTTAAACAGAACTGATGATACAAAGCAACAGAGTTAGTTGTGTCGCCATTCTTTGCGAGATTTCCTATAATCATCTACTGCTGCACCCTGTCCCTGAGATGGTTGATAACCAGATAAATTATAATCATCCGCAGCTATGGATGTAAAGCCACCTCCCGTTTTTGATAACTCTCTCACTTCATTATCAAAGTTACTATCAATCTGTTCATCAACAGTAGGCTCAAGGTATAAGTTAGGATTACATATCCAAAGGTATGGAAAGAACATAAACTCATTCGGATCGAATTCTGCTGTCGAGTCGACTGAGAATTCCTGCATTACACTGATCGCTTCTTCAATCCGACCAACTACTTTAAAATTATTTGGGTGATCAACAGAGTTAATCATTATATTATGAATCAAGAATCCTCCATTACGTTCAATCTGATCCCAGTCGAGAGAGAGAGGGTTTGGATGCTGAACTTCATTTAAGTAGTCCGCACCAATAATTTCACACGAAATCTTCTGACCATTTGGAAGCCAACGACGAAGTAATATCGCACCCTCTCTCCTCTCAACAGTGAAATCTTCTTGTCCAAGAATGTAGTCATCAATAATGCAATCAGGTGGTAGTTTTTCCCAAATTATCCTTGGAGGTGGAAGTTTAACAAAGGGCATCTTCCCATCTTCAATGGCTTTGCGTATCATTCTGTGACTGTTTCTTTCTTCAAATACTACGAGTGTTTCCTCTTTTTTCATATTGTGTAACATCTCCCACTGCACCTTTGACACGTTCTTTGGTCGCATACTTCTCTTGTACGGCTGCTGAAAGAATCTGTCAGGCTGCGGGAGAAGTTTATACCAGTCTTCTAGAAGTTTCCAGAATTGCTCTTTCTCCCAACCCATTTCAGCATAAGAACGTTCTAAAGCTTGGCGAACAAGTGTGTCTTCCATGAGGTACTTTCCTTTTTGTGATTCGAGTTTCTCTTGACTATAACTAACTTTATCGTTGCCGTATTGATCCCAACGACTGTCCCAACGTTTTACAAAATGAACGGGATGAAGGTTCCAGTGAGATCGTTGTTCCTTAATCTTATCAAATGCCTCAGCCTGGCGTTCTAATTCTCGCTCTTCCGCGCGGATTCGAAGTGCCATCCCGGAGCCATAGCGGTCGATTAACTGTTGCTTGTCTTTTCCCCACCTGTTCATCTTCGCCAGCTTGTTCGCCTCTGCGAATATGCTAACTCTGTCTTCAGGGTTTATTATCGCCAGTGCTTCTTCTGTATCACGCTCTTTTACAGCCAACAGTGTCTTTTTTCTCTCTGGAGTCATTTCCTTTCGGCCTTTGGCTTGGCGATATCGAGTCATCCAATGGGGTTGATTGAAATCTGATTTTTGTTTAATCTCTCGTTCATCGAAGGCGAACACATCTTCACAGTAAGTTCTTCTCGCACGAGTGAGTAGTCGGGGGCGTGGTAAAATTATTCGTCTCATTTAATACTCTGAAGAAAGAAATAAAGAATACCGGTAGACCCTAAGCTAGCCCCACCTGGCCGGATAGTTAATTAGTACCGCGACATAACGATTGCCTTCAACACCCGTAGAACCTGTCTGAAAACGATAAATAATCCACAGTAACAACGACAAGTTTTTTATACGAATATCATGGTGCGGGGAAGAGGGAACGAGTGGTGGGGAGGGATCGGGAGAATTATTTGTTTGTTCCAAACGTCAAAAAAGAAATGAAAGACGAAAGGAGAATTCCGGTGATCAACCACTAGAAGATTTCTTTCTTCTTAACTCACACTATCAATCTGTGTACATCAAATCACTCACAAAGAAGTGATGTGAAGAAACAGTTGCGGAGTTCTATTCCAGAAATAGTTTGGGAACCCTACTCGTCAGATGACATTGTGAGTCACCCAAACACAATAAAATAAATAGTTTTCTTTGACTACACTGCTACCCAACTGCTTGAGCAACTATGTACAGACTACCACTACTCAGAAGGGAGTATGAAATAAAAAAAAAAGGACAGAATAATCCTCACACTTTTTTTTATTTTTTGGGCACAACCTGCTCCTTTAGTAAAATGTATTTCGAGACGAGAAAAAGAAAAAAAAATTTAAAAAAAAAAAAAAAGGTGCACCGATGAGAAGACTGCATCACGCACGCCGAAAGGAGTAAAAAAGTGAAATGTCACAATTACAAAAGACAACGAGAAACAATATTGTTGTTTATTAAGACTTCGGATACGATGGATCCCAAATGGAGGTCTTTTTGATGTAATTATTTGACAAAAAACAAAAACTAATCTCAAATATGTTCTTTAAAAATGACAGTTGGGGAGAATGGGAAAAGGTCGGCAAACAAATTTAATATAATCGAATGACGATCACTAACAAGTGTTTACACTTTCCCCGAACACGTGAAACAAGAGACGCACATTTAGAACCAGATTGGGAAGATTTTTATAAAAAAACAATATTTAGAGAGAATAGAAGAGAAAAAGTAATTTAAAGGGTGAAGAAAATTAGATTTGCAGCCTGGCAAGGAACCTATAAACTGATATTTTAATAACAACAATAACTCCAATAGGAAGGTGTCCTTGCTTGGCAAAGCAATGGAACGCACCAGCTTTGTTGCTTCAACACATTAAGAATAAAATGAAAACGATGAATAAATAAGAACAACACCAACAACAACACACCAACCGTGTTTAATAATGACTGGCATTCATTCAGCTTCTCCTTTCCGATTTCGTTGGAGGAACAAGTAGTCAAGGAATGAATCTGTTCTCAATTTGGGAAAGACAAGCGTGCAAGACGCCCAATGAAAGTCCAGCAGGAGAATGTATCAAAAGTATTCTCTTAGTGGTTTCGCAGCATATGAGCACGTAAAATACTCTCACCACGATAGTACAGAACAAGGTCATAGTAATAAAAGAGGGTCAACGACCAGCTTACATTCTCACAACCTCAGAAAATGAAAAAAAAAAAAAGTTGTTAAATTATTGATGTATAGCGCACGTGGATGACAAGAAGCGGGTCAATCCACGGAGGCGAATTGCATACTTTAGCAATTAAGCTGAATAAAAGATAACTAAGCATGCAGCTTAACATCATACACAACAAAAAGAAAGAAAGGTTCTTTGCTTTTGTGGAACTGATGATAATTAATATTGTTGGTATCCACATCACAAATCCAGAGGTTTGTTGTGTTTTTTCTTCCCATTTTTGGTTTGTATTCATTTGATAATGAACTGCTTAGCGCATTGCTGAGAACAGCAAAAAAACGACGCATTTTTCTTCTTAGTCACCATTCAATTTTGGGAGAACAAGATAAGACCAAAAAAAAGTGTAAAATACAACAACGAGTTATATAGTTGTGTCATAGATAACAATAACAGATTTACATCCACACGGTAACTGGGAACTATTTAGAAAAAGACAGTTATTTATTTCTTCTTTAAGTCTTCCGGATTACTATACAGTCATTCAATAAGAGTTTTCAACGGCACTGCAACAAGTGCAGCAGATGGTTAACAGTACCACTCTGTTGACATGTTTTCGTTCTACTTGTTTCTTCATTTCATTCTCAACTTTGGGGAATGGGACTCGTCGTATAGAACAACAACAAGGGGATACTATGTTACTTGGTTATTGGAACTGAACTTTTCATTTTCCTAATCCGGTTGTTTTCCTTCTTTCTTTTTCCTTCTTTTTTTCTTCTTTTTACTTCCTTTTCTTTTTTTTTTTTTTATAAGTCTCCTTCCCTTTCCTTTCATGTCTCCAGTTAGCATTCCAAATCATTGGGGAGGGAATCACCCAATGAAGTGGTAGAAATGTAGTCTTGTTGAATGTGTTCTCTTACTCTACGCAGAAGAGTCTTTTACGTTGGTTGAATAGAGACATTAATTCGACAAAAAGAAAGTGAAGAACTAAAAACACACATCAAGAAACCGTCAGTTCGCATATCGATAAGGTGTCTAAGTGCATTGCCATTTCCATTTTCAACTAAAGAAGACAAAAAAGGTTTGAAACAAAAAAAAAAGAAAAAAAAGTGAGGATTTAAAAGAGAGGAAATCATAAAAATTGGATGTAAGGGCGGGTAAAACAGCCAAAAAAAAAAAAAAAAAAAAAAAAAGCGGTTTTATTTCTTCCCGAGACACGACTACTTGTTGCCTGCGTAGTTTGAACGATTGTAGATTACAGCTCAGCATCGCTAACAATACGTGGCATAGAAGTCGTGTTTGCAAAGGAACAAATAACGTGATTTTTAATACCCCTGACAAGAAGATAATTAAAAAAAACAGCCATTTGGCTGCTGTCTTTGATTTAATTCATTCATCAAGCATGACTGCCATAACTATAATGTTATTTCGTACACAAGAATAAAATAAATAAAATGACCCGTCTTACATAGACAAGTGTGAAGTAGGAAAAAAAAAAAAAAAAAAAAAAAAAGAAGAAAAAATAAAGAAATATCAAGAACCAAACCATAAAAACATAACCAAAAACGAAAAAGAAATAATAAATAAAAATAAAAAAACAATTATCGAGGACGAGGAGAATAATAAATTAGTGAATGTGCTTTTCAAGTTTTAATAAGAAACTTGTTTTGTCAAACGAAGGAACACTTTGAAAACTCCGTGGATCACGAGAGCACTTTGATTTCAATTGTTATGTTAGCAGCACCAGTAGGAGGCTTGGTTTGGTTTCTTCACAATAAAAATCGCTTCCAATTACCCACACCAGAACTTAAAAGTTCTCACGTGTAGCCAAATACTAACATTCTGCAATCGCGGCTGATTGCCTGCCGGACTGCCATGTAGTTTATTTGTTTGTTTGTTTGTTTGTTTGAGTGAGTTTTTCATTTCTGTTCATTTCAGTAAGATTATTGTTATGCTGAAAACGAAAGAAAGAAAAAAAGAAAATTAAAAATAAAGAGTGCACCTCGACGACATTCGAGGCTGCGATGTATGTGAGGTCACAATATAATTTTGTGATGACATAAAAATTAAAAAAAACCCCCCCCAATATTATTATTGTAAGGGTTCTGGAACGCTTCGAAAATGAACAACACAAACAGCGCTTTGATACCAAATGAGTGTTGTTTTGGTTTTGTTTGTTAGAAGTCAAGTGACGTTGACAATAACTTCTAAAGAAAACGTTCATCGACAACTATTTGAGCTCCTCATCAGAAATAAATTGTTAACAACAGCAAGCTTGTCATCGTAAACAGAATGTACCGATAAGAATAGGTAAGAAATCCTAACAGCACGTGATGTGCAATCACACGGTCTTACGACACGTATTAGACAGCTAACCGTGTAACAGATATGATGTGAACTTCACAATCTGAATAGTCCAGTTATCCCTTCATAGTGAGGGTTAACTAGGAAAGGTTTAAAACAGAAAAGAAATTCGAATCAGTTTCAGAACCCAATAAGTCACCAAGTAATGAATCAATATAATTATCAACTACAGTGATGTCTCTGTCTGAAGTAATGTCCTCAACAGCAACTGGGACAGACACGAAAGGTTGTGAAGCATCGCAAGTCAACTCTTCTGAACTCGCAGAGTCTTCATCAGAACTCTGCCGGCCGGCTTCCATCTGCTGCAAAATCTCCATTTCCAGGGCGGTGAGCTGCGCCTGGGGTACGGAATTTGCTCTTTGTTTGACCTATTTTAAGTTTGTTTTTAATTGATATTTAATTACATTATTATTACATTAAAACAACAGACAAGTAGGCATACTGGTTTGGTAGTATCGGGGACCTCTTTTTGTTTTATGAAGTCGATAATTCTTTTTCGGGAGTCTTTGTTGTCGTCTTTTGTGAGATCAACACAGTTGAGACCAATGATGGCGGAGTTAGAACGTCTGTTCTTTTTAACGATACCCAGACGGGCTTCAATCGCTGATCCGTTTCCCACAACTCCTGTACCTCCGAGTAACTGTGCTTGTAACGGAGCGCTGTGTGGACGTTCCTTTCCATCGCTAGTCGATGCTGTGGGTCCACCTCCTGCTTGTGTTCTCTTCTTTTGTCCTGCCCATCTTTTGCCACCGGTCTTCTCGTACCTGCGTTGGTGCATTCTGCGGATTACAGACTCTTCCTTTCCGAAGACTACCATTCACTCCAGCGCCTATTCCTAATTGGAGAGGAGATATAATGAAGTTTTTAGTTAATTAATGAAATACATAAATAGCTACATTTTGAATAGTTTCTTTTAATAAAAATATGGACGTGTTTCCCATACACCATCTCAAATCATACCCTTCACATCCACATAAGAGCTTAACATACGAACAAATAAACATCGAGCGCAGGTGAATTAATTTGTAATCACTCAAAGCCCCTTTAATTTCCAGTTATATTACACACACGAAACACACAACACTTGTGAAGTTAAGCGGCAGCAGCAATTGCAAACTGTTGCCGCTTGCATCTTTTTTTTTTTTTTTTTTTTTTTTTTTTTTTTTTTGTGCACCCGTGTAGAAATTATCCAAATATATTTTTTTTTTTTTTTCAAAAAAAAAAAAAAAAAAAGAAAGGCAAGGAGATGCTGTTGTTGTTGCGTGACGATATCATCTTTCCTTTTGTCTTCTTTTTTCATAAAGAAAAAGAAAACAAAAAAAAAACAGTAAGCAAACTACAACAAAGTGTATTTGGAAGCTGTATATTCCACACAGAAACTAACATTCGAAGAAGTCTATTATTTCTCATCCTCTTTATTGGCACTTGTGATTGAGAATAGCACATGTTGACAGCACTGAGCAATCACAAAATGCTTGGCAACCATACAAGTAACTTACCGATAGCTAATATTGTCGCGTAGCAGAAAATGAAGGTTCCAGACGACGGTTAAGCTCTCATCAGTACTACAGAATAACATGGAGGCTAGAGAACAATTATGTTGGTAGACAACCAACTTATCGCATGTAAGAATTAGGAAGTGAGTTATAGTTACCATATTGAGAAGGTTGCTGCTGCTGTTGTTGTTGTTGTTGTTGTTGTTGTTGTTGCTGCTGAGTACTTTGTAAAAGGGATAAAAGACTTAGTTGAGGTTGCTGTACAACACTAGGCGGTATGGATTGTTGAGCAGCTTGTTGCGGAGCGAGTGAGGCGCTATCTTTAAGATTAACGAGTTGAGATAGAAGACCTCCATTATCCAACATCGCTCCTTGACCTGCTGTTGACGGCGGAACTCCAACTCCGGGTGTGCCAACGTACCCTCCGACAGAGTCACGTCTCATACGCTCATGTCTGACGGCTTCAAATTTACGGAGTTGCTGACGACGTTTATTCAAAACTACCTGAGTGTATGAGTCAAATGATAAACAAGCGACATCCATTGCCTTCTTTGTAACTTTAGTTGTGATGGTTCTCGTTGAGGCAGACATTTGAGCGACATCAGCAGCAGCTGCATCGATCACTCGACAGATGGTGTCACCAGATGCTTCATCAATAACTTCACTTTCATCACCGTAGTGAGGGATTGCTGCAACTTTAACAAACCCAATACGAACAACTTTATCCCAAGACTCTGGGATACTTGATGGGTCTACACCAGTCACGTTTTCTCTATCAAGCATCCCACTGTAGACAACACCATAACCAAATAAACATGAAGTTAACTTACACTCCTCGTCATTCTTTACTTCGTACCCACTGGAAACAATGACACAAAGTTTACCAGATCGGGTTACCACAGATTCCAAGGATTCTGGGATGTGAATTATTCCGTTTTTTATGGTGTAGTGAACCTGAGCTCTGTTTTGTAGTCTAATTATCAGATATGCTGTTTGTTTTGTTATTTTTAAAAACATTTCATTCATTTTATAAAATGAATAATCTCCAGACGAAGTTATTTTCATACCCACACTCGGATCTCGCTTCGATCTCTTTACTTGCTGCGTGGGAGCGCCTCTCCTGCGATTTTCAGATATGGAACCCAGCAAGCTTTGTAGTCTATCCTGCGTTTTAAATTCATTTAATAAAGTACAGATTGCGAGACAAATATTTATTGTAAACACGGCATACCATTTCTTATAGCAGCCCCCCTCAGGGACTCCTCCCCCGATGCCTTCCCTGTCGATACCTCCCTCCTGTTGTAGTAATAAATAATTGAATTGCCTTAATAAAATAATCACTATTGATAAACTGGTTTAGGTTGTGCATTTGTTGTAACTGACTGCTGAAGTTAACCAGTTGTTAAGTTACGTGAAGACAAGATATTCTTAATACCATCAAACGATAAATAGCCGATCGGGGAGAGCACAGGGATGCATAAGTAGAATCACCTTCAATATAATTAGATATTGCAGACGTGAGTAAGACACATGTGAAGAATAGTTGCAGCGGGAAAAGTTCTTTTTTTTTAAAATCGAAAAAAAAAAAAACTCCTTTCTTTATTGTTTTTTTTAAAATCGAAAAAAAAAAAAAAAAAAAAAAAAAAAAATATCTTTTTTGACAGGTTGTTGTAGTCCACTTAGAAAGCAGAAACAATATTGCTACCTCCAGCAATAATAAGACTTGCAAACGACTGTACAACAATTGAAGTGTCTATTCGCTGTGCCTTGAGCGGATTAGAATGGAATTTTTGTGTAAAATAAAAAATTCGAAAGTTTTTTTTTTTCCCACATGAACAAGATACCTGATGTACTTCTGGTGAAAACAAACAGGAGCGGCGGGTCACGAAAAAAAAAATAAAACAAAATAAAAATAAATAAATAAAAAAAAGTAAACCTTCCCCTCTTCGAAGACGCCTCAATAATTGTTACTACAGCGACACTACTAAGCTAAAAACCAAACCTGAGATCGAAAAACTAATCTACGAAAACTACAATAAAACTACAGAAAATAAAAAAAGCCGTCAAGACGTGTACGTGAATGCCTAGCTGTAAGAACACATAATTGTGACGTTTGGATGAGTCGGTAATTATTTTTGTAGCGTCACCAAACGATCAGTTCGTAACAGCAGCAGCTCTATAACTTTATTCGGTGAGAGGCGAGACGCACCTCGAATTACCTTTTTTTTTAACTACTCTCTCATGTGATTTCTGAATAGAGGGGTGTCTATAAAATCAAAGGATTGCTATTTTTTTTTTTTTTTTTTCCCCCCCTTCTTTCTTTTTTTTTTTTTTGTTACATAAATATTAATTGTACTTCAATTTTTTATCTTCTTTCAGAACTTTCCCGCTTTATAAAGAAACTGATAGCAACAAACAAACGGGCTATCAAAAAAAAAAAAAAAAAAAAAAAAAAAAAGTGGGGAAAAAACTCCAAGTCATTCACCCCCTTCTATTCTAATAAGAAGCCACGTGACAGCCAACTACATAGAGGAATGCACAAGAACCATGCGTAGGGATCAAGCGCAAACTTTTTTAAACTTAAATCGGAATTTCATTCATCCAAGCTACCCATTTAGAGAAGCCTACATGTAGTAAAGGTAATAATAAAATAAGGGAAAGAATCTGTTTTTTTTTTTGCCATTCTAATGCCAAAAATGCAATGACAGAAGTCAGTGTTGACTAACTAACATGCAAACGGCAAACAACCTAAACACCAAAAAATAAAATAAAAGGCTTCTTACCTAGGTTGCATTTTGTTTAATTTCTTTTTTTGATATAATCTCACTTCCAAAAAACACACAAAAAAAAAATAAATCGTCAAGAGCGAGCGCAGAAAAAAAATTATTAAATATCTGCATCCTAAGGGAAGGCAAAAATAAGGGGCGAGAGATCTCCCTTTAGTATCGTGTAATATCCCCCAACAGAAAACTTTGCCAGTAACTAGTAGCAAGTTGGATTTAATGTGATATCACAGATAGAGAAACACTGTTACCGCGACTAACTTAATAGGCCGTATGTGTTGGCGAGAAAAGGCCAGCCGTTTTGTTTTCATTGAAGTATTGGTAACAAAACATTAAGAAGTTCCTTTTATGAATTTTGAACACCAACTTTGTTTTTATAATGTTAACACAATTATTTTGTGAATAAGGGAAAAAAAAAAAAAAAAAAAAAAAAAATCGAAAAAAGAAAGTTTTTTTTTTTGTTTTTTTTTGCGAAAACCGTATGTGCAAAAAGTGATCATGAATTTTTTCGTCTACTTCTGCATAATCATCTAACAAGCATCTTCTCCGAAGCTGATCGTTTGTCCCGTAAAAAAGCAAATAATCATCGCTAATACTGTTGTTTGTGTTTTGAGCTTCAAAGTCGTATCTAATAAATACTTTTTAACAGTAAGAAATGACATACTGATAGTCACAGCTGCATATATCCAGAGTAGCCAAAGAGGAATATCCTCCGGATCTTTTTTATCAAGCATAATAAGGAAAACATTCTGTGCCAACTCTGCGTAAGCTAAAGCAATAAGAATAGTACCAGCGTATACGGTAAGATCGAAAATACACGACTTCGCTCCGCTAGCAGCTTGACCCGCTCCGGATTTCACTGTACCGGCTACGTTGCCGGCCCCGGTTTTCATTTTTTGATATGCGGCGCTCATTTTAAATTTTTGAGACTGAGAATAGTAACAAACATTTTTAAAACACATCAAAATAAGATCTCAATTACTGAAAGTAAAAACATCACACCCGCCATTCCATTCCTCTGAACAACAATTAGTGGAATCAGCCTGCGTGTGAAGCTAGAAACAGAAATCTATTTTATCCCGTTGCGTAGAAGCAAATGAATGGGACTGCATTCACAAATGCTCACCGAACACGTCCAGGCGAAGCTGACTAGTCTGCATGTTAATGTAGACGAGTGAGAAGTAATGAGTGAATAGTTTGTGTAGTACACACTCAGTTAACTTATTGGAGGCTTCAACAAAGTCTCCGCTGAGAGTGGACCTTCCGTTAGTTCTCCTTCCGAAGCGGATACAGGGCGCAGGGAATACCATTTCTCCATTCTCAAAGGGGGGACTTTTACAATTAATGTTTTCCAAGGGGAGGCAATCAACATTCCTTTAGTAACAGTAGAGTCACCAAAAAGATCTTTCTTTACTCGTTCTTTGAGTTCTTCAAACAAGACGTCCAGTGTGGTTGCTGCATCCTCAAAGGTGACGAATCGACATATTTCCCTCTGAGCCACACCAAGTCCTAAACCCATCTCAATAATTGCATAACTATACAACTGAGTCATCGCCCGCCTCCATCTCTGTGAAGAGCGTCTTAGTGACGGACAGTCAGAAGTAGAGCACCAGGCAGCAATTCTCATTATCACATCGAACGGCAGTTGCGAAATCGACGGCATCACCCGCCTTATGAAGTTGCCAGCTTCTGTTGAGGCTTACTGGGTTGGGGGTAACTTGATACTATGATTAAATAAAAAGCATTGGGGAAATATCAAAGTCTACTACCATTCCACTTCTTTTTATTAACAAAAAAACTGTCGAACTGACTGCAATAAAAACCTGTCGAAAGAATTAATCGATGACAACAAACTAACGCAAACGGGAAAGTAAACTACCTCCAGCTTTTAGTAGCGAGGTGTTCAGTCACTAAATTATGAGAACCATGATATGGTCCAGTCTCATCGTCTAACGTTGCCTTCGTTTCCTTGAATCTCTCTTTATCGGATCGAAGCATTCTTCGACTTGCTTGAGGAGGTCATCACTGTCTACCTCGAGAGGTGTCTCTCCGTTAATTTTATTATTTGCGAGTCGAGTCCCGAATTGAATTGCTCGCTTTTGAAGTGTGGCTGCTGACTTCGCTCCTACAGAAACTGCAGCGTCACGAATAAGACGTTTATCACCAACACCCATCATTAATGAAAGGTCACAGATATTAGACAAGTGAAGTGATTGTAACACTTGCAGAACATTTTCATCCAGAAATGGGAAGCGAGCTTCCTTACCGTGATCGCTGATTATTCGATCGTCCCTTCCCAAGTTGCGGGTCCAGAGACGATCGAAGTCGGATTGCATTTCCTTCGCCAACATCTTCAATCCTTCTTCTGATCCTCCGGATTTTGTGAAAACATTTCTGTATCGACTGTACCCTCCATTTGTTTCATCAGCACCCATTCCAACTAGTAACACTGTGGCTCCACTTTGTACAGTATCAGATTCACTGTTAGCAATCTTACGAACTATTTCATGTTCCTCAAGAGCTTTCCCCGTAAGTGAAACAGCAAGAGTGGTTCCTTTTCCTGTACAGCAGACAACACCAGATAGAGAAGCAGCTTGAATGTAGTCAGATATTTTTTTATAACCTGCTGCTCTGTATGGTATTTCGTGAGCGTGCGATAAGTCCGAGACAGTAACAGAATCTCTACACCACGACAACTCTTGTCGAATAGCATCCACTAAATAACTAAAACCTTTATCATGACGAGGAGGATTCAAGTCAAGACTGGATCCAATTGTTCGTATCAAAGAAGGAGGTGGCGTCGTATGTTCGACTGCTGCTTTTGGAACCAGCGAGCCTACTCCTCGTGAGGCAAACCACAGAGCTGATCCGATGTTGAGATCCATCACGGTGTCTGTTGGGTTCAGTAAGTTTTTAATGTGAGACACATTTTGAATTATGTCAGCAGATTTGATAGAAATTTCAATCAAGTTCCATTCCCTATCAGGATATGTTTTACAGAGTTCTGCCCAACCATGTCTGGAAGCAAGGCGATCAGGAGTGGTGCTTGGAGACACTCCAAAAGCCACGTTGAGTAAATCTATACTTTCTCCCTTTGGTACGTCTCTCTCACATATTCCTGCGAGTATCGCGCAGTCTACTCCCCCGCTGTACAGAATTCCAATTCTGCTCTCCGTTTGCTTTGTTTCCGAATTACTGCGTCTCTTTGCGTGACTTGAAAGAACAACTCTCTTCTTTACAGCTTCTTGTAATGATGTGAGATAGATTTGATTAGCTTCTGATTGTGGAATTTGTTGATTTTGAAGACATTTAGTAGCCTGAAAAGGTTTTGAGTAAAGAGGATCACTCCATGGCGTAGTGTCAATAGTAATGTGAGTCTTGTCTTCAGATGTCTTTGATAATGAGAGTGAGCATATTTTACCAACTGGGACTTCAGCGAATGTATTTTCACAGCTATGAGCAGTACTACATAAGAGGAGACTGTTAGAGTTTCGAGAGTATAATAGTGATCGTCTTCCTAAAGGATCTCTTCCAAAGACAACAGAATCCGTCTCCTTGTGAAAGAATATAAAAGAATAAGGTCCCTGAATATCCTGAAGTGATGTAATGACAGCTTCTACAAGTGACAACTTTACTAAGTTTTGTTGAATGTGTTTGTAAACCATTTTAGTATCATTTTCAGTTACATTACTCATAACATCTAAGCCATCGAATACTTCACCATTCCACAATAACATGTCTCCTTTACCGTAAGGTTGTGATGTTGGTTCTTCATCTCCTCTCATCTGAAGTACAGCTCCTGTCAGTGTCCATTTCCGTTCAATACAAACTTCGTTAAAGTGATCTGGTCCTCTCCTTTTAATAGAATTCGATATTTCACCCCACTGATCACAATCAGATTGCGGGATGTTTAATTCTTTTGATTCTACTGAGTAACCCTCTCCACATTGTAATAATAAACAAATACCACACATATTTAATATGTGCTGTTTTTTTTTTTGATAAAATACTATAAAAGACTATTGCACAAAAGATGTTATAAAGAGGCCTCTAAAAGAAACTGAACTACTAAACTAAAAAGTACGAACTACGAACTTCAATAAATTATATCGAACAGGAAAGGTCAGTTCTCTCCCGTAAATATGGAAAAAAAAGAAAAATGTAACTTATGTGGTGGTAACCATAACTATGGCAATAGTGTAACACAAAGTTGTACACAACATGCATAGGAATACACAAAACTGACTCATATTACCTCCTGCAATTGTAGTACCAGTCCAGGGACAGAAGTGATCGTTGTCTCGTATAGAAACGAGACACTCTTCACACCATTCATAGTCTGAAGGAATGTAAAGTTTAGCTGCTGGGTTATATTTAACATCTGCAACAGGAAGGTTTGCTGGTCTGTTTGGATACCGAAGACCGATTCCAGGATTTGTAAGTGCGGTCGCCAAGAAGGAAATAAAAGTACCCAAAGTCAACACTACTTGTATTATTAGAAATGGTAAACTCGCTTTATTCCTGATGAGAGAGAACAAAGCGAATCCGACTCCAAGTATCAATCCACTAGTGAATATTATCATCGGCCAGCAAGGTCCGGCAACACAAAGAAAGGGAAATTCACCTTCTGCGACTTCAGATTTTCGGAAACAGGCGGTCATCCTTCCAATTGAGTTCCCAAATGGAGCTTTTCCAATACATTTTGTCATACTTCCGAATCCCCACTCGTAGTCATAGTCACCCGTGCAGTATACGAATTCCTCTAATTCTTCGGAAGTTTGCTCATCCTGCGAGGCAACCATCACCTCGAGCTCCTCTTCCATAGTTTGCATAGTTGGTTGCATTAACACTGCGTGAAAAGAATTGTACTTTAAGATGACGACCAATAACTCTCCACACAACGTATTGATACGAAAGGATCATTTCTTTCTTTCTTATCAAATTATTTTGACCCTTAAATTTATCGCTAATGACAACTCACGGAGGTAACTTGATCACTCTATAAAACATTCAAATTGTAACCAAATTAATACACCGCGAGGGAGAATCACCCTATTGACAAGAACAAAACAAAAAAAAAAAAAGGGGAGTGGAGAAACAAAAAAAAAAAAAAAACTGTAATTCAGTAATTGAAGAACTACAATCATTTAATTCAAAATAACAAAAAAAAAAAAAAAAATGCGAAGTAGAATTAAATAAATAATTCTTCAGAAAAGAAGACTAAGAAGAAGAAAAAAAAAAACAATTCGTAACATCTGATCAGAACAACAACAAAAAAGATTGTTTTCTGTATAACCGAATGATGAACAGAACGATGTAATCATCACTGCGCGACATGAGTAGATGATTCTCAACAAAAAATGATAAATAGCAAGGCAGAGATTAGGTATTCAGAAACATTAAAATAAATCTTCTTTTCAAACAGTACGATTGTTGGTTAGGAAAGACTGAGTCAAAGTTAATTCTCGGTCAGAAAACAAATAGTAGACACAGAAATAAACTTTTTGGGGGGAAAGACCGCTAGAATGGAATTGATACTTTTTAATAATACAAACAAAAACAAACACACATTATATATTCGCACGAAATCAAAGCACCCGTATGTCGTCGGTATGCAGTAATTCGACACAGAACAGCCATAAGGTGGTCATCTATGGACGCAGTTTCCGTCAATACTCTTCTCATGCCAAGGACCCCCCTGGCATGAGAGGCGTTAAGTTGATTTCATCGATTGTTAGATAGATAGATAGATAAGGAAGTCCAATACATTGCGTACTGTGCATCGCTGATACAGCAAACTAGGGAGCATCGGGTTAACTCCCTAGAGCTACGAGGCAACAGCAACGTAATTAGACCCAATCTTATTAGGATTATTTTATTATAGCTTCTGTTACTACAGCAGAGTAATTTTAAAATAAAATTAATAAAAAATTAATAAAATGAACTTTTTACTTGTCCATACGCGAGGGAGGAGTTTAACTTTCCTTCATCGGAACTTGGAAACACTTTCCCGAAAATATTTGGTTAAAATGACAGCACTTAAATAAATAGTACTTTAACACTTAACAAGAAGTTAGAAGAAAAAAAAATCGATAAATTCGAACGCAATGAAAACCATTTAGATTGCCAGCCTTATATTTCGTTAAACACATCAAAAGGAACAACAATTTCTCCGACAATTCTGACTGTCAGCGGCAGCGGCAGCAAATGACTGCAAACAAAAAAACAATTCCACTGAAGGCCACGTTGAGCGCCACTTGCCTATGTTGCCGTAACAGTTTTTTATAAAACTCATGAGTACTTAATTAATAATTATATCGTCTTGAAAACTTAACCACAGAAAAACAAACACCAGGAAGGGGAGCCTTCACGGGGGGTAAATCATGACCATAAGAAGAGGCTTTCAATCTGAATAGTTTCTTCTCCGACTTTGTCGGTATAAAAAAAAATAATAAAAAACAGAAATACCACCTGCAGCAACAATTAAAATATAAAAAAAAAAAAAAAAAACACAAAATTGTAATTTTGAACCATCCGGAAATTTCAAAGACAGAAAAGAAAAGACCCTGTTAAGGCTTTTTCGGGATAGAAAATAAGGTTCGGTAGTTGCGGGTAATGTTCGAATTTAGGTTAGAGGAATTGAAAAGGGTAAAGATGATGAAGAGTACTTACTAAGCCATGGATCACTCAGAAGATCAGGTACATTTGGTCGGAGGCTCGCATTGTTGTTAAGAATTGAAATTATAAAAGATTCACAAGTAGAGTCAATCCCAAGAGGGAGGGTAGGAACACCTGACGATATTTGATACATCGTTTCCCAGGCTGTTTTGAATCTTGGCCATGGAGGACTTCCAGAAATCATTTCACAGACTGTGCAACCAACAGACCAAATATCAGCCTTGCATCCATACCCTTGTTCTCCACTTAATATAACTTCTGGTGCCATCCAACGAGGGGTTCCAATAACTGTTTCAGCGCCAATATTTGCTGTATTATCCCACGTCTTTAGGCAACCGAAATCACTTAACTTACAGACCCCATTGCTTAATAGTATGTTGTCACCTTTTATATCTCTGTGAATTATTTTATTACTGTGCAAGTATCCAACACCAAGTAGGATTTGTTTGGTGTAAACCTGTACGTCAGGTATGGGAAGGAAACCTCCCTTTTCATTAATCAACGAGGCGAGTGACCCTTCTGGAAGGTAATCCATTATGATACAAATTTGATCTCCGTCTATGATTAGAGATATGTAGTTTATTATATTTTCGTGATTTAATTGTTTTATGATCTCAAATTCAATTTTATTCTTTTCAACATCTGCCTGAGACGAACATTGTACGACCTTCGCAGCAACCAACACATTCGTTCTCAAATCAATCGCCTCGTAGACAACACCAAACGACCCTTGACCAACCTTCTTTCGTAATTTAAAGTTGCTGTCTGGAATTTCCGTTAATTCTATTTTTCCGTGTAGCTCATCCATGATTATTTCCTGCAGTGATTCCATAGTCAGAGAAGCCTCACGTGATTTCTTTTTAAAGTGGTAACACAACATTCCAAACATCGACAGTATACAACACACCACTCCCGTTCCAATAATTATAGGAAGCCAGAAGAGATCAGAAGGAAGGGAAGTTGGAACATCAGAAGGCTTCTCAGTTGATGGACCTTCATTAGGTGAAGTACTCGATACGATAATTGGAGTGAGGGTTCCAACAACAACAGTAGGTTGCTGTGTTGGGATCATAGTCGATGAAACTGGCTGCTTAGTAGGTACAGAAGTAGAAGGCAGCGAAGTTGGCTGCTGCGTAGGTACAGAAGTCGGAGTTTGGGTCTCGATTTCAGATGGTGCTGTAGTCGGTTCATAAGTAGGCACGCTATCAGGCACAGGACTCGTCAAAAACACATAGGGCAGAGTTGTTCTGTTCTTCTGCTGTTCTGTAAGTTCCGATGAGCAATGTTCATTACACTTGAGATTGAAATCAATAAAACTACCGACGGGAAGCTTTACTGCGAGAGTTCCTTCCTGATGATTGATTTCAAATTGAACTCTAAATTCACTTCCTGTTCTATCAAAACCTCGTATGCTGCCGGAAGTTATATTTAAGATGTCTAGTATAACAATTGTTTCATCAGATTCCCAACCACTTCTCCCATAGTAAGCAATATGACTAGGGCTTGATGCAAGTCTGAAGTTTAAAGGAGCTGCAAACCTTGGGAGAGGGAAGTACCAAGTCTCTGAATTATAACCAGACAAGAAACATATTCTACCATCACAAGAAGGGTTCCAACCTATGATTGCATCACTTCCAGCTTTCCTATATGCTGGTCTGAAATCTGTTAAATTAAATAATTCACCAACAGGAACGATACTTATTACGCTATAATAACGGTTGTGTTTGTCGTTGTTATTGTCATGTATCCAAGGACCACTGTCTCCCGAGACTGATAATTTTTCTGGGCCTAAGATGGCAATTCTTTTTGATTCATGCATTACCTGTACCTCACCATCGTAGTAGATTGGGCTGTTGATATCTATTCCTCGTTGTTGTTTCTTAAATAAGAATTTATCTTGAACCTCATAGCCTAAAGGGTCTTTATACATCTGTTTCACGTTGTTAAATATCATTGCTGGGTGGGTAGCTGGAAGAGCAGTTAACCCAGCTCTCGTGTAGATATAACCGTCAGTTAACGACACAATTTTGTCTGAGAAATTGTACACCCCGGATCCCTGACGTGGATAGAGTAATGGTTCAATGAATCTGAAGTTAGAGATGTTCACTTGCATCTCCGAATTGACGAGAATATATCCAAATTTCATCCAAACATTTGATAACTTCGTATGAACACTTGACCATATTACAAGACTACCAGTTGTGGTGGTTGCTTTATCTTCGGTATAAAGATTTAAATTAGTTCCCTCAAATTGAAAGTCTGGATCTGAAGAGACTACGTGAGTTCCAGAAGACATCATTCCACTTTGAAAGACCATCACGTCGGATAAAAGAAAGAACCGCATGTTCCCCGACACGTATAAAGCGTAACTGTTGTTAACATTTGAGAATATTGAAAGCGACTTAATAAAAACTTCTTTTTGATTAGAAAACGATAATGCTACAACCTTTGAAGCAAAAGTATTACCAATGCCTGAGTGGGCTACAATAGTAGTTCCAGTGAACTCAACGTATCCGTTTGAGGCCGATACCAAATGTACTTCTCTAGATTCGACATACGCTCTCACTACAGAGGTCACAATTATTATATCGCATGCATTCATAATAAAACCGTTGATTTCAATGTTCTGTAAATGGATTGTACTCCCAAACGATCCACTAATCACAACAGGTTTATCACCATATCTCTTTGCTGTTGTAATTACGTATTGAATTCCTATTTTTAATACCATACCCACATCAGTCTCTCCCCGAAACATCATAACTTTATTTAATGTATTCATCTCTGAATTATTATTTGACTTTATGAACAAGTGTATCTCTTTATCGGAATTGAGTACAGCTGTTGGTGGAAAGTCAATACCAACAGAGGCAATACCACCGTGAGTGACGGACATCACATTATCTGAACGCTGGTATGATTTTAGTGTTAAAGTTTCTGATGAAGAAAACGCGAATGCGAAATCAAATGAGACACCACTAACAGTCTGAGCAGATTTAAATATGATAGTTGAAGTTAGTATCACTTTTCCTGTTTCAGTCACAGTTCCTGGAAACTGAGAACCATCAAAAACAAATTTCCAACATAATTCTTGTGTGCCGTTATAGCAATTCACTTGTAGACTACTGTCTGATTTTTGAAATAAATAAAAAACATTTTCCTCTATCCTTGGACTTCCTATTTGTACATTCCTTGACAACAACACGACAGTAGTACCTGTATCAGCGTCTACGTCCCATTCACTGTGTGTGTAGGTGAGTTTTCCCATCAGCTCGATTCCCCTTCCTTGGTAAACTTGTCTTATTATGTGTTCTTCACTTCCTTCAGATGAACTTATCAAGACTTTATCACCTGACTTCCAATTGTCATAATACAAAGAATCGAATTGCAAAGTTACAAATCTTGATTTTTCTATTGAAGTTGTCTGAGCCTGAACAGATGAAACTTTTTGAGACCCTACAAACGATTCCAAAACACCTCCCCGTTGTATTGTTATCGAGGGAGTTAATATTGTTATAAAAGTATCGTCTGATATTGGACAAAAGTTACTTCCGATTATTAGAGTACCAAATATGTTAATTGAATCAAATGAATATACTTCTGAGTAATCCATGAATACGATGATTACATTTCTTTCAATTATTAGGTCACCATAAGAAGTATGATTTTGATTCCACCTTTTCATCCCGATCGTTATACTATTAGAATCATAATAATCAATAGAATCTGTATCATAGCAATGCTTCATTGGCACTACTGGTTGAGATATATTCGGTGTTTGTAGTGATATTCCGAGCGGACTGCAATTCAACAGACTAGGAAGTCCATAAGAATACTTCATTGCAGTATAACTTACATCAAATTCTAAATAAAAAACATCTCCAAACAGAGTATTTGAATTGATCATTAAATGGATTGATGTCGGCATCTTCTCTCCTTCTAAAGATGAATAGTCCCAAGTGAATATAAAAAAATCATTATCAGGTTGTTGGTATAAATTAACCATACGGTACCGACTACGTATTTCTGAAATTGAGTAGGTTTCCACCTCACTAGCTCCGGTTGTAAAGTTGCTACTGACAGACATTTGTGCTTCAAGTTGAAGACTTTCTCGTCCAGAGAGACTCGCTGAAGATAACTGCAACTGACCCCTGGCAAAATTAATACCGCCGGGTAGCTGTGCGTAGTACCATACTTGATCAAGAGGGTTTCTTGGCTCCTTGACTATTAATTTTATAGTGATCGGGTCTCTCTGTGGGACATGCTTACTTACCTTTGTATTGCACTGAACTAACTCTATTGATGATCCACTGTCACATATATAAAGAAACAACAACACAGACAACACCCACATGTGGAGGTGCTGAGGTGAAAATTATTATTAAGATTATAATGAATTTCCCTTATCAGTAATGCAACGTCCTGTCATGTAATCAAATCGTTGTTATTCCTGTTTAATAAAAAAGGGAAGGTACTAACAATGAAAAAAACACACAAACACAAAAAAAACAGTATGACTGTAAGAAATATCGACTCTTGTGAAGGGGAGATGTGATGGGGAATTCAGTTCGACCAGAAGTCGACCTTTTTTAATGAAACAAAATATTTCTTTCGTATTTTTTTTTTTTTTTTTTTTTTTGGTTTTTTTTTCCCTTCCTGGGAGCCTTAAGCAGCCCCCCCCTTTCGTAGTTCTCGTCTACAAATAAGCTCGGAGCATAAATAGGGCTTGGGAGTTAAATCCATCACGCTACTCATAACGCTGTATTTGATACGGGCTAAGCGCTCTGCCTATCTTTTCTCAACTGATAGAATTTAGTCGAAGACTATGGTGACGTTACAATCAGTGATTTCCTTCTTCTTTTATTTATATATATATTTTTTTTGACCACTTTCTCTCAATACAATACAAGCAGCTTTTCGAATTAAAGAAAAAGATGCTTCGTTTTATTGCTACCAAAGAGTTTCAGAAAAAACAAAAAAGAGGGGGGAGGGAAATCATTAAATACCAACATCTTATAGTGGTTGATGTAGGGAAAATAACTTTTCTTTATCTGCCTTTTTTTTTTTTTTTTGCTTCCCCCAAAGTGATGCAGAAATAAGCATCTGCAATCACTTCTCCAAATTGATTTCTCATTTCTCACAGCAGCCAAAAATCTTACCAATTAAGACAGTATAATAATACCTATGGTGTGACGGACACGGACCACACGAGTCACCTATTCAAATGTTTTTTTTTTTTTTTTTTTTTTTTTCTAAAAAAATAAAAATAAAAACAAAAACAGACCATATCTGTGGTTACAGATTCGACACATTTCTTCTCAACCAGCGAGAGGAAACAATACATTTTACCATATTTTCTTTTTTTACCAGATGATCACAACTGGAGTTTCGATTCGCGGGAAAAACGCCATTTTAAGAAACTAGAATTAAGGGCAACAATAACCCGTGTCAATGCTCGCCGACAAAAAAAAATGTGATGTGAGGCAGAGGCATCTTTTCGGGTGGAAATATACTCAATTCGCGTGGAAAACGCTTCTAAAGAATTGAAAAAATAAAAACACACAATTGAAGTTACAATTTGTGGCTTAAATGGACTTCGATTCGCGTGGAAAACGCCTTTAAAGAATCAAAAAAAAAGAAAAAAAAAAAAAAATTAAAAAAACAATTCTATTCATAATTGACTAGAATTAGGCACTCAGCGCCAAGGTGTAAAAGTGACACGAAAACGATCGCGTGGGTCTGAAAAACCCTGTTGCTTTAACTCAAAACAAACCCAAACATAAAAAGAAAAAAAAAAAGAAAAATGCTCTTTTTAGCAAGATTGTGGAGAACTCTTTTTAACCAAAACACTGACTGTATCTATAAATCAATCTCATGTCCAATAAATTGAAGGGTTGCAAGGTAACTCATAATAAGCATAATATCTTTTTTCCTCTTTTTTTTATTTTTTTTATTCCTCTCTTTGGAGACTACTTCTAACAACAACAACAACAAAAAAGGAGAAAAAAAAAAAAAAGAAACACTTTTTTTCACGTTGCTTCGACTTTAGTAAAGTCTTCACAGCGCACACTGAGCCGACTACCGATTACTCAAAGTAAGAATGATTTTAAATATTTTGAGGGCTAGAATGGGGAAACCGAAACGTGGAATGTGAGGCCGAACCTATCTAAAGAAGTGTCTCAAGTGTTTCAATGAGGGAGCTACCTGAGTGACTTTTGGGGATCGCATGCAACACAATATCAGAAACATACCCTCCAACACTAGACCACACAATTCGTAACACACACACAGTCGCAATGCAGTGTCTGTATTGCTAACAGTGTCGCAGCCGGTTAAAGTGGCTTCGAATCAAAAAACATTTTTCTCTCCAACTCAATTCTCTTTTTATAAAACAACACCAGTAACATAATAACGATATCACACACGCCGCTTGTGTAAGTGATGCCAAACTGGGCTTCGAGTAAAAAAGGGATTTTGTTTAGAGGACAACAGGAGACAATGTGAAGCCACCTGAAATATTAACACACGTTTACAACGGAAGAACCTTTCATGAGGTCGTTAAGGATAAAAAGTACCTAAAGGGAATTATAATACTTCTGCATGCGACCCCCAAGATCAATAAAAATAATGCAAGAATAAGAAAAGGAAAGATAACACTCCGAAGTACACTTCAGTGTCGATATAAACTGAACCACCACAACGAGACCCGCTGGTTAAGCAGTTCCTCTGATCCAACTGTCTGTCTACGACAGAAGGAACGCACACGTAAAAAGGTATCGCAACTACTCCGTGAGAGCGCTGCAAAGATACAAATGATATTTCGTCAGAAAACAACTACTCGAAAAAATATTACAAAAAAAAAAAAGTAGCTATTTTCAATCACGTCATTATTGTAGCTTGTTCGTCATTTGTAGGTGGTGGGTACTCAGGAGAACATCCACCGCTGACAAGACATCCATAATGAGGAGCCGTAAAGACTGACGGAATCACATCAGAGAGTGAGTTGCCTCCCAGAGATGTACCTCCTGCAAGTGAAGTTCCTCCTTTTAGAATTTCATTAAGTCGAGGATCTTGTACATTTTGGGAATCAAAGGAAACAGACATTAAAGGGTTCACAACAATCTCCCTATCAGTTGGAATAGTGAATGCTTTCATACAATGTGTACTCAACACTGCTGGAGCAGAACAAGCTCCTAGACGCATTGTATCAGCAAGACTGGTTAGTGAGGCAGCTTCCATGTTGTCAGGTGATGTTGATGGCATACCTTCATGATTACTACTTGTGTCAGAGTTCTTATCTCTAAATTCTAATCGAGAAGTAGCAGCCATTCCTCCATTGTGAATCAACATTTCCATGTGTTGTAATGTTGCTTGTTGTTGTTCTAAAGTAATGTTTTTATGAATGTGCCAATCCTCAGCTATTGGGCTGTGATGCTTTGCGAGAACCGTCGCAAACATATCCTCAACTTCATATTCTTCATCAGTTAAGTCACAAGCTTGTCTAAATACCGGCATCAGTTCAAGTTGTTGACGAAGAGCGTATTTCGTATTGACATCTCTCCAATCAGAGAAGTCTTCTAATTCTTCAAACGATAGTTCTGAAACAGGTTTACAAAATGCATCGTCTAGAGAACCATACTTCTCAATCAAAGAAGTGTGTAGCTCTGCTACCTCTCTCGGTATGATAAATGTCTGACCAGGTAATAGCGCACATGAAATACTCTCAACCTTTGAGAACAATAAATCCAACGCCAGCTGTGCCATTCCACCAAACCAAACTGGCAATCCCTGCATTAAATCTTTTACTTTTGATGCCTGTTCAGTAGTTGTAAACTGAACTAATGCCTGAACTCTATTTTTTGCAGCTTTTTTAGGAAGAACTATAACAGCTTCGATTGCTCCGTAAGGAGAGAATAATTGATAAATTAAACGAGGAGAAACATAAAGACATTCTGTAATTCTCGCAGAGCTGTCAAACAACGAAGCAAGAAGAGTTTTCGATGCTGATGGAGCAACCCATTTTTGATGTTTGCAGTAACCGATAGTCGCTTGATGAGATGAGATGACAACGATTGAATCGCTAGTTTCTTTATAGTAGTTAATCATACTTACTGCGTCTTCTAATTCAGAGAACTCAATTAGGGCGTGATTCTTTGACCTGAGCATTATTACTCTTTCAACAGTACCAAACTTTGACCCAATGTCCCTCAGCATTCCTTGGGTTGCATTCCAACTTACACGTCGAAGTAAAACAATTTTACTTGGAGGGTATTTTGGTATGGTTGATGCGTGGTTCTTTTCTCCAATTTCGTGTGGTTCTGATGCGTCGGATTTTCGTTTTTTTGATGTCGGATCTCGTTCTTGAGATTCACTTGTTGGATTTGAGAATTTACGATCTGGTTTCTCAGGAGCCCCACCAGGCCCTGCGATGTATATTCCGAGAGGCTGGTCTCCAGTTGGGTCATCGATGTTAACGTTATTCGAATCGTTGTGATGAACTCTTTGAGTGGTGGTCTGTCCGCCATGTCCTCCAAAACCCAAGTCGTCAATATTCTGAGAATTCTTCTTCCCTCTTCCGCCCTTTCCTCCCTGACCTTTTGCACCTTTTCCCTTACCTTGAACTTGTGGAACATTCTGCACACTTTGCATAGTAGCATTTGGTAGCACAGGCTGCATGTATCCAGGAACCTGTCCCTGTTGCAACCACCAATACCAATTTGATGGATTCATAATTAAGACTCAAATAGCGTGGTTACGACGCTAACATAATATTCTTGTGAAGGGGGGGAGTTAAATTGATACTTCTTTCAAAACCGAAAAAGGAAAAAAACTAAAATAACCAGGTCACGCTAATAGCTGAAGAACACAAATAAACCGTCGCTTCATAGGAGTATTTCCCTTTAGTGGAACACACCAATACTTTTTCATATTCTGTGTGTTGATAAGAAGATTATCACCAATGCTGTAGTACGTCAACCAAATCACTGGCTTTGCTGCTTTAGCGGCAACGACCGCACGAATGACAGCTGCCAAGTAACCGTTTTAGGATGCAGAAGAAGGGAATTTTGTCTAAATTTTTTATTTATTTTTTCTTTTCTTTCTTCCCAAGAACACACCCACAAGAAATTAAGATAAAAAAAATAATAATTTGGGAGAATGCGTATTCACATTTCATTATTTCTCTTGTGGGCTTCAACAACACAGAAAGTCACAGTCAGTGACGTTGTGTTCTTAACATTCCTAAGAAAGAATGCTGGTCTCTTATTTTTTTATGACTAATTCAGGTCTGCAGAAAGTAACGAATAATCTAATAAGGGAACAGATGGGAGAGGTGAGCAAACAAAATATTTGAAGCCGAGTACAATTCGACAACAAAAAACGAAATGCTAAGAAACATCCGTTTGGATAACTTTTTCTCTTCTGTGGGAAAACAATATGTTTATTTATTCATCTGTAAAGGTGTTTTCACCAAGACATCCAAAGCAGTAGAAGAAACAGTTGTACTGAGTACCGGAGGTGTGTACCCGCTGCCGACAAGTGACGATCGAAAAATCCTCTTACGACCAGCAGAGTACAAGTTCAATATTTTGGGAGACTCATTTGATGATTCACTGACGACACGTCTGTCGGTATTTGGACAGTGTCGAGACAATGGTTGAATAGGTGAATTCTGTGACACATCTGGAGATGAACGTTTCCTACTCGTGTTGGATTCTTCTAAAAGACAACTAGTCTCAAATATACTATGAGCTACTCCACACTTCTTATGAGGACATTTATTAATATCTTCACTTTCTGTATCCAGGAGATCATCGATTGTTTGTGCGGCGCAGTTCAGCATCTCCACCGCGTCAGGTGGAGACAAGTCTTCTTCATAAAAAGAAGAAGTCACAGCCACTTGTGTGAATGAACTTTTAGGTACCGCGTCCTGGTCAGTTGTGGATGATTTTCGAACTCTGGGAGGGTTAAAATTAGTGCAAGTTGGTGACACGAGCGGGGAACCACCAGAACCAGAAAGTCTTGTTAATCTTATTTGAGTACCTCTGAGTTGATCAATATAACGAGATGCATTCTTTAAAGCAGGATCATCTTCATTCCAAGGAGTCTTATCGACAGGATGTATACTACACTCTCCACAGATCTGTTCTGATATTTCTGGTGAAGTTATTTCACCTAAAACACTCTCAAGCCATCCTTCTTCAATTTGCATAACATTCTCACTAAGAACGTTAAAATACCTTGTCTTCTTCTCGATGGGATCATACACGATGTGATGCTTAAATGCAAAGAACGCCTTTAAAAAGGCGTGTTCGTACTCGTGTAAGTTCTTCATGTGAAGAGAGCTGTATTTCGTATCGGTTCGAAGAACTGTTAGTATTCTTCCAATTGATTTGTGTTCTCCAACTAATTTGTTTGCTTTTTTGATTCCAACGCCGTGTAGTGACGGAGTGTAATCACAGCCTGCCATTATAAAGTTTGTTAACATCATATCAGCGTCAAAGTTTCGAAGTTGAATTTCTCTAGTGTTAGCTAACTTTGAACTATCAATAAGAACACCTGATCCTTTGTGATCTAATTTATAAATAACTCTCGGAGTCAAGTACGCGAGTAAATCAGAATCTTCAGTGACAACAACATCAATGTAATTAGTTCTCGCTAAGTAAGCAAGTTGGGCATCTGCTTCATACGGGGCAGTTATGCATTCGATTTTCTTTTCGCGTAAGACTCTTATTAAAGAATGTGCAATCTCATGAGTTATATCAAGTGAAGTCATGTATTCAGTCCTCGCTTCCTTTTCCCTTCCCTGTGTTGATAGAACGTTAGCACGGGTTCGAGCTGCGACTCTTTTCGCTCTTCTGGATACATTTGTTTCGCGTTTTAGCGGCATGTCAGCTCCATCAAAAACCATTACCAGTCGAATTCCCATTCTAGTGAACAGATCAACTCTCCTCACCAATGCTTTTAAATAATCTAATGTCTCCCCGCCAGTTGTTAATTCCATCGCACTTCCTTTACAAAGTCTGTGAAGCCAACAGTAGGTATCAACTCCAATAGTCTTCCCCCGAAATTGCTCTAAATTGCACATCTCTTCGATACTTCTCAGACATGGTAACAGTCCTGAGATCCCCATCTCTCTGATGTCATTAAATTGTTGTTTTTCTTTTGAGTTGATTCCTGTTTGTGTGATGAGGAAATAATAATAATTGAATTATTATTATAAATTAAGAAAACTTCTTTAATAATACGACCAGCCAAAATAGCAATCGATCTAAAGAACAAGTTGATAATAAATATTTTTTAGTTAGTTTGGATTATTGTAAAGAGTTCAAAGTTAAATATCAGCTGAGTAGCGGTCATCACTTTGTAGAACATCTTTGACGCTGTTGATCATCTCTTTTGTGATGTTTTGAATATTTATTTTAAAAACGACATCAACATCGTCATCATCATCGTCATCCTCAACAGGTGTCCTTCGAGGTTTCTGAACAGCCCAACGACCAGCATTTTTAAACGATGCTAAAATCCTAATAATTTCAATAAATAACGGACTGTACTGAGGCGTGTCATAAACTAGATCTATGAGTTCCGTAGCGGCTGGAGTGTTGCGAAGGAGAGACGCTTCTTCAGATTCGCTATCTTGACTGGAAAACTCCAATAGATTATGATACTTTGTGAATATAGAAGTGAATGACTTATGGAGCTTAGTCGCATATTCATGAACACTATTCCCTTCAGGATTGAACTCTCTGCAGTTAAACCAAACAAGCGAGATATCATCCAAAACCTGTTCTTCATTATCATATAAACCATTGTCTAATAATATTGAGATTGTCCCTAAATCCATCGGTCGCTTTGTCACTCCGAGATAAGTTGGAATTCCATCAAAACCCGGATGAACTGGTCTATTAAATAAAGTAAACAGATCATCTTTTTTATGAACGTCAATAAGTTCTCTTACAGCTGAATGAACAGAAAAGAGATGTGCTGATGGATTGTGCCTACCTGCATCTTCATTTATAAAATCAGAAAAAACTGTTGGATAGATATAACGAAGATGGGACCTTTTAAAACTTGCTGCATAGCGAGTTCTCTTAACTCGTTTTTTATTTGTCTGCAGTAACACACATTGGAATAAAGAAGCAGAATCAGTGCTTGTGATATTCTCAAGCATCAATCCGGGTCCGAAAACAGATAAAGGAGCCAAGTATTTCCACGTTGAATCATACACAGAATGTCTATAAAGAGGTACTTGACTACCAACAGTTTGTACTTCATTAGTTATCATGTATTTCGGATGAAATGTTAATAAAATTGCTTTAATTTGATTCTCTTTGTGTAATCGTAATATTGATTGTAACTGTTGCCAAGAGTATAACGGAGTGTGGTTGAGAGAGTGAAGTCGAAACCCAACAAAGAGAAGTGCATCTTCATTTACCGTCGCAGTCAACAGTAGTCCTTGAAATGTGAGTCCGAAGTCACCAGTTTCGAGTAAACGAACTTTTATAGACCGACACCTTATCCGGTGAGTGATATCATCCCCACAAGACTTTACGTAAAGTGAAGAAAGCAAACAAGAGCAGTAAGGAGGTTCTGGATTTGCTATGGTATACTTTCTATCAATTAACTGGAAGTAGTTTTCAGCGATGGTTTCGCATTTCGGGATGGTCTTTAGTGCCTGTTGGATTTCTTCTTTTTCTGAAATTTCATTTTTTCGTTTTACTTTTTTAGGTTTTTGTAACTTCTGAAGGCCGGGAATAGTTTCTTCCAAAGAACTTTCAAGTTTACTTCGCATCTCTTCGAGTCCTTCCCTTCCACTGAAGGGCATTTGCCAAGTCTTCCAATTACCATCTCTGACCCATTGCATTCGTACTGCACCTGCTACAGTGTCAGCAGCGTGAGCTCTGTGGTACCAGATGTCAGCCATTTGTGGATCTTCGAAGTCGGAGTCATTTTCAGTTAAAGAGAAAGAATCCAACTCATCATCAATTACAGCAGTACACATTGGCACAGCTGATAATAGATCACTACTCATGGTTGATGTCATCCATCTGTTTAAGAAAACTAATGGACTAAAGACATTAAATATACCACCTTTTGTATTCATAAATATTAAACAAGGAGAATGTTCTTACAAATAGAGAGCTATGTGGTTAAAAACGAAACACAAAAAAACACCCTCCTCTTCCTCAATCGTCCTTTTGTTTGGACGGGTTGTTTGTTTAATTTAGGAAAGTTTTTGTTTCCTATTCCTACGGGGCTGTCTGATGTATTCAATCAAAGCCTGAAACAAACTGAACAACACAAATAAAATAATAAAACTCGGAGGCAACACCACCAACGATATGATGAAATAGAACTTCGTATTATCACTCGAACCAGTTGACTCAGTGAAGTGATTTTTAAGATTCGTAAAATGAAAATTAACCCTGTGAGACATCGGAAGGTGACTTGCTGCCGAAGTACTAAACTGAAGATCAACCCAATGAAGGAATGTAATCTTTGTGAATTCTTCTTCAAAAGTGTCAATTGGAAGGTGTCTCAAGTAGGCTCTGAATACAGGAAGCTGGTTACTCGTTAGTTTTTGAGAATTACACCATTCAGTTTCCATACTGCAGTTAACCCAGAAAGTATCAACTCCGACAGTCGCCATGATATCTGTGCTTGCTAACCAATCGTCATTAAGATCTTCACACTTTGGACATTTCGGATCATCGCCTTTCCAATTACCCATAAATGCAACTACCGACTTTTCAACGTCTTCTAATTTCCCAGACGAGAGCATCTCTTCTCGTTTTAGTTGAAGCACTCCTTCTGATGGAAGGATAATTGCTGCTATGAATAGGGCAGTCTTGAACATCTTTTTTTTTTTTAATATTAATGTGTACCGCTGTTGTTGTTGTTCAGACAGAATAAATGACCATCTTGCTATACATAAAAGAACACAAGAGCCTTCACAATTGAAAAGATGCGCACTATCCTATCAACGATGCTACTGTAGACATCTCAAAAAAAAAAAAACAAAAAAAAAAAAAATTAATTTAGATAAACTGAAAGCAAAGCAAGCGTTGCTAATTATGAGAATATTCTCAAGCACGCCTTTTTTATTTTCTTTTTTTGTTTTTTTGATCGGAAAAAAAAAAAAAAAGAATAGAAAAACAAGTTATTTTATCCCACATGATAAAGTTAATCTCGTCAAAATATCTTTTTTTTCATTTTTTTGGGGAATTTTTTAACAGAAAAGGGAAGGAAGAATACAGAACCATTAAACCAAAAATATAAAGAAACAAAAAAAAAAAAAAATATAATCATAATAAGTGTCTAGCTAATTTGGGTGGTTTCGAAGATACCAACCACGAGTGTTGAACTATGCTGTTGTTGTTTGTCGACAGAGGACAGGTTCCTTGTTTTATCCATTGAGGTTTAATTACTTTCCAAATGAAATATAACACTGCGACCACTGAACCAGTAATCGCAGGCATCAACAATTCTCCTTCAATAAAAGCTATCAATACTACCAGTAGTAATGCTGTAGTGTGTATTACTGATCTTATTAATCGAGGAGTGATATTTTCATTATTTTCATCTTCATTTTCCAGTTCTAGAATAGAGTCGTTGCAACTGAAAGTACCATAATTCATGAATCAGTCAACTGTTTTTAAATAAAATAACATTAACATTAAAGGCGTTGGTTTCTCAGACGACTAACCAGCTGCTCAAGTTTTCACCGCCAGTAACAGTCGTTGAAGGTACAAAAGGGAGAAGATCACAAAAACTGTGATCTTCCCTAATCACAGTTTCATCAATAAAAAACTACCGACCCGAATAAAATACGAAAGTCGGGTTGGGTGTTGGTGAAAACCCAACCCTGAATCGATAGTGGCTATTTCCGCTTCATAAACAGGACCTTCAGCCACACTAACAAGCATGCACGTGATGTATATTAAGCACGAAATGAATAAAAAAGATAACACGTTAGCAACGACCACGCAAAACCAGAAAAACAACAAGGAAAATAAAATATTTGGTGGTTCGGATATCTCGAATATCATCGTTTACTATTCTGATATTCTTACACCAGCGAGTGGAAAAAAGTAAAGTAAATCCATGTCCCCCCCGGGATTCACCCCCCCCCATTCAAGTTTAATTAATATTCATCATTGAGACTGTCCCTCCGGCATCATTCTCTCGATGCATATTTTGAAAGATCTCAACTGAGCGATTCCAAAAAAAAAGAAAACCGAGTTGTGCAAACTGGTCTCTGAAAAAGGCTTTTGTCTGTACATTAACCGGAGTTAGAGGTGGAGGTTTTCTACACATCGCGTCGTTTATACTAAGGGGGCAGAATTAAGAATCTTTCTTGTTTGCGTGAAGAAAAAAAATTACGTAACATGGAGTGTTGTCTCTTATAAACAATAGAAAAGTACCTCATTTTACGGTTAAATAACGTCTTGTGAAGAAGAAACACACACTAGGCCACTTTAGTAGGATATGATTCTCTAGGGGTATTGAAGCAGGAAATCTTCTTTCCCCCATTAGTGAATACGGTTACCAACATGGGGAGGTAGTGTTGGCTTCTCTTCACTGGATACTATTTATTGTAAAACAAAAAACAACGCATGGGGGTCAAATGTATACAAGCTTACGGGTTCATAATCTTATATCACTTTTACCGCTTCGCGTAGCTACCATTGCTCGTATAGTTAGAAAGAGATAGAAAGGGAGAGAGCACATTAGTTAAAAAAGCTTTTTTGTTGTTCACGCACTATAATCTGCTTTGAAACATAAGTTTAATTTTCAACAGCAAATTCCAAGCCAAACTCATCACAAGAATTGAGCGCTAATGTGTTTGACAGAATTGTGTATATTTTACTACCTACTGTTGAGGCAATGCATTGTCCATTTGATTGCAGTCTTCCGTTTGCAAAAACAATGCCGACGGGATTAGCAGGAGATTTTTCAAGCATCAAGATATTATCCTTCGTACCGCTCACCATTTCAGTAGAGGTAGTGAATGACGGGAAAGCATTGTTCGATAATTCACCAGAAACAGAGATTCTCCAACTGGTAGCAATATCTGCTGTGCAAGATCCCAAAGACAGGACATGATAGTCGCCAATCTTTGAAACCGATAAGCAGTCTTTTGATTTCTTTTCAATAATCTTTGCTCCAGACGTTTTAATTTCTGGAACAGCATGTTGAAGAACTTCTAAACTACTTCCTGGAGGGGCGCAACCACTCTCATCAGTACGACTGGTTTTAATTGAGGTTTTGAAATCGGCGAGAGCTGCTTTCATTTGAAGACAAACAGAAGGTTCGGATGAACAAACGTCACTCGATTCTGTTGGATCTTGATCAAGTCTGAATAGATATGGACCTACACCTCCAACCTTCCAAGGTGGAAGCATTATTGGACACTGACCCTTGGCAGGTGATTCTACAATCTTCCAAACAGCTGAACCTGTGTCGTTAATCATTGCAAATTGACCTGACTGAGCAAATCCAAGAATCTGTCTTGGCGCTCCCTCAAGTGGTATTTCACCTTGTAGAAGATTTAATAAACTAATTCCATCGATAGCCCACGATGGATTTGGATATTTAACATCCAATATATCAAGTACTGTTGGTAAGAAATCAACTGTACAGGTGGTGTAATTAGTTTCTTGATGTCCCTTAATCTTTGAAGGCCATCTGATGAAGCCAGGCTCTCTTATTCCTCCTTCAAATAAAGATGCTTTACATTGTCTTAAACCGTTAGATGCACTGTTTTGACCTCCGGGACGACTTTCGTCTGATAGAGAATGAGCGCCGTTATCAGCTGTAAACCATATGAGTGTGTTTTCATCTAGATTCTTTGCTTTTAGTAGTTTCCAGAGTTCACCAATTGCGAAGTCCATCTGACTGAGGGTGCCTAAATAGTTGCCAGCAGGGTTACCAAATGTATCATTATAAGCGTGGTACCACTCAGGTAAAGCATAGTGAGGAACATGATTCGTGTGCAGGAATAGCGCTGCGAGGAAGGGTTGATCTTGAGATTTATTTCCGAGGAAATCTTCAAATTGACTGACAATATGAAGACTGTCGTCTCCGGTAATCTTTTGAGTTAGATTAGCAACACAGCCTCGATCAGTTGTTGCTGGTTCCATACAGTGAGGTGACGGGGTATCCTCAGAGAAAAACCAATAGTTGGTACATTCTAACGATGACCGTTCCCATTTACCAGATCCATTGACGCAACCTTTTCCTTCAAACTTCCATTCAGGAACACAACCACAGTTTAGTGTACTCGATTCAGCACTCGCTTCAGTCGCATGCCAAGTATCAAACCCATGTTGCCCAGGGTGGCTTGAAGGCCATTTCTTCATCGCGTAAGTTGGGGGCTCTCCCTTTACCCAGAAGTCTCCCAGGTGCCATTTTCCAGCAAAAAACGTAGAATATCCTTTTTCCTTGGCTGCTTCTGCGACAGTAAATGTCGTCTTAGGAAACGGTAATTTATCGTAACAGTTCCAAGCTGGGCGTTGTCCGCAACCTTCAGCTCCGTCGATGCACTCTCTGCGTGGGGTTCTGCCTGAGAAGACTGATGCTCTGGTTGGAGAACAAACAGCGCTTCCAGCATACATTCTTTTGAATAGCATCGTACCATCTGCTTTTGCAATTTCATCCAAATTTGGTGTTCTGGGAGGGTTTACAATCCAATCCTTTCCACCAGCACCAGGTTGGTAGTAATCTTTATTGTAACTTACATCACCCCATCCCATGTCATCAGCTAACAAAAATAAGAAATTCGGAAGTTCCGCAGCAGAACAACCTGCGGCTGCGAGTAGCGGCAGTATCATTGATGCGGATTTCATATTTTTATGGACAGCCCTGCGTGGCTTAATAAAAAGGATTATATGTAAATCAAAACTAACATCAAAGTACAGAAGAAGGAACAAAACATATAAGCGAAACTAACACGAAAAAAAAAAAAATATTGAGGAGGAGGAAGGGTTGCATATAACCGTAAGACACAAATACATAATCGTATTGTCACTTATCATCAGATTGATGCAAAAAAAAAAAAAAAAAAGAAAGTCTCTGCAAAAAAAAAGAAAACGTTCATAATGACCCAAACACGTGTTAGGTATTTGGATTGATCTTTTTTGTAAACAGAAAAAAAAAAAAAAAGGCAGCCTCTTTAATATTAAAAATTAAAATTAGTTGATGTCTATTTTTTTAGTATAGAAAAAAAGAATGAAAATTAAAAAAAAAAAAAAAAAAAATAATGAAAATTATTCACTTCTGCAGTTTTCCTCTGTAGCTTCAAGTCCTTAATATAACAATTGATCAGTTGGTTAGCAAGTCCAGAACTGACGACCGAGTGGGGTCTGGGTAACCCGCACCAGTAGAGCACCTAATCATAGAGATTGTGTTTTTATAGCTTTGGCTGGAAAGAACAATTCCCAGCTGTCCACCTTGCCCAAAATAAATAAGAGAGTGGAACAAAAATAAAATATGATTTTTTTTTTTTTTTAATTCCAAATGTATAAAAACCTTTCGAAATAATCACAAAATGTATATCGAATTACCCATATATGTCACGAAAGAAAATTAAAAAAAAAAAAAAAAAAACACATGATCATCCCGAAATTGTCCCCAAGTATTATAAGGAACTTTAAAAGAAGTACCCACAATATCTGTGCAATATTAATAACTACCAATCTGTGAGGAACAGGTATCATCCAACAGGTCAGTAAATTATTAAAGTGCCACAAGTACTCTCAATACAGAGGGAGTACTTTGAGGGGATCTTTTTTATTGTCTTTCTTTATCGTCTTTAACGGTAGACCTATTGCAACGATCAGTGAGTTCAGAAGGTCAAAAAGAGATAACACACTCTCTCGGGGGGTGGCATTTTATAATTACCTTCGCGTATTGAAAACGCGGGTTATGTAATTGACAAATGAAGAGTTCACATGATGAGACTGCAATAGAAATGAGGCGTCAAAGTCACCAAAAAAAATGGAATGTTTTGGAAAGCAGCACGAAAAGGCCCAACCAATATGTCCTTGTGACAATATGGTAGTGCGATACTGGAATTGTTTAAAAAGACGAAGGGAGAAAAAAAAAAAAAAAAAAAAAAAGGATTTTGATAAAAAGGGATTTGTGATAAGTCAAACAAAACACCATTTATTCCAACGTGTGAAGAAACAACACGCCAAGTCACTAACATTATTAGATGCCATGAGTTACAGTTTTTACATTTATTCAGTACAATAATAACAAGTGACCTAGCTTAGCGTTGCTTTTTCACTCGCATCGTGAAACAACAACAACAACGCATCGACGTTAAATGCATGCAAGTTTCTGACTCATATATCATTCTTCTGCCTCATACGTGATTTTCTTTCGAGCTCAGTGCGCAGGTCCACATGTTGAGAACCGAAAAGAGAAATCACACTCGGCAGAGTAACTCGTTAGGAAGCTTTGATACATTTATTAATTTCAATAAATTGCTAATTTCGGGGCATATATTCCGCCCCCGTTTTCTCGCACGTGTGTCTGCGCAACCATTTGACTGCATTGACGTTTAATTAAATATTTTTTTTTTTTTTTTTTCTTTTCCCTCCACCCAACAATAAGAGGAGGATGATCTGCTGTATTTTATTTATTGTGAAATTTCCAATTCCAATAGAATAGTTCAGCTAGTATCCTGTTGGACTAGAAATTTTGTGGGGGGAAGTGAAAGAGCTCTGGGTGATAAATTGAGAGGACCACTCCACCCAAACAAAAATACTTTTAAAAATAAAAAAACAACATTTATTTGTTACTTTAAACTTATTAAAAGTTTTTTAGCAGGTTTGGATCTAACAGATACCGCTATACTAGAGAGAATGAAACTCTCCTTAGCATCACAGTAGTAGGTTTTTTTTTTTTTTTCCAATCCAAAAAGAAGCTTAAATTAAACAACAATAAAAACTTATAATAAAAAAAAAAAAGACACACAAATAGCATTAGGGGTTCCGTAAGAATGAAAACATTCATAAAAAAAATCACTTTAATGATCCGTTGCCCTATAGACGATGATGTACTACACACTCAGAGACACAGCTAGGAACAAAAAAAAAAAACAATTGGCGAGGAGAAAGAATAAAAAAAAAAAAAAAAAAAAAAAAAAAAAAAAAGGTACGCAACAATGTCAGCACTCAAAGCTATTCGTTTTCTGAAGATTAGTAGCTGACGAATAATTTCTGAAAATCCAACAGCGTTTTAGTGTCGACTAACACAAAAAGTAAATAACTTTGTGTGTTAACTGTAGAAACTAATGACCTCCTTATAATATAGGATAGAAACATTTTAATCGGCATCACAACTCCATCCGTGCTACTAAAAACCCCAATAAGATAGCGAGATCTAATTCGTGGAGGGCGTGGAGGAGGATGGATCGATCTGACTGAGATCTGACTCTACACATTAGCGAGTCATCGATACAGATATTAAAGACACCATGTTTGAATGATGACACTAGATCTCCTGTTGAAGTGAATGATGGCTTTTCAGTATTGAAGTACGGTCTGCGAACAGCACGATCAGGATAGGTCACGTTACTGTCTGCTATTTGAAATGGTTGTGGGTGACCAACTGCAATCGGTTTTCCTTTCTCAACACGTATTTGAAGAAACTTTCGATCATTCCTAATGAGCTCCAACACTCTCTTGATTCTACCAACGCTGGTGACTTGAACATCAACTTCCCAGTCAGTTCCTACAATAGTCCCTTCACCATTTCCTTCATTATTGTACATAGCGATCAGCTCTTCTTCAACAGGTTCGATTACGATGTTGGATTTCCCTTCAATTCCGTTGACAGGTATGTTTGACTTGTCTCCCTGATATACTTTGAATCCTCCATCATCACCCATCTTCACAACGTAGTAGTCATTTTCAGTTGTACAGTCTCCACAACTATAGCCTCTCAACCAACTTAAGGAACTTATCTTTCGCTCTTGAAGAGGCTGAGCTTGCAATTGTGATATCCCACTTCTTGTTCTTGAAAACGATCTTCGCAAGGCCATCGATTCTCCCTCATCGCTGTCTGATTCCTTTACTACTTTCTTCACTGGCCTTCTCTCCCGCACCGTTGCTGTTCTGGAGGTTTCTTGTTTACCTTGACATCCTCCCATAACTTAATCGTGATAGGTTTCTCGTTCTCCTTTTTTTTCTATAAAAAGACTGTGAAATAAAGATATGCGGGGGAAGGAAAAAAAAAACTAAACACGAAACAATAAAATACTTCATTTCCATCCCATCACATGAAACATGCTTTAATGTAAAACCCTGCAGTCAGAATTAGCTGAATGTTTATTGCTACTACTCTAAAACTGTTTTAAATATCCAGATGTCTGAAAGAGTAACCTCCAGGGTCCTTCATCTTCGTCACGAGTCTGATGAGACTACTCAGGGGTGAGTGTGTGTTAATGTGCAGGGACTGAAGGCAGTACGTACAAAGATGACCCTGAATAACTGGTAGAAAACCGTTTTCACCCTCAGGATAATATAAAAAAAAAATTAAAAAAAAAAAAAAAATTAATAAATAGTAATAAATTTAATTATAATAATAATAATAATAATAATAATGAAAATTATATTTCATTGCATGTGATATCGGGTATTTACTTTAACAAGATAAAAAAAAAAAAACAAACACACACAAAACAAAAGAAAGAAAGAAAAAAAAAAGGAGTAAGATTGACGAATAGAATTCCAATAGCCCTCCAACCCGCAATTTATTTGAATACCTGCAGCCTGCAGTATGAATAATCTTATGTTTTTTTTATATCGGGTTTATTATTATTATTATTATTATTATTTTTTTAAAAAGTCTCGGTGACAAAACAAAGACAAAAGTAACGAAGAAATCAAAGGGTAAGGCACAGAGACGAAACAAATAACACATCGCTCAGCTGGGTTCCAGTTGAAAGCAACATCGGACTCCCTTCGCAGCTGCACAACTGCCGCATCAGTTGACTGGGACGAAGTACGCTGCAATAAGAAGATCGAAACAAACTGAATATCAATAATATTATCTAAAGATGGTTGTTTTACTGGTGAGGAATGAAAAGAAGAAACAAATAATAGTGAGTGCCCCAACACGAAAAAGATGTAAATGAATACATCTAGCGATGTCATCCCTGTTGTAAAAAAACACCTTCGTGGTCACACCAATCTATAAAAGTAGAAAAAAATCAGTTTTTCTTGGCAGAAAACTCCGCAAATTTTGAAGTCCATTTTCGTCTTCTGGGGACGTCAATAAAAGCCTTGGCGAATTCTTGCGTGTCCAACACACGTGAACATTCTGCAGGAGCGAAGAACAGACAAAAAAGAAAAGAAAAGAACAGATGCGCTAATAGCATTAGCGGAACAAAGGGAAAGAAATAAACAACTAAAACACGTTATGTGACAGCCTAACTTCAAAGTAGTATCTGATATAGATGTAAACATAACTTGATTCTTCTCTGATATTCTTGAGCTTTTATTCAAGCAAAGGTTTTGAATTGTTGTCATGTGGGTTACGTTTTGTCTTCACCACAAACAAAGAATTTGTGTGGTTTTTTTTATGATTGCGCAAGTGCACTTAAAAAAGCGAGTTAAATTTATTGATAAAAATTTTCTTATTTTCGTTTTTTCTGGTTCTAAAAAAAAAAAAAACGAAAAGCGTTTCTTTTCATATTTTCGGTCAATGAAAACCTAGTTTTTTTTTTTTTCTCCCGATTCTCAGAGTCACTAAGAATCAATTATAGATTTGTTGATTGTTTTTTCTTTTTTTTTTCTTCGTTTTATAATTTGATCGTGAAGTGGGTAAATTTAGATGCTTTTTTTTTTTTTTTTTTTTTTTCCACACTGAAAGGAAAAAACTAAAAGAACTTGTTTTCGAAATATCAAATATTAGTGCTTGTTAGGTTCGCCGAACACAACATGTCAGAGTTGGCAATTATCTGTCTGTTACTATCATTATTAATCTAAAATAAATTATTTACTTCGAAGTTAGGAAGGGGGCAGGCTTTCTAAAAATAACTTTTTTTTTTTTTTTTTTTTTTTTTTTTTCCCTCTAAATTCTAAAAAAAAGAGAGAAATTTTTAAAATCCGAAGAAATTAAGAAAAAAAAAAAAAACGTGAACTTTTTTTTTTTCCCGCTTCTTGGATGGCTAACCACAAACAGAGCGCTACTTAGTGACCCATCTAGACAAGAAAAAGGGAACTGGGGAAGGACGCTTCGAGGCCATGGATCCCAAAATGGAGGATCCAAAAAAAGGCTGCAGAGATAAGGTCATTTCCAAAACCGAAAATCCGCGCCAAATGTCAGAGATAGAAATTGAAAAGCAACCGGCAAAGGCAAAGACGCTAGCTCTCTACGATTGAGATTTCTAACTGATTGACCTCCCACGAGTCACAGTAAAAGATTCTTTCAAATGACAAAGGAGAATAAAAAAGTAAAGTAGGTGATGAGCAGGGATAAGAGGATAGAGGACGACGAACAAATAGTTTACTGAAAAAAAAAATAAAAATAAAAAAACCTAATATGAACAGACAAAGGAGGTAAGAATAAACGGCAGTCGACTACAATGGTTTGCTTGTGCGCAAGCCACGAAAAAGTTATAGCAATCTCGTCTGCAACGTGATGGGTATGCAAAACCCGGAAATGAGTGTGTGACAGGAATTAATTCCTATCTGTCAAAGGACCCAACTGGGTGTCTTCACAATCACCTGACGAGAACTACTTCACTTTCTGATTGGATTCTCATAAAGAGAACCTTCTTATCACCAGTGGCATTATGGGTATTAAACACCCAGACTTGTGTAGGATTGCGAGTACTATCAGGTGCTGTCTTCAGAGGGTTGCGACAAATGATTTTTTTATAACATTTTTTTTTTTTTTTTTTTTTTTCTCCCCCCGAATCACTGCACACTAATAGCTTCTCCAACATCACTTGAGTGAGAATTCGCTTCCGAATCACCTTCCGCTTCGCCTTCTGATTGGAATTCAGAGAGAGGAGCATTCTTATCACCAGCAGTAGCATCTATTGTGTTATTAGAAGGGAGCGTTCCAACTACTTGTCCGTCAAGAGTACTCTGTTTGTATTATTATACAACTCTTAGTCACTATTAATAATTTTACAAGAATGGTAAACTAAAACATACTTTATGCTTCTCAAACTGGCTGACATAAATATTATAATCTTGACGAGTGACATATCTGAGTTTAGATTATTTATTGAGTGACTTCACTAAAATGATTTGATAAAAAAAAGAAAGAAAAAAAAGAGTACATACAGATCCCAATCAGTGTCAGTAAGCCAAGCAATCTCAAGACGATTCATTTCAGAAGTAGGTATCCCTCCTATGGATGCATAATACTGTTTTGTGTGTTGTGGTTGGTAGGATTTCTTATTTTTATTATATTAGTAGTAAGTATCAACACATACTCTGTTAGAGAAGTAGACATCATCGCGAACCTTCGCAGCGATTACGAGAGACGTTAGAAGAAGACGATGGACATTGAGTGACGATATTAAAACAGTAGCCATCTGTGATAATCTATCGATATACATCACAGCAAGTACGAATGTTTCTGGACTGCAATAACTGTACCGAGCCCAACGATTGAGGTAGTCTTCTATTGATATTGGAGGACACTTCACACCATCGTAAACTGTTGAACCTTTCCTCCCTTGTCCAACATTCATAGCATAATAATCACCTCTTCGTGCTAAACTAGTCAACAGTTGAGCAACAACAACAATATACCTGCTGTAAGAAGGGTAGCTGCATATCTTACTTTTGTCATATTTCCCACTGCGGGTTACCATAACTCGTAAAACGGTTTTATTAAAATCAGAATTTCTTAATGTTATTTCCCCACCTGCTCTGCGTGCATATATGCCGCTGGGGGAATGCCTGAAAGGGGGAATTTGATTCTTTTTTTTTTTTTTTTTTTTTTTTTTTGGGTTCAAAGAAAATTTGGAACAACCACCCCACTCAATACGTCAATCATTCTTTACTATCTAAATATAGACGTCTGTGAAGGATAACAATAATAAGATTAACCAACAACAACAATCAACACATTCCGGAGATTAAATTCTGTTTTGACGAGGAACTTATCTAATTTAAAAGGGTCGAAGGGGTTCAGGGGGATTATCCCCTGCTGCGGTACCGAACCCTTTATTCTCTCTGAGGGTTTTGAATGTTTTGAGTATCTGTATTGTATCAGGCATATCTTTAGAACATATCGATGTCTTGGTCTCTTATAAAATACGAAATCGATTTTAATGTCTTTCATTGAGGTAGGTTTCATCACGTGAAGTTGGGTATTTCTCGCTGTGAAGAGTCTTTCTTGTCATCTCCTGTAGGGTGTCATCTCCTACTTGGATACAATACGGAGATGAAGTAATTTCATCTAACTTATCAAGAAACCACGCATTTGACGCTCTCAACCAATCAATCTTAGCCAATGCACCATCTAGACATGTAGCATGAAATATGAACCAATCAAACTTTGAGGGATCTCGTTGTTGAGGTTTCCATTTAAAAGTTCTCTTACCAGAAATTGTCTTCTCTGAAGATGGAACTTTATAATTACATTTCATGTTGTACAGCCAACGATCTAAGCAGTTGTTGGATGCTCCGTGACTGTGATCGTATTTTGCAGCGAGTTTTAATGCATTTTGATCACTAAGTCTCCAAGGAGGGAATACCATTATACTTTCGAATAGTCGAACGGTTCTGTTATTATTTACCAATAAATAAAAACCTGTATTTATACTTTGGTGATTGTTGCTGTCACATTGATGTGCGAAATCTAAATTACGGGAAGCGACATTCTGCAAAGGATTAATATTCCAAGACAGGTCCATGTCTGCCATTAAAAAATGATATCCGAGACTGAGAATTTTTAATGCGAGGCGGGGTTTGATCCAGGAGAGTTCTTCAGTGACTTTTCTTTGAAATCCTTTATTGAATCCGGAACCTCCAACTTCCATGTCTCGTTCTGATTCAGCGAACATAGAACCATCAAGACAGGGTAATCTATTCTTAATACAAAGAGCTAGAGAATCACAATCAAGTGTCGCGATGATATAATTCGTGACACCTGATCGACCCACCATCGAATACACAACATTGTGTAAATGATCAACCCAAAATCTATTAAAAATATAAACAACAACAACACCATTCGAATCCGCCTGAACTTCCAATAATTTCTCAACATCATGATGATATCCCTCGTACGGTAGTTTCTGTATTCTATTTCTGGGTATCAGCCATGGCGCAGCCAACCCATCAACACATTTCCCAGTTTCTTTTATCTCTTTTGTATTTTTATAGATGTTTTTATCAATTTTCTTTGGTATTATATTTGCATTTCGATATATATTCGGTACTTGAACTAATGACGGTATCCCGGAATTGAACTTGTGAGCTGTTTGAATGTCAGCCGGTGCTGCGATGTCTTTGCAATGTCGACATTGACAAAAGTAAATTGGGATCATTCCATTACAATCGAATCTTTTTATGTGAAGCCGTTCCCAAAAGCAAGTTACCAATCCTTTTCGGGATATAACTTGGGCGTGGTAAGTGACGTCTGAAATAGTAACGGACGTGTCAAAAGTTGACTTAAATTCAGATAAGTAATAGCTATTGTTTTGACCACGAGTAGCCGCATCAATCATCTCTCCTCGTACGTTTTTACCCGGCTTTTGAGGGGACATAAACTTTGATGGTATCCACACAGTCAATACAGATCCACCTTTAATCAACCTGTTTGATAATTCGTTCACATCACTCACAGATGATGTTATCTTATTCCAAATCGGAACCAACCAGTTTGGTAGTACTGCTGCAGTTCCTTTGTTGTTAAGGGAATCTGTACAGCCTTCTAATTGGATTGGTTTGTTGTCGTTTTTTAATATTAATTTCGTTGAATCATGCTGTACTTCCACATCAGGTTTAGGAATAAGTTTTTTGTTGCTAAAATGAACTGGCCAGGGAACGTCATCGTAGTGACCCATTTCTGTTTCTGATGGAGTTATTGAAACACAACAGCGTCCATCAGGTGTTTTAGAACAGTCGTTGATGTCAACTGTTGTTTGTTTTGGTGGATTGGTTTGCTTAAAACTTGTTTTTGTTTCAATTTCTTGTCGTTGTTGAAAAGGTTGTTGTTGCCGACCGACATCCATCGTCATCCCCCACCACATAAAACAACCAATCCACACTAATGCTGCAGCACCACATGCCAATATCAGAGTTTTTGCTCCCAACAAACCTCCTTTTCTCTTCTGCCATCTTTCCATTCTGACTTGTGGTATTGTTAACTAATGCATTGGTTAGTTGCTCTTAGTTGTAGTCCCTGAGGTTGAAATTATTTATGTAATGCGTCACACAATAGTCAATTCCTTCGAATGAAACACCATTTAAAAAAAAAAAAAAAAAAAAAAAAAATCAGACTAACCAAAACAAAAACGTAGTTTGGGACCATTGGGTAAACTTTTTTTTCCTTCTTTTTTCCTTTTTTTTTTTTTTCCCCCCCCTTTCTGCAGAAGCTTACCCCAGTACATTGTAGGCAGAATGCGTATTTCATTGCGCTATAATTGTTTCTAAAAACAAGGGTACAACGCACTTAATTATAATGGAGAAAAAAATGACACAGCTACGAAGGAAATAAATAAAACAAAAAGAGTGGGCGCAGCGTCTGCTGCGACATGTTACCTTCAATCCCTTGAATGAGGGGCAACATAAAAATAAAAAAACTGGAACTTGTCACAGTTTCATAAAGCGGCATAAATAACAAAAGAAGTGCAGTGACCCCCAGTGAGACAAGACGATGTCAGTGTTCTTTTTTTTTTTTTTTCGCGTTCAAAAATGCTACTTAGGCGGTGGCAACAGCTCCAGTAGTATTTACGGGATTCTTTTTTTTTTTTTTTTTTTTTTTCTCCAACTTTTCTTACCTACTTCATATGATAGATTCTTCTTCGAAATCGAAAAAAAAAAAAAAAAAAAATTACCTGCGATTCACGACTTTTCCTCCTCCTGGTCGAATTTATCAGCAGGTGTGATAAAGTGAATGGGAGATGGAAAGTAAGCTACTATACAGACCCTGAAGGCTTTGATACAACAACCAGCAGTGCGTAGATTCTTTTTCAGAAACTATTCACTGAGGGCTGTGAAACATAACTAACTACGACTTGATTAACAGTTATGATTTCAGCTGTTCTCTTGACTGTTTCCGATTATTAATTATTGTGAAAGCGATATCACGCTAAATCATAATTTACTCCGAGTGATCAACAGACCGTCAGATACCAAAATTGGATGCGAAGACTCAATTAATCAAATGAATTACTTCCCGATGGAGAATTCGAATCAGGTGGAGAATCAGAGCAGCTGTCAGCTGTGTCTGGACTGTCGTCTTCAAAGTCATCACTCTCATCTCTGTTGGGAGGTTGTAGAGCTGCTTGTTCTTGTTCTTGAGCGACTAGCCAAACGGGAAGTTGAACGTCTTCACCTAAAGAAGATTTGTAATGATGTCGAAGTACTTCCTTACGAGTTGAATCAGGAAGTCTTCCTAGCAAGGAATCTATTACTTTCTGAAGTGAGGATATCATCACAGAGTCAGTTACAACTTTTCTCTCCTCAAAAGTCAAATCCTGACAAAGAGCTGTCGCAACGTCGACAATTTCATCATCAGGTGATTTCGGAAGTAGATCTTCAGCATTGCAATCTTGTAGCTCCGATTTGTAAGTTTCGTAAACCTTTTCTTCTAACCAATTAGCAAAATGACATCCACAAATAAAATTATCATACAACCTCAAAACAGACTTCCTACCTCTCTTAAATAATTTGCTACAATAACCCTTCTCATACACATGGTCTCGAAAATCAGATGTGCTGACAGTTTTTCTAAATGCCGCAGGTTTTTGTAGAAGAGAGCAGTTTAGAGAAGACCAAATCTTATCAAAACAGGCTTGAAGTGGTTGTAGAAATCCACATGTTAACTCAACGAAATGAGCTCGTAGAATACCTGTATTAACTTGATCCATGGTGGCTACGTCACCAGTAAGTACAAGTTGTGATAAAACTGAATTACATTTCTCAGCGCAGTCATCTACTACGAAGTGTCTTTCACTTATAAAAGTTTCATGAAAATCAGATAAAAGTCTTTCTCTCGCGTGTTTTTTTCGTGTTTTAGTAATATCATTTCTCGGTTCCTTTGAACTTCTGTCATTCGGATGTAGAGACATAATGTGTGGCCATACTTTAAGAACTTTCACAAAGTAAGGATTTGTGACTCCCAGAATGGGACCTTTTCGGGTGAAGGGAAAATCATCAGAGGTGCCGTACTTTGAAATAGTTCTAAAATCGACATCCTGAACTGAGAAATACGGACGAAAATCAGCGCAACTAGTTATTGGATGTATCAACGAAGTCACAGCTAACACAGCAGAACTTGATAAAGTAGGTGACTGAGAGAGAATACAAAGTGGTTCCCCTAATAAACTCAGTTCCCACAGCTTCCATAATTTTCTAAGACTTCGTGCGAAAGTACTGTACAGAGGAACTTCACCAAATAGGTACTTTGTACCATTTAACCTATCGAGTAGTCTGGCTTTATCATTTCCTTCACTTGGAGTTAGACTGAGTTCACGTGTTCTGATATCATGGGCAACTCTTCGTTTATGTTTTGGAGATAAGATATCTCTTCTACTACAGTTAAGTGCAGTAACTTTAGATGTTACGGTAAACTTTGGTGCATGCCAATGGATTTGAGTTGATAAGAATGGAAATACATATTCTGAACAAGCTTCCGGATGAGACCAGGTTGACATTTCTGACAATGTATCCTGTAATAGTTGATAGCGAGGTTCAAAGTGTTGTGGATACAGACCAACAACAGATGCAACTATTAATAAACTACCCAGACATGCTGCTTGTGCTGCTTCTTGATCATCTGCTCCAAAGTCTGATAAGAAACAAATTGAAGTAGCTGAAGGAACAGGAGATCCAACAATAGGAACTGGAAACAATCCCGAGAGTGTTTGTGATTTCAAAGCGTTATACGTTAAGACTGGTTGAATGGATGTTGAAGTTGAAGTACTTTTTGTAGTAATTGGAGTCGGGCTTATTGGACACAATGAAAAGTATGTCTTCGCTACATTCTTTACAACCTGCTCAAGTAGCGATGCAAACGGCCACCTCGATAATAATATAAGTGAATGTTGCACGCAGCCTCTTGCGACGGATCCGTCGGCTTTTTGTCGAAAATAAACGTAGCCGTAGTCAAATTTTACTTTTGACTGAGGCCTACGAACTTTTATCACATAACACGTATCGTTTATAATATGACTGTTGCTATCTGGAAATCCCAAGTAGCATAGTTCTTTCTCTTGTTCTTTGGTAAGTGCTCCCTCCGGAATTACTTTTTCGACCACCTGACCAGCTTCAAGATCAAACTTCACAACAACAAATGCGAGTGCCCATGGGCTACTGTAGCTAGAGAACCACCACGATCTGTCTGGATTCTGAACTAAAGTTTGACTATTCCTTCCTGCATTAGAAGGGTTGATTCCTGTGTTTGCACTTGTTGGAGCAATAGGCGCTACAATTTCTTGTTTTTGACCTTCAACTGCCGGTCCCCTTTTAAATAACTTTTTAACTTGTGCGAATCGACCTTCTTGTTCTTCTCCAATCGGTGATCCTCCTTCTAGTGAGGATGGTGGGGGTTCAACTTCTTCTTTGCTTTCCCGTTTTCGGAAAAGTTTATTTAATCCCTTCATACTTTCTGCGAGGGCTGTGAGGGGATATAAACCTTATTGGGATTATTGTAAATAAAAAAAAATGATTACGTCTGTCTAGGAACCAGCTGAGCACATTTTCTGAGTGGGGAAATTCAATAAAATTATTAGAACTCGTCAACAACACAAATAAAACCCTTACCCCAAAGTTTACGTAAAACGATACACAAAGGGGTAAAAAACATCGAAGAGGTTGAATTTATTTTTTTTCTTTTTTAATTTTTCTAATTTCTTTTATTTTTATTTTTTTATTTTCTTTTTTTTTTCTGTTGAAAAACAACTAAAGAAACAACCCTGTTGTCCCGTAACCGGGAGAAACTGATGGCAAGTAGTGGGTCAGACACCAGTGTGTTTGTAAAAAAGACAGACAACTTGGATTACGTTGAACCACATTTTCAATTCTACATTACTAGAACGGGTTTATAGTTTGGGAAGATACAATAAAAGTGATTTAAACACATCACAAAAAGGCTGCTTATACTTGTATCATTCTAGCAGGCAACCATGTGTGAGAATGTCTTCATCACTATTTTTTTTTTTTTTTTTTTTTTCCTTTTTGAATAAAGATAGAAGAGGGATGAGTTTATAAATGCCTCGGAGAAACTAAAGGATATCAGTCACCCGGTACCACAACTATGAGACTCTCACAGCCGTGAATTGACCCGTAAGTAGACGACTATGAAAAGTAGCAGTTCTTTCGCCATTACATTTTCAGTACTGAGGATGACCCCCAACGAATTCAAAATATGATGATGAAGAGGCTTGTGTGTTTTTTTTTGTTTTTTTTGTTTTTTTTTGTCATGAGTAGTTTTTGACAAGACTTTAAAAAAAAAAAAAAAAAAAAAAAAAAAACAGGAATGAAAAATAATAATTTGGTAGTAAAATTCTAAGCCTACTAACGAAAACCGAAAGTGGCGACCCTATATTACCGCGGAAGAATAACCGTTGGATAGAGTTGCCTTCTCAATTGTAAGACGTAAGCAGGTTCAAGAATGCAAAAAAAAGAAAATAATAACACGGAAAAAAAAAAAAAAAAAAATCGCTCTTTTTGTCGGTCAAATTTAAAATAAAGAAACATATCCATTCCCCCACCCTATCTAGTCAGCTTCAGTTCATTTACCAAATTAGGATTACCATTCGGATGCTGAGTAGAATGATGCTAATAAATTATTGAGCAAAGCCACATTTTTACAAGTACATCTCTTTTCAGTTTGTTACCTGCTAGCTTCAACAGTTCAACAGGAGGGGGAAAAGTGAATGTCAAAAAAAAAGAAAAAAAAATACCAACAGGAAGACCATGCAGGTTACAGAAAATTTTTAAAAAAAACCGACAAAGGGCAATGCGGATTACAGTGAAATAAAATAAAAATAAAGCATCACCATTTTTGTAGGAAGAGAGCCGTACAAAAAGCAGGATTAGCGAATTAATTAATTACCCCCCAGTAGGGAAGCAGGCGATTAGATTTATTTATTTTTTTTTTTTTTTTTTTTTCTTCTTTTTTTCTTTTCATCTTTTCTTTTCAACCGTTGAAGAGAGGAAGGGACAACATCAAACTGCTTGCGCATACTATTATTAAGCCTAAGAAAAAAGATACAAAACAGTGCGCTGCAAAGCAACTTAACTTTGTTGAACAAAACAAAAAAAAAAAATTGACACCAGAGCCTCCCACCGTCTGTCCCACATTTGAGAGACTTGAAGGAAAGTAAACCATACAAGATAACACAGGTGTGAAACATCTCACTGCAAAAGTTTTTTTTTTTTTTTTTTTTTCTAGTTACTCAGGAATTACGTCAGCTTGAATATTAAACTAGAATTAAAAAAAAAAAAAAAAAAAAAAAATTCTTTTACCACAAGAAGCTCTTGTGGTAAAAAAAGCCATGCCAAATATTCAGTTAAATTGAGAGGAATCTTTGATTTATTATTATTGGTATTTTTTTTCATAAGTTTTTTTTCAAAAAAAAGGAACAAAAGAATGGGAAAAAAAGGGGAAAAAAAAGAACCTACCAGGGTGTAAAACCCATCTCAATCTCAACCCACCGTATGTATAGATTTCCTTGGCGTAATTGCTGAAACAACAGCAGGAGCAGATTCGCAGTACAGGAATTTTTCTGTTATTGAGATGTTAGGCAGATCTAATATTTATTCTTTTTTTCATTCCTTAAAAATAATCATAACTCTAACATGAGCAAGAAGAATTGCAACAAGAAGACGTATTACACGACGAAGAGATACCGCTTTCACTTCCAGTAAAGTCATCCTCGACATCTGAAAAGTCATCAAGGAGGTCTGGGAGTGGCTTGAATGTTGAATTAATCCAAACAGAAGAACGTCCCTTACGGCCACCATAGAAGTCAGGGTGGTCATCAACCTGTGGAGAATGTATAAAGTGAGAACCATATGGCATAGCATCAACAACATGAACTAATGATTGAGCGAGTTCAAGAGTAGATAGCTGAACGTAAATGTGATGAACTTTCTTTGAACGTTGGCTTTGAATTCCAATCAATTCGATGTCATCACTCCACTCACTTAACGCTGAAGACATTACAATATCAACAGCACCTTGAAGGGTTAATGGCTTTCTCTCTTTTCTTGAATCTCTCATCGAGAGAACCAACACTTTTGAACTGCGAATGTCTGCTCCGAATTCAGTTTCAATAATTTTATGTTTGGTTCTCAAGTCCTCTTCAAATTCTTCCCTAACTTCACCAGTGAAATATATCTTTCCGAGAAGTGAGAATCTCGCTAATACCCTACAGTTACGTACCATATCTTTTAATGTTTCTATTTTAAAATCATCGCTAACATCAATCATCCAACATGACTCTGCAGGAGCTCTGTTTACGAGACGCTGCTTCTTGCTGACGGACTTTGAGATGTCTGAAGTCTGAACCATTGTTTTTGTTGTGGTTTGTTGTGTTTTATAAATAAACTGTGAAAGTAGTAGTATACACATATTTTTTTTGATTTTTTTTTTTTTTTTTTTCAAAAAAAAACAATTGAGAACACCAGAGAAGGTAGTCTTCTGATTAAATATAATAAAATGATCTGGTGATCACAAAACAAACAAACGAACAAAATAAAAAAAACAAAAAAATAATTTCAGAGCTCACGATGTATCCTCCAAGAGGCCCGCTAAGCACGTTAGTGAGAAGTAGATTTATACAGAAAAACTTGCTGGAAAAAAAAAAAAAAAGAATAAAGAGAAAGAGAAACAAGACGGCTCCTCAAAATTAAAACATAAATTTGCGATTAAGTACACTAATTTTGTTTTGTTTGCGTTGCCAATATTACTTTGCGCCTAAAATAAAAGATTTTCTCGGTACAAAAAAAAAATAAGTAAACAAATCGCTAAATACCTCGCATCCGGTGAAGCTAATCATCGGACGCAAAAAAAAACCATTCATACACATAACCGGTAATAAAACAGGTAGAAAAATTTATTGATTAATTAATGCGTCAGTGTAGTGCGCGTGCAGCCTAGGACATTTAGGAGCATCACAGACCTGCTATTGGCTCGCTCTTACGCGTGCTGAAGGCGCACACAGTCCCCTTAAGAAGGGCGGCACTGTCTTGGAAAAAGGACGTAGAACGCCTTGACTCAGGTGATAATGAGAATTATATTTCAATAAACATCATCTCAACAGCCATCCACAATTGCAGCAATGCCGTGACGGGGGTTCAGTAGAAACCCCACAAGCAACACAACGGTCTTGCCCACGGACCACGGGTGAATCTAAACAGCCTTGCACACTCACGCATGATGATGCTTTTAAAGAAGGGGATTCCAATACCGCCGACTCACCTGGAGATTTCAACGGACTCTTAACAGAGACTACCGGAGGCGTTTGTATTCGCTCAATAACTTTAGGTATTCTCCTTTTAGATTTTTTTTGAACAGTTTCATTGATGTTTATTGTAACAGTAACTCCGGTAGGTATTTCGGTACTTGACTTTAACATTTATGTTGTTGTTTTTTTTTTTTTTTTTTTTTTTTTTTTAATTCCTTAAAAAGAGATTGACATTACAAAACAACACCTTAGACCTACTTCCCGTGTATTAATTAATATATCCATAATTACTACTTCACCTGACTTGCTGAAGATAACAATAAGATAGTTGTCTTGTAGTAACAAATAAAGAGGGGATCAGAAATCGCTACAGTTGCAGTTAAAAAAAATAAGAAGGGAGATACAGACATAAGGAGCGTACATGTGGGAGACAAGCGATGTTAAAAAAAAAAAGAGAAAAAAAAAAAAAAAAAAAAAAAAAAAAAAAAAAAAAAAAACGGTGTTCTTGTTTTTTTTTTTTTTACACCTTTATTAGCCGTCTAGATGTAATTTTTCACTGTGGGAGTGAAATGAAAAGTCTTTTTTTTTTTTTTTTTTTTTGCTTTTTTTTGACAAACTTAATAATATTTAAAGATGTCGCACCCAACTGCAACTGGAATAGTCGAAAACTTAGGGGGAAAAAAGGGGAAAAGGGAAAAAAAAAAAAAAACATAAAATATAGGGGTAGTACAACAAAGGGATAAACAAATTGGGAGAGAAAACAGATTCGGGAAATTAAAAAAAAAGAAAATAATTCTTCGCCGATGTTTTTTTTTACTAAAGCCGATCATATTCTTTCGGCTGTTTTTTTCTTCTTTTTTTTTTTTTTTTTTTTTTTTTTTTTCATCTAAGACTCGATTTATAGTAGCCTTGCTTCCTGAAGGTCACAAACCCATATCACGATTGCCCTTTTTTTTTTTTTTTTGACAATTTATTATTTTTTTGTTTTTACAAAAAGTAAAAATTTCAGCACACACACACACTACTGAATAAACAGAAGATGGAGAAACACACTCGACAGACCAAGAAAGTTAACCGCCTAGTGCAAATAATTCCTATATTCGTTTTAAAACGATGTATGCTGTAGGCATGATATAAAGATATAAAGGCTATTTTAGTTTCCTTTTTCCTTTTTTCTTTCTGTAACACAGGAAAGAAAAAAGAAAAAAAAAAAAAAGAGGGAAAAAAAAAAAAAGAAAAAAAAAAAGAATTACTCGGTTATTGTTACATTTAAGGGCTTCTGTGAACAACTTCGGGAACGACAGTCTTCCAGCTGTTTGGGGTTTTTTTTTATTTATTTGTTGTTTTTATATTTCTAAGCACACAAAAAAAGAAAATCACAAGGCAAAAAACATACCCGCAATTGTGACAGAAAGCTGATCCCGAAGCGAGTGACGTACCACATGCTCTGCATCTCTGTGATGATTACAGTGATGAATTATTTATAAAAAAAGATAAAAAAAATAAACATAAAACAACGTCAACAAAGACATACAGCGGATATTTGAACTGGGGAACCAGGTCCTAAACTACCTCCTCGTACAGCAACGCGGGGTGGAGATCCAGGGATGCCTTCCACAACTACTGTGGTGATCGAATTAATTGGGGGGACTATAATTGGAGATCCGACTCTATCGTCTGGAAGTAGTTCCTGAAAGTGACCAGATGACGGTGTGACTAAAGGCTCTACAACTACTTCACCTCCACCAGGACCACTCGGTGGTTGAGGAATAGCATTTGGAACGCTAGTCGGTATCATTACTGGTGTTGTTCCAGGTGTTTGAGCTGCAGCTTTTACTTCAGAAGGTGGATGTGAAACAGTTTGATGTACCTCTTCAATGATGACACTATCAACTCCAGGAGTTGGTTGTATTGGTGAATCTTGAACTATACTTTCTGCCTTCCTGTTATCAGGTATTTGCATATCGATACTACTTTGATCAATCACAGGTTCTACTTCTACAGGAACTCCTACCTGATCAACTACAGCGGGAATATCCTCAACAGGGACGTCCATTACTAAATTAGCTTCAGTTGCTGGTGTAGCTTCGCGGCTTGCAGCAGGAGTACCACCCTTCTTCTTATCAACGTTGATATTAATATTTATTAAAAGAGGCTTTCCTGCAGATGCCTGAGGTCTCTTCCAGTGGCTCTTACTCGTTGCAATGTTGTAGAAGTAAGGTCTTCCTTCAGGTGTGTGATAGCATTTCCATCCTTCAGGTAGTTTGTCCAGATTGTTATTTGGATCGATGACTGCATTTGATGGCTGTCGATGAGGTTGTTGATGAGGTGACTTAGCAGAAGGCAGAGATGGGGTTTTATTAACTGGACTTATCGGAGGTGGGAATCCATTAGGATCAGCGAGGTTACCTTGAACAATACTATAATTAGTTGACACTCCTGACACTCGACGTTCAGCAAGGTACGGATCAGAGTTGAGTGGAGTAGTTCGAGGGGCACCACCTGATGATGCAGAAACTCCGTAGTTTCCTAAATTCCAATCTTGTTGATCTAAATCTATCGCTTGAGATTCAACATCGATCGTATTTATATAACATCCTTTGGTATCACTTCCATTTGAAGGTGTTTGTTTTGGTCCATCAGACTGCGCGGATTGAAATCTCTGTGGAGGTGGTCCTCCTGCACTTACCTGCTGCTGAACTGGTGCTGCCGGTAATCCGGATTCCGCAGCCTGAAGTAATCCTCCCTGAAGCTGTTCAACTGGTGTTTCAAAAACATCGTCGTCAACACTTCTTACGTTATTTCTTAACATTAATTCTAAGTCTTCATTATGTTGAAGTACTTCTTGTTGTCTGATTGATAAATCTTTTACTATCCTCATTATGTCACTACTCAATGTTGGCCAATCAACATCATCGCCAATCGGATGAGAACTTGAAAATGGAGGAGGAGGAATAGTAGTAGAAGTAGACGTCCTATTAGTGACGTCATGTCCATTTGATTGAGCAGCAATACTTTGAAGAACGAGTGCATGAAGATCAGTCGGTTGTTGAATAGGAGGAAGTTGTTTTGATAAAGGAATATCCCAGGCATCGATTCCTTTCCCTTCTGCTGATCTAACTGTCGCAGCAGCCAGTTCTGCGAAGTGAATTGGAACTCCAAGCGGCTGAGCACTCGGTGTTACTGCAAGTGATTGCCCAATTCCTCGACTACTACGGCTACTCTTTCTTGATAGTGATGGTTGCTGTTGTTGCTGACCTCTAAGAACTGCAATAATATGATTCACTAACTCTGACTCTGACAATACTTTTTTCCCAGACTGTGAAGGTTGTGACTGCGTAAGATGAATAGCCTGATTTGGGAGAACACTATCAGGCCGCGCCATACTTTCTGTACACATTGGAGCAGCAACAACATCGTAGTGTGACAAAGTATTCATCGGTGGCGGTGGTGGAGGCGGTGACGGAATAGGGCTCCAGTTTTTCCGCTTCTCAGAAGGCGAGATGCTCGCTCTGTTAACGGATTTCAACTCTCCGTTTACGCGGGTTAATTCCTGTTGAAGTCTTCCTACTTCAATTCTCTGACTCTCAATTACGTGATCAGCTAGGATCTGATGAGCGAGAAACTTTGCGTTACCTGGCGAGATCATCTCCTGGGAAATGCCAGACTTTTGTAAGATCTGCGCTGCTAAATGTGCCGCCTGCTCTTGAGTCTCCACTGCAAACCCTGGCTGGCCAGGGGCTGGCGCCACCGATGAACGGCAAGAGCCTCCGTCTGCGGCCATCTTGCCTCTGTTAAGGAGAAGATATTTTATTAAGCTGATGCGATAAAATCAAAATCCTAATCACAACAATATCTTAATTGAGAACACCTGTCTGAGTAAAATAACAAACTCATCGAAGCCAAAAGAAATCAGAACTTTCAAATGCCCACAAGTAGGCGATACAACAACATTGAATCAACAAACAAACATAATAAAATAATAATACAAGGTCAACAAATAGTCCTCAAAGGACAATAATTAAATAGAGGGGAATGTAAAGCACAACTAAGGAGGTGCAAGAAGCTATTTTGCCCCTGCGTTTTTTTTTTCTTTTTTCTTCTTTTTTTCATTTTTTTTTTCATTTAAACAACAGTAATAAACAATGAAGTGGTCGAGTAGATAATATTTCCGACTAGTTAAGTCTCAACAACCTTGTAGGTGGGGAGATGATAGTCGGGGACCCTGCGAGGGCAGCAGCATGTACGGCGGTAGTTACAGCAGCTGTCTCGTTAGCGCGAGCAACTTGGTGCTCTGAGTGGGCTGCCTGAGCTCTGGTTGTTGTAAACGCGTAGTTTGCAGACTCAGCGTTAACTACTTCAGCCGCAGCAGTCTTTACAACACCAGCCTGAGCTTCTACAGCTTTTGCGCGGCTCAGATCAACCTCCGCTCTCGACGCGTCAACATGGGCAGTGGTAGCAAACTGTCTGCTGTGGTCAAGGTGAACTCTTGCATGAAGCTCGTGTTGCTGAGATGCTGCGAACTCTGCTCTGGCTGAGGCATTTCTTACCTTTGAGGCACCTAAACCTGCGGCAGTCTGAGCACCAACCTGTCCTGACATAGCGAGTGCCGCCTGAGCATCAGCTGCTGAAGCCTGCTGAAGACGTTGTACGTTAAGTGCGCTGTTTGCCTGAGCGTTGGCAATCGCCTGACCAGCAGCACAATTTCTGGCAGCCGTGATGGCGGCGTTTACATTTGCGCGGGCAGCAGCGGCCATGGCGTTGGCTTCCTCAGTTTCACGGTTGGCAGTAAGAAGAGCCATCTGAGCGGCTTTTTCTCTCTGAATCGCGTCGCGTGCGAATGCAGAAGCAGCTGCTGATTCGTTTGCAACGATTGCTCGTCTGTTCTCAGAGGTAGCAGCTAATTGTTCAACTTCAGCTAGTCTAGCCTTGGCAGCGATGACGGCGGCGTTGGCATCATCAGTGGCGGTAGTTGCAACAACTTCTTGATTGCTGGCGTGAGCTGCATGAGATCCAGCGATGACGGCTCTCGTGTGCTCATTCGATGCGATGGCGTACTTGTTTGCGATTTCAGTTTCCTGAACATGATGACGAATCGTGTTCACGGTAACTTCTCTATCAGTTGAAGCAGCTCTGATGGCTGCCGCATTTGCTCCGTGTACAGCATCCGTGTGAACAGCAGCAGCGTGAACATTAGCGGTGTTGGCATTGGCGAGGTTTGCATGGCGCATGGCAGTTTCTGTGTTGAGTGCTGAAGACCTCACTACTGATGCAGCGTGAGCTGCTCCAGCAACATGGTCATTGTTAATAGCTGCTGCGGTTCTCATTCCTGTAATCGCAACTGCGTTATCAGCTGTACGAGCTCCCTGCTCAGCAGCCATACATTGTCCTCTTGCAACTTGTGCGTGGTTAGCCAACACACTCGCTGCTGCTGCTCCTGGGTGTGAAACAACCGGAGCGACAACTGGCCTTCCAGCCAAATCAGTGGTAGCAACAACTGGTAGAGACATTTGTTTAATTAATAAGGTTTGATGAGGTTCGATAATTACCTGTAATATTATAATAAATAACTACTTCTAAACAATTAACAACGACATCCTAAACAATCCTCTCTCCTGTCTAAGCATAACCACTTGCATCTAATGAGGAGGAAATAAAAAGATAATAAAAATTGATTGACAATTTTAAAGATGACATTCTCATTCAACCGATTGAGCTTTTATCAAAAGAATTTTTTAAAAAAAAAAGAAAAAAATGAAGAAGGGATTGGTATCAATAAAAGGGGGATGAACATATTAACCAAAAAAATCTTTACTTACTTCACAAAGTGTTCTAACCTGACGTATAACCACCAATTCATTGATCGCAGATATTCATTTTTTAACTAAAAAATTATTGTTTTGTTAGAAAAGCTTGAAATCGATGGCTGGGCAATTAACTAACCTACACAACACGCACACACTAAGAACTTTCAGCAAGAAAGTATCGCAGAATACCACTACCAAACACAAACAGAGAGAACGCTTCTGCGACTGTTACTCCCAGCCGCTACAGATTTATATAAAGCAAAGAATCTCATGTATGAGAATCTTTGCTTTGCTTGCTCACTGATGATAAGACGAAACTAATGGTTTCTGTTCTTTTTTCTGTTCTTTTTTTTTTGTTTGTTTGTGCACGAAAACCATAAACTGTGAAAAGCTAAAGAGGAATACCTGTTGAAAAACATCCTTTTTTTTTTTTTTTTTTTTCTCTTTACAAATTCCACGTTGAACTTGACCATGAAAAAAATATAACAAAAAAGGTGCACAACTATGGATTTTTCTTTTTTTGAGGAAAAAAAAGAAAAAAAAAAAAAAAAAAAAAAGGAGGAGGAGTATGTGTGTAAGTAAGGGGAAGACATGACTTTGAAAGAAATGACCAAAAAACAGGCTTACTGTTTGAGTAAGTAAGCTACTAGTAGCAAGTCAGATGGAAGGGTAAAATCGAATAAAATACCCAAATAAAAAAAAAAAAAAAAAAAAAAAAAAAAAAGGCTACCGGCCTAAAATTACACCGAACCTGTGCTACTGGGATTGGGTCACGGTCACCACGAATTTTTGTGGGTTTCGACCAGGTATTACCCATACAGCCATAAAGGTTCAGAGTGTAACCACCTAAAATACTACAGACGTCACAAGCGACAGACAGGGGCAAGAGAAATCCAACATCATGAATCTATAAAATAGTGATACAGCTCGGTATGTGCACTGGCTCACCTAACGAAAAAGGAATTGATTTATTTGCAAGCGTGTAAACCACAGCCATTTTTTTTTTTTTTCCCCTTCTTTTTTTTTTTAAAAAGCAGGCTAAGGAGTAACAAAATAATAACGAGGAAGGAATCTGACAAAGAATGGCGCACGTACAAACAACGAATATGTTAATAATTACGGGCAGAGAACAAGAGGGGGAATAACTTAATGAAAACATGCATAAGTATCAAATCAACAAACAGAGTCACAACTACTCATTTTCAGTGACCAGTAATATTAATAAAAAACTAACCAACTGAAAATAAAACTAGTTATAAAGTGATAAATATCATTAACCAAATACGCACAATAAAAAAAAAAAAAAAAAAGAGGAAGAGTGATATAACTAAATCTAACAGAAGCCAACAATCATGCAGAAATATTCTATTCCTCGTATCTGGGAAAGAAAAGTTTCCAGGAATCAGTGTATGCTTCTAACTCAACCTTCACTCAAATCACAGAAACAAACGCATCGAACCTAGGAAACGTAACATTAAAAAAATTAAAAAAAAATTTTGAAAAGTGTAATCAGAATAAGAAAAAGACAATATGAGAATTTAACAAAATAATAATTCTTTTTTTTGTTTATTTTTTTTTTTTTTTTTGTGTGCGCGCTCGCCAGCAGGAACAAAAAAAAAAAAAAAAAAAAAAAAAGAGGGAAAAAAAAAAAAAAAAAAAACCGTGATTGCTATACTCGTTATTAGAAACATTAATAATACAAAAACGAATAAAAAAAAAAATATTTATTATTATTATCGATAATTCAGGTAAACAGACATCAACCCATCGGAGTAACCAAAACAGAGACATGTATGCAGGAAAAAAAAAAGACAAAGCAACTTCCGTTACAATAAAGTTAAAAGAAATATATGGCTGGATGAGGAGGAGAGGAACGCGATATAACGGCAGAAACGGGCTGGGCCAAGGGAACAAAAAAAAAAAAAAAAAAAATGAAAAAAAAAACTAACTAATAAGAAATGGTTCTAATCTCAAAGCTTCTACACTAACACGGTCATTGGGATCAAGACGAAGACAGTTCCTGATCATCGCAACTACATCAGCAGGTTGCTTCTCAGGAACAACAGGAATAACAGACTCATGTTGAATACTTAAATTGTACATAAATCTGTGAGCCGAATATGATCCAGTTGCTGGTAGCGGATACGTCACGTCAGACTCAAATAGAGAAATGATAATAATACCAACTGCCCAGATATCACTCGCTTTACAAATCTCACCTCTTGCTGCTTCGGGAGGCATGTATTTCGGTGTTCCCATAGTACCAGTTCCTGATTCTGCCATTTTATTTAACTTTGCTGCGGCTCCAAAGTCTGCTAGCTTACATCTGCCGTCAACCATCATCATGACATTGTGAGGTTTCATGTCTCTATGAACTATATTCATTGAGTGTAAGAATGTCAATCCTTCTACAATATCAATTATATATCTTCGAATCGAAGCGTGGGGTAGTTGCCTATAGGGTGAATATGTTTATGTTTGTTTATTACCAATTATCTATATAAAAAAAATTACAATAATTTCATACCCAGGACCGAATTCCGATATGACGGTCTGCAAGGAACCTCCAGGAAGGTATTCCATAACAATCTGTGTTTGTTGTTATATAGAGGATTTATTATTTTATTTTCATAAATAATAAACAAAAAAAAAAAAAAAGAGAAATAGACGTACCATCACAAAGTTATCGACAACAGCGCTCGAAAGGTAGGTAACTATATTGTCGTGGTGTAATTCATTCATAAGCGATGCTTCTCTTATTAAGTCGTCGAGTTGCTTTCTGTGACTAATTTGACTTCGTTTTCCTCTCGGAGTTTGTTGAATTTTAAGACCCGGAAGTTGAATAGCCTTTATAGCAACCAACCCTCCCACGGCATCCATTCCAAGCCAAACTTCACCGAAAGCTCCTCGACCAAGGTTCTTATTCGATCGTTGCCACATAGTACTTTTTGAGTCTATAAAGATCGTTGATGGTTCTCTCCTGTGGGATGTCGGACTTGCACCAGAGCTTGGAAGGCTAGCCGGAGGCATGACACCCCAAGCCGTTAGTTGGTCTGTGTTTGCTGCTATTTCTGCGTCTTTTATCGCGCCTCTCAGTGCTTTCATTTCGTAAGTTCCATCAGCGATTGCTCTTAGCTGTGCAGAACCAGAAGAATCTCCAGTAAATATCTGCTGCTCTTCTTTTAGACTGTGAACCGATCGTCTTGCTGACCGCTCAGTTTCTGTCAAATCGCCCTCGACTAATTCCCACTGTATAAATCGTCTTGGTATTGGGTGAGTAGTTCCTTGTTCTTGTAGATGTTTTGCATACTGCAGTAATCGTATTGCTTGTCTATCAAATCCCTTGTCAACTAACTGCGTAAAGTGTTCTATCGCTCGAGAGTATTTACCCTGTCGGAGGAGACTAAAACCTTTTGTGAATTGAGTGTTTCCTTCAGTGATTTTAGCTCCAAATGCACTTTTTAAACCCAACAACTCAAATACTGGTTCTGGTTTACCCACAGAAGCTGCAGAGAAATAGACAAGTTCAATTGGTCTGGTTAGGTATTGATGCTTGATAACATCTTGTACTTTGTCTGATAACATTATACGAGCGTCTAATCGATGGCTTAAATGACAAAGTGAAACCGCCTGTTGAATACAATTTGAAGAACTCACAGAGCTAACACCGTTGACGTATCCCTGTGAGAATAAACCTGAGCTTAGAGCAATTGCCCATGATGCTCCAGCAGCTTCATACTTCCTTCTGTGTGACAGTAATGAAGAATGGATTTGAACAGCGCAATGTCCACCCTGTTGAATATAATTAGGACACGGCTGTGCTCCATTAAACGTTGCAATCACTGTGAGATCATTACACGATTGAACTGAACCTTTTCTGTTTACGATTCTGTCGCAGACAAGAGCGAAGAAAGATCCCGCGAACTGTGCGATATCTGAATGAGGTCGAGGAGAGCTCTGCATGACTTCAACAGCAAGACAGAGGATCGGTTTTGCAGCTCCAAAAATGAAATTTTGAGGACCAGAATGTGGTGATGATGGAGGCGTATATCCCGCACTCGACAAGTCTGAGACTGTCGCACTACTGGAGGCCGACTGACAGTCTTTGTCTGGTTTACTCTGACGTTGAGCTGTATTATATCCACTAATGATTCTACTATAAAGTGGATACAGAGTACTTGATACTCGAAGTTGCCTCGGACTTAACTGCAATCCAGCTAAGTCCTGACTCTCCTTCTGATGATTTGAGAAATGTTCAACTGTGTCAGCAAGCTGTCCAAGTTTCATAGCATTAAACTTCAAGGCATGCGATACCAACAGTGGGATTCCTACTAATATTATGGTACGGGTGACGCCTGCTTGGATGCTGTAGTTCAAATCCCCAATTTCAGAATTTATTTGATGAAAACTCAGAGTTTTTGAAACCGTCAAACATGATCGTAAAACCACCCAAACAACACAAACCGTCACCAATATCGGAAGCATGGCTGCCGAATGAGGACTAATGACTTGACACATTATCGTTGGAAATAATAAAAGTGTCCATAATTCATGTTCACAATGATTGATTGCATCAACGGAAATAATTGATACGGTCAGAAGTACAATCATAACTCTCCACGGAGGATGATGTTGAGTCCTTACCCAAACCATGAACACCCCAAACCATGATATGGATAACACACCTGCTGGTATCAAGTTGTAGTAAAGACCAAGTATGGAAGTCCATGTCGCGAACAAAATCGATATGACGCTGACTAAAACCATCGGTATAGTCATCGGTAAATGTTCTGACGGGTCATCAACCAACTCAAGACAATCTTGTAATGTCACGACGTGACTAACAATGTCAGAACGAGAAGCTGATCTTGATCCAAGTCGTGGTCTCGTTCTAATGTTTGTCCCTTCTGCTTCACTTAACATTTCCCATTCTTTTAAAAGAGATTCGTTAGTACAATAGTTTCCTGAGATGTAACTGTTGTTGGTTGAGTTGACTTCACTACATGAGATGTCCCTGAGATCGATTATAATAATTGACTGTGATGGGATCACACCTGATCTTCTTGGTGTTGAGTCAACAACTTGAACTTTTATCTCACGGCAGATATCACTAACAGGAACAGAATCAATCCTTGACGATACGAACATTGCTAAGGCGTCGAGAGGAATAATATCAAACACTTCAGAAGACGCAGCAATCACGAACTGATCACATCTCTCAACTCTCAAAACTGATACTTCCGGAATCGCAATAATAGGACTTTGTCCTGGTAGTTCAACATTCTTAAATTGACTAAAACCAAAACATCTCGAAACAGGAACAGCTTCAGTTAGTCCAGCAACAGTAACACCAGTAGGTACAATTAGACCTCCCTGACTTATTATTCTTCTTCTTTCTGTCTCTTGGCTTGGATAATGAAGTTTTGTTAAATTCATTGGACGGTTATGCCTCATTAAAAAAGCTCCACAGCATCCGATATTCGCACTTATCACAAATCGATTTGTTACGACTAAGACAGTAGCAGAACATCCTCCAGAATATTCGATCATCGCTTCGTCGATTTCAGCAAAGATAGCTCGTAGGTCTGTTGCTATTTGTGAAGGGTCGTCGGTAACTCTTAGGTTTTGTAAGTATTTGCCTACTGATTCTGAAACTTTTGCTCCTACAACTCCACCGTGGCTGTCCACTACTCCGCCGTACCATCCCCCAGCTTCTTCCAAAATTCCATTAAATGAGGTTCCATTTCCTTCAGATGCAACTCTTGCCGATGAATCCATCTCAAGTTTGCATTTGAAAATTTAATTTATTTGTGTTTTGAGAGCGTGGTGTATATTTGTGTTTTATATTTTTAACAAGTGACCAGGCTTGTTTTTTTTTTTTGTTCTCTTTGAGAGGATAAGATAAATAATAATAATAAAAACACTACTCAGAACTCACTAGTTTAGCATCCATCTCGTTGTATGTGAACTGACATTTTATATAAATTATTTAACTAAACAGAAGTTGAGTCTCTTATCACGTCAAAACAATAATTCTACCTTTCATCGAAAGCTTTGTCTTTATTTTTTTTTTAAATAAAATTAATGGGAATCCTCTCTTTTTCGAAAAAGAAAAAGAGGAAGGGGGAAAATGAAAAAATAATTCTATGAATGAGGGTACCAAGGGGGAAAAAAAAAAAAAAAAAAAAAAAAAAAAAATTGGTTTCACGAAAAAATTACATAAATTCAAAGTCGGAATACTAAGTTATTTAAAAAGATCGAATATTCCTTCCTTGTGGAGCGTTAGGAGGGATACTTCCTGGAACGGGAATCTTATCTCTGAGATATTCAAGTAGATTAGGTGTTCCCTTTTCAAGAACTGCACGTCTGATTGTCTTAAGAGGGTTTCCAGTCAACAGTAATGAACGTAATGAATCCATACAACCAATCTCTGGAGGAACATGTTGCAGTTCATTGTTCGATAAATCTAAAGTATTTATATTAGATAATGGAGCTAATAATTCCAAAGGAAGATGACTGATTTTATTACCAGACAATACCAAAGTGTTCATCCCAGATGGAACACACGGAAACTGCTGAATACAACAATCACCTGCAATGAGAGTATGTAAACTTATCCATTTAGACATGTTGGGTAACACTGTAAGCTGATTAGCACTCACATCTAAATATTGGATTTGATTAAAATCAGGAATCGATTGAAGACGATTCCTCTTCAGAGTTAGAGATCTCAACAACGGGAGCATCACTGGAGCGATTGCTATCTCACATATTTGATTGTTGGAAAAATCAACAGAAGTCAAACTCGTCAATCCCGACAACTCATTCGGAAGTTGAGTAAAATTTTGACTACAACACTTTATTGACACTATCGAAGTTGTTGACGCGAATATTTCTGTTGGTAAAGAAGACAATCCTCCTCCCTTTCGTAATGACATTCTATCTGTCGGGTCTGGAGACAAATCAATATTCCCACTAACATCAGCACAACGAGCAATTGTAGATAATTGAGTTCCCTGTTGAGGATCAGTATTATCGACTTGTCTCCCTCTTAAGTATTTCATTATAGCTGCGGTACCCGCAGTCAGAACCGATCTGCTTATGCTTTTCAAAGGATTTCCTTCTAAGCTTAAAACCTTAAGCTCCGATAGATGTCCCAATCCAGGATCTAAGTGACTCACGTTATTATTTGCAACATTTAAATGACATAATTTTGGTGTTGTCTCAGCGCTGACAAAATCAATACAAACTAATTTATTATCCCGCAAGTCAAGAGTTGCCAACTCCGGTACATCTCCGAATCTAATCGCTGTGATGTTATTAAACGAAAGAGTAATATCCGTCGCGAATGGAGCGTTTATCCTCTCGGGAAGTGACGATAGTTTATTTTGTCTAAAATCAATTCTTGTAAGAAACTTACTTTGAGGTAACTCCGGAAGCTTAGAAATACAATTAACGCTGACTATGAGATTTACTAATGAATTCAGCTGACAGAGAGAATCTGGTATTTCAGAAATCTTATTGTTTGAGACGTCCAACAGCTGAAGAGATCGACATCCACCAATAGACTGTGGGAGAGATGTAAGAGAACACTTTGATAATTTTAATGTGGATAAATGATCAAGGTTTCCTAATGACTCTGGTAAACCTTTGAGTGGATTTCCAGATAAGTCTAACTCAACCAGATTCATCGCAGATCCAATTTCCAAAGGTATTTCAGTCAGGTTATTATCACAAGCAATAAATCTACTCAACAACTGAAACGAAAACACATCAGATGGTAACACAGAAAGTTTATTTTGCATTAAATTCAACTGATGAATCCCTCCTAACATCGGGTACGTCGACATCCCTTTTGGTAGTTCTGTTAATTCGTTGTTTGAAAGATCTAATTTCGTCAATTCAACTTCCTCCCACCAAGTTTTGTTATCGTAGTCTAACGAATCGAGAGACTTAAATTCCGATGGGAGTTCTCGTAATCCTCTTCCAGCTAGAGTGAGTTCACCACTCTGAAGACTCTTTACCATGCATTCCTTCATGTTCAGAGCTCCTCCTCTTTGTCGTAGTCCTCCCTGACCACCTCCAAAATTAGGATTCATTCGGCGTTGCATTTTATTATATTGTCTTTAATTGAGGAAAAAAATTTTTTTTTCATCATCTCATCCGTAGTAACCTTTCAAAAATAATAAAAAAAAAAAAAAAAAAAAAAAAAAAATGAAAGATGCCTGAAAAGGCTGATTGCATACTTTTTTTTTTCTTCTATTTCTTTTGAAGTAATGACAACAAAAGCTGTGGTGACATTCGATGTGATACCACAGCAGTGCGTAATCAATGTCTTTAAAGAAATAGTAGCGAATATTCAAGGCTTCAATGGAGAACATTGAAGGGCCGAAGTGGAGAAGGTTTCCGTGTCAACAGCAGTTGGACACGGGTGTAAATCAGCAGAGAAAAAAAAAAAAAAACGAATTTTCAGTTAGTGGAACAAAACAATAACGAAAGAGGAAAAAAAAAAAAAAAAAAAAGAAAATTCAATGAATGTCAATTATTCCTTTGTCTTCATACCTAAAGTAACCGACGAGACTCTACATGATAAGTCTTCACTGAGTGATACGAGGATAGTTGTGTTGTCGTTATTAAGTCTGAGTTGAATACACTTAAGGATCGCAATGATGTTATTTCCTTTAATCTTACTCGACGACGTGAATGTTACTTTAATTAATTGAGGTTCAACAATAAGAATTCCCATTACATTAGGTCCTTGGAGTAATAACGTTCCGTTCTGCTCAGTTCGAAAACCGGAATCCTTCATTGCGAGAGTTAGTTTGTCAGGAGCAGACAGCGAAGTACTCGAAGGAAGTAATTGAACGCTAACCGATCCCATTGTGAATGGTAATTCAAGGCAGTTCAGTTGAAGTTTACAGAGAGGAAATGAAACTCCTTTTTCTAAATAAATATTCAAAGGCTGAGACAATAACGGTAGTCGTACGTCGATGCTAAATTTTTCCTTACCATCCGCAGGATTTGATGCGTCTGTCAGTTTAATTTGAAAACTTCGAATCCCCTCTTTGTATTTATCCGCACCACTTTGCATGTAAGCAATACAAGATAAAATATAACTGAGATCTGACATTGTGACGAACGGTTGATCTTTTCCGAATATTATTTTAATGTCTTGGGAACCACTTTGATTTTTTAAATACTGCAAACTGCATTGAGCTCCACTTGATAGCTTAAACACCTTATCATCTTCTTGAAATGGAAAAACAAAACTCTCGGCATTATCAACAAAGAACGGGAACTGTTCTCTGTTTATTGCTTCTTGACGTTGGATCTGCTCAACTTGCTGCTGTTCAGAAAGCATCATTAAGATATCTCCTTTACCTCCTCCAGCTAGTAGCTCAATAGTTAGTGAACCACCATCACTAAAGCACGCTGTATCATCATCTCTGATCACCCCAGTGTGTAATGGAACTATGCACATTGGTAGCCTTGAATCATCGGAACACCATCTGTATCTTAATCTTTCATCTTTGAATATAATTTCAGCGATGTCATTAGTTTTTTGTAAGTCTATATCTACAAATGCCTGACTGCTTGACCAACTTCCGTCATTCAAAACAACTTTTACGATTTTTCTGCAAATTTGAGGATCAGGAGAGGTGCTCTGATACGTAATATTTCTGAACAAGATCGTGATGTCTCGTTTCTTCATCAAAACTCCCTTTGCGAAGAATATCGCAAGATGACCAGGATATAAGAAGATGTGACCAACAACCCTTCCTTCGACAGCTAATTCAGAACAGGAAGTCATCCCTGGAGGAGGAGAGTGTCTCGATGGAAATTTCTGAAAAAGAGTTTTTTTGGGTAATTTTGCAGCATTTTTTGCATTTTTTCGAAAACGATCAGTGAGAGAAACGCCAAGAGGATCACTTTGAAAAACGCTACTCGATCGACGTGCAGAAGTTTCCAACGAATCCGACCCAGCTCTATCCTTACCACGACAAGCATTAATCAATGCGTTGGTGGCAATGTTTGCTAAGTGTTTTGATTGATCAGCTTTACCTGATACAATGTCTTGAATTTCTTGTTCTGTTGAAACCCATTCCTTCAACACACAAGAGACTGAATCTAACTCTCTCATGTCAATAGAATCTTCTCCTTGACAATACCCTTCAATCATATCGATGATGATTGACCCTCCCTCATAATTATCGATATACTGATCGTGAAGTAGTTCAAATGATGATAACCGTCGAGGTCCTGATCCCTTAGTGTATCTCAGAATTGAAAATTTCGAATGCACAGATATCAGTGACGGTGTTGCCTTGATGCTTACAGATGATCCGATTTCCGGCATTTTACTCTCTTCGATTATTAATTCCTCGAGTTGTTTTTGTGGATTATCAAATCGAAGAAGAGTCGGACCCAATCTGATCTTTAAATCAACCAACCTCGTCGTGGCTGTACTTATATTACTCTGACCGTTGTAGTACACGACCGTTCTGAGAAAGGCTTCTGCAGAGTCAATCGTCGCATTTCCATCTTCAGTAAATTTCAATGTAATTCCCTTATAGTTTTTAACTCCTAAAGCACTTACAGATGTTTCGTCGACTGCATCAGGAGAGCTCTTACTCATCATAAAATCAGTGAGTCCTTTCAAACCATTAAAGTTTCTCATAGAACTGTGTGACTTTTCCTGTGCCCTGTTGACAATCCCCAGCATGCGATTTTTCTTTTTTGGGATATCCGATTCTGAAATCAAATGAAATGATATCTTACCAATTATGTTTGAATTGTGAAAAACTTCATTAGTTGGCGACACGTATATTCGATCATTTTCCATCTCAGAAGGAACTACGAAAGCCGATTCTTCAAGATGAAGAGTATCCCCTCTTTGCATTTGAGTTAATGTAATTTGAACAGACCCACCAACAAAGTGTTCTGTGTCAGGATCTATAAGGGTCGCATCACGGAATAATGTTAAAGTCATTTTCTGCATGTGAAGTCGAATGTCTTCCGGAACATATCCACATCCAGCATGATATAATAAATGGTTTTTTACTAATTTTAATTCTGCAGGATCATCGTGTGCTTCCACTTCGATGTCAATTTCTATTGTCGATATTGACCCTCGTTCATCTACTAGCGATAATGTGATCTTTCTTTCACCAGGAACTGGATCCTTAGTAGTATTGTGGTACCTGAGTCTTTCAACTATTCTTTTTACTATTTCTGCGGTCACGATTACTGGTGGTGGTTGGAATAAATTTAAAATTATTTTTCCTCCATTTTTACGAGGCTGAACAGATTCAGAAGGGTCTACTACTTTACTAAGCAGTACTCCTTCCGTAACTATTGCAGCTGGTGAGTCTCTTACTCTGATGATGTTATCGCAATCAGAATAGTGTAGTAGAGGTGGGCTTGTCATTCCCAATGCGTTTGTGACAGGTTGCATACTTCGAAGAACGACGTGATCGTGTTCAGTGTATCCTTCTGTGAATTCTACAATTAGCTTTCCTCCACCAAAATGGGTAATTCCTGTTCCATTACCGTCAGCAACAACAACCTCTCCTTGTTTATTCTTTGATACGATTGCTGGATCGTGTGTTCTGACTTCGTCAACAAGTTGTCTTCCTTTATCACAACCTTCCTTCCACTTTACCAGAACATTACTTTCAACCGATGCAGCATGACACAGAGATGGTAGTAAATTAATAACGTGTTCAATAATACAAACAGTAACAGTATCAAATGATTGAGGAAGAGGGACATTGGATTCAACTTCTTCAACGACATCGTTGTGTAAGTGAAAATATGAATCCTGAATATCTCCTTTAGCAAATTTCACATCAACCACCGTCTCAATAATAATTGGATACGATCGTGGACACTCACGTCTGTCAGAGCGGTAACGAATGCCTTCTATTAGTTCTTTAATATCAGTGAGTGTCGTACTTCCATCACTATTTAAAGGAATAATTAATTCACAACTATTGACAGGTTCGATTCCCGGTGTCGCATCATTCATAAGCCAGTTTCCCTGATCCCAGGCATCTTCACTGTCATTTGTTGGTTTTATTGTAAACCTGGCTTCCCCTCCCCATATTGTCAATTTTCTGTTACGTACAGTGTCTGCTTCGGGCCATTTAACCTTATTTTCGGGTGGTTTTTGTTTGTTTGTTTCCTTTGGACCGATTTCTTTTTCGATTGTATCCAAAATACGTATCATAAACTCTCTATCTGGATAGGTATGTGCCTGTGATGGAATATTTATTTTTTATGATATAAGTATGCTTTGTTTTTTATAAGATAAAAATAACATACATTCGTCCTGTGTTTAGCGTTAATGGCTAATTGTGTTGAAGCTTGTTGCTGTTGCTCTGTTACGTTGCTAATTCCCCTGGTAAGAATATCAGAATAGCCTTCTGACCATTCCTCACTTAGAGATGTTGTAATCGAAAAAGAATTCAACTGAGCTGCAGTCCAATGACAATCCTTCTGCAATAAAACACATCGAGGGAAGGATATTAATTCAGAAGACGTTGTTGTGATATTTAATGTTGGTAGCTCTCCGACAACGATTGATCTCTCAGCAGAGACGTCTGAAAACTGTGATTTTATTCTCGCAAATTTTATATATGACAGCAAGCAATCAGCGATTATTGGTCGCATTATCTCTTCTTCTCTTTCATGTTTCTCTCTCGCACGTTCTTCATTGGTGCAAAATCCACGTCTTTGCTGCATTAGAGTGATCTCACGCTGTTGTTCTACGAGTCGTTTTCTGTCGAAGATGAATTTTAGTTCTGATCGTCCTTCCGATATGAGTCGATATCGTTCTTCGGTTTCTTCTTTCATGAGGAGTACAACTGTTTGGTGTCTCGTTGATACCCAGTTCCAATGATTGATGTGCCAATCGTGGTTTTCATTTACTTGAGTTTCACATTCCTCCTCAAGTACTGATCTCTGTATTAATTCAGCTTTCTCCATATCGAGTCTCGCTAGTTCTTCTAAGTGAAAACGATGACGCTCACGTGATTTTGCTTCTCTCCAGGACATGCCGTTCTTCTTTCTTAAAGTTATTCGTGTCGTAGTGTACTCTGCTTCTAATGATGTTCTCCAACCCTCATCTAATAATTCAATTACTTCACAACAACTTCTTAAATACGTTTTGAATGTTTTTAGTCGAAGTTTTCGTTCTTCTGAAATAATTATGAGGAGGAGTCTTTCGGTTTTTTTCTTTTGAATTTCCCATGCTATTCTCGCTATAAGATTCTTTGTTACAGACTTGTATGTTTTAAAATAGTGTCGCATCAGTCTGTAATACGCTGATTGTATTTCTGATCGTTCGATCTTTTCTCTCTCAGAGGTGCTGATCCGACTTTGTAATCTCTCGTCTCTCCATTCATTTTTCATTAATTCAAAGTCTTGCTGAGCTTGTTTTTGTTTAATTTGGATCTGATATGATAAATTTGCTTGTGCTGCATTTTGTAATTGTTGTATGCATTTTTGGGACATTTCACAATCATTTATAATTATTTCAGTTATTGCTTGATTCTTCTCGAGAAGTAATAATATTCTCTCGAATTCCTGAACTGACGACATCGTATTACCAGACAGGTTGACACTACTGGCATCAGGGTTGCATTGCAACGACTCACAAACTAAGAAAACATCACCCGAAGAGAGACAAGAATAAGAAAAATCAAACGAATTTGAAAGTATTTCTCTTGGTGACGAACATCGACTTAGTGAAATCATTTTCGTTATTTTAACGGCTGCGTTGCTTTTTTTTGATGAGTCCGTTGCAGTTGCTGACGGAAGTGGAAACAAACAATCACCTCCTTTAATAGAACTTTCAGGATATTTTGTTTGTGATTTTAATTTTAAAAGTGATCGGAGGGTTCTTTGATTAACTCTCTTCTTTAAACTTCTTTTTTTTCTTCGTTTACTTCCGATTTCATCCCTACTTGATGCCTGGCTAGCAATACCAACAAAACCCATTTGGTCAACTTCTTGACATTCAATTCGAATGCCGTGGTCGTAGTCGGGTTTTTTCATCTTCTTTACCTTTCCCGCCACCCTTCCAATTTCAGACTGGTATCTATTCCAAGCATTAATGTAACGTCTTTCATTATTTGATTGGTTGTTGGCAATAGGGAATAGTATTGGAAGAACTGCCATTAAGATATTCCTGAGTTTTTTATTGAAATAAAGTAATCTTATAATGGTTAATAAGGACTTGGGTAGTCGCCAATTCTCAAAAAAAAAAAACACACATTTTTAATTTTTTTTTCTGAATAAATTAAGTAAAATAAAACTAATAAAAATCAACTTAAATGAACGAGAATCAATTTTAACAAATTGCAAAACGACAACGTTCCCCACCACAAATATCCTACAACAAAATTTGTGACACAGATCTTTGTTATTACAAATTGGTTTCAAAGTATTTCGTGGCGGCATCCCAACAACAACATCACAACACGTTACGGGAGAGCATGGATCCCCCTAAAATTATCCGCAATCTGGGGAGGTAATAACTTGGACAAGGAAATGAAAAAGTTATTTCCCTCCACACGAACGTTAGCGCGGCGTCAAAAAAGAGGGAGAGTGGAGGGGAAAAAAGAAAAAAAGAAATATTTGCTAGAATCTCCCAAAAAACAAATAAAAAAAAAGTGCTAATTTTTTTATGCGCAAAGATTGCTCACCACGAAATACTATGGATAGAGAGGAAGAATAGAAAAGTTTTTTTAAAAAAAAAAAAAAAAAACGGGAAATCACCACCTGCCACCTTTTGAAAGATCCCAAAAATAAAAAGAAGGCGCGCACAATCACTAAAAGAAAACTGGGAGGGAAAATAGTGAAGTAAATTTAGTTGTTTTTTTTTCTTTTTTTTTTCCAAAGTATTCGGCATTTTGTTCGCAACGCTGTTTAGGAATCAGAGCCTCAATCTCTGATCCCAAAACAGTTAGCCAAATAAATCCTCCAACAAAAATTACAAAGGAAAGAAGTAATTTCAAAAATATTGACAGCAGAATAGAAAACTGTCAAAAGTTTAAAAGAGAACGACTCTACGCGAGAAGGCCTCTCTTTTAAAAGCTCAGTAAAAAATATGAGACGCAGCCTCACTCAAAACCGCTTCTTTCGGATACAAAATGGACACTGATGTATTTCTTCATGTAATGCCACTTTGACAACAAATAGAGAAAAATATTTTTAAATTGAGGGAAGAAAAAAAAAAAAAAAAAGAAGAAAAAAATAGGGGAAAAAGAAATTGTCGACGAGAGATCTCCAGTAGTTCCTTTTCTTGAGCAAACAGAACGACCTGAGTACGTCTGTTCAACAACATTTGAAAAGAAAAAGAACAAACAGGAATTTTCGTAATAGAATAGTGTTTTAGTGGCTTTGCATGGTTGTCTTTTCTTCAACACCAGAGACTACTGACCATAAAAACTCAACCATAGTTAACCGAATGAAAAGAATAAATGACGTATTTCGGGGTATTCAGCTTTGAGTCAACAAAATAATTTCTTCTGACTCTCATATTTCTTCATTCTTTTCTTTTCTTTTTTTTTTTTTTTTTTAATACAGCAAATTATAGTAATATAATAATATTTCTTCCAACATGTGTGTAACCCTAATTTCTCCTCTTTTTACTGAGAAACATAACATAAAAAAAAAAAAAAAAAAAAAAAACCATCGTGTAAAACACACAAATCATAAACAGATACTAACTAGAAACTAATACAACCAGAGAAGTGCAATAGCGCCATATGATTCATTAACTAAATATGTATCAAGTCATTACGTGTGTCAGTATTCAGACTAAAACAATAAGAATTTCCATACAAAAGAAAATCATTGAATGAAACTTTGACTTGCCCGATGATCCCTTTTTCTATTTCAAGTTAAAAACAAGATTTTCAATTTTTTGTGTCTTCACAATAAAAAAAAAAAAAAAGAAAAGTACAAAAAGAGCGCCCTGTCACACACACGGATGACAAACACGCACCCAACATTTTTCAATGAGCTTTGTTGGATTAATACAATATAAAAAAAATTAAAAAAAAAAAAAAAAAAAAGAAACATATCTCTGCAGCTGTGCGGGTTTGAGTACTATCCTCGCAATTTTTAATAACAGCAAGAAACAAAGAATATTGCAAACAGGGAAATACGAAAAGCGTTACATTAATTTTGAGAGGGAAAAAAAAAAAGTGAAAGGATTTCTTTACCTTTTTTTTTTCCCCCTTCTTTTTTTTTTTTTTTGCGTTAACTAAAAAAAAGCACGGTTACACTTTTTTTTTTTCACAGTGAAATTTCTCTTATATCAGACCCGCGAGCAGGTTGCTTGATTACGCGGTTCACATCGCTGTATTTATAGTGAGGCTGACAAATAAAAAAAAAAAAAAAAACTTTTACGTATTAATTTTTCTTTAAATTGCGTCTTAAGAAAATTGGAGAACGAGGCAAGATTGTATTTTCCTGTTTGATAGAGACTAGGGATACCAAACCAATTTCACGTACAGCAGATACACATGTTTTTAAAATACAGATTTTTTAGCGTTAAACAAGTAATTAGCGTAATTCTTTATTAACCTTTTTTTTGGTTTGACCGAAAAAAAAAAAAAATTAAGAACACGCGTTTATACAAGATTTTTTGCGAGCGTTACAAAATTTTACTACCGTTCTAGATTATTGGTAGTAAAAAAATAAATGGAAAAAAAAAAAAAAAAACACTATTAATAAGTAACAGAACTGTGTTCGACAAGTTCTAAAACAGAAGAAACACAGGAGGAAGAATAAGAGGAAGAATATGCGTTAAAAATAAACTAGCTCTGTGTGACTACCGCAACTTTTAGCAGCTGCAACAGGCTTGACGAAGATAATAAAAAAAGTGAGGGAAGAGAGTAAATCACTTTTTTTTTTTTTGTTGTTGTTGTTGTTTTTTTTCTTTCTTTTAATAAGTAAAAATGCTTATATGTGTGCGTTACAGTATTTTTTTACAAAATTCTCGGTACAAACATCACAAAGAAGGTGCTTCCGAGAAAATTTCGCAAAAAAAAAGAAATAAAATAAAAAAAGAGTCCGTACTCAATCACCTCCAAAACAACACTCCAACGAGGATGTAAAGGGAAAATGTGAAAAAAAAAAAAAAAAAAAAAAAAAAGGAAAACGGTCAATGAAATGTAAAAACAGCGAGAAGGAAAGAGGTTTTTTTTTTTTTTTTTTTTTTTCTTTCTTCTTCTTGACGAAGGGGACAAAGTTAGCTAAGGGAAGAGAGTAGGGGAAGAGAGGAACGAACTCACCCATTAAAAAGAGAATTGCATCAAAAAAAATATTTATTCTTGGAGGAATAACAACAATAATAATACGGAGTTGCAATACATTTTGTAGAGAGAGAGAAAAAAAAAGAGATGTGCGTTACAGAATAATAATAAATATTATCGCGTTAGAGAATAAATTTAAAAAAATAAAAATAAAAAAGCGTAGCAGTTACAACTCCCAAATCACAAAACAATAAGAAAAGAGTGCAATAATTCTACAACAGATTTGTTTTTCCGTTCGTGTTTTTTCTAAAGCTAAAAGTCAAGATAATCACACTTTTCAGAGGGGGGATATGAGGGAAACAAGACTGTTTTTACGGGGAAATAAAAAGAAAAACTGCTCAGAAAATATCTGGGTGAGAACAAGCATATTCCTGTTTGCGCCTTCAAAAGAGTCAGTAAACTACCGGGAATAGAAGAAAAGAAAATACGGAAAGAGAGTTGGTTGGTTTTTGTTTCATTTTTTTGTTTCCATTTTTTTTAAAAAAAGAAAAAAAATAAATAATCATTACAAAAAAAAATCACAACATAAAAGTAGGTTTTGTGATTAGTGTAACACGATTTAACAAGAAGAATGAGGGAGGGGAAAACACTTGGTTTTCGTTTTTTTCAGGCTGCCAATACTTTCTTCAACAACGAGTCTCCCTGACTTTAAATATTTTTTTTCGCAAACGTCGGAGAGAGAGAACTAGGAGCAAGCAAGTCTAGTACAATGAGGCGATAATTAATCTTATCGAGTGGCGAGTCGTCTCGTCTCGAAACCAAATAAAATAAATTACCAGACACCATACTTCTGACGTAACGAAAACTAAAGAATCCCCTTTGATTCAGTAGAAAGTATGATGATGTAGAGCACAACAAATAAAAAAATAAAAAAATTCTAACAAGTCGTTTAATTTGCAATTTCCTCATCTCCAATTGGAGCCGGAGAAAAAGCGATATACAGATTTCATTTGTACCGAAACAGTATAAAGTAAAGCTGTTTTTTTTTCTTATTGTTCGTTCTTTTTTTTATTCAACTCTGAAAATTCTGGTAAAAAGAGATAGATACATTGTTATCTATACCATAAGCGTTTTAATTACACGCAAAATTCGCAAAAAAACTTTTTTTTTTTTTAAAAAAAAGGTTTTGCAGTAGCACTACCCAAGAAAAATTGAGATTCAGAAAATGTCAGAAACACATCCTTCCCATTCCCCTAATTATTTTGTCAACAGAGAAGTGTCAGATTCAGCACAGCCATAACAAAACACTGGAGCAAACTCACCTTTTATTTAAAAAGTTTGTTTAAAAGGGACAGATGCTTACATTGTCGCACCAACATGTAAGATAGCAAGAAAAATTTCTTGAAGATTCGTCTTTTTTTTTTCGAGATCATCGACAAATCACAGCTACCAAATCGTACTACTTTACCATCATTCTCAAAGGGGATGGGGAAATATGAACAAAAATGCAATGGGAAGGGGAGAAGAATCAAAAAAAAAAAAAAAAAAAATCGAAAGATGCATAAAAAGATGCTAATGTAAACCATTGGAAAGAAACAAATACCTGACAATAACCACTTTCTTCCGTTCAAAGAACCTGGGAATGTCGCATCGATTCTGAGAATACAACTTTTTAAACGTAAAGTCAATACACACACCTGATTAGTATCGGTGATTGGGAAGAATACATGTAAAATACAAATATGAATCACGCTCTCGTGTCTCTCGATTTGACTTTATAATCGATTCCTTAATCAACTAAAAACATTAAAAAAAAGTAATCTCTTTTTTTTAATCCTTACTGCCAGCGTCAGCCAGCAAAAGCTCATCAATAATCACTATGATGGAAATTTTTGGGAAAGTTTTTTTTTTTTTTTTTTTTTTCATCGCAATAGCGGATTCAATCTTTTAAAAGAGTTTAGAAAAAGATTGCCTGAATGAACTCAGTTTGGTAAGCAAAATGTTCCATCCCTTGGCACGCCACGTGTCGTTACAAAAGTCAGAATAGATGCTTAAAAAAAGTTTGGGGGGAATAAAAAAAAAAGATGATTTTTTTTTGTCACTTTTTTTTCAAGAACAAAAAAAAGGTAATAAAATAAAAACGTCATGTCGTCGTGTAATTCACCTGACCATCCACATTAATAGTAATGTAGTTGTGTCAAATAAAAAGGTTATTATGAATTTAAGAGAAGGGATTCACTCTTCCAAATCACTAAGAGGCTAAAGGTGCACAAGGTTAATGTTGAATTATTGTCGAAGGCAATTTTCGAAAGCTGTACGCTCAAATATTGTTTCCGATAATAATTATTATTAAACTTTTTCTCTTCATCTGCACAAGCAACTTTTCGAAAAAAAAAAGAAAATTCTTTTTTTTTTTTACTCTCTTGGTTGCAAATGTTGCAAAGAGCCTTCTGCAACTACATCAGTGTATGGAAAGTGATCTTCAAAAAAGTTTTCAGTTGCAGAAATTCTTTCAAAACCAACTCGTTTAAAAGTAACAGAACGAAGAACTTCAAGAGACCCGATTGCCGCCTTTGACGAATAACTTAAAGATCTCAATATCGAATACGTGAACATTCCTGTACGATGGATACCAGCTGCACAGTGAATCATAACGTTGTTTCCTTTCTTTAAGAATTCAGCAATACGCTCAACTTCAGTATAAAGAGCATCAGTGTCCTTCTTGTGGTAGAGTTTCCAAAAATCAATTTGAATCCATTTAATTCCAACTTTTTCACACATCTTTCCAACATTTTTAGCTCCCTCAGCATCCTTCTGTAGAGTGACAACAACATCACATCCTTTATCAGCAAGGGCTTTGATATGTTTACCTCCTGGGAAGTGCATTAAATGAAGACCACCGGTCTTCTTTCCATTTAGATTTTTGACGCTACAAAAAGCTCCTGAAGTCTCCTTTATTTTACTGTGAATTTTTGGAACAGACCCCACCGTGGAGGAATATTCTGATCGAGTTGACGAAGCCTTGATGGTGTGCTCGGCATACAACTTCGACTGGCTAGCTTTTGATCCTTCGCAACCCATTTTGTATTAGTATGTTTTTAGTTTTGGTTTTGGTTTTTTTTTTGCCAATAAAAGCTGAAAAAAAGAAAATTAATAATAAAAACACTCCAACAATAAGATACATAAAAGAATGTAAAAAAAAAAAAAAAAAAAGTTAATTTTTTTTTCATGTTGTGACTGCACTGCGGGGGAAAAAAAACGTGTTTGACGAATTTGATTATGAGATAATAATAAAAAAGGTAGCTAACTAGCTTTCGGGCGATTAAAATGACCACTTAACACTAATGAAGACACACTACTCTCAACCAAAGGGTTGTCTGACTCTCAGCTGTTCAGCAATTACTTCATCTCACTTGTAGATTCCTTACAAAAGCTTCCAGTAGTCTGGGTTAGACGCATCTGAGTCCCTTAGCTGTTCAATGATACGAAGTCTTAAATTGCTGCTCTCAACAGTTTGTTGAATTGTTAACTTCAGCAGATCTAATCTTTTACTTTCCCAAAATAATTTCATTTTCTCAATCTCCTCAACGCTGTCACATCCTCCGAATGAAACTTTCGCAAACCTTCCAAAAAGCATCATTGAAGTCTTTCCTAATGCTTCGTAAAGTTTTGAGTAATTATCCCTTATGAATTCAGTTGTTAGTTTAGCACCCTTAGGATTCATCGCAGTGTGAGAAACAATGTAGATGTAATCTTGGGTACGAACCTCTCCGCTGTTTAAACCCCACGATAATGTTTCCTTTAAAGTTGGTACTAAAGTAGTTTGTGCGACCGCTCCGTGAACTGAATTCTTAAAAACATTATCATCACTCTTTCGGTACATCTCTCTCAGATGCTTTGCAGATGACTGAGTTGTATCGTGACGAACGATGTGCTTCATTGCAATGGAGCGAATGTCTGCCGTTTTCGGAAGTTTTTTCAAAGAGAATCCGGCCTTCTTGACAAGAGACGAATCGGTAGATACCTCGACATACAAACCGAGAATGAGTCCTCGAAGTCTTTTTGTGTTGTCACTGTCGTCTGGGCGATGGACCCATCCAAGGTCAGTCGCTTTCTTCTGAAGCAATGATGCTACTGTTTTCTTTGCATTGGAGTGAGTGGTGGTGTTGACCTTACGGAGCCCATCCAAAAGACTTTTCCAACAACCTGAAATAATTTCCCAAACTTTGTCGTTATCTTCAGTTTTCGTGTACATTACCAACAAACTAATTAGTTCTGTAACTTGTATTTTGTTTGCATTAGCCAATGCGTTGTAGTCACTTAACAACCCAATGCGGTCAATAGCTGGTAGTTTTCCTTGTTGTAAAGCGGTACACAGCTTTGACAACATCTTTGGGGAATATTTCACTCGGAGAGGTGCTGATTGACCAAAATTTAATTTTGTAAAAGCAGACTTCCCAGAAAGATCAATCTCCATTTTCCGTGTTGTTAAGTATTTAGGGGGTCCGTTAGTAGTGTTTGTCACAAGTGGAACGTACCAAAGTTTCTTATCGTCGTTTGGCTTTTTTGATCCATCTGACAAAAACCATTCCTGAGAAACATTAAAAAATCCCTTTTTACTACCCTCTGATACCGTCAACAGTGGAAATCCCATTTGATGAGTCCAAGTACTCATAATCTTAGTCAGAGGGATGGTAATTCCTTCTTCTTTTGCTGCTTGTTCCCATGCTTGCCAAAGGTGATCAGATTCAGTGTTTGCGTAGCTGTGTTTTGATAAGTATTGACGAAGACCGTTTCTGAATGCAGTTTGTCCAATTAAAGAGTGAACAAGTCTGACTACACATCCTCCCTTTGAGTAACTAATATGATCGAAGACTTCTTCAACTGTTTCAGCGCGGTAGATATCAACTTCAATTGGGTGAGAAGACCTCAACGAGTCAAGTCGTAATGCGAGACTCTGTTCTTGACTGATGTACTGTTCCCAAATGTTCCATTTTGGGAATAGAGCGTCAGCTGAGTACGTTTGCATCCAATTCGCGAAACCTTCATTCAACCATAACCCATCCCACCATTGCATTGTTACAAGATTGCCAAACCATTGATGTGCGATTTCGTGAGTTACGACAGTCGCAACTAGCTGAAGCTGATCAACTGATGCTTTGTCTTTATCAATCAGCATTAGTACTTCTCTGTAGGTAATCAATCCCCAATTCTCCATAGCTCCAGCGCTAAAGTCAGGAATAGCAATCATATCAAGTTTTGGAAGAGGATATTTAATACCGAAATATTTATTATAAAATTCTAAACAATCGACTGCGACCTTCATCGCGAACTCCATTTGATTGATTCTATCCTTTCCTGGAACACACAAACATCTAATTAGAGTCCCGTCTGATGTCTGTCGCTGAATAAATTCAAATTTTCCCAAACAAAATGCCAACAGGTAAGTTGACATAACAGGTGAGGGTAAAAACTTAGTAAGTGTTTTATCATCAGAGAGTCTTTCACTTCTGCTGACAGGCATGTTTGAGATAGCCGTGAGACTCGAATCGTGGATCATGCTAACGGTAAAAACAGCTTTATGTGCAGGTTCATCCCAGCATGGATAACACCTTCTTGCATCAATAGCTTCTAACTGAGTAGTGGCCATGATTTGATCTTTTCCACTGTTATCTTTGTATGATGATCTGTAAAAACCTGCCATTTGATCGTTTAAAATTCCATCAAATTTAATCGTAAGTTGCGCCTTTCCTTTTGATAGTTTATTTGGTAAGGTTAGCTTTATGATGTTGTCTTTTTTATTTTCTTTGATTGACGTAATCTTTAATGTAGATCCACCTTGGGTTACGAACGTTTGTCGTTTTGAAAATTTAATTTCCTTGGCGTGGAATTCAATGCTGTTGGTAGACTTTAAAACATCCAACTCGATAACGACGTTCCCACCGAAGGTGAACTTCACCAAGTCAGGTTGTAAAGTAATATCATAATGGGTTGGGGTTATCGTATTCGGTAGCAACATTCTCTTCCGGGTTGGGAGAGTTAGCTGTCCTGCCGCAGGAGTAGATTTCAATCTCAGCTGTCTCACTAACACTTCCCGTCTTCCAACATTTCTCGCAACTGAATTCGCTTTTTCGAAATGTCCTCTTGCTGATTGAGTGTTGATCCGAACAGCCGAACGCAAAACAGGGCGGTATGCCCCTCTGAGAGCCAACATATTAATAAAGTATCTGATGAGGTTATTATATTTATTCTATTCCCTTCTCTTGTGAAAAACAATCAATTTAATCACCCAACACGTTGTGACGAAATATTATGGAGGGCCTTTACGCTTTGATTCTATAGCCCTGTGAATGAAATAGTAATTACAAAACAACATCACAGCAGGGTGTCAACTGGTAAGATGTAAACTGAAAAATGAGGCCGAAAGAAGAAGGAAATCAACACAAAATGGAAGATTTCTCTCTACTTTCCTGGCTGCCAATGTACAGCAACAAACGAGAGGTATTATCAAAGAATGAACAAAAAGTTTGTTGAATGATAAGACAACCAACCAGAGACTACAAAAAAAGGTTAGAAGCCGGGAGGCACCAGGAGTAGAATTTCTGAGGAAATTCTTTAAAAAAAAGTTAGCTGTTGGGCCATCTCCTCATAATATGTTTGTGAGATCACTTTTCCACACAAAAAAAAAAAAAAAAAGGAAATTATCGAAAAAATTATAATCTTTTTTTTCTTAAAAAAAATTTTTTTTTCCTCTCTCTCGCCATTGACCAAGCAAGGACTATAATCCCTTGCAAATCTCTAAACAGAAAGTAGCTTGAAGAAGGGATCAATTTACGAAGAGAAGAAAATCAGAGATAGTTTTAGGGGGGTAGGTAGTTAGCACAATTACAATGCACCACCAGGGGGAATGTTAAGGGTCAAAGCGACATCGCAATAGAGTACAGTACCAGAAGGTAGTCACTCACAGTAACAGACAGGGGTCAGTCTGAAATATGAAAAACAAGAAACGTGTTTATTGTTTAGTAACAAAATTAGTAAATAAACAAAAAAAAAAAAAAAATGTCAATTCTGAATTTCTGAACAAAGCGTTTGGGGAATAAATTGAAGGAGAGGATCTCACCAGACAGACAATCACAGAAATTGCTTCAAGTAATTCTTGTATTTTTTCAGCAACAGCTGTAAAACAGAAACTCTTGACTTACAATGCAACACCACCACTAGTTTAACATGAATTGACTCATGTAGTTTGAGAAATGATCAAGGATCCAGTTTATGTATACTCGGCGAGGAAACTATAAATTTCAACCCATCTAAGAAACACAAACAGCTAACTTGACTAAAGCAAATTGCACGAATACAAATAAAACGAGCAAAACAAAAAAAAAAAAAATCAGAAAAAACCTTAAAAAAAAAGATAAAAACGATGGTACAAGAGAGAAAACAAAACAAAAACAAAAAAAAAATTCAAATTCTAAAGTTTTTGAGGATACACTTTTTTTTTTTCTTTTCTTTTGAATTTAGTATTTGAAATTTCTTTATATAAAAATAATCTAAAATAACACGATTTTTGTTTCTTTTTTTTTTCTCTTTTTTTTTCTTTTAATATAAACAAAAACACAGAATACAAAAAAAAAGGGAAATATAAACAAACCGACGAACAACAATACCAGCGTCAAGTGATTCACAGAAGCGGAAACTCTGAACAATTAATTGACATTATTGTCCTTTAAAAGTGATGTACACGTAAATCTACTTCAACACTATGTCACTGTATAAGAACCTGGATTCCTTTATTTTGATTTCCAGCCCAGACACTAATACATTACTGTACGGTGAATAACAGAGCTAACTTGAAGGATACACAACAACATAATATTGCCGAGAAGGAGGAGCAATCTTCGTGGAACCCTATTCACGGGACTACAGTTAGAGAACCATCCAGATGGACGTGGCCCAAGTCCAAAGCAGCTTGCTTCGAAGGAGCAATAAGAGGATTTTGTGTTGCAGAACCTGACGACAGCGACGATCTCGACGATGCGGTTTCAGACGAGTTTGCTGTTGATGACCTTCCAGAAGGTGGATCAAGAGGAGGAACACCAGATTTCAAACACATCCAATTAAGAAAGAATCTCGGTAGTAGACGAGCAGCTGACGCAGCTCTATTAATTCGATTTGGGAAGTTAATCTTAACGTCGCATGTAACTCCGAGAGCAGCAGCTAACCAGGCAGTGAAATTATTACAATTTCTATCGAAGATGTTGTAGGTGTCGGTTGTCCATTGTCGATCAGATCCTTCTAAGATCCATTCAAGTTGCTCTTCTGATATACGTATTTTACCTAATTTAACAGAATACAGAAAGTCATCAGTTGCAGTACCCGGAACAACTGAAAAAACACCACTCTCTCCTGCTAAGTTGTCTCCTTTTCCAAAACTCCACTCTCTGCCGAATAACTCTAATCCGCTGTGGTAGATTCCAATTCCAATATTTTCTAACTTGTCATTTAACCGCCTTTCTACTAAGTCATAAATGTTTAATTTAATTTCTACTTCTGCCTTGTCTCCTGATTTTGGTTTTGGGGATCTTTTCACTCCAATTCGCCGGAGTTGTTTTATCATTTTTGTTGTAGTGAATGTGTCTCTCGATATCGCTCCCATCTTTTGAGAAATCCCTCCCTCCTGTTTAGAATAATAAGAGTTATTTTTAAATTAATTAACAAAACATTTTTAAAAAAAAAATGTCAAGAGAAATGTTTTCTCTTAACCTCAACCTGATATACACCTGATGTAATATCAGACAGGAGTGCTCGTTCTTCTTCAGGAAATGAATAGAGAGTTTCAGAACACAAGTCAATCAACGTTTTAATATCCATTTTATCACACTCAGTCTTACACTGGTAGAATGTAAGTAGTAAAGATGCTGCTTGTGAAGGAGAGACATCGACTAAAGCATTCTCATTGCGTAAAAAAGTTTGATACAATAGTGGTGATAGAAATGCCGCACCTGGTGTTTGACGTATAAAGTCACACAGAGACTTTGTGTTTGAAAGAGAACCGGCATCGAAATTTTTCAAATTATTCCTCACAGACATCATGAGATAGCTTAGCCCGACTGCTTGCGATTGGATGATTGGATGAGAAATCGTATCAGAGTTCAACAGTTCAAGATAACCCTCAATAAGTATACAAAGAGACTGCACGTCAGACACAAAATTCGAATTAAAAATATGACCAGAAAACCCTGCCCAGATGTTGCTGTGGCTTGCTATTCGAAAATACAACGCCCAAACTCTAAATGCAATTTGTTGGGTTGCGATATCTTTAAAACGAACAATAAATAATGGAGTTATCAGTCCGTATATAATAGCATTCGACAACATGTTGGCAGCACGTTGACTTTTAGGAACTGAGGACACCACATCTTTATTAACTGAATACAACACCCCACTTAGATGCTCTTCCAGATCCTTGATACACAACTGATACGCTCTTTCCTTACCTGTTGGTATATGAAGTGTTATTATGTTATTGATATCAGCGAATATTCTCCAATCTATGACTCCCATTGAGCGCAAATACCCCCCTGATTTAATCCATTTTTTACAAGATTGCATGTCGGATTTGTTTCTACCAACCAATGAAAGTTTTTCTTTTATACTTGACAAAGCATTTCGAAGTTGATCACAGCAGGTTTGGGTAACAAACGAACGATTGGTAGAAAGTACTCTGATGATACTTATAAATTCATTATCCGTTATGGTGGGTACTATGGCTGCTTGCAATGCAGTACTCAACCACCAAAACTGTTCCTTTGCCAATATCAGCCGAAGGATAATTGCGATATCGACTTTCGGAGGAGATGTTTTTTCATTCTCTTGATCCCAATCGTTGTATGTGTTAACAACAGTTTTGACTCCCAATTGATTTAAGACGTTAGCCACTTCAGAGTCCGATGATGGGACTACCCCAAGTTGTTTAGATAAATATGTATTGTTTGTAGTTTCTGTTGATGTTGTCTGTTGCAGGACAGATTGCATTCTATCGAGTGTGTGTTGCCTTTCGATAATTCCTTTAAAAAACTGATGAAGTTCTGATTGTAGTTCTTGTTTCTCAAATAACAATAACAATTCCGCAGTGATAACAAATATTTCTTTATCTCCCTTTGAAAAAATTCCCTCAGATTTAGGACGAGCAGCTTCAATCATCAGTTTACTTTGAATTTCTGATGACAATATTCGCATTTCAGGTCCTGAAAGAGAAAGATTATTTCGAACTCTCAAACAACTTAAAACACTTTTAGCTTCATTAATTGTAAGCGAGTTGGGTGAATTCGATATTTCAGTAATTATATTACGCAGTCTTGACTTTATCGATAATTTTATTTTATCAGTTTGAGGCAGATCGAATAGTATGTAGTTATGGGTCGATGCCATCTTCTCCAATATTCTGAAAAAGAATCCAATGCTAAACTTGTCTAAGGATCTCACTACAGGATAACACAATTCTCTCTTAATCATGTCAGAGCTAAATGACACGATTGATAAAATATATATTTCAGTTAGTACAGAACTACTGCCTTTGTTCGTCTCGTGAACTAATATATCAACGCAGTTCTGAACAGTATTTGTGTTTACTTCCCCGAGTAAGGCACCATGCAGGTACAACTTTAGTAACTTAAGTATAGCTGGAGCTTCAAGTTTGACTCTATAGTGTTGTACGATCTCGTCGATGTCGTTACGAATCCAGGTTGGATGAATTTCTAAATCAACCAATTCTTGAACCACTACTAAAAAACGTCTAATTTTACCCTCTGACAGTGCCTCTGGAGGTTTTAATCTGCATGGCTCTAACCGATGTAAAGATGGATAGAGGAAGCTTCTTGCTGCACTTTTACCTTTTGATTTTCTAATATATCCCGTTATAAAACAAATTCTAGCCGGCTTAACCAAATCATCTAATGGAGTGTGGCTCACTATTATATCCGCAACGCGTTGGTCGTATGTGCCCCAGCCGCTGAGTCCAATTATGATTTCCATACGCAAACATTTCGACATAATTGTCTTCGATGGGTGATCATTGTCAGTTCGTAGTACTTGTTCTATAACATCACTTTCCAGTTTGGTATTTTTTATTCTCAATTTACTGCAACAGATTACCAAATTTGAAAGTTGTTTTGGTCGTAGAGTTTTTACACATTCACTTTCAACCAAAACAGGTGTTATAAAATTTAAAAAGTTTTCTTTAATTAAACTTACTTGAGCAAATTTAACCAAAACGGAAACCATACTGGGATGACTCATTGACAATGCCCGCATTTTTCCACCTGCAATTATTTCATCTCCCAACAGTTCAACGTCTCTTCTTGTCACGCGACTGAAAGGAAGAACAAGTCGATGCATTTCCTTTTAAAATGTTATCTCAAAATAAACAACAACAACGAATCCTCACACTGATTAAATATTTCTATCGCGTCAAAAATGTTAACCAAATTATGATTCCTCCATGAATATCGTAAGAAGGCTAACTAATAAAACCATAAGCCTTGGGAAACTAAAACTAAGGTATAATTGCAAAACTATTCAACTCATTTTGTAGATATACTCCTGTTGTGAATTGATCGTATCACAAAAAACAGAATTCAACTTCCAAAAAGAGGAAATGCTTGGAGTTTGCGAACGCTGAAGTTCTCCATCCGGCAACTCAGGCAGTTAAGGAAGACAAAACCAAAAATATAAAAAAACGTAATGAAACAGATATACAATAACAAGTTATTTTTTTTTTTTTTTTTTCTTTTTTAAAATTATTTTTAAATAATTGAGTAGAGCAAAACTCACACAACAGATAAAATGACAACAACAGGTCCTCAAATAAACCTACTCATCGACATCATTGACATTAGATTAGAGTATTGCTTACTATGAATGAGAGACACATGATCGATATGCTTGTCTATTTCGTTGATGTGAACCCTGTCGAATTGGACCCATCAGTTTAGTACCATCGCGGTTGTCAGTCGCATCACGATACTGTGATGTGTTGTCTTGGGTATCATTCCAGGTGGTCGTCCGCGGCTGGTTACCCCGCAAAGCATTTTCAAGTATTTTATTTTTTTCTTGCTCTCCAGCAAGTTGGGTTCGCAATTCATTTAGATTACTGCGCATCAATGATGAGACAGAACTTATTTCTGAACAAGTTCTCTCATGTTGAGACTGTAAGGAGTGGAGCTCTTCTTCCAGAAGTTCCTTGTCGTCGGCGAGTTGATTTAGATTTGTTCTCATCGCAGATATAGTCGCATCCTTACCACTAATTATTCTTCTGAGATGATTTACTTCTTCTTGCAGTGATGCAGGAGAATAATTGCTTTCACGAACATGATCTCTTGACCTGGATCGAGATTTCGTGGATGTTGTATGTCGTTGTCTTCCAGAGTCTCTCCCTCGTTCTCTCGTCATTGTACTCAGTGGAGAATGAATTTTATGCTTATCGGGTCTGCTATAAACATCAAACGAGGCTTGGGGTATTATTCTGGGATTCTTCTCTAAACCAGCACCTCCTCCACCTCCAGTTCGACAGTACAGTCTGTCTCTCATGTTGCTCACTGAAAATATAATTTTACATAAAAAAACATGATCTCTAACTTGCATCACAAGAACTTGGCTGCTATATAGATGAAATAAGTAAGTTGTTTAACCGAACAAACTGAGTACATCCACAGAGACTTTCCATTAAAATAGCTATCCTTATCAGGTCTTTAACTTCACAGGAAGTATTCTATATAATAGCTTTAGTTTTTTTGTCTTAAATGTAACTGGTTTCAGGACATAGAATAATAACAACGATGTTGATTCAGGTTGAGGCTTACCTGTCCAGTAAATGATGCCGCATCGCTCACGATGTGAGCCGCATCGGGTTCGTAGGCGACGCAAATCCTATGCGACTTTAATAAAATAAAAAAAAAGAAAATTGTCAGCATATGCGATGTTAGCTTCGTAAAAAGAAGGCACACTATTATAAATATTCTTCGTGACGATAATAAATAAAAATGAGGAGAATAATAATATACGTTTGCATAATATATCAACTGGCAAAAAGGAAAAGAAAATATGAAATAAGTTCAACACAATAATGTTGAAGACAATTTTAGAGAAATTCATCTTTTAATTTGATAGATCCAAAAATACCAGAAAGCTGGACAACCTAAACACCAGTCTTAGTAGTTGTCTCTGGCGTACGGTCTTGGGTCACCTCCTCCTGGGGCAGTGACGTTGATCGCCTTCTCTCTTCCCATGTGGTCAGTCTCAACATCGAACTCAACATCCTGCTGCTCAGCAAGAGATCTGAATCCCTGTTTTTTTGATTTAGTTTGTTGTTGTTATAGCCTTCATTTGATCAACGGAGAGTTACGTTAGAGTGAAGTATACTTGACTCGCACATCCTCACTCACAGCAAGACATACCTGCATCTTAATAGCAGACTGGTGAACGAAAACCTCACCATCGTTGTCCGAACGCTGAATGAATCCAAATCCCTTGTTGTCGAGCCATCTGACAACCTTTCCGGTGTTGGTACCGAGGGTGAATCTAGTAAGACGGAACATTGTTGTAAGTAAACGAGAGGGGTCTGAGGTCTGAGGAAACTACTTAATAACTAGAAACACGTTAAGTTAGAAATAGGTGTCATCTCAGCAAAGATGTATCCTACGAAATAATGATTAGCTCTCATGTAATTACATTACTTTAGAGCTTTTTATAGTACCACACATTGAAAGGGAATAAATAGATTTCAATATAACAGTTCGACCACTTAAATAACTGAAATTTTGATAAACTAAAGAATATTGCGAATATTCCCTTCATCACAAAAAGGTTATGCAGCTACTCAGATGCAGAACCTTAGTAGTTGTCTCTGGCGTACGGTCTTGGGTCACCTCCTCCTGGGGCAGTGACGTTGATCGCCTTCTCTCTTCCCATGTGGTCAGACTCAACATCGAACTCAACATCCTGCTGCTCAGCAAGAGATCTGAATCCCTGTTTTTTTTGATTTTGTATTGAAAGCATTCCGACTTCACTCATCCTCAAAAAGAAGTATTATTATTCACAAAAAGAAAAGACTAACACACCTGCATCTTAATAGCAGTCTGGTGAACGAAAACCTCACCATCGTTGTCCGAACGCTGAATGAATCCAAATCCCTTGTTGTCGAGCCATCTGACAACCTTTCCGGTGTTGGTACCGAGGGTGAATCTAGTAAGACGGAACATTGTTATAAAGGACTAAGAATATCTGGAGAGGATATTAAATTGATACTTTATTGAGGATTAATAATCAAGGTGAAATACCATACATAGTTAACAAGTATAGTGATAGAAAAGGAGTTATAAAGATCTCTGAACCGCTAACCGTTTGCCGGAAGGACATTCCAAACCTGTGATTAAACTAATCCCCAAGAACCACCCTAGTCGTTGTAATTGGGTGGAACACCCTTACGGCTTGGTGGTTAGTAAGCTAATGCTTCCCCCTTTATGAACATTTTTGCTTTTTTGCAGTCGCTGAGATCCATTTGACCCGTAAAAAGTCGAAGGTGAATTCAAAAGCACTTAAAGCAGACTTACTCACTCAACTATTCCTCATGTCTTTATCCCTGCTTAGATAAGGTGAATAATGAAACAATGTGAAGTATATTTTATATAAGTTTTGCTCACAATATCGATGACTTTGTCGTAGAACTGCTGTGAGGCACCACGTTTCGGAACCGACGGCCGAAAGTGCCAATTTAGTACAATGAAAATGATATTTAAATTCTTATCTTGATAGGTGCCCAACAATACACAATAAGATTATCACGAAGTCATTTAGTAGTTGTCTCTGGCGTACGGTCTTGGGTCACCTCCTCCTGGGGCAGTGACGTTGATCGCCTTCTCTCTTCCCATGTGGTCAGTCTCAACATCGAACTCAACATCCTGCTGCTCAGCAAGAGATCTGAATCCCTGTTTTTTTCATATAGTTTGTTGTTGTTATAGCCTTCATTTGATCAACGGAGCGTTACGCTAGAGTGAAGTATACTTGACTCGCACATCCTCACTCACAGCAAGACATACCTGCATCTTAACAGCAGTCTGGTGAACGAAAACCTCACCATCGTTGTCCGAACGCTGAATGAATCCAAATCCCTTGTTGTCGAGCCATCTGACAACCTTTCCGGTGTTGGTACCGAGGGTGAATCTAGTAAGACGGAACATTGTTATAAAGGACTAAGAATATCTGGAGAGGATATTAATAATTAATTTAAAACGTCTTGCTTACAACATTGAGGAAATTAACCAGTAAGGTCAAAAAAACCAGACTACCTCAAAAACAGTACTTGGTTGAAGTGATTTTACTCACAAGAAGAGAAAAGGAAGAAAGAACAGAAGACATACAACAATTCTTATTCAAAATAAGTTCATAAGGGAAAGGTGAATAAAAAAAGGGGGGTGGGGGGAAAAGAGAGTGAGTGAGAGATTTAATTTTGCTGTTGTTGTGCCATTTCCTTTCCCCTTTGAGACAATTATTAAGTCCCTCAAACCACACAAACTCACATCAACAGAATACCTAACCGTGAAGACTTCAACCATACGATATCTTTATGAATAAGGCTAGGGATGCACAACGATAAGTCAAACTCAACTAACATTACGCGCTTTAAATAAGATCGTTAGCATTGCAACAGAAAACACAAATGCGATCCCCGAAAAAGATATTTTGTTTATCAGTCTCTTGACATGATGTTTCTCAGTAGTAAATCAGAGTCTTTCCTTTCGAGCACCGTTTCAAACCAGACGTAGGGAATTCACAAAAGGTGATCCCTAGAAGTACAAGCTTCAGTCTAAAACATAAAACTAAAAAAGAAACCTGAATAGAGATGTTGCATATGTTCAAAAAAAATAGAATATCCATAATAAATTAGCTATCCGTTAGTACAAAAGCTGTTGCCAAAATTCAAAACGGAAAAAAACAACTAAAAAAAAAAACAAAAAAAAAAAAACAGTCATCTTTATAACAAAGAACAAGAACTTACAAAACACAGTAGTTTCATAATAAGAAATACCAGCCTATCAATGATTGAAGTAGTAAATATGACAATGAAAACAGCGTGAAATACAAGTCCCTTGTTTTTGGCCTTCACCAGTAAAGACTACATTATAAATCGAGTAGTAAAGTAGTTATTTGAATAATCATATCAATCAAATAATCGTAAAGACAACAAACAGATAATGACTTGGGTTGGGGTTGGGTTGGGTTTCAGTCCCTTAAAGCAATGAATATTTCTTCGGACCATTCCCCTTACCCGACCCTTTTCAGTGAAGCCTATTCATAGCGTTTGCCTAAATTAGGATATTGATGGAAAGTACAGTCATTCTTCCTAACCTATCCAGGTAATTGATTAGACTGTAATATAGTAGAGAGAAAGGTAAAAATCCTTCGGAGGGAAAAAAAAAAAAACCAATTCCCAAACAAGCACAAAGATTACAAAATACACACGAAACCGAGTAAACGGTTACTACGCTCAAAAAAAGAAATAATTAAAAAAAAAAAAAAAAAAAAAAAAACGATAATCCGTATGAACCGCATAAAAATATTTCAAAAACGAAAAAAGAATATCAAAATTGGTATGCAAAAATAAGATGTTTTTTTTTTTTTTTTTCGGCCTGAATTTCAAAGAAAGATATTCTCACCTTTCTGTGAACTAAACTCATGCTGTAGATAATGCAAAGACGGGTGTCTGCTTATTAAGTTCAAGAAAAAAAACCAACAACACTTTTCCCCCACATAACACAATACATCAAGTCCTCTCCGCAGGTTAACTGTGGAAAACTCAACACAGATTTACTATGTATGTGTGTTGTGTTGTATGATTATTTATTTATTTTTAATATGTTTCCCCCCCCCCCCTCAATTCAAAACATTTAACCACAGCGTTTGGTGCCACAGCTAATGATTTTAAAAAAAAATAAGAAAAGGAAATAAAATACATATCGGATTCTTTTCTAATAGGATTTTTTTTTTTTTTTTTTTTTTTTTTTTTTTTTTTGTACCGAACGCAAAAAAAACAAATAAAAACAAAAAAAGTGTAAGTAAGAAAAAAAAAAGTAGTTGGGCACCAAAAAACTGACAGGAGCAAAATAATTTAAATTAAGAAAACAAAATAGATCGCAATAATGATTTGAAATACTTAAACAGGTTGCCCTGCTTTTTTTTTTTTTTTTTTTCTTGATGTACATGCGTAAAATTAGTCTTGCCAGAAGCGGGAATACTTTTGTATTGTTCTCTGAAGACTTGACTGTAACCTTTTAGAAAGATATAGTCTTTATGGGATAAATTATCACACATGCACGCCTTCTTAGCAAACTAACTCCTTTTTTTTTTTTTTTTTTTTTTTTTTTTTTTTTCTTAAAAACAGAAAGATAACGAAAGGCAAAACATTGCATCATCGAAAATTGATTCGCTGCTACACATTTTATTTATCTACTAATCCTGGGGAGCCAAAAAAAAAAACCAGAAAAAGCTCAACATAAAATAAAAAAAAAACAAAAAAAAAAAGGAAAGGAAAAAACTACAGTCGCAAACACCACAAGGATCGTTGGAAGAAAGATTGAAAGAAAAAAAAGTCTTTGTTGTAATCAACTTGTCAATCAAAAGAAAAAAGAAATTTTTAAGGAGAATTCGAAGGATAATAAAAAAAAAGGAAGGAAACCAACAGGGCAGACATGAAGAACAAAAAACAGAATTAGAGCGTCGGATTTATCGTCGACATGATTCCTTCTAACATCGAAGCAGCTGTGAATTTGGAAACGACAATTTTTCTATTCCCTTCCTCAAACAACCCTATAAAGTCTTTGTTTTGTTTATATTTGTTGGTGGTGGCAACTTTGAACAAGAACCGATATTCTCAGACGACGTCAGACTGCCGCACACAATTACCCAAGAAGAACTGGTTAGAGTTAGTCGATGTTTCACAAAGTATTCAGAAACGGAAAACGTAAAAAAAAACCAAAAAAAAAAAGAGAGCAGTTCAGCCTTCGATTCCATTCATTACCACAAACACTAGAGGGCAGTGATGCTAGGAGTTAGTACCTGAAATCTTTCGAATGCCAGGGAAAGATATAAGTTTTGCGGGTTTGCGGTCTTCACAACTGTGAAAAAGAATATCACCAGAACGTGAGACATCTCAGCAAAGAATGGTTTTTGCTAAAGATTATTTTGGTTTTGTGAGAGCTGAGTGTGCATTCCACCTCAAAAACCTAAAGCCATTATAAGGTACCTTTTATGCTAAAAAAAGAGTAGCTTGGCATTGCTTTTCTCATATTTTGTAATTAATAATTACCTGAATCACAACTCGCAGCAACTATTACTTGTTTGCACAAAGTAAAAAAAAGGACTGAGCAAAAAAACAAACAAACAAAAACGCAATAAAAATATTAGATTCCCTGAAAAATTGGATGAAACAGAAAAAAAAAAACTGAACTTAACTATTTTTTTTTGAATCATCACTCGTATCTCTGTTAATTACAATGTACCGCAAAAGAGAAAAATATTCCCGTCAGGGAAACACTCTTGCGAACAACAGGAAGAGTACATCTCTTTTTTTTTTTCCTATTATACGGTATGAATAATAAACTGAGAGGCACTCGCTAAAGTAGGAAGGGAGGAAGTTAATTTGCAAAAAAAAGGTTGAAAGAAATTTGGAAAAAAAGAACGAAAAACAAAAAAAACATAATAAAAAACTAGTACAAAGGTTACCAAGTTTTATATTGAAGCAGGGATAGCAAAACTACTGTTCTTTCTGTTATTCGCATCTCGCCGTCTGATGCCTTTTTGTTGTTTTTTTTACTCAAACTTTTAAATGAGTGAGCAGAGTGAAATCTTTACAGCTGTACGAAGCTGCTATCAGCTGTTAAAGATTGCGTTAGTTCTTGTGGAAAATCTGAAATTGGTTTTAAAATGTTAAAATTCACAGAATTTCTTGTCACTAAAGGATCCAAACCGTCACTTCCGTTACTAAAGTCAACATCAGCAGGTGTCGGGAAATCAGTTGTTTTGAGAGGTTCCAATTGTTTCTGTTGATCTTCAACTTGACTATCGAGTAACCAATCACCGTCATTCAGATCTTCCGGCTCTAATAGTTGGTTGAATTTAGGAGCGTTACTAAAATATTTAAGCTCCGCGTGAGGCTGAATTAGAATTTCTTGAACGTGGTATCCACTCTTGCCAGTAAATAAGATGGAAAATGAAGGACCATCAGTTGGAAAATCCGCAACATCGACTTTAACCCCAGCTCCGTGAGTTTTAATGAAGAAATCATCGCTTATTAATACTTCATCACGAGATAGAAATTGAAACATGCCTCTAAAGAATCCGGGAACCGCCTTACCAGATAATTGATACACCCTTACTGAAGCAATGTCTATTGAAGGGATGTCGATGTAGTCGCCTACAACAGCTCCAGGAAATCGACTTGACTCTTTGACTGTTGAGCTGTCGACTAACAAACCAAGTAGTTTTCTTGGTAATTTTTGTGGAAAATATGTAGGTTGACAAAAGAAGTCTTCTGGTGGTTTTACCCATAAATATTTTCTTCTAAAAAAGAAATTATAAATTGGATGACGAAGTGAAAACAAAGCAATCAGCAATCCAAGCATACCAGTGACCGTACCATAATCTTCAATCCATTTAAGCAGCTGATCCATGAAGGACATGCTTACGCTAATTCTGATACTAACACGCAATGTTCCTTCATGACCGTCGCTTATTAAGAATTGAGGTGTGTATGAGCCTTCATCTTCAGGTTCTGGACTTCCTTGAATAACACCGTTGTTTAACTTCATCCATGATATGGGAGATTCACTGTCATCAGTCACGATGATGTCATCACCGTCTGGATCAGACAAGTGTGATGAAATATTTACAAATAGAGAACTTCCTGATCTTAAACTAATAGCGTCAATTGTTGTTAACTGAATTGGATTGCTATTTGATAAAATATTAATATCAATAGAAACCTCCGTCGTGTTAAAACTATCTGATACTAATAAAGTTATTGAAAATGTACCATTCACATCACCAGGTTGAACCCTCAATAATTGCAATTCTTCTGAATAATGCATCCAATCTTCTTGACCTTCCATTTTATATGATATAGGGTCAGACTCAGGATCTATAAAATCGATATTTAAAGGATACCTGCAGGAGTGTTTGCTTATACAAGTGTAGTTTAAACTGTCAATAAGGTTTCGTGGTAGTGGTGCTATGTTTGGATGTATAGTTATGTATAGGATTATCGATCGTTGTTTGTATCCATCAGATCCAATAATCTCAACAGCGTACTCTTTACTGCGTGATGAATCTGATAGACTGGCTGTTCCAAAAAGTTTTTGTTTTTCAGTATCAAATGAGAGCCAATCTGCATTCGTTGTATTCGCTTTTACAATAACCACATCACCATCAGGATCTCTAAAGAGAGTTGGTAAAGGATAATTTAAAACAAATTTATCTCTCACGGCAGTTTTTAAAGTTTTATTTCCATATAATTCCGGAGCCCTATTCTCTTTGAAGTACGTCGGAGGGACTTCTTCTTCTAAATCAAAATTTATGTCATCTCTTAACGCAACTAAGAAATTAGATTGACTTGTATTGCCATTTGGTGAATATCGAACCCTTCTAAGCATGCTGTTAACACCAACAGAGCTTCCCATGCATTCAATTGAGTTAGTTGGATAACTACAAAACAGACCTGGAAACGTTTCCGGAACAAATTCAACTGAAGATCCACTACCAGGATAACTAACATAAGTAATAAATATTCTTATAGTTGGAGCTGGGCTTGTTATCGATGCATACGGTGGTGTTGTATCATTGTGTCTCACTATGAACAAACTTCTTTCAACAGGAATTCTTAAAATATGAACATCATCATTAGTGTACGAAGAAAGTTCAATCTGCAACGATACGTAGACTCGTAGTATTAGATTAGTTCCGGTGTACTCCTTCGGAGCGCTGAATTGAAAAACGTTAGGGCTCATTTCCTGAACCCAAAAAGGTAAATCACGAGATTTCTGTGGAAGGAATCGAGTGACTTCCTCAACTCTAACCACGGTAACTTTACATCTGGATAAGAACAGAGAATTCATTGAGAAACATGCACTTCCAAATCGAAGTTGTTTTGCTTCACCAACAGTAAGACTTGGACTTGTGTCAGATTTGTTCTCACCATTGTGATAATACGTTAATACTGGTTGAGAATATGCGACCCCTTCAACAGAAGTAGCATCCTTTCCAATCGAGATATACCCTCCCCAGTATCCAGGTTTTTCAGGCAACATTGCTAATGCTGGTGATGGATAACTGTTTACAGTGTAGGCTTCATAGGGACCAGTTGAAGCTGGAACAGGAACCATGATATCTGTGATGTCGTACATTTCTATTTTCCCAATATCATTGAATACTATTAGTGTATTCCCAACAGACATAATCTTCCAACAAGATTGATATAATCCTTCAGGAAATATCTTTGATAGAGACCCTGGTCTGTAGTGATATCCAATAAGAGAATCATATCCACATCCGAATATATATTCTTCACCGTCTCTAACAATTGTTAAAGCATCTGCGAAAGTATATCTAATCGGAGTGTATTCACCTGTTACTAAGTGTACTATTCCTAGTTGAGTAGAATCAGATTTTATGTAAGCAGGATATAGTTTTAATGGTTCTACAAAGGTTGATCCAAAGCCAACAACAGGAGATGCTCGTTCCCTACTAACGGTTACCTTACCAGTGCTTAGCCCACGAGTTGTTATGAAGTTTCCTTCATGGATTGGGTTAATATTATCCACACAAACAGTAACATCATCTATAACGTGAGGCATGCAATACGAATGTCCTGAACAAGTTGCATATTTTCTCACACCACTTCCAATACCTCTGAAATCCATTCGTATGGTTGTCGGACACCATCCAGAAATGATCTCCGGAAATGGCAGAATCGACTTTTCTACAATAACTCTGTCAGCATCACCACCAAGTACAGATGACCCAACTCTATGTAGAATCATATAATTATCATCAGTTAGAGAGACTCCTATAATTCCTCCTTTATCAGTTGGGAATACGGATACTAGATTAGTATTATTGCTGTGTACCTCTAGTCTGACGGCTAAGCTGCAAGCACGTACAGCGATTCTAACATCTCCGTGTGGACCTGGACCAAGACTGCTACCTGTACACATGTCTCCAATTAATATAAAAACACCATTTGTCATTGGATCTCTGCTAGCGAATCTGGTTGGAGGTCCCATTGATGGATAGGCTGCACTGAAATTTAATGAAAGAGAAAGAGATCCCATTGAATCTCTGCGGAATATATTTACTTGGGTTGAAGTGTATCGGCTTTCAATTTCACCGAACAATCGTAAATGGTCGATTCCAAAGACTCCCATGTACCTAAAAACCACGTCAATGTTTGTTGGTGATACAACGTCACATTTTTGAGAAAGATGATATAAATAATAATCTGATGTTACTAACGATCCTGACGCGTAGTGTATCGAGTTTGTACCAGTTCTGACAAATCTCATTACTGAACCCATTTTGTGAGGTCCTACCTCTTCAGTGATGAATGCGTATCCACCATCTTCGTATCTCTTATCAGAATTACTACATAAAACTACCCGTTGTGTAGCTGTAACGGTAATGCCATACATTGGTAAATACTTCTTTTTAATGTTCTGAGGATCAGATAAGTTGTACATAAATAAACTATCACTGTTTATGACGTAAAGTGTTTCATCTATTCCGCTTACTCCATTACCAGCAGGGACAGACATCAAAGCTACTTGAGTTATGGTATCGGTTTGTTGTCTGAATATTATTACTGCACCACGACCATGAGTTATCGTTATCAGTGTATCTCCAAATACATTGTCAGTTCGACTTATAAAATGCATTGTCGCAATTGAAGCTGCCGCCCGACTTATAAAATTCCCAGCACTAGACATATTGAAATCGTTTGATGAAAGTGATATCCCGGTACTCAAATCAACAGAATACAACTTACCGGTCCATTCTCCTTCCCACTGCTTTGAAAATGCTTCTTCTGGTTCATAGATTCCAACATCAATAAAAGCTCTCTCTGAATAAATAAACAATCCCATTTGAGTAGATGAGTTCACAGTGTGGATAGAACAGTTAAAAGATACGTCTGTGAAAAGAGTTGTCGAAGGTGTTTTTATAGCGACTGAGCAGATTCCAGATGTGTTACTGTATAGTAAAGAGTAGACCTCACTGTTGTGAAGGGTTCCAATCTCTGGGTCAACTAGAGTTTTGTTGGTTGTTCCGAATTGTATAAAACTGCCGTCAGTTGCAAGAAGTGGAATTGAATCAAGAAACTGTGTAGTTCGATCCTCGGCGAAACACTCTCTATTGTTCATATTCGGGTCTTTCCATAAATTTGTTATCGGATACGTTCCATACGCAAAAACTCCAACATCCGAACAAATATACAATCGTCCTCCAAAAGCCATACCAATTACTGTGTAATCTCCCGGTGGAAGTTGAATTTGACGGACATGAATAGGATTTTTATTGACTGATATGTCAAACAAATGAAGAAACGCCCTATCATCAATAATCCATAACTGATTACCTTCCGCATAGATACCTTGAACAGAACTTCCATCGGGTATAACTATGTTTTTTATCATCATCTCTGAAGGCGACGACATCATTAAACAACTACAATAAACAGTGCTCCCAACACTGACTATTCTGGGTTGAGGTGGTATTGAATTACAAACATCAATTTCGGAATACACTGTTGATAATGATCCATCAGCATTTGATAATTTTATTTCTCTGATATAAGTCCCAATCATGTAGTACAAAACTCCTTCAGATATGGTTATATCAAAAACAGTACTGTGAACACCTGCTGACGGTGGAGTATAAAATGATGAAACGCCAGTTAATTGATTCCAAATAATTATTTTATCAGTACATGCGCCATAAATGTAATCTCCATATGAGACAAGTCTATTACATGTGTTGGTTCCAGTTGGAATATCAAACAAAACTTCTAAGTCATCAGTCTGTTGGTATTTCGTTATATTATCGCCAACAGTGAAGAGAAACCCATCAGACGTTACTGTGGTTGCTGTAAGTCCGGGTTGTGGTCTGATACCACCTCCCTGAATACCCAAATTCTGTCTCGTCGCTTCAATTTTTCGAATATCTAACGAAACAATAGCAGTACTGTGTAATGTATAGATCAAGTCATTAGTTGGATCAACAGCCAATCCAAACAAACCTCCCTGTGAATAAAAACCGTGGAGGAAACTAACATCAGTGACTGCCACAGCCAACAGCTGTATAGTTGTTATCCACAACATTAAATCATTTACTGTGTGTCTGAGAGTGATGGTTTGACATTAATAAGAATTATTTTAATAAGGAAAACATAAACATTAAACTCATAGAGTGAACCTAGTGAGATAGAATTATTATTATAAAAAAAGTAAGAATATAATAATCGTTGTGTTTTGATTTCATTTAATTATTTGCACGCATCTCAGCAGAGATTACAGATTACAAAAGAAAAAATAAAAATTTAAAAAAAAAATTCCCCTAAATATTGATTCTACGGACACTCAAAAATATAAAATAAAATAATTTAACAATTGCAAACAATGTTTTGTTAAAGTAATAATAATCAGATTTTTACTACCGGGAGGGTTTCATAAAGATTCCTCTTATAAAAATTTACTTTCCATAGGCCATAAATTTAGTAGTTGTCTCTGGCGTACGGTCTTGGGTCACCTCCTCCTGGGGCAGTGACGTTGATCGCCTTCTCTCTTCCCATGTGGTCAGACTCAACATCGAACTCAACATCCTGCTGCTCAGCAAGAGATCTGAATCCCTGTTTTTTTTGATTTTGTATTGAAAGCATTCCGACTTCACTCATCCTCAAAAAGAAGTATTATTATTCACAAAAAGAAAAGACTAACACACCTGCATCTTAATAGCAGTCTGGTGAACGAAAACCTCACCATCGTTGTCCGAACGCTGAATGAATCCAAATCCCTTGTTGTCGAGCCATCTGACAACCTTTCCGGTGTTGGTACCGAGGGTGAATCTAGTAAGACGGAACATTGTTATAAAGGACTAAGAATATCTGAAAAGAGAAAATATTTTTAAAAAAAAAAAAAAACAAGCTGAAATATTTTTTTTGACCCGACTCATCAGAGTAATCAAGGTATGGTGATGTATCGCTAAATTTTTTTTTTTTTGATAACAACAAAAAAAATAGGTTATTGGAATACAATTAAAAACAGAACAAGAGGAATACCGCGCAATGACGGAAAGCTCTAAGTTGTACATTCTTCAATTGGCTGATATAAGATTCCGATTCACATCTGATGCAAGTGAAACAATCTCAATCAATGTCAACTAAGTAAGCCAAGAGCCAAGTTGGGCAGGGAAAAAACAGAAAGAAAAACAGAGAGGGAAAAAAAAAAGATTTTGATCACTTTTTCTTCCAGAAGAGCTTACTCAATTGTTCCGATGAATAATTACTTTTCCACTATTTGCTTTAATTTATTTAGTCGCGATTATTTTTTTTTTTCACGCAGGTAAAGGCCTACGGCCTTAGTGCGTTTACGCAGGCTTCTTTAAATGATTTTACAACAGGGCGTTGTAATAGAAAAATGCTCAACTGTTTTCATTTGGTACTAAGCAATGCGAGGCACTACTACGAAGTAATTAATTGCTTAGTAGTTGTCTCTGGCGTACGGTCTTGGGTCACCTCCTCCTGGGGCAGTGACGTTGATCGCCTTCTCTCTTCCCATGTGGTCAGTCTCAACATCGAACTCAACATCCTGCTGCTCAGCAAGAGATCTGAATCCCTGTTTTTTTGATTTAGTTTGTTGACTTTGTAGTCCTCATTTAATCAATGGGGAATTACGTGAGTGAAAAATACTTGACTCGCACATCCTCACTCACAGCAAGACATACCTGCATCTTAATAGCAGACTGGTGAACGAAAACCTCACCATCGTTGTCCGAACGCTGAATGAATCCAAATCCCTTGTTGTCGAGCCATCTGACAACCTTTCCGGTGTTGGTACCGAGGGTGAATCTAGTAAGACGGAACATTGTTATAAAGGGTGAAAAGATTTATCTGAAAAAAGAATAAAATAGTTAAATAAAAAAATGTTTCTTTTAAACAACAGCATTCCACAGAACAAGACAGCCCAATCAACAACAGTAATTTATGTCTGGAAAAGAAATTAACTATTTCATCTTATAAATCATAATTAAAATAAATTCCCATACAGAACCAGTTGTAACCTTACCAACACCCGTCGCCTCTTTTTCTTTGTAGTGTCAGCTCTACGAGCTGGGGGTGGAGTAAGACTCTCTGATTGATACTTCTTACCTGATAATCATTAGAATATATGCGACCAATGGGCTTTCTGGTAAAGCTCTCCCAGCATCCCAACCGCTTAATGCTTCTTGTTTTACAGAAGAAAACACACTTTAAAATAGAGAGAAGGATAAAATACTAAATTAACTAATAGTTGTCTCTAGCGTACGGTCTTGGGTCTCCACCTCCTGGGGCAGTGACGTTGATCGCCTTCTCTCTTCCCATGTGGTCAGTCTCAACATCGAACTCAACATCCTGCTGCTCAGCAAGAGATCTGAATCCCTGTTTTTGTAGTGAAATAAACGGAAGTTTTTTATCAGGTTGCGTACAGACATTACAAATGATTCGAAGTAAGGCAACACATCAGACGGCTCTTCCTAAATAAGGTGTTTTACATCAAAGGTCGATCAGAGTTGGATTGTTCGAATATAATTCATCATTTGGTGAGGAGAGAATCACATGAGTGAATCAAAGGAAGAAATCAAAGAAGGAGATTGCTAATAACTTGCTGCCAACAAAGACAGAATAAAAGAACAACATCAGACGGCTCTTCCTAAATAAGGTGTTTTACATCAAAGGTCGATCAGAGTTGGATTGTTCGAATATAATTCATCATTTGGTAAGGAGAAAATCACAAGAGTGAATCAAAAGAAGAAATCAAAGAAGGAGATTGCTAATAACTTGCTGCCAACAAAGACAGAAGAAAAGAACAACATCAGACGGCTCTTCCTAAATAAGGTGTTTTACATCAAAAGTCGATCAGAGTTGGATTGTTCGAATATAATTCATCATTTGGTGAGGAGAGAATCACATGAGTGAATCAAAAGAAGAAATCAAAGAAGGGGATTGCTAATAACTTGCTGCCAACAAAGACAGAAGAAAAGAACAACATCAGACGGCTCTTCCTAAATAAGGTGTTTTACATCAAAAGTCGATCAGAGTTGGATTGTTCGAATATAATTCATCATTTGGTGAGGAGAGAATCACATGAGTGAATCAAAAGAAGAAATCAAAGAAGGAGATTGCTAATAACTTGCTGCCAACAAAGACAGAAGAAAAGAACAACATCAGACGGCTCTTCCTAAATAAGGTGTTTTACATCAAAAGTCGATCAGAGTTGGATTGTTCGAATATAATTCATCATTTGGTGAGGAGAGAATCACATGAGTGAATCAAAGGAAGAAATCAAAGAAGGAGATTGCTAATAACTTTCTGCCAACAAAGACAGAATAAAAGAACAACATCAGACGGCTCTTCCTAAATAAGAAGGTGTTTTACATCAAAGGTCGATCAGAGTTGGATTGTTCGAATATAATTCATCATTTGGTAAGGAGAAAATCACATGAGTGAATCAAAAGAAGAAATCAAAGAAGGAGATTGCTAATAACTTGCTGCCAACAAAGACAGAATAAAAGAACAACATCAGACGGCTCTTCCTAAATAAGGTGTTTTACATCAAAGGTCGATCAGAGTTGGATTGTTCGAATATAATTCATCATTTGGTAAGGAGAAAATCACAAGAGTGAATCAAAAGAAGAAATCAAAGAAGGAGATTGCTAATAACTTGCTGCCAACAAAGACAGAAGAAAAGAACAACATCAGACGGCTCTTCCTAAATAAGGTGTTTTACATCAAAGGTCGATCAGAGTTGGATTGTTCGAATATAATTCATCATTTGGTAAGGAGAAAATCACAAGAGTGAATCAAAAGGAGAAATCAAAGAAGGGCATTGCAAACAACTTGCTGCCAACAAAGACAGAAGAAAAGAACAACATCAGACGGCTCTTCCTAAATAAGGTGTTTTACATCAAAAGTCGATCAGAGTTGGATTGTTCGAATATAATTCATCATTTGGTGAGGAGAGAATCACATGAGTGAATCAAAGGAAGAAATCAAAGAAGGAGATTGCTAATAACTTGCTGCCAACAAAGACAGAATAAAAGAACAACATCAGACGGCTCTTCCTAAATAAGGTGTTTTACATCAAAGGTCGATCAGAGTTGGATTGTTCGAATATAATTCATCATTTGGTGAGGAGAGAATCACATGAGTGAATCAAAAGAAGAAATCAAAGAAGGAGATTGCTAATAACTTGCTGCCAACAAAGACAGAAGAAAAGAACAACATCAGACGGCTCTTCCTAAATAAGGTGTTTTACATCAAAGGTCGATCAGAGTTGGATTGTTCGAATATAATTCATCATTTGGTAAGGAGAAAATCACAAGAGTGAATCAAAAGGAGAAATCAAAGAAGGGCATTGCAAACAACTTGCTGCCAACAAAGACAGAAGAAAAGAACAACATCAGACGGCTCTTCCTAAATAAGGTGTTTTACATCAAAAGTCGATCAGAGTTGGATTGTTCGAATATAATTCATCATTTGGTGAGGAGAGAATCACATGAGTGAATCAAAAGAAGAAATCAAAGAAGGAGATTGCTAATAACTTGCTGCCAACAAAGACAGAAGAAAAGAACAACATCAGACGGCTCTTCCTAAATAAGGTGTTTTACATCAAAGGTCGATCAGAGTTGGATTGTTCGAATATAATTCATCATTTGGTAAGGAGAGAATCACATGAGTGAATCAAAAGAAGAAATCAAAGAAGGAGATTGCTAATAACTTGCTGCCAACAAAGACAGAAGAAAAGAACAACATCAGACGGCTCTTCCTAAATAAGGTGTTTTACATCAAAGGTCGATCAGAGTTGGATTGTTCGAATATAATTCATCATTTGGTGAGGAGAGAATCACAGATGTTTAAGTATTATTATTCACAAAAAGAAAAGACTAACACACCTGCATCTTAACAGCAGTCTGGTGAACGAAAACCTCACCATCGTTGTCCGAACGCTGAATGAATCCAAATCCCTTGTTGTCGAGCCATCTGACAACCTTTCCGGTGTTGGTACCGAGGGTGAATCTAGTAAGACGGAACATTGTTGTGAAGTTACGGTGCAATCTAAAACAAAGAAATTACAAAATAAATTAAACTCTTAACTTAAAACAAAAAATATAAAACTAAATAACTACTTTAAACTTTTTGTACGCGCTGATTGAACGTCGTAAATATTGAGAAATCCCAAGTGAAGCTAACCAGTAAGCAGTCCAGCTCAGTGGGTGCTCGTAGCGCATAGAATTTACCTTATATCATCAGCCAAGAAAAACAGAACTCCCAATTGCGATAAATTAAAAAATCGATAACTAAAAAATAATCTGAGAGGTTTTAATTAGATCATTCCGTATATATAATCTTACTGAGCAATTTATTGCTTAGTAGTTGTCTCTGGCGTACGGTCTTGGGTCACCTCCTCCTGGGGCAGTGACGTTGATCGCCTTCTCTCTTCCCATGTGGTCAGTCTCAACATCGAACTCAACATCCTGCTGCTCAGCAAGAGATCTGAATCCCTGTTTTTTTGATTTAGTTTGTTGTTGTTATAGCCTTCATTTGATCAACGGAGAGTTACGTTAGAGTGAAGAATACTTGAGTCGCACATTCTCACTCACAGTAAGACATACCTGCATCTTAATAGCAGTCTGGTGAACGAAAACCTCACCATCGTTGTCCGAACGCTGAATGAATCCAAATCCCTTGTTGTCGAGCCATCTGACAACCTTTCCGGTGTTGGTACCGAGGGTGAATCTAGTAAGACGGAACATTGTTGTGAATGAAAGTCGAAAACCTGAATGAAACAAAAAAAAAATTGAGTTTAATACAACAGAAAACAAAGTGAAACATGGCTATGCTTCTCAGCCTTTAATGCAATAAATAGTTTTCTGCAGCAAACCTAATATTTATATATCAGTCAAAATTTTATTTCCTTACCAAAAAACACTGTTTTTCCCCCCACTGTATTTTTGGTGAAACTATAAGATTTTCTCTCGATTTTTTTTAGATTTTATTTATTTCTTTCCGATCTATTAAAATACGCAATTCCCGGTCCTCGTACACTGGTAACTTGTGTGCTGTTTCACATTTTTCGACGATTCACCCGATTTTTTAAAATTCAGGATGAAAAGAAGTTGATCCGAAATCGGGATCGGAATCAGCGGGAAAAAATCATAAAATTCTACCCCTCGGTCGGGCTTTCGGGGGTCAGTACGTGTGTGTGGGCAGCCGCCAGCTTTTGACTGGGGATACCGGGTACTAAAATTCGGGCGAATCACTTCAAGGCGAAATTTATGCTGGGGTGGATGGCAGCAGCTAACAGGGATATTACCTGGGATCGTTTTCCAACTGGGCATGGCAAAGGCCCATGGGATTCCGAGGGTTATCAACTGAAGAAGTTTGCTCTTGACATCGCGCGCTCCCCCAAACAATACGAGATGCAAGGAGAAATAGTTGACGCAAGATCACTGTATGAAGTTGCGAGCAAGAGAATGAAACTCGCTGCTTCGACGCATGTTGTTTGCTCACGAGTGTTTAACTTCTTACCTGACCTAGTTGATATCTCCCCCCGCTACGGCAGCATGACCCTACCCGGCATCCAGAGCAACTTCTTCTCCTTCCACTCTCTCGTGAACGGCTATCAGAATGAGATTCAGCAATACACAATGGGATATCGTGCTCTATCGTGTTTCTGTGCGCACTGCATCAGAGCAGACCACGAGCTGTGCGAGTTACAGGGAGCCAGACTTGGATAGTAGCAGTTGTAGCGGTAGTTCAGGCACCAGCTTTGATGACGACGATGACGACGACAGTTCTGATGAAACCTCCGATAGCTCATCATAATTCCAAAGAATAAGGTCAGAAAAGTAGTGTGTCAAAAGTGTCCAAAAATAAGTGTGGAAAAGTGGTTAAAAAATACTGTAGTAAGCTGACGGCTACCCCACTGTACAAGAATCAGTTTTATGATATTTTTGCTCGATTTTTTTTTTATTTAATCGGGCTGACCCCCATCTACGCGAATAAGCACTTCGATTTATTTCCAGGTGAGAGACTCATCCATGGTTGACCGAAAAGAGGAAACTGCGAAATCTCGGTTGTGAGTTTGAAGGATGCTCTTCAGATTTAGGAATTCCGATTATTAGTCGGGCAGGATCACATGTTTCCGCGCATTTAAATGCAGCTTTGGTCGGCACATTTACTCCTCACAGCAATTTTGTGGTCCACTTTTCCGTTTTTGCCTATTTTTGATAAGGAAATAAAATTTTGACTGATATACAGTGATAAAGTTACCTGTAAATAGATTAAAGGATAAATACTGTACAAGGACGAGTAGTGAAATTACCATAATCGTAATCCGGTCGCAGAGGTAACGGTGTTTTAGTGGTAAATAAGTGCCAGCTAAGTGGTCACACACTTCTTTCAGATATTCTTTTTAGTCTTGCCTTTCTGTTAAGTACGTAGTCTGCAATGAACTAATACTGATCAACTTCCTCTGATTATCAGTATTTACTCGTTATAATACAGAAAAATGCTCAACTGTTTTCATTTGGTACTAAGCAATGCGAGGCACTACTACAAGTAAGCAATTAATAGTTGTCTCTGGCGTACGGTCTTGGGTCACCTCCTCCTGGGGCAGTGACGTTGATCGCCTTCTCTCTTCCCATGTGGTCAGACTCAACATCGAACTCAACATCCTGCTGCTCAGCAAGAGATCTGAATCCCTGTTTTTTTTGATTTTGTATTGAAAGCATTCCGACTTCACTCATCCTCAAAAGAAGTATTATTATTCACAAAAAGAAAAGACTAACACACCTGCATCTTAATAGCAGTCTGGTGAACGAAAACCTCACCATCGTTGTCCGAACGCTGAATGAATCCAAATCCCTTGTTGTCGAGCCATCTGACAACCTTTCCGGTGTTGGTACCGAGGGTGAATCTAGTAAGACGGAACATTGTTATTACGTTAGATGAAGCTTAAGAGATTAGTAAATTAGGAGATAAGCTGACTAGAGAAACAACTCAAATATCCAGGCTCTCCCACAGCATAGTTAGTTCTATGTGGATATGAATGAAAGATTTATTTTTTAAGAAACTCAAAACATTTTAGTGAACAGAACCCACCTAAGATATTTTTAAATATATTTCGCACAGAATCCAACACCTAAAAAAAGACGTCAGGGATGAGGATGGAGTGAAGCAACGCCCAGCATCTTGTGTGGACTAAACTACTCCGCCCTAGTTGTATGAAAGAAGAAAAACAATCGACATCAGTACTTTCTGTACAACACATGGGGTCTGTATAACAGGTCGATGTGTCGGTTTTATTCTTCTCGTTTTCTTGCGTATGCCGCTCGGGGAAAAAAAAAAAAAAAAAAAATTAATTCCATCTCAAGTAGTCAGCCTCATATATGTAGTATTTTTTTTTTTTTTTTATCGTTGGTAACAAAGACCGCTCATGAATGCATGCAGAGGGACCCCTGATGCTCTTTGGGAATCGTTTCGATCATATACTTATTTCACAAAACTAATAAAAATTCGGAAAAAAGAATAGTCAGTTAGTTAGTGTCAAGCTCCATTAGCAAGCAGTTGTCACAAATAATTAAATAAATCAGATAAATCGATTCCTAGCTGTCTTTCAACAGAATAAAAAGATACTCGGAATGCGGAAATCACGCAGGCAAAAACGAATTTAAAAAAAAAAAAGGAAATGAAGTTGGAGGCGTGCCTACAACATCGCTACCCAGATAAAGTTTCAGAAAGAATAGAATACGGCACGCACAAAATGAATAATAGAAGGTAGCAGCTAACCATAATCAGAAACAGTCAAAAAAAACGTCTACACGTCAACTCCAATATTTTATTTTTCACGAGTGCTGAAGGATGATGATAGACTAAGTTCACCTCGGCTCAAATACATCTCTGAAGAACAAGGGGGAAGCTAAATAGAAAAACTGAATTCACAAAGTAATCCCCGTTGAGTTTCGCATTTTTCTGACAACAAAGTCGAGGTAGGCTTGCAGCGTAAGAAACTTTGAAAAAGACGGCTTTTTTCAAGTTTGGCAGTCAGGGTGGTGTTTTTTTGTTCCCACACCTTTTTTTTAAAGAGACAGAGTAAAAAGAAGGAAAAGAAATTTAAAAAAAAAAAAAAAACGAAAAACAGAATTTACAGAACAAAAAAAAAAAAAAAAAAAAAAAAAAAAACCATTCAGATTAGCCTTATATTTCGTTGAACGCAAACGCCAGGTAATAGTTATTTTTCGTTGAACGCAGACAGAATCCTGTCGCAACGGATGATGAGAAATATCGGCTTTCAATCTGAATAGTTTCTTCTCCCGACAAACGTCGGTATAAAAAGAAATTTCTTACGTCGTTAATGTAATATCAAATCGGTCTGCAATTAGCACCCAAGCGACAAACAGCACGTAAACCACAACAAAAGATTTCCCAACGGTGGCATGAAGCTTCATACCAGTGAAAGTTAGAATACCGAGAAAGGTTATCAAAACAAAGAATAAAATGATAGTTGGAATAATAATATTTTCTTTCGGAACTCGAAAACAGTATCCTTTCGCAAGAGCGAATATAAACCATGGAATGCCAAGTCCTATACAAATGTCAAAAACGTTTGATCCGAGAGCATTTGACACTGCAGCATTTCCTTCACCTCTTTTAGCCTCATTGTAAGATCCCAATGCGTCTGGGACTGAGGTACCAGCACTAAGTACAACCAACCCCATTACGACACCGTTTCTGTTTAGAATTCCTCCCATCCATGAAACCGTCTTGACCATCATCGCTGATAAGAATGCAATCCAAAGTATACACATTGAGAATGCTAATACGTAATTATCTTTCACGTTATGACGAGTAACCGAAGGGATTGTTAGTTTGAATAAAACAACATACGGAAGAGAGAAGACCCAATAGATCTTTTCACCAACTGATTCAGGAGGTGTGAATGTCGCTTCCCAAAATGGAGAGGTGTCATCTTCGTCTTCTTCGGGTGATGAGATAGAACCAGATTTGACTGACTGATTTACAGCAGTCATTTTAACTAACGATTTCTTACTTCTCATTGCGAGTAAGACAGCGCTTGATCCCAATGGGAGCTTCGGAAATGAATTCCTGCCTGGAGGTGGCATCGGATGAGTATCTTCCCATCCAGGAACTGTTATTGGAGGGTCTTCGCAAACACCGCTTTTAATTTTCTTATTATCGTGTTCAGGAAACTCACCGCTTTCATTAGTTTTGAATATTCGATCTTTTAATATTCTCGAATTCGATTCAATCGTAGTCGAGAATTTCATGCACATAATATATCCAACATAAACTACTACATATAATAATGATTCGTACCACATGACACAACCAGAGACAACAAGTGGTTGCTCATAGATTCTTTGGGGTGAGTCAGTAGCAACAGTCGAAACCAAAACTATAATCGACGTCAAATAAAAAATGGAATCTCTCGCCAGAGGATACCAATCAAGCCGAAGTCCTCCTTCAGTTATAATTTCACTTTCTTGAGCCGAATCCCAATCTTCTTTCGAGTAGTTTTGTAAGTAAATCTCCCTGTTGATCATTCTACCTTCAGGACCAGGACTTTTACGTCGGGTACTACCCTTTGCAGGTATGCATGATAAGGCGCATATTATTAAAATATTAAAGACTGCAGAACCCATAATGGTCCCAATACCAAAACCGGCACCACCTTCAGATGAAACCAAAAAAGTATCAGCAAAAGAAGTAAAAAATTCAGGTGCACTTGATGCGGCTGCAAGAAATGTAGCTCCAGCGACTTCTGCTGTAAGGTCAAGTGATTCAGCGATTTTTTCCAGTGCCGGAGTAAAGTATTCATCAGCGACAATTGCAACTCCTAAAAAAATCCAAATCGTCAGCGGTATCCACAACACCATTCCAACAGCACCCAAAGGTCCCTTATATCCAGGTTCATTGTGTACTGGATTCCATGCTTCAGTAGCTGATGTTAATAGCTTTCTATTATTTCTACTCTCAGTTCCGAATAAACTTTCAATTTCACCCTTTTCGGGATCATCTTTACTTGACAATATCAATAATAGCATTCCCACTGACATCGCAGCATAAACCCATTTGTTGTTACGGATACGGGGTCTCCGCCGCCAGTTCGGTGGCATCGGCCGAGTAGGACTTTATTTTCACTGTTTAGAAGGATAAAATCAATAATAAAATGGTAATTATATCGAACTTTCATAATATACTCCTCCCCACCTGTCTTATCCACTGTCCTAGTAGAAGACACTGGATCCACAACTCATCATATAAAAAGCTGTTGTTGATAATCAGAAATAAAAGAAAGCGATTCGTACCAACAAAAAAAAAAAAAAAAAAAAAACGAGTGCGATACTCTAATGGATTGATGTCAGTGTTTTTGTTACAATAAACAACCAAGATTACAACGAGAGTTGCAATAGTTTTACCTTTTTAATAGATAAAAATAAAAAAAAACAGACTTGTGCTGCTTTTGCATGATGAGATTGTTAAAAAGACGTTCTCAAAACAATTATGTCAATTATATGTGATTTCTGTCTTCAACAGAAGAATACATTCAAAATGTCAGGCTACTGTAGTAATGTTAAAACCAAACAATAACTACAGTTATTTAATAAACACCTTTTCCAGCACCATCAGATCTATCATGTTGGCTGATACAACGAGGTGGATTTCCTTCTAAGTCAGTGACTGTAACGTCATCGCTGTTTTTATTTTATTTTTTTGTGATGGTTGGTTTGATGTAAAAAGTTGAAACATACCCATCTGTGGCTACCATGACCATTTGATGTAGAAGTAAGCCTCTTCTGTCACCGTCTTCACCAAGAATCATACTTCTGTGAATGAATAGTTGATCACCCGATGGAGTTATAGCCAAACCATGTCCTAAATTCCTTTTCCATTCTATCACACGAGCTATTTGTTTCTTCTCCGAGAATGTTGATAACGTTCTTCGGAACATCGAATATGGGTTTTATCTCCCTGTTAAATGATATTTAATAAAAGAGTTCATTTCAAAAATAAACCTCACCAACCATCAGCTCAGCGTTCAACTTCAGAGTTGCTCATTTAATGCTCTATGCTGAAATGTAACATTAAAACTCTTCGATATAAATATCTAATTAAAGACAATATTTATTTAGTGGAAGATGGCTGCACAAGATGCAGAAGAAGGTTTTAATAAAAACACGATGGGAGTAAACACCCCCCCCCCCCCCCCCCCCCCCCCAGCTACTAAACTAGAAAAAAAAAAAAAAAAAAAAGTGCTCCCCGTTATCTTCTATCGCGTGGCACAGAATAGCAAGCCAGCTCTCAGCGTTACCACATCTGAGGAATCAATGTGTGGATGGTTTATATCGACATCCCCACGTCTGTGTCTCTTAATGGTTTGTTGTGAAGAATCTTCACGTTGGCGTTTACAAAGAGCATTTCCAGCAATTGGCATTTTGTTTTTTGTTAAAAACCTAGATGGCGTGTTGTGAAAATGAGACTTGAAAACAGTTGTCGAATAACACAGTCAATGGATTGAAGAGGGTACTTCGAGCATCATTGTTGTGAAGATCTGAAAGGGAAAGAAAAATATGCTTTGGAATAGTCTAAAGGGACTCCTTCTTTTTTCCGAAAAAGACCTATCACACAGCACTCAGGCTTTAGGGTTTATTAAAAAAAGAAATTTCTTTTCCTTATCTGCTTTGCTTATTTTTTAATGGTGTTCGCATTTCTGTTTTATTTCTTAAGTTTTTTTTTCTTTTTTTCCAAATTTTTTTTCTTTTTTTCTGGTTTCTTTAGTCGTTCTTTCTAGAACAACAATTACATATATGCTTGAGGGGAAAAATTCTCACCTTTATGAGGAACACACTCCCACAGACGTGCACAAGGTAGCAACCCGTAAATACTGAAAAAAGATAATTATGGGGCGTTGGCCCCATTATCTTATGGATGAACCAATGCTCATACCGCGGTATTTTTTTCATCAAAAAAAAAAAAAAAAAAAAAAAGGACACAGTAGGAATCAAACAAGGATGAAAGGGAAGTTCGAAAGCGCACACAAATTAACTTTATACTCACAATTACTCACAATCAACAGATGTTGATAAAAAACAAATGGTAAAAAAACGTGATAAACGAAACTGACTGGGGAGGGGGATGGGGCTTAGCTACTTCGCTACGGTAAACGGTAGCAGAAAGAAAGAAAAAATAAAAATAAAAAGAACAACACTATGCTTTTGAAAACGCTCTCTCTAAAAAGTAGCTGTGATGGCTTTAAAAAGGGAGTCCCCCACAATATTTTCTAAAAATGCGTACGCATTTTTGTAATAGCAATTATAGTTTTTAAAAAAAAAAAAAAAAAAAAACGCGCTATTTTTTCAGTGGTTGTATTTTTTCTTTTTTTTTTTTTTTACCGAACGAAGAGTAGTCAAACTGCCTTTAAAAAAGAACAAATAATTATTACTTTTTATCTCCATCCGGCTATTCGTGAATTTATAATTAACACGCACCCACTCTTTTTTTTTATTTATTTTTTTTAATTATTATTCCAAACACACGCAACAAAAAACATTATTGTCATCACAATAACATTATTAAAAAAAAAAAAAAAAAAAAAAAAAAAAACGGTATAATTTGTCTGGAAAGCTGTAAGAAAAACAAAGTAACCGCATCCAAACAGGCTTTGATGACATTACCGAGTTGGTTTTTTTTTTTTGGCTTCTCAGGTGAACAAAAAAAAACAAATTGATACGAAGTGGAGTTTACATTCGAAGAGAGTGCCTTGAGTCATGTGTTACACTGGTATCAAAGAAACATAAAAAAAAGAATGAAAAAAAAAAATACAATTTTTTAAGGAAAAAAAACACATTTCCCAGCCATGTTAATTCTTGCAAGCAGAAAATGTGTTTCTCCCCTCTTTTTTTTTTTTTTTTTTTTCACAAGGCATGATTTTCATCCCTGGAAATTGTAAGAAAAACGTACGTCGACAAGTGCTAGTTACCTTGCATTAGCTAATATATCATTACATGGGTAATTGTAATAAAAAAAAATAAAAAAACAAAAATAAAAATAAAAGAAATGCATTTAAGAAAACATGAATGGTGAAAACATTAAATAATTTGTTTTGCTGTTCCTAAAAAACATTACTTAAATCCTCAACACAACTGCAAACGAAGTACAACAAATGCTCTCTGAGTGTAGGGAATCGTTTAAAAAATGAAAGAAAAAGAAAAAATCCAAAATTGTTTTTCTCCACAGTACTTTTCGGAGTTTTTTTTTTTTTTTTCCCCACCACTAATTTTGCTGACAGGGGAAGAGAGGTTTCTGTCCAGTTGTTGTTGTTGTTGTTGTTGTTTTGAAAACTTTTATATTTTTCTTTCTTCTTTTTTAAATTTCTTTCTGAAAGATTTGCTGCCCCATTTGTGCCTTTGAGCCTTCAGTTCTTTATTTTCATGAGTTTAATAAACGAAAAACAACAAAAAAAAAAAAAAAAAAAAAAAAAGGAATCAAAAAGAAAAAAGAAAGAATGAAAAACGGTAGCTCGCTCGCAATCGGTTTCTTTTTTTCTTCTTTTTCTTTTTTTTTTTCCACTCTTTTTTTTTTTTTTTAAAAAAAGTTTTTTTTTACTTCCTCTTATTAAGAAACTAAAAAGCTATAAAAAAAGACTAACAACAGCTGAACTGGGCGTTTAATTTTTCGCAGTGTTACTATTCTGTCGGCACAAAAAGAATATCGAACTTCCCTAACTATTTTACCATACGCGTGTCGAATAATACGTTGGCAGGTTTATCAATCGTGGAGGCCACTAAATGTATTTCTGCTACCTAGGATTATTTCTTAAGTGAACGTCTCAAAGAACTGGCAGACATAGTACGCTTGCGATAACTACCACAACGTTTGCGACCAGATCTTGATAATTTTGATTGAGTTGCTTCATGCATCGGTCCGTAGTCTGGATCGGCTCCACCTCGAGGTGAGCTGACAGGACTATTACTGGCTTCAACGTAGTCTCCTTCATACTCCCGATTTAGAGATCTGATAGAACCCGTACTGCCTTGTCTTCCTATTGCTTTCTGTGATCCATTAGACCGGATTGATCTGCTTCTATCTCTACTATTTGATGAAATATGTTGAACTCTCTTTGTGAGTGTCGCTTGAGTTTGTTTTTCATCAGATTTGAATGTGGCTACATAAATATGATGACCCGCAATTAACGTGGTATAAGCCAATACCCTGACAGGAACAGATGAGAGCACATCTGATAAAATCCAGTGGAAATATTTGTAACCTGAAGTTGTTCTTAAAGCGAATGGAAGAACGCAAACTGCTCCACCAACAATCAGTTTTGTTTTACTTATTAACTTACTTCTGTATAAGGAATACCAACTACCAAATCCACACATTACAAGAGTGATAATTGACAACAATGGTGGTGTGGGGGTATTGATTTCCCAAGTCATGTCACCACCAGCTCCTCCTATCTTTCTAGAAACAGCTCTCTTTGTTAACCAAGGTGCAGAAACACCTAACACTACCGTTAAGTCACGACAAATTCCAGAAGGAAGGTAGTGTTTAGCAACCTCTACAACGGAAACCCCTTCCGCCATTTTCAATACAAGACTCGCAATGTCCATCGCGTAGTTCTTTATAACTAACTAACTCTGTCAGAGAAAAATGATAATTTTAGTAAAACTCATGTGAGAGTTAATCAACATGATTCACATGATAACACACAACCACATGACATAAATTAACCTGTCTCAAAGAGAGTAATTATTATTATGACTACACACTAGGAATACATATAAACAAGTCTTCAGAAGTATCTCACAGCTCACAGTTGGCTTATTAACGGCAGCACTGTGCTTGGTAATCAGAACAGAATTTTTCTCTTTTTTTTTTTTTTTTTTTTTTTTTCAATTTTTCCAATGGTGCCCTAATAATAATATAAAAATAACGTTAATTAATTATTATTTTCGCTGGATCGCTTTCGAGTAGAGAACTACAATTCTGCTAGTCTAGTCTAGTCTGGTCTGGCTTGGTCAGGTCAGGTCAAGTAAGTAAAGCCGTCGGGTTGCTATGTGTCTTAATTTACATAAATAACACTCTAACAGCCATCATCACACATCCTATACTTATTACCGGTGATAATCTGTCACCTATAACGTTACACTTGTAGCAGAATCCACGAACTCCGCGATGCTCTCTTAAGAATATAGCTGTTTGTTTTTCTTCTTTTTTTCCTTTCATACTTGTAAGTGAATAAGTTTACATACTGCTCCAGAAGTGTTTAGCGTACGTAGAGGTGCAAACGACGAGCAACATCACCATACAGAATGCGTCAAAGTTAAAAAGGGCGGACATTTTTAGTTTGTTTTGTTTAATCACCCTGAGAGGAAAGTTGTTTTAAAAAAAAAAAAAAAAAAAAAAAAAAACGAAATAGAACCTCAACAATCATTATTACTATCTCAACAGTTGAAATGGAACACTACAAGAATCACCATAAGCGAGTGGACATCCACATCGCACGCAAAGAAAATATCACACGAGATCAGTAAGAAGCAACAGATAAGACAAAGGGAAGTGAGCAGGGGGACAATTTAACTAACTGAGTCGAACCAGTCTTGGTCAAAGTCGTCTAGGTCTCTAATTTCCAGCGTCTGTTTTAGTTTTAGTTTTTTTTTTTTTTTAAATCTCAACTGCTACGTCAATCTAATTAAATTATAAACACACCTGAACTATCTCGAACTCTTTTGAGACTTCGAGTTTCCACTTAGTCGCTCCCATTAACTTCTTTGGAGGTGCCTTTTGAGGACTGTAAAAGATGAAGACGAGAGGAGTCTTGACTCTACCGTCTGGCATAGTTTTAGTGTACGAGTAAAAAATGAATTTTGGATCAAGCTCGGTGAGTTCCTCAGCGATATCGTCGATGGTAGTGTCTTCCAGAAGGTCAACAAATTTCAGAGTTGCTCCGTCAGAACCGATTTCAGTTATACAAGCTGTGTCTTTGGCATTCCTTCCTAAGGTTTTCATCTTGTGCAGTGCTTCTGCAGCAGCTGCTTCTACAATAAGCCCACCTTTTGTGGTTCTTGCTACGGATTTTTCTTTCTTCTTTTCTTCTCTTTCGGCAGCTTTTTGCTTCTTGGCTTCGTCGTCTTGAGCCTTCTTTGCGACAGCTGCAGCTTCGTTGGCTTCTTTTTTCTTTGTTTCCTCTTCCATCTGTTGCGAGTCTCTCAGCTCAGATTTTAACGTTTTCAATGCAGATTCAAGAATCTGTTTTACTTTGTCGTGTTTTGCATTTTTTATGAAATTCTCTACTTCGGATACCTCCTTCTCTATTGTCTCACTGCTGTCAAACATTCCCATTGTTATTGAAAAAAGTATTCTTACCTGGAGTGGTGTAAATATTAATGCTAATATAAGATACAAGATAAAAACTACAATCGTTTTTTCACCGCAAATCAATAATTAAAAGTATCTGACAGATAAAAGGGATTGATCTGTTTTACTTTATTGTGAGACACAACATTCTCTATTGGTTCACTGTGTCATTATTATCTGTTGTAGTGTGACAGCAATACAATAGTAAGTCTCTGAACATTCGATGAAATTTTTCGTAACAATCAGCGATTCTTCTTTCCGTGGTCTGGAGGAGGTTGTCCGTATCCCTCAAAACTTGCTAAATTATTTAATATTTTTCGAAACAGAATCAGAGAGCAGACTAGTGGAGTAGTCACACTCGCTCCACACACAATAGTGTTAGCCATTGAAGGAAACGAGCATGCGATTAACCTTACCGGGTAAAGTGGAAATTCAACGAAATATTTATGAGGCGTTGGATCACTACCGTTAAAATCACATGCCCACTCTGGACAGGTATCAAACGTTACTATCGACCAAACAGTTAACGAAAGCATAGTCAGTAAGACACACCAAGTTAATATTTCAGACATTAGATCTTCCGAAACGAGGAGATCTAACTCAGAAACCATTAGTTCTGCCCGTGCCATTCCTGTTTGATAAATCACTTCTTCAAGTGGTTCTTGTTCTCCATAACTCATTGTTTGTATCTTCTGAAAAAAACGAAAGAGTAAAATAAGATATAATACAATAATAATATAAAATCTATTTTAAAAAAATCATATAAAAAAAAGTGTAACTGAAAAAATATTATTTTTTATTTGCTGCTTTTTTTCTCGCAGCAGATATAGGATCTTGGGATTTCCACGTGTCCGACGCGGGAAGCTCGTCACCCGGCAATAGCGTTACAGAAGTAGTCGTTGGAATGGTAGTCCTGTGTTTGCATAAAACTTCTTCAAATGTCAAGTCACCGCTGTCAATATCACGAGCAACTTCAGAAGGAAGTTTCTTTAATACTTTTGCACGAACACCACCATAATCAGGGAGTAGCGTAACTTTCCATATGTATTGTAGCGTCACAAGTAATTTCTTAGTCATTCCAACAGGTTTCACAGGAGACCATTCAAACAATAAAGGTATCATTGTAATACACAATCGATCTGCAGTACACCCTCCCAACTCTAAAAACTGTGTCGATAATTTCTCAGCATGCCACAGCGGAGATGTCGGCCTGTAGAAGCAGAGTAACTTCGTAGCAACAGAGAGTGAATCTTCCAAATGTTGATTTAAATAAATATTTTGAACCCTCGATAAAGATTGAATAGCCATCATTCTGTTGGTAAAAACAATATCACCTCCACCTTTTTGATGACAACTTACGTAGGATGCGAACAACGAACTCAAGTACGTGTGACCTGGAAAGCCTTTTACACTCCATCCCATGTCAGATTTTACAACACAACATCTACCTCTCGGTCCTCCATAAACTTGCAATGATGTGTGCGGAAACACGTTTGAAATAGAAACTATAATCTTCGTAGGGGATTGTACCGCAGAGGGTGTTCCTTTTTTTTTTTTTTTTTTTTTTTTTTCCCTTTATATGTAAAATAGCTAAGTCTAACAAACAAACAAAAACAAAGGACTACAAGTAAACAGACATACCTTGAAATAAAATCAAGCTCATAGATACTAATTTTTGAAGTTCTGCAAAGGCGTCTCTGGGTTTATCAGCTGAGAATTCACCGAATATCGTGATAAAAATAGAAAATAAAACCACATCATTATCACAGTAATCAAGAAATGGTTTAAGCAAAGTTTGAGTGTGAATTTCTCCCTCCGGAGGAATTATTTTATTCGTCTGTAAATATCGAAACACTTCACTAAACGGAGCTGTAATATTACTGCCAAATCCATCCTTCCAAAGTTGACAAGCAGTCGGAAACAGCTTGACCGCATGATCGAAAATATCAGACTTTGTAAAAGAATAATACGTTATCATCCTTCGTATCAGTGATGTGTACAGCCTATTTTCTTCATTGAGAGTGATGTCTAGTTGTGCTAATGGTTTAAATGCCGTTAAAAACGATTGTTTTTTACTGCTAAACTTCTTGTCAGGATGGTCAACTAATAATTGAATAACTGGAACGACGATGTCATCAAGGAAATCGATAATTCTTTGATATGTGGTGGTGTTGTGTTGAATTTGTAGCCATGCATGAGTCCAAAGAATCAAAGCAATATTTATAATTAAAATTGCTGAATCAGATTTTCTCAAAGTCTTGCTATACCAAATCCATTCATCTCCAACAGCTTTTGTTTGCAAAAGTCTGATGGATATAAAAAAACAAACCTGGTTGGAATTTTTTTTTTTTTTTTTTTTCCCCTAAGAACAATCATCGATTTGAGAATTACTTTAAAAGGTATTACGGTCACATAAAAGAAAGGAAAGAAAAGTAAGAAAAGAAAATAATAATTAAGAATATTTAAAAAAAGTAAATAAGTCAAAAAAAATGCTCCACAAGGCCGTGACCGTGGTATACGTTTCTCCAATTTTTTGGTTGGAATTGTAAGTTTTCCCTTAATAAAAAGTTCATTGTGATGATAACAACCCCATTTTTATTCTGTTTAAAACCTTCTCAATATTTTATTGCATGGCATTTACTCCAGATCGACGTTATTATTATTTTTTTAAAACAGCGACACGGATGTAAATTATTAGAGACAGAGGCTATCCGGAATTCTTCATTTTCATTAAAAGTGTTTTTTTTTATATCTAAACTTCTATCGCAGGATACTTTTCCTCACCATAAGAACTATGACATTTATTTTGAACAATAAAATTAGGCATGGGTCACATCTTTGTAGTGTTATTCATTCAGGCTCACAAAAACAATGAAAAAAAAAAGAAAAACACACACCAAAGGATACCTAACAATAGGAAATTCTGATAGAATCATCGCTTTATTCTTTTGTCCTAAAGTCTGTCTGTAAGATTCTCCAAGTGATGAAAAATATTGTTTCGCATCACTCTGAACTCTCGATTGACTGGGAGGCTCTTCCATTTCTAAGAATATACGACAGGAAACAAGGTAGTGCATCCCTGCTATGGAGCTTATGAAATCGTTTGGTTGAGAATCTGTTTTTGAAAAAGACGCGGAAACAGAATTAAAACCCGAGGGATGCTTCGATTCAAGAAAATTCAACGCCTCTGTAGTCTCCGTATAATGACAACTAAATTGGAGTTTTTGAACTTGAACGTAGTACAGATCAAGGAGCTCAATGACAGAGACTTGTTTTCCGCTGGTTATTTCTGTTAAACAAGATAATACTTCCTTTTGAAATAATGAATTCTTTATCAAGTCAGCACTGCAGCTGTCCTTACAGATATATTCAATAACAGACTTGTAGGACCAATCTATTTGTAACGTTTTTAATGTGCCAGCCAATACCTCCTTCTCTTGTTGAGAGAGAAGACCTTTTTCATTTGTTGAGACTACCGAGATTGTAGAAGTCGATTTCTTTAGTTTCAGACGTTTTTTTTTTACTTTTGGATTTAATTTTGATTTGTGTATCGCGGAAATAGTAGTCCTCCTCGGTTGTTTACAAACCGCAAAAGATTTTTTTTTTTTTTTAATAATTTCCTTCGTCAGGTTAGCTTCTTCTTCCCTCTCATGCATTTGCTTGACGTGTTTGTACCATTCACCATCATCACTAGTTCTGTCGATCTCTTGTAATTTATTGGCGCAAAATTTCCACGGATTTGAAGGTTTTGCCCTCACTAAGTCAACAATAAGTTTATTAAGAATATTACTAATTCCAGTTCTCTCCAAATATGCCTTTTGTGAAAGCATTAATCACAATGGATAGTGGTATTGTTTTGTAAGCATTAATATAAGGAACTTTCTGGTACAAAAAGAAATAATAGTTTACTACTTATTGTGAAGCGGGTACTAATGACATCGGGAATGAATAAGGACAGAGCGATTATTAAACAATTTCTTTTTTTCCATATGAGTTTGGTATGTTTTGTTTTGTTTTGTTTGTTTGTTTGTTTTTTTTCCTCATCTGTTTTGTTTTGTTTGTTTGTTTGTTTTTTTTCCTCATCGCTTGTTGGGGAGATTTTGCAGATTTTCCTTTCTCCTTAATTTTTTTTTTTTTTTTTTTTTTTTTTTTTACTTTTCACGCTTTACACAAACATATAAGTAAATCATTTTCAGTTTCACTACCCTCAGCGGATTCCTTCACAGGATCCTCTTCATAAATTAAAAGATACGTACAAACCTTGCATCAGCTATAATGGTATTAAATAAGAAAAGAAGAAGAAGAGAAAAAAAAAAGAAGAAAAAACGAATGCTGCAGTCAAAGCAAAAGGTGAAAATGATATCTACCATTTTTTTTTTCCTTTCTTTTCCCCCCGTCATGCAAAATACTGTGTGCTTTTAATAATAACATATTCTTGGCTAATTAAATTGCATAAAAAGAAAGGCAACAAAAAGAAAAAAAAAAAAAACAATTGGTTTGTATTCTTCAAACAATACAGAAAAAATAGTAATATAACACTACTGATGTTTGTGCACGAAACTCCCCCGTGAACCGACTTAAACTGATAAAGCTAAAGGAGGTTTACGTGTGTGCTGCCAACATTCTTTTTTTTTCGTTCTTACAATACTTGTTTTAAGAAAAAAAAAAAACCACAAGCTTGTATTGGTAGCTTGTAATTCAGCTATGTCATTATCAAATTTGAAGTGGGGAAAGGGAAAAAAAAAAAAAAAAAAAAAAAAAGGCAATGGGAAGAAAACATAAAAAATAAGAAACATAAAGTAATTGGTTGGTTGAACAGACCAAACAATCTTGTTGAATGGAGTGAAGGATTTTTTTTTTTTTTTTTTTCTCCCAACAAAATCCGCACAACATCACGAAAAACGATAACCTAACAGTCCTTACATTTGAACAACTTGAATAAGACCACTACCTACAAAGCTTTATTCACTTCAAAAGTAAAAAAAAACTAACTGCTTAGTTTATTTATTTATTTACGAAGCCTAGGAAGCCAAAGCCAGGAAAAGCTCACAGAGTAACAGTTATATCGCTACCAGCAACCGTGAGACTCTCACAGACGATAAGAGACGTAGAATAACCTGAAACAAATGACTACCTTTATATATTAACCACAACAAATAAAAAAAATAAAAATAAAAAAAAAGAGAACGAGAAAGAGAAAGAGAAAAATAGAAAATGCGTGTTGTTAGAACACACACGCTAACTATAACAAAACGGCTTTCATAATGAAGAAAAAAAAAAAAAAGGGATATTTTCGAAAACCAATAAGCTAACGAAAAAAAAAAAAAGTTATTTCCTCCTTACACAACCGACTACACAAAGATGTGATGAGTTGACTGTGCAAGATCACTTCCGAAACACACTAAGGAAAAAAACTGCAACTATAATGTAAGAGATTTTAATAAGAACACCAAACGGAGGAACTGAACCACTTTGAAAAAAAAAAAAAAAAACCGATGCCTTCTCCAGTTGCCCAAGGTTGCGCGCGCATCTCTCATGTAGAGGACTGTTTTTACTGATTGCTATAAGAGAGCGAAAGAACTCAAAAATAAAGGATTTGTTCACGTATTTTCTAGGTTACAAACCCGCGACTCCATCATGCTGGCTAGTTATGCTTTTTACTTGCGTGTAGTAGTGTCAGAGGCTTCATTCTTTTTTTCTTTGTTTATCTCCGCCGCCACCACCGTATTTCCCAAAATCATTTACGCACGCGGTGTAAAAAGAGTAAGAATAATAATAATTTTTTTCTTTTTTTTTCTTCTTTTTTTTTGCCTCAAGTCTGACAAGAGGGAAAAAAAAAAAAAAAAACAATTGCTAAGCCATGGGTGCACAATAACACAAAAATGCTAACAGCGATGCTTTTTTTTAGATTATCCTGTCAGTTTCTTTTATTTATGTGTCATTATCGTTTATCCCCAAGCACTATGAATCTTGTAAGGCTCGCATGAACATACGCAGAGAGAAGAGGAAAAAATAATTATAAAAAAATAGATACAAAGATACTCAGAAGCGTATTTCAGGAAAATGATAAACACACAGAGCGCCAGGGAAACAAAAAAAAAAAAGAAAATCGACGAAGTCCTTCTTCTTACCCTCCTTTTTTTTTCTTCGTTCTGGCTAAAAGTTTCAGATGTAGGAAGGAAAAAAGAATAAAAGAGAGAAGAGAGGGGAAAAAAAAGATGAAATAATGCACACTGATAAGCAAGCATTGTTGTTAAAAAAAGACGTGCTTCGTGTTTCCTAAGTAAGAAACAAGTATGGAGTGATGTCACAAAAGAAAGAAGAAAATAAAACCCCCATAAAGATGTCTTCTCCCACCTTCTCTCCTCTGAATAGCAAGAAACAATGGGGGAACAGGGTAATAATCGGTAAGGGTTTTTTTTTTTTTTTTTTGAAACATGTCGCACTTCATCGCACAACCATTACAAACAAACATAGGATGAGAATTATTTATATTCTTTTTTCGTTCACTTAAAAAACGTGTAGAAAATTTTTGATATTTAAATTTCTTTTTTTAACGTGATTTGGTTTTTTTTTTTTTTTTTTTTTTTTTCCAACCCACTTTTAACAAAAAAGGAATGCAAATAAAAAAAATAAAATTAAAAAAAAGGGTAAATAATATATTTAGTCCAGAATGAGTTAGTTTCCTCACCTATTTATTATTTTTTAAAAAAATATGCTTTTTTTTTATTTTTTTTTAAAAAAAAACTACTTTTATAAAACAAAAAAGTATACCCTTACCTGTTGTCTTGACATTAAGGTCACAACAGGCTTTATAAGGTAGTGTCATAGCTCATTGTATATCAACAAGTCTTAGTCGTGCTTCACATTCTCAAGTACCTCTTTATTGGTTTCCATGAACGACAACAGAGAGTCAACCGGCATGTCGGGTTTGTTGCCCAAGAGATGGCCAATCATTTTGTCAAAAACTATGTGCATTCTGTGAGACTGTTTTATTTTATTTTTCTCGACTAATTTTGTAAGTAAAAATTAAACTTTTGACAGAGAATATATCAGTTTATTATAAAAAAAAGTTTACTAAATTAGAATATAAAGAACAATTATAAAAACACAATTGTTCTGCTGTTCCACAATACACTTGTGGAATACGTAGTTTCAGGTCTTAATCTTATACTACTTGTCCCTCTTAGGCCTTCATCAGGAATTCATTCCAGTAAAAGTAAAACACTAACCAGAAGTAGGATCCGGAAGTGAGATCAGCATGGCTTCTCACATGGTCCGTTTTGTTTTTGAGTTTCCCTCATGGTCTCAATCTCGCCATGAGGTAAAACACTAACCAGAAGTAAGATCCGGAAGTGAGATCAGCATGGCTTCTCATATGGTCAGCTCTCGAGAGACGTTTTGTTTTTGAATTCCCCTCATGGTCTCAATCTCGCCATGAGGTAAAACACTAACCAGAAGTAAGATCCGGAAGTGAGATCAGCATGGCTTCTCACATGGTCAGCTCTCGAGAGACGTTTTGTTTTTGAGTTCCCCTCATGGTCTCAATCTCGCCATGAGGTAAAACACTAACCAGAAGTAGGATCCGGAAGTGAGATCAGCATGGCTTCTCATATGGTCAGCTCTCGAGAGACGTTTTGTTTTTGAGTTTCCCTCATGGTCTCAATCTCGCCATGAGGTAAAACACTAACCAGAAGTAAGATCCGGAAGTGAGATCAGCATGGCTTCTCATATGGTCAGCTCTCGAGAGACGTTTTGTTTTTGAATTCCCCTCATGGTCTCAATCTCGCCATGAGGTAAAACACTAACCAGAAGTAGGATCCGGAAGTGAGATCAGCATGGCTTCTCACATGGTCAGCTCTCGAGAGACGTTTTGTTTTTGAGTTCCCCTCATGGTCTCAATCTCGCCATGAGGTAAAACACTAACCAGAAGTAAGATCCGGAAGTGAGATCAGCATGGCTACGCAAGTCTACATACAACTCTTCTTGTGATAGTTCGTATGATTAATAAAAAGAAAAGAAAATAAAATAACATACTTCCAGGTAAGCGTAGTCGTCAGTGGCGCGAAGCTTTTCACTTTTAATATGACAACGACGGCCTCCGAGGTGGAGACGGGTACCGATGACAACCCATGGAACCCATTTTCGAAGATGGGCATCAGTAGGAACAGTAACTGCACTTGCAAAGGCTTGAACTTTACTATCTCCTGCTGTTAGTCTGCGATGAATAGATTGAACAAAAGAAGCTCCGTCGCGAGGTGCTCTGGGAAATGCTACTGAAGTTGGAGAGTTGCCACCGGATGAATTTGCTTGCGCAGCATCAACAATCTGAATAACAGCCGTACATCCCCAAACATTATTATCATCTCCCCATAATGAGATTGACGGCTGATCAGAAACTCCAGGTCCATAGACTGCAAGGTCAACCTTTCTTCCTTTTGAAGATGTTATTTGTTCTGTTCCACTTGTATTCAATCCAAAATGAGCAATTGATAATTCCTCTTCTTCAGGGATCTCATCCAGTATGGATTTACTCGCAGCAATGTTTCCAGGAGCGTTACCACAATAACAAGACCTCAATGGACGGTGTTTTGATGAAATCTGACTGCCGATTGCGAGGTCTTGACATTTTTCAAGAAATAACAACGATGGGCATTGAGTGACTAATCGACCTCTACCGAGAGGTGTTCCTCCGTGAGGGGTGAGAGCATGAAACGGTAAATCAATAGCTGAGATAAAACAAACTTTATTAGGAAGCCATGACAAGCATCCAAGAGGTCCAAAAATAGTATCATAAGCCTTTTGAAGTATTGACCAAACTTTTTGATGAGAAGTACACGCAAGTCCACACGACAGCGTAGTTGATATCTCAAGTAAATTTGCAGCATCTGCACTTGTCAGCTGAACTGATCTCTTTACTTGAATTGCATCGCTATTTGACTCCTCATGTTGTAGATGCCACACTACTAAATGACCATCATTATCAACATGTACGTATACAACATCTGTACTTTCTCTCTTTACGATCTTTAGTAGTCGTTCAGAAGTGATGAAATCGGTTGATTGCATGTCTATTTTGACAGGATTCTTACTTTGAATTCCCTTCAAAGCTAATTGAAGCATCGAATAGCTTTCATGAATTAATATTTGATTTGAGATCATGGAACTCGCCTGATAATGACTTGACAACAGTGTTGCAGCCCTCGCATGATCATTCTTTGCTGCTTCTATTTCCGTATTCGTAGACACTAATGTGATTGCTAATTGCATTGCTCTGTGAAGGTGAGATTCTGCTTCACGGTCTCCAGCCCTAACCAACAGCTCTCCAAGCTTTATAACTGATCTCATCAAGCTGACAGTATCTCCTCTCTGAACAGAAATAGCAACTTGCTCTCTAAAGACCTCCACAGCTGTTTGACCCTGGAGGGTCAGAGGCTCCGAACTAGCTAAATCCATTAAGTATTGCGCACAGAGATGTTCATTTCTTCCAGCTTCAACGTATACTTTAAGAACAATATCCCTGGGAAACGGGCCGAGTTCTTGAATTCTAATGAGCGCTTCAATATCTTCAGGTTGAAGATCCGCTACGTCAATTGGAGGAGATGCATACATTTCATCTCTCTCACGTTCCTCAATTCTATCAATGGTATCTCTATATACTACAGGAACTGGTTCATTCAGTAATCGAAGAAAGGCTTCCGATTGCTTACTTAACAAGTCAATAATGTCAGGTGCTATGGAATCAACTTGATAAAGAATTGGTTGCAATAAAGATGCATCGCGTTGAACTAAATTTCTCATGTGAGTTACAGTTGGATGAATATACAGTAAATCCATTACTTCTGTCTCAGATATACGGACTAAGGCATTCTTTAACTGAACAACACCTTGTCTGTGAGCAACATCAAGAGGACCATCGTATGTGTCATCTGATAAATTAACATCAGCTGGTCGTTCTCGTGAAGGTGTTACGTGATTAGATGGTGAACTAGGATTTGATGTGGTCACAGAGTATGGTTTTTTTACACCTACAAAAGTCGGAAGTACGTCTTCCGGGATCAACCCGCTTTCACTCAAAGCAGACCCGTTTACTATCATTTTAGCTCCTCTTGCGGCGTATCCTTTTTCGGTACACACTTTCTCAAGTACTTCTTTAACTGTATCAGATTCAGAGACCTCAATCTCGAATACCCGCCCTGCCACTGTGCGTACCTTCAATGTGGGCATTGTGAGGTGCTGTGAGTTAGATTTGAGGTAAATAAATATTCATCACAAAAGTTTAATAAAGTGTTTAGATTGACACCCTCAACCATCTTCACATGTTCTGTACTCTACTACTGAAGTATGAGAAACTTATAAATTAAAATACAAAAATGTGATAGCAATCAAGCAAGACTCAACACAATAAAATTACCAAATAAAATACTCAGTGAAAAGAGATGGAGATGAGGGGGGATAACTCGATACTACTGGGACTATCAAGCTTAAAAAAAAAAGGAAATAACAATCTCGGACAATCTTGACTGTCGGCGGCAGCATAGTAATTGACCACCAAATAAATAAATAATGCCACTGGAGGCCACGTGAAACTTTGAACATAAGGGGGAAAGGAGATGGGAGGACATTAATTTCTCGATAGCATTCACTACACGACTACGTAAGGCTGCCGATTTTCATTGGTTAACTTGTTACAGGATTTGATAGAGTTATAGGGTTACTAGGGGAGGGGTAAATAAAAGAAAAATATGGAAGTAGCAAAACTTCGTATCGTGTTCATTTTATCACGTCGACATTATTATTGAATCTTCATCAACGATTCATAATAATGAGTAGGAGAGCTTATTTCCCTTCTTTTTGGCAGACAGATGAACTAAAAAAAAAGGGAAAAAAAAGACAACCAACTAGTTATTCAGCACAAATAACTATACCAAAAGTTTTTTTTTTTTTTTTTTAAATTTTTTGGGTTTTTTTTTGGTAAACAAAAAAAAAAAGTAAGAAAGGCTTTCAAAGCAAGAAAAACAGGATATCCATAACCAAACAGTAACTAAAATTTACTGAAAGATACCACCAACCCATCAAGGCTGATCGTACCTGACAAGAAAGTGACGCACCGAAGACAACACCTATGTATTAAATTAAAAAAAAAAAACAGGAACAACACTCCTTACCACTTCCCAAGGTGGGACATTGAAAGTCGATTTTTCACAGTTCACACACTCGCTTGCGAGCAGCAAATATATGGCAATTCAGACTGAAATGAGTCGTGGAGTGGGCTCGAACATGATCGGTCGAAAAACTATGCCAATTTTTCGAATAAAAGATATCGTGTTTTAGCGAAATCACACAATAGTATGGGGTGAAAAAAAAAAGTTCACAACGACTAATACCTCCGTGGTTGTATACCCAAACAAACCTTAAGTTATAAACAACCTACTCTACCGCTGAAAGTGAAATCATAAAAAGCTTCCATAACCACTCAGCATGAGTAGATCAGACATTAAAAAAACGGTTTTTGTGTGTGTGCACGAAAAACTGTGAACCGACTTAAGACTGAGAAAGGTACTTGTGTTAAAACCTTTGTTTTTCAGCTTAGATGTCTCCCAAAAAAAAGAAACAGTACATCGGTTTATGTAAACCCAAATGCACGAACTGAGCAGTTCAGAAGATAACTGAGAGCTGATTGAAACCTTGAAAGATGAAATATATTTTTATATCTACAAAAGAGTATTGTTGACTTGGTAGTCAACACACTTCTTTCTTTTTTTTGTTTTGTTTTTTTCTTTGTTATCCCCTACAAATACTTTTGTTTGAGACGAAGAACAGCATCCTGTTTTTCAGTAGAAAAAGTTAGGAAAAAAAAACAGGAATAAAAAATAAATAAACAGAAAACAAAACATAACAAAACAAAATAAGGGCGTATGAGAGTGAAAAGGCAAGGCAAGTCAAGACAAAACATTTCAGTTCAAGCGTTGCTGCATTTAAGGTGCATCAGAAGTGTCCTCAGTTTTGTCTTTGTCTACTACTGGGGGCTGCTGTCTCTTCTTTTTACGGTAAACTATTTGTTTTTTCTTTTTTTCAGAATTTATGTCCTGCCAAACTGGCCTCACTAGAGTGTTTGTTAGGGAATTAGGATATTCATTTATGACAACCGCCCTTAAAAGAACTTTCTTATCAGCTTTTTTTTGACTGAAATAGCGTTTTTGATAGTACGCGATATAAGGATCTATATCCCGTTTTGGAGTTGTTTTTAAATAAGCATCCGCTTTCTTGATCTGCCCTTCTTTTATTAAACGACTCGCAATAACAACATCTAAGTCAGGGTGAACAGCGTAAACTTCTTCGTTAGGGTATAAAACATCAACAAAAGGCATAGAAGGACTCGCAATTGCTTTATTACACAGTATCTGAAGATTATTATCAATACCAAAACTGAGCATATTTTGTACGATGAAAGGAAGAGAACCCGCATATGTATAAAATCGATAAGCCGTTCCACCAACAATTCCAAACGAAGCAAGACCCGTAGCGATCGCGCAGTTTATTTTTTCATAAGTTTGAGAAAACCCTCTCAATAAGTGATTGGCTATGAACAGAGATTCAGCAGGTCTGCTTCCCTTTAATACGGCAGTTGCTCTTGTTGAAGCAGCGTATGTGATTCTAGCTCTGACTTGTTTGCATACCTCAGTCATGCTATTTAAAAAATTATTTATAATAACTGCAGCTGATCTCCCTTCGGTTACAACAGTTTCATAACAAATGTCAACAACTGTTATTCGACCCATTTGCATTCCTGTTGCTGTTGGTGTTGCTCTTGGTTTTCCCATCATAGCACAATCAGACATGTTGGCGGTTTCTGAAGAGCTACTATCTTGATCGCTTGAAGGAGTTCCCATATGCATTCCGTCAGTAGTTAATGGATTAAATTCAGTTGCTGGGTAATCTGACTGGTGTTCACCATGATTATCACTACCTCTGTCTCTACAAGCTGCTTCTAGTGGTTTAAAATCTGGTAGGAATGCATTAAAATGTGAAACATAATCGGTTATGTGATGAAAATGACTTTTCAAAGCTGGATTTATTGAGCATCGTTCAAGGGCAGCCTTTGCATCTCGAAGTTGTAATTTAGAAATTGAATCCAGAATAGCACGTGCCATTTCGACTTCCCTTCCAAGTTCAGCTCTTTCTTTCTTAGTAACAACATATGCAAAACAGATTAGCATCCATGTAATTGATATGGAGGTTCCTACGGCAATTCCAACAATGACAGGAGCGCTTGTTTTGATTCGTTTTCGAAGACGAGGATGGACTCCTACGGCTAATCTCCAATGTCGCTGACCGACAAAAACATCTTTCCAAATAGCATCCTTGGTAAGATCAGGAGTAGTCGCGTGGTTGTAATGAGTCCATGATGGGTTACTTGATGTGAATAGTAAATGATCAGCAGGATCTTCATCTGAACCACTATCAAAAGCATGAACAACAACATCATTCTCTGTCGCATTAGCGATACTTGACAAGAACATATCACTTGCTTTGATTACACTGACTGTAAAACCTTTCACCATCGAGTTAACAATCATCGGAGTAAACCACGCAATCCCAAACTGTTCATCGGTCAGTCGTAACCTTGCTGATGCGGTTGCTTTACCTGACTTTATCGCAGTTTCCATCGCATTTAAACGAACTAAACTAGACCCATAATCATATCCTTGTAAGTTGTAGTTTGGTGGATGCATAAAATGAGTTGGGTAATAGATTGTGTTATTGCGTCTGCGTACCAGCTTAGCGTCAATGATTTCCGAAATCTCGAATTCCGGGTAAATAGTTCGCATTTGTGATTCGTACACATCTCTTTCATAATGTCTTATCGCGGGAATATAATCAACCGTCTGGTAGTAGTCAGAAAAAAAAGCACCCGTCAAACCCTCAACATAATCAGCAAATATTTCACGCTTGGCTAGATAGCTGGATTGTTTAAAAATGAATTGACCTGCCAGAGTAGCTCCGTCTTTTTCCGCCATTCTCATTAGTAATTCAACGCTGCTTTGCATTGCGTCTGCGAGGTATTCTTGTTTTCTAGATAGTTGTCGATCTTCGTCACGGCTGATGATTAGTCCTGCACCTACTCCCAAACCAACTCCTACAAGGATACCAAATGCCATCACAATATACATGACGTTGCTGTTTCCGACTTCATAATCTCGAAGGGGCTCTCTTAACTCTGTACTACTGCCCCCCGAGTTAATCATTTTGTTAGTTTTCGTGTTGTGTTTTTTTTGATCCCCCGTCCTGGAGTTGTATATTAGTATCTTCACAGAATGACCAAAAAAAAAAAAAAAAAAAAAACACCTAATCCTTTTGCTTCATAATCATGTTTGTTGTTGTTATTTTTTTATTTTTTTTGTTCTGTTGAAATTCAATTAAACTTCTTATTTTGCGCTACTAAACTACTAAAAAACAGAGCGCTATTAGATAAGCTCAAATAAAAATTTTTAAAAAAAAACCAGATAGAAATTACCAATAGCGGTACAAGATACAGAACTTTAAATACAGAGTTTAGAACTATTCAGATTATCTTTACGCGTTTATTTATTTATTTAATTCGACAACTCCTTACACTTGTATATCTTGGTAAGCTTATGGGGTATCAGTCGATCAATCGAGAAAGACTCCCCTCGGACGTGAAGGATTTGACAGAAGGGGGGAAATAGATAAAATGACATAGATAAGGAAATCTTAATCCGAAATAGTTTCTTCTCCGACTTTTGTCGGTGCAATTAAAAAAAAAAAAAAAAAAAAAAAAAAAAAATGAAAAATGAAAAATGAAAATCTATTGTGGGTTTTATTTTTTTAAGTTTTATGCTTTGTTGCGAAATGAATTAATTTTTCACACTGAGCCCTCAGACAAAGTCGGCACTTGCAAGTTTCGTTAGAGAGGGGCTTGAATAGTTCAGACTCTGCAATGGCTAACTGACTAGCAGCTGCTGTACGACGAGCGCATTCAACATAAATTGATTTTTTAATTACAGGACCTGGTGGTCGTCCAGGAGGAGGACCTGTTGGAGTTTGAGGTCCAATAAACTCCTCAACTTCTTCAATTTCTTCGAATTCCTCATCACCTTCAGACGTGTGTTGATCAGACTCAACTTCTGGTATTCCGCTAACCGCACTAATTGGTCGAAGTATTGGCGATGGAGGAAGTTTTTTAATTTCTATCACTTCCTCAGTTGCGACAACAGCACTAACCGGACGTGACACCGGAGATGGGGGTAATCTCTTTTCAGTAACAGGCGTAGCTTGAGGTATAAACTTACTATCATTATCAACTTCACTTGAGTGTTGTGTTAATGAAGGAGGTGTTGGTGGATCTGCTTCCTTAGTAGAACTCGAAGTGCTGTTTGAAGCTGTTCCTTTTTTAGTTTCTTTCGTTGAATTGCTCGACTCCGATGACTGTTCTCGTCGTACCTCAATTTCCTCAACCGGAGGAGGTTGTTTATCCTTCCCGCTTTCTTTATTTTTTCGTATTTTGCTACTTAGCTTTCTAACCAATCTACCGACAACACTTCCCTTTCGCTTCCCATCTTTCTTGCTGTTCCTACTCCGATCTGATGTGAAAGATGTTGTTGCGGAGACATCTCCGCTCATATCCTGGCTGTGTTTTGAGTGAAAATTAAATAATAAGACTTCCTCTCTTTGTAATATTATTTTATTATAGCTTGCGTTTTTAAGACTTTGCTGAGATGATTATTTGTTATCATATCTGAATATAGAAAAGAGAGGTCAAAAACATTCAGTCACTCGATAAAAGTAAAAAAAAGAGGGGAAAAATCCGAGCAAATTAACCAACGTGTAAATTAGTGTTTTAAAAAAAAAAAAAAAAAAAAAAAAGTAAAACATGGAAATGATTTCCCGTGGTCGGCTGTCTTTCTTTCTTTTCATACCATAGAAAAGAATTTTTTTTAAAAAAAAAATTTAAAAAAAGACGATCAAAAGGTAACAGAAGTTACAATTACCACTCTTCACCTATTCGTTATTGATTGCTATTTCATCGGCTGGCAATCCATCGTTGTTTGCCAACAGCTCACTGATATAAGGAGGAGTAGGATCAGTGCATTTCGATGCCGCCAAATGCCGCTTCCAAAATTTTCGCAAACAATCAGAATCCGATTGAGAGAATGGAATAGCTGTCGGAGGAACAGGTGTAATTAATGAAATGTTTTGTTGTTTTGCGACTGCTATCAAAGACATGTCAGTCAAGATAAGTTTTCCCTCACTCAAGAGCACCTTTAAAGTTGAATGCGAGTGACTGATCCCTACTAGTTTTGAAACCTGGTCCAACACTAATCCTTTATCAATACTTTCAGTTGGAAATGGCATATGTAAAGAAAACTTAGAACTCATCGCAGGACCGAGTTCCTCTCTCCAAAACAGTTCTGCGCTTCTTCCGTTACTCATTAGTAAGCTTCGTAGTGAACTTCCATAAACTTTTAAGACGTTTTCAGGACCTTTTGATGATTCGGTTCTCATTTTTGAGGATATGATGGATTTGAAAGTCCTACAAATCATTTCTACCTTTAAATAATGTTGTGTGACAGCTCTGTATCCCGTGAGTGAGCTGTATACTATTCCAAGGTATCTCATGTTCACTCCGTAAAAATGAAATATTTCTTCTACGTCTGGAAACATACTGAATCCATTTATTGGTCGTATTTCACCTTTCTGATCACAATGACCAATAGAACAGTCGCCTTCTTCATGGCAGAGTTGAACGTAACATTGCAGACAGACAAAGCAACATCCAGCAGTGCAACAACCGAATCTGGGTGTTAGTTCTGTTTCATCCAAGACATTGCAATCACATTTCCTACACTTAATCTCAGTGGATGACCCAGACAGCTTCAACTGTTCAATATTAGTAAATATAACTTCTCTTGGAAATTCTAAATCTGAAAAAACCGATGCGACTCTCTGACACGCATGAGTTCGAAGAAATTGAATCGCCTGCAGAGTCGACAATTTTGAATCACTGTCAGGTGTCCCTGGACGACCAGCATTAAATGCATCAGGAAGTAATTTAATACCAGTATGCTGATGAAAGGCAGCTACTAATTCTGGTCTTAAGAATTTATATAAAGACTTAAACCCACTTGGGTGTAAGTCAGACACAGTTGTTGATGGCAGAAGTCTTGAGAGTGACGTGAGGCAGACTCTACCATCACCACCTGCATGAATTTGAAAATCGATCGGAGGATCCTTAATACCAATACAAGACATTAACATTTGAATAGCCTCTTGGTATGGTGGTGGTAGTGCCCCAGATCGACATTTTTTAGTAAATACTTTCCCTCCATCTATGCTACCACAAACAAGTGTTCCTGGTGTGATTGGTAACAACGCAGTACATAAAACAACAAACCCACCATACGATACGATAGTTTGTAATGGACAAGCAATTAAAGCAGAACGATACTTTCTTAACATTGCGCAATTTCTAACAGATGCCGATGCTGCTTTATGCGCCGCAGTCATACTTTTAAATACCCTTCCTTGACCGATTGTATCGCTGTGTGTGTTTTGTTGTTTTATTCATTATTTATGTATCAAAAAAAAAAAAAAAATAATTTGCATACCTTAGAAGCTCATATAGAGTACCATTGTGAATGAATAAAAGTTCACCACCAACTCCTCCAATCGGAGGGATGGTTTTGTGTAAAGACTTCGATGTGAACTCTGATATTATAGTGATGGATGCAGCCATTGCAGATTTTTCGAACAGTTGGTGAAAAGAATACAATTTAGAATGCCATTTCTTGATAGCCACATCATCAGTATGCGACACTGGTTCCTCAAGTAAGGATTGCCAATCAGAATTCCACGAGTACTTCCCTACAGATCCTCTTCTATAAACTGTTAGTTCACTATCAGCTGCTACCTGATTACATAACTCTGCCTGTAATTGCAATCCATGCATAAACCCTTGACTAGGTTGTAATGAGATTGGTACGTTCAGCGATGTCGATGTCAGTGAACGACATCTGATTTGAATACTCTTTTGAGTATCTTCAGTATTACGCCAACATTCCATTATCTGTTCGTTGTTTGAATTGAAACGTCTGAGAACTGGTGGAGTGAATCCAACAGTGCCGTCGTTTAGTTTTATAGGAAGCCACTCAACACCAAAAGCATCATAAAGAGGAGATCCAATTTGTAAGCACATCGTTCCTTCATCAGCTGATGAGACAAGAGCACCTCCAGGGATGTCAGAAATAGGAACCCCTTCAGAAACTGCCCCCCAAACGTTCTTCTCATCCACAGCTGGTTCTGAACTTGGATTTGAATTTCTTCTGCCGGTTGATAGGGCTCGTTGAAGTCTTTCATTTGCTTTTACTTTTGCTCCAGTTGGAATCTGATTTCCAGATCCGTCAGTTGGAATTATTGAAATCCTTCCTCTCGTACTACTCCTCCGACTTCCTTTCCTTTCATCAGTTGGAGGTGAGACCATATTACCGTCTGAAATAAGAATTGTATTTTAGGATTGCGAGATATTTCTTTTTGTTTGTTTCTGAGAACACCCCCAAGAAGTGATCTAACTGAGAAAAAACTGTTTAAAAAAAAAACTGTTAAATGAAACCTTAACCTAAGACACAGGGTAATAACTAATTCTATAGTGGAACACTTCACTAAGAAAAAAAAAAACATTATTTTTTTTCCCATTCTACCGTAATTATCCTTGAGCTTTTGCTATTATGGCTCAGGAATTTTTTTCTTTTTCTTCAAAAAAAAAAAAATAAAAAAATGAAAACCGAATTTTGGGTGTAGGACTATTACTGAATTCTATATAATGAAAAGAAAAAAATTATTTTTAAAAAAAAAAAACGTATTCTAAAGTTAATGAATCTCTATCTCTAGTAGAGGTTCAGACATCGTTGTTACTAATTATCGATTATCAGTCTGACTGGGTGATTGTGAATGGTGACTTTTAACTGATGAATGTCTCACAGAACTCAATGATCTCATTACAATATTCAAAATGCTCATAAATAACGTCTCTGCTGTTGGAGGATCCCACAACAGCGGATCAGAAGACCAAAGCTTACCAGCTGCTTGAATCTTTGTCACTGTATCATCGAGAGACCTCGCTGATGGTGAAATAACAGTTTGGCTGTCTTGTTGGTTTTGACGTGCTTCTTGAACATATTCCGATAGCTTAGTTAGAGTTGTTAGTTGTAAGTTAACAGACGCATGGTGTAGTGCGGTAACTGTTTGTAACTTTTCCGCCAATAGATTTGTTTTTGATTGCAGTTCGTCAGCTGTTTCTGATGAAGTTTGTTGAGAATGTTTATATTGACTTGTGACCTCAGAAACTTTTGTTTTCTGAATCTCAAGATCAGCACCCTTATCCTCCAGTAGTATTTTTAATTTTTCACTTTCTGCTCTTAAATTCTTAATTAATACTTCATCGTCTGCGATTTGCTGCTTTAATCGAAAGATGACCTCCTCCATTTCAACACTTTCCTTCGCAGCTTCCAGTGAAGATGCCCTTTCTTGAATGATAGATACAGCTTCTTTGGTGTATTGTTCACCTGTTCGTCTCATCATTTCTAAACTGTTTTTTAAATCGGTTGCTTCATCGGATTTGTCTCGTAGTTGTTGTTTTAAGATGTCTTTTTCTGTTGTAAGTCTATGATTAGATTCAACTAAAGTAGAGAGTTCTGTCGACGATGACATGTGTTTTTCAGTGAGTGCCGCATGATTAATTTCCAGCGACGACAATCTGTTTTTAGTATCGCGAAGAACTCTGAGATCATCAGTTAAGTTTTGATTTTTTGATTTTAAAGAAAGTAATTCTCTTTCTGTCTCTGAGAGTTGTCTCTGCAAAGTTTTCATCTGGAGAGTTAGAGTTGAAACACGCTCTTCGGATAATTTTAAATTACCATCTAGGCTTTCTCTATCAGTCGCAAGCCTCTTATTCTCAGAATCTAAATTATCGTATCGAGTCCTGAATGTTAATCGCTCTCTGTTTGCTTCTTGAACAGCTGCATTCAGTGTTAATTGCTCATCGTATGCAGTGCTTGATATGGATTGTAGTTTTTCAGTTAGGGATTGTTTTTCAACTATTAAATCGTGGACTTCAATCTCAAGTTTTTGATTCTGCTGTGATGATGATTTGAGCTGATCTGTAGCTTCAGTTAACCTCCTCATTGATTCTTCGCGTCCTACTTTGTACTCAGCACTCGCTATACGAGTGTTAGTCATTTCAGCGTTTAAATCATTGCCTCTTGTCTGCTGTGCATCCAGTTGTTTTTCTAGTATTTTGCATCTCTCAGTGGCAAGACTGAGTTCAGATTTTAGTTTTTCAACTTTTTTCTCAAGTGGTTGTATGACAGTGGTGTGTTCATTTCTTCTTTCTTGCATGATATCATCCATCGTGTCTTTAAGGTTTTGGTAGTCTGACTGCATCTGTTCTATTCCAGCTTGAGCAGTAAATAACTGTTCTTGTAGGAGTTTGTTTCTTTTTTTAACTTCTTCAAGTTCCGAATGACGTTGAGAGTCAAGTATATCGTGTTTTGTAGATTCTTTTTTGTGTTGCAATTCTACTTCTCTCAAATCCGCTTCAACTTCGTTACGTTTATTGTTTGCTGTAGTGGTTGCTTCTGTCTGTTGTTGCAAACCTTTTAAGAGTTCAGTGGCTTCAGTTTCTTTATGTTGTAGTTTGTGTTTTAGTACTGAGAGTTCCTCTCGTAAGTCCTGCGTAATTCTGTTATTCTGCTCTTGTGTTGTTCGATCGTTTGCGTGTTGGTTTTCTGAAGTGACTAGCTGTTGTTGATTACGCCTTGCTTGTTCTTTTGATTGTTGATAGTGTTCTGTGATGCTTTTGTGTTGTTCAGAAAGTCTGATGTTGTCTGTTTTTAATGTTCCTATTTCAGTCTCTAGCATCTCTCTTCTTCTTTCTGTTAAATCTAATGTCGATTTTAGTGTTTCAATCTCGTGGTGAAGTTTACTGGAAGTTAGTTCTAGTTCTTGACTTTTTGATAATTTTATCAATTCTATCTCTCGATGGTACTTCGATGATTCCTTCTCGTAGTCAATTCTGTATCTTTCAGAACTCTTTATGGCTTCAGCGTGACTTTCACGAAGACGGAGTAGCTCGTTGTTTTTTGCATCAACGTCCTTTTCAAGAACTCGTAAGGTTGCTTCTCGAGAAGCGTACTCAGCATCGGTGACAATAGATGTTTGTTTTGATTCAAAATTTGATAGTTTCCCACGTAGTTGATAGACTTCTCTTTCTTTTTCTAAACTTGAGCTTTCAATTCGATGGATTGTTTGTTTTAGTTCAGAAACTTTTCGTTCTTCTTCGATTTTTAATTCCATCGCAGTAGTTTTTTCCGTCGTTAAAATTTCAACTCTCGGTCTCAACGTCGTTATAATTTGTTGTAAGTCATCAACTTTACTGGTTAGCACTTCTCGATCTCTTGTTAACGTCTCTGTTTTGTATTTTAGTGCTGTTTCACTGCTTGAAATTTGTTCAAGTAGACGAGAACGTTCACCGTAACGATCGTCAACAGTTTCTTTTAACTGCTGTTGTAGTTGATTTACGGTGTTTGTTTGATCTGAAACCGTGTCTTGAAGTTGTAGAATTTTCCTATCCTTTTCTATGATATCGTTCTCGGTTCGTCGGATGTTCTGTTTCAAGGCATCGACTTCTCCAGCAGTGTCGTTATTTATTCTAATCTTCTGATTGATTGTATTATTTTCTACCATGAGTCGGCTATTATCAGCCTGACATGTTTCATGTTGTGCTAATAATTGTGAATTCGTTTTTTGCAATGCTGAAGTAGCATCTGCTGCAGATGTTAGCTGCTTGTTTAATTTTTTTATTGTAATTTCTTGTTGATCGTTTTCACGTTTTAGATTGTTAACCAATCTGTTTGAATCAATTTTTAAAGATTCTTTTTCAGAAGTATTAATTTGATGGAGTTGTTTATTTTCAACTTCAAGAGTTGATATTCTCTCTTGAAGCGACTCAACGGTGATTTGAACTGAATGGAGTTCTTCGGACTTCGATTGAATTAAAATTTGATCGACTTGCGTGTCCTTCAAGGCGAGTTCAGCAGCGGATAGCTGTCTTTTTAAATCATCAGTTCGTCGTTGGGATCTCTCAAGTTTATTTTGAATGCGTTGGTTTTCTTGAGTTAGCAGTAGTATTTTCGATTCTGTTTTTTTAAGTTTCGAAGCAACTTCCTCAGCAACTCCTCCTTTCTTGTCAGCTTCCAAAAAGGCTTCTCTGATCGTTCCAATGAGAACGTCTGTCGGTGGACCGGATTCTTTTTTTGGAAAACCACTCGCTTCAGACGATAATTGTTTGTGATAAACGTTTAATTGTCGTTCTAATCTGCGAGTTTTATTTTGGTATTCTGATGTGGTGTATTCCAATTTACTTTTCAAACGACTAATTTCAGTTTTTAAAGAAATACTTTCCCTCCTATACGCCTCTTCCGCCGCATATGTCGTCGTTGAAATTGGATTGTTTTGCAAACTATTTGAATACAACTTCTCTTTTAGACGAATTGCTTCTTCTTCTGATGTCATTCTTCGTAATTTTTCATCTTCATAAAGTGATTTCATGTGACACAGTTCATTTTCAAGTCTATCAACCTCATTCCATTGGTAGTCTAGTAAAGGGCTTGTTGCTCTTTTTCTCGATGGGCTTCGATCGTCTCGTTTTCTAGGAGAAAATCTAGCTGATGGCGATGCAGGTGATCTCATCAGTATTGTGTCGACGTCGATTCCTTTCCTATTTCGAGTCGGGGATTCGGTTTTCCAACGTTCCATATTTTTTTTTTTATAACTTTTTTTTTTTTTTTTTTTTTTTTCCCTTTTTGTTGCCTTCCCTGTTTAGAAGTGAGATATAAAAAAAAATAACATTTTTTTTTTTTTATTTTTAATCATTCAGTAAACATATTAAAAAAAACACAAAAGTTTTTTCAGCTTGATTGTATAACCAGCTGATTAACTGGCTTCTGGAATCACTGGCAGGCAAAACAGAAGAAGAGTTCTTTTTATTTCCTTTTATTTTTTTCTTTGTGTAAAAAGAGCAATAGCAATTTGTTAATCTAACATTCGTCAGCCTCAAAGAGTGAATTTAGTCTACAACGTGCCATTTTGTTACAAGACTGGATTAATGTTGCTGAATAATTCTCAAGTTCAGATCGTTCTCGTTGATTGTATTGGTGAAAACGATTGCGCTTGAGATTCTTAAGAATACATCGAGAGAAAACACATCTGATAAACCGTTGGATACAACAACTACATTGCTTCCTTACAATTTGGTGATGTGATCGCCGTCCTTGTCTTCCTCTCCAATTCTTTTGAAAAATAATCGCCGCTGCAATTTTTTGTGAATGCAGTTTAACAGCATTAAGACGAGACTGTTCTTCTTCTTGTGCTTGACGTTCTTGTTTGATGAGAATTTCTTTAATTTCATCGATTTGCGCAAACACCGGTATCAGTAGCTCTTCCCAACTGCAAAGTTGTTCCTCAATTATCTTTTCACGATCGTTTTCTTCGTTCTGTATTCTTTTTATTTGTTTCTTACAAGCGATAACATACTCAGTCAGGTATTCCATTTCTGACGTTAGGACCTCTTCACGATTCTGTTCTTCATTGAGTATCGTGTTTTCCATTGTAACAGTTATGAATAATTGTGTTTCAGCATACTGTCTCTCTGCTGACAATCTAACTAATTTGCTTTCTTTTCGATAACAAAGTTCGAGTTGTCCTAATGTTGTTGTTTCTTTCTTTGAAATACTAAAACGAATGTCAGATTCTAAATCTTCATGTGTTCTCATGATTGACAATCTCCAAGCATTAGAAATATAAAAACGAAAATAACTATCGAATTCTAACTCAACACTTGTTCTCTGAGTTAAATAATGACACAGAGACGTGAACAGAATGAATTCATCGGACTCATCCGAAAGAAGCAATAGTTGTGATGCAACACAAGAAGTGTCCCAAATAGATGACGATAATGAGACTGCTCTTCTGAATAGGATTACTTTTTGTTGAGAAACATTTTTAAAATAATCATCACACTCTTTTTGATCTGAAATCTTCTTATCGTTGAAAACATCACCAAAACGACGATCAGTTTCACTCAAATAGGCTTGAAAAAGTTTTTCAAAAACTGAAATCTGAGATAATTCAATTTCCATTTTTTTCAAATTCACGTAACTCCCAAATACCTGATGATCGTGTTTATATCCCAAAACACGTCTTGTAATGTCTTCTTCCGCTTCAATTTTCAGAAGCCTTGCTCTGAATTGCCTCGGGATTGTGATTGCCATTGCAATGAACCTTCTAGAGATTGATTGAACTAAGATTACTTTTCTGATGTAGTCTGCGTGTTTATTTATAAAATTAGTTCGTAATCTCCTCCTTGAATTCTTCTCACCAATCTCTAAGTCGTTTTTCTCTTTCATGTATGTATCCAACAGGGCTGATTGCTGCTGTGAATGTGCCAAATTCCTAACTCCGAATTTACGTTTTTCCCTATTGCAATCCTTCGTTATACTAATCCAGACTGATACTGCTTGTCTGACTAATGAATTCCTGTTTAAGGTTTCAAAAATTGGATATTCTGCTGTCAACGCAGTGACAAATCGATATATCACAGCTCTACGTGCGAGAACTTCGTAGTGTCCACATGTCATGAAAGGCTTGGTGTTGTAAATATGTTCTGCTGTCAGGCTGATCTCTGTTCGTTGTTTTTGTTCATCAATCATAGAAGATAGAATACACTTTTTGTATCGTCTTTTCAAGAACAGAGTATGTCTACTAGTATAGACTCTCCACAGTCGTTGCATCACCATTACTGATGTGTGTCTTATTAAAGATCCTAATTTCTTGAATGCGAGTTCAACCAGATCGTGTCGATCAGCTACTTCTGAAGTCTTAATATCACCTCGTTGTTTTATTTCATTTTTAATAAAAGTTTTAAACATTGGTTTTAACCGTTCTACTAACAACCCATGCAAGAATAACCCTTTTGTATATCTCTCTTGAGTGATGTCATTCTGAAGACAGATTCTAGCCATGGATTCTGAGACTATGATTGGAGATGTGTTGATAGTACTGTTTCTGATCTTATCCCGTGAAATTTGAAGCTTTAATTGTAAGTCTGTATCAGAAAGAGAAGAGTCGGCTTGTGATTGCTTAACTACTAAGTGACTTCGGTGTTTTTTAACAAACTGTCGGAGTATTCTCATTGAGAATGAATGCCCTTCACGATCACATTGTAGTCGAATCCACCATCTCTGAATGGATTCAGCAGAGGAAATACTTCTCAAATCAGTTGGGATATCTGGAATTGAATCGATCATTATTCGACAAGTGTTCTCTTCAACTTCTATATAAGATCGTTTAAGGACTTGTTGAGTGATGATCTTCTTTCTTGATTCATGGTTTTCAATTCTACTGAGTTGACACAACCCATCCAAACACAGTTTTGCTATTCCATTTCTACCATGCTGTTCGTCATCACTAACCCAAGTTTTCAAAGCTGCACGTTCTTCAGCATACCTCATTAGGATATTTTCATAATTTCGAGAACACTTTTCTGACAAACCGTGAAGAGACAGCAGCATTGATTTATTTTCACTAACACGGTTGTTTGATTCCAATTTCAATAGATTCGCTTGTTCAATAGAAAATTGATCCCTGAGCGTCTCTTCTCTCACCAAGTGAGTTATGTAGTATTGCGTCGCGATGAATTTCTTTGAAAAAGAAATTTTTGAAAGAACAATCCTAAAAGCTTTCGTAAGGGTGATGGATGCTTTGTTTATTAATATAAGATAGTGATCATCGTTGTATGTTTTATAAATCGAATTGAGAGAATCTTCAAACTGAGATAATATATTGTTTCTTGAGATTAATTCGTCCATCAAACACAGAGAATGGTATTCACAGACGCGTTCAAATGACATTTCTTCATCTGATATAATTAGTCCCCGGGTACCTTCCCAGCCCGTATCGATTATTTGTCTATCTCTGTAGAGTAACTCGTGGTGAAAGAAGATCGTATTTCGCATTAGTTCTGATCGGGTCCATGATTCAATTTCTATTTCTGATTGTCTACTTGACGATTCCGATGTTATTATTATTTTTATTTTAATTTGAATTTCAGAACTTGACAACCACTCTTGAAAAAGTATTTCTCTTCGAGCTATTTCTCTTTCACGTTGAGCTTCTTTCCTTTGAGATCTTGTTTTTCGATTTCGTTTTGCGATTTTTATTTCTTCAGGTAATTCATCAAGACCTCGTCTAACTTGTTTCTTTGACCATGATCTTCCCTGTTCTCCAAGTTGAGTTTCCCTCCACCATCTCTGAATTGAGATTGCAGAAGGTATTGTTTTGCTTTTCCTGAACAAGTACCATTTATCTAAAACAAATCGACGTTTTCGATCGATTGAAGATTGCATGAAGAGGATTAGTAGCGTGTGACGAATGTGACAGAAAGATAATTCCAACAAAGAACAGTAAACAGAACAGTACTGAGAAATGATCAGCGACCGTTGTCGCGTCTCATAAGACTGCATCGATAGTTGTGTTCTTCTAACGAACACTAGTTGATTCTCAAACCAAGAATCGACATTCAAACGTTCTGAATGCAAAATAGCACTTCTTTGATAACTCTCACATTGCATCACCGACAACTGATGACGATCAAGTAATTGTATTATCCTGTAGCTGGTTCTGTTTATAGACTCCGCTCTTCGTAAAGTTCCATGTTGTTTTATCAATTGTTGTGTTAAAAACTTTTTTCTCACGCTCATTGAAACAAACCATCGCTGAATTTTAATACTGCTGATATATTTAACACCGTGTTTGCAACCAAAAGTAAAAATTGATCTGTTGTCTATTTCACTCTGAATGATATTATGTCTTCGACACGATTCATTGAATATGTTAATTACTTTAAATATTGAGAATTGGTGATAAAGAGCGTTGTTGGAATATTCTTGTCGCAGTGAAGACTCAAAAGTTGTTATCGCAATTTCACTCCTCCAAGTGGTGCTGTAGAATTCATAGTTCATTATTCTTTTTAAGTATTGGTTTGACCATGTTTCATCATCGTTGATTTCTATTCGAGCAGTGGTTTCCAATTTAGCTACAGAAGTTATGTTCGATTGATGATTTCTCGCAGCTGTGAGCTTCCCTTCATTCTGTAGAGCTGCTATTTTCATTCGTTTTATCTCAAGTTCAACTCTCAGTTTGTTTCTACACTTAACATTTGGTTTAAATCTTTCTCTCAAACATGTCAACGTTGCTGCCCTTCCAACATCACCTTTTTGCACTGCCTTGAACCATTCTCCTATTACATCTGCAGTTTGTCTTTCATCGTATCCCTTTTTATATTTTAATGTTCTTGTAAACCCCTTGTTGTGTCGATTAGGTGGTGGTGATGGACGGATCAGCTGTGGTTCAGATACCATTTTGTGATCATCAAGGTCCTGGAGAAGGCAGATTAGAGTTTTGGGATGTCATTGAAAAAAAGGTTTTTATGGAACAAAAAGAAAGGGAACTTGAGTAGCAGCTCAGTTCGTGTTAATATTGAAAAGAAACAACAACAAAAAAAAAAAAAAAAAAAGAGTTTATCAAAAAACCAAACAGATAAATTAAACCAAGCACAAATGATCAGACAATAGTCATTACTTTTCAGAAAGAAAGCAGTTTTATAATTTTAGCTGAAGCGATTGTTGGACTCACTGAACGTCACATGTCACGCCCAGGTCCTGAATAAGAATCGGAGTTCGTTACTTGCTTCTCTGTGTCTTTGCAACCAAACCTCTGCTGAAGTAACTTTTTTTTTAGAGTGATTAGGTGTGGGTCGAATTGCCTTCCCACGAGGAACTGGAGGTTTCATACGAGATTTCGATGATTTCTCAATCGCGAATTTATCTGGTGATGGTTTCGGTTTTAGACGCCTCGCAGCTGCTCGCAGTGATTGCTCATTTGTTGCGAGATTTTGTTTAGTTAATCTCGGGAACTCTGGTGTTGGAATCCCGTCAGCTGCCACAGTAATATCACCTCCGTTTAATTCAGCAATGACCCTATCAGTCGCTTCCCTTCGAAGCCTTTCGTTTCTTAGCTCTGCCTTCGCTTCAGACAATCTACGAAGCACCTGACTATTTGCTGAGGATCCCCCCGGGTATTGTAGAGATGATGGTATACCACCACTCCTGCTCACTGAGCATCCCGATTCCATAATATTGTTGGCAGTAGCCTGGATGAATTCATAAAAGTTTGCAACAGCACCACAGTCGTCGCTTTGAAGGAACAATTATCTCACAAATAGGTCTCCTAAAGACTCCGGCCAACTTTGAACACCTGTATGAAACAATCTTTTTAAAAAAAATTAAAAAAACCGAAAGAACTCAAAAGAAATTAGCAGTCTGAGACCTGTCGCTAACGAAACGTAATATTATCGTATTAGATGAAATAATTTTATGACTTTTTTTTTTTTTCCTTATAAAATAAAACACTTTGAGACAAGGTCATGTACTACGTGCCCGAAATCACCAGTTAAGCTGGAGCTCTCATGCTGGGCAGCTATCGGATATCTACAGCAGATCAGATGTACTGCTGTGTATTCGACTGTTAGATCGTCGATATGATTGCTCAAGACAAGACTATGATTCTTGCTTGAGATTATGCATCTTCCCCTGTAGGGTCTTCGCTTGCTTCCGGTTGAGAGTTGTCGTCTTCAACATTGAATTCAGTTTCATGTTCTTCTTCTAAGTCGCCATAGTCTCGAGATATTTCATCGTCTAGGAATGCCCATTTGTCTTTCCCAATTCGTTTTGCTAATTTGTCGTCGTAGTCAGCGTCAGTCGCCGTTATATCATCAGCCAGTTGTTGTGCCCGAGCTCGTTCTTCTTCATTCACCTCATTGTCACGACTGAAATCAAAAATTGGTTTCCAACCTGAAATATTATTTTCCATTTTTGGAGGATTTCTCTCAGCTAATCCTTTTTTTAATCGTTCTCTGGCTTCGAGATCTGGTTCTAAGATACTTTGAACTGTTTTTGGTTTTTTTTTGTTTTATGTTTTTTTGTTTGACATTCTTATTGAGTAAATGAGAGAAGGCTATACCTAAATGGGCTTTAAATTTTCCTCGACGTGGAGCTGTTTTTATCATGACCACATCACCTACCACACACGCATTGTCTTCATCGTGAGACCAGCATCTTTGAGTTCTCGCTACTACCCTTGCGAAACTGTTATACCGAACAAAATATTTACAGGCAACGATCGCTGTTCCTTTTAACGTTTCAACCACCACTCCAATTTTCTCACTATGCTGCCCAGGTCTGTTGAATAGCATATAATTATGATCTAATTTTTCTTCTCCATCATCCCACCATCGGGGATAGAGAAGTGGCATTCCTGGTTCAATATATGGTCTCACCATCATAACACTTTCCCAAGGCCGCATCATACGATCGCTGACGTACCCTTCTCCAGGACGAGACCTTTTTGTTTGTTTTGTTGTTTATTTTAATGGAGCAGCAAATCAGCGAAAACATTATAAATACATACTTTCTATTAGGACCCATCGGATACGCTAACTTAACGCTGGTTACCTTTAGTAAGGAACGAGCCATTTTCTTTTTACGTGCCTGATGGAAGGGATGAAAAAAAAAAAAAAAAAAAAAAAAAAAACAATACTTAAAAAAAAAAGAAGTCAACAATTCACCACAACTGACAAATTTGCTAATCGAGGAATATAATTCTCACATTTACATCTTGACTATTTGGGGTTAGATTTTACGTGAATTGCGCGCTGCTACATCTATTTACCACCGTCCGCTAGTCGGATACTTGATACTTCATAAAATATTAAGGCAACTTAAAACCGGCTAAAAACCGAAAAATCGCCATGTAAAAAAAAGGCATTGGGGGGTTAATGAGATTTTTTTTTTTTTTTAAAAATAGTTAAAAAAAAAAAAAAAAAAACTATTTTCAGAAAATCACATAAACACGAAATGACATCTTTCTAAAAAAAGATGTACGTGAATTATAGTGAAGGATAATAATAGAAATCAATATTTTTAATCCCAGGCGACTATGATGTCTTAAGGCCGGTTTTTGAATACCGTACCTCGGCCGACTGATATGGTGAGGTTACTTCTAACATATCAAAGTAACTGTTTACAAGATTCACAAGATCACAATTGTTAATATTAGTCAATAATGTGTAACACAAATAACAGAATGATATCTCATTTCGATAATTTCTCATTCAGCAGAGGAATCAATACCGTATCATGGATGTATGTAAAGGCATCAGGTGAGTGTCCGTCAACTATCAGGTCAAAGGTTTCTTTCATTCCTTCAAATCGGATCTCATCGTTCATAATTCCAACTTTCAGCTGGGATAGGTTTGAGTAAATTGGATGTTTTTCCGCAACCAAGGCGTCATTTGGTTTATCACCGATAACAAGACAAGCTGGTTTCGTGGATAAAAGTTCCCTCACATGATCTGATGCATGCTGAAGTGACAATTGCTTAGTACTACTGGTAATAGGATGATCAACTGGATGAACTGAACTACATTCAAGAACTGTGTTTGATACAATATGTGGGATGGGAAGATGACTATGATTTTCCTTTTCAAAAGTTGAATGTACGACATTAGATATTCCAGCGCTTACAACCACCAAAGGAGTTTCTGTTTTATGACACGTCTCATGAAAGTTACTAAAACCTGGTCGTAATAACTGATGAGGATGAGCAGTAATCGCAGACTTTATATTTTCATGTGTGACTGAGTGTTTCTTTATCATTTTGTTGTATGTTTTCCACCATTCAACTCCTATTAAGTGATCTGGTCTTTCAGTGTGTGGTAAGAATGAAGATGAATCTAAAATTTGTGCTTCTTCACACCACTCTTTACTCATCACTTCTGATCTCGCTAATAAATTATGGCATTCAACAGACTTTCCTCTGGTTACCGTCCTGTCGAAATCAGCCACAATCGCCAAGTCTTTCCCCAACATCTCACTTAGGATATGTGAGAATTGCTCAGATCTCCAAATCTCAGGGTTTGGAGGCATTGTTTATTAGTTATAAGTATAATAACACTATTTTTTAAAAAAAAAAGGAATATTAAAAAAAAAAATTGCGAAAAAAAGTTTCCCAACGGGTGAGTTGTATAAAAAGGATAAATGGATAAAAACAGAACTAAAAAAATAAGTATTGTAGAAACGAAACTTTTTTTTTTTTTTTTTTTCAAATTAAATCCCCTTACCTCGCAGTCGCAGACCATTCTTGCCTAACTCGGCTGATTGTCTGGACACGAGACGTCCAGGGGTCGGTCGGCCTCGGACGACACCTCGTCTTCCTGCACTGGATGTGGACGATGACCGCTGACGGGGGATCTGAACAGTAGTCGCTTCGGAAGCAACAGTCCGAAGAGATAGAGAAGAGTCTACTTCCCATTTAGAAATTTTATTCATAACTTCACTGTTGCCATTATCACCAACATCATCATCATCATTACCGTCAACCATTCCTAAAGGTGTACTTCGTGGAATTAGTGTTGTAGCTGGACGGCCTCTAAACTGTTGTTCAGCCTTTACAGCAGCTGAGACTACATATAAAACAAGTCTATCATCAACAGGAGAAGAACGATCCTGTTGGGCGATTATTATATCTTCGAAATGAGTCCAACATTCCTGCCATTCAGCTGTTGATTTTATGTCGACTTTATCACTCGAGCAATCAGTGTATCGAATACGAATTGGGGAATCCAATGCTATTTCTAAGAATGAAGATATTTCTTTCTCAATATTATTGAAATCGTCGTTTGGTGATGCTACCGTTACCCGGATACTATCACCGTAGTGAATTTTAACTTTTCTCTGAGTATTTTTTATTAAATTCTTTAAAACAATATCGTAAAACGGATGAGTTGTTGGGACATTTCCTTCCAACTGCACCCTTGAAAGAAAACAATTTTTCGATCGGGATAAAAAAATCTCATATAATTCAGTACTGAGGCTTGCGACAAACCGAGTGAGAATTGCTGCATCCTCTGCGAACCAATAAATATGGTTGACGGGATGGTAAGAAAACTTTACAGGAACCTTAAAATTAAATTCAGTACAAAATAAATCATTGCCTAATGACAACGCAAATTCCCAATGTGAAACCTCTTTAAGAATAGTTGCAGTAGATGTTGTTGAGGCTAATTGTTTTATTCGGTTTAGCTTTTCACAACTGCTGCCTTCACTGTCGGTTAATGCCCGAACTGCTTCTTCTATCATTCTTATTGATTGAACAATATTTTCAGCTTCCTTCTTAATTTCTTTTCCCTGCGGCTTTAAATATTTTTCTCCTCCAATTTTCTTTATGCACTGGTCCAAAGCTTTTCTCTTTATATTTATCTTTTCAATCATATCCCTTCGGTTCGTAACTTCCACAGAGAGTAGCTTTTTCAGCTCAGAGAGAACCGTATCTTGCATCGACATAGAACCTCCTCGTTTCATGTTTAGTGGAGGGGAGTACTGGATGAGTATAATTATTAGTTTGATTAGATTTCCTTTTAAATATCGAAGGCTAAAAAGAAAAAAAATACAACAAAGTGTTCTATGAGACAAAAGGTTTTAAAGGGGGTGTACAAAAAAGAGAGAGATAAAAATACAATTATACAAAAGGATACAGCTAAACAGAGCTAAACAGATCGTGACTGACTTAGGCCATGTCAATTGGGAGGTTTGGAACAACTTGTTGAGCCCATTGTCGAAGGCGATGTTCTCGTTGTTGTAGTTTTGAATTCTCAGAAGAGAGTTTGCAATTATCTGCGGCAAGAGATGCGAGTTCTGGTTTTGTTTGTTCAACTGTAGTTTTATATTTATTAACCATAAGTCTTGATGTCTCATGTTCTGCTTCCAATTCAGCTCTCTTGGACAATAGATTCGCAAGTTCTACTTTCGTGGTATCTGCGTCCTTACGCTCTTGACTCAATAGTTCAACATGACGAGATAATTCCATTTCTAGAGCAGACATTTGAGAATCTTTTTCTTGTTGAACATTACCAACTGACTGAAGCTGGGCTTTTGTTGTTTCTAAGTCTCGTTTTAATCTATTTACTTCTCTTTCTTTTGATTCTAATTTATCTTCTAGATCGTGAATGCTGTGCTTCTGTGATCTCATTGAGTCTTCTTGGATTCGTTTTAAATCGTTCCTCTCAGATTTAATTTCAAATTTTAATTTCTCAGCTTCCTGAAAGGTTTCTTTTGCCCGTTGAGCAGCTTCTTCTGCCTGAGCGATGGCTTCAGATTCTCGTTTTCTCGATGCGTTGAGTTGCAGTTCGTGGATTTTATCGAGTTCTGCAAATTGACGAGACTCTTCACCACCTCTGAGCAGGTTCGATTCTTTTTGTTGTTTTTTCAGTTGGAGGATTTTTGCTTCGAACTCTGCTCTGATGCGCTCCTCTTTCATAGAGCATCGGTGGATTACTTCTTTAACAGATTGTTCTTTTGATTGAAGTAACATGCGTTCTTTTTCGAGAAACTCTGTTTCTTTGAGTGAAATCATTTCATCAGCCCATTTTCGATGATCTTCTTCCTTTGAACGAGATGATGTTACTAAATCAGAACGGACATCATGCTGTGATGCCAGCTCTCTGATGTGGGTTTCTTTCTCAGTTTGAAGTTTCTTTTGTAATTGTCTAATTTCTAAGAGTCTAGAGCCCGCCGTGTCTTTTTCTATTTCAATTTGTTTTCGAAGTACTTCTTCGCGTTCTGTGGATTTCTTTTTTAAAAGTTCCTCTGCTCGGCGATGAGATGCTGCGAGTTCCTGGATTTCAGATTTTACTTCAGCCATCTCTTGTTGATGACTTGACCGTTCAAGAGCAACGGTTTTTTGAATTTCACGAATGTCGTCCATTCTCTCTTCGGAAAGAGCACGTTCAGCGGCAACTTTCTTTTCAAGGCGTTTTCCTTCTTGAGTGTGTCTCCTTGTGCTTTCATCCATTTCACGTCGATAAGTTGTGAGAGTCTTGTCGAGTTGTTTATGTAATTCATTAAAACGATGGTCTTCAGACTCAGGTAGTTCCACTAGTTTCTCACTCAAATCTTTTAAATGTCTTTCCAGCATTTGAATTGACTGATGACGTTCTGAGCTCGTCTCTCGTTCTTCTTCGAGTTGAGCTCTAAGTGTTTCTATGACTGCAGTATTTTGTTTTCTAATTATTGTTACTTCTTCATTACACTGGTCTAGTAGACGTTCTCTTTCGTCTTGGGATATTCTGTTTGCTGTGGATAGTTTTGAGTGCATGGCTGCAAGTTGTGTTTGAAGGTCTCTGATAGTTGTTAATCTGTCCTCAGCTACACCCCATTCTTTCTCTGCTGTTGTTCGAAGAAGATCTTCACGCTCTTTACCATCCGTAACAACATTTGTGACTTGTTTTTGAAGTTCCATTTCCTGGATTCTAGTTCGTGAGGCTAACGACCGCTCTCGCTGTTCCCATTCTCTTCGTTCTCGTTTCCATGCTTTTAGCTCACCTTCGTGTCGGGAAAGTTCCGCAGCGTATTGTTGTTTTAAATTCTCAAGCTCCCTTTCAGAATGTCGAAGCTTGTCTGTTACTCTGGCAGTGGATGACATCTCCTTTTGAATATCAGACTGTAGTTGTGACTCTCTCTGTTTCAAGGTATTATTTGTTGTTTGAGTCTGTCGAAGTTGTAATGAAATGGATTCGTCTGATGATTGTGATGACCGAACTTCATTTAATTTTGATTGAAGTCTCCTAATGTCGTCTAACCTTTCATCAGCAATAAGTCTTTCATTATCACCTCTTCTCCTCTCATCAAGTAGAGCCGCTCTAAGAGAAGATTCATTACCTGTTCCTTGTTGAGTGTTTCGTAAATCATTTACTTGTCGTTGAAGTTTTCGAATGTCAATCAAACGGTCTTCTGACAGCTGTCTTTGTGATGCCAACTCCGCCTCCAACGAATGGGACTGCATTGGTGTTTGATGAACCGAAGAGTGATTCGAATAATGCGACACTTTATTAGCACTGACTACAGATTCTCCTCCATAACCAACACTTGCCTGAAGAGTTCTAGCCTCATGCTCTGCTCGTTTTGCTCTTTCTCTTGCTCTGTCAATATCTGCAAGTAATTGCTCTTGCTGACTGCTCATTGTGTATAGTAACCTGTAAAGGGAATCACATTACTGACCTTCAATTAAATCATTTATATTCAGTCATCAACTACATGTATTTCTATCTGTTTTAAAAGGGTACAATAAAATCTTTTTTATTAATATTTACGTGCTATATTCACTTGCAAACTATGACATCTATACAGAAAGTAAATAAATAGGCAATAAGGAACCTGGAAAGGGACCTTGCTTTGTAATAAACGTATAGAGAGAGGGGGGAAAAAAAAGAGTGAGGAAGGAAAATAAAAAAAATTGATATTGCTATTCAAGCAATGTGCTTTTGAATCTTGCAGGTTTCAGGTACCAGTGTTTTTCTCTTATTGGTGGGATGTCTCGAGGGTGTCCCGTACAACCTCCACAGACAAGATTGACTGGAGGTAGGTGAGTAGATCTGTGAATAGAATCTGCAGGTCGTATTATTTTGATAGTTGAAGGCCTTTGGGCCAGTCGATCTGAAATACTTTCCTTATGACCAATGCTGACAAACTGAGACGGTAATAAGATATCCCCAAGAGTTGGTAATTGGGGTAAGTCATTGCCAATGTCGTTAACAAAAAAACGTTTTGGAAGTTCCACCTTTTGCCTTACATCATCAGAAGGGGAGTACGTTGATCGTACTTTAATTGATGTTTTTGATGGAGAGACAAATCCTTTTGAATATCTCGCTAAATCTTCAAAATTTTCAAGAAATTGACTCTCAACAGTAGAAACCGCCGGCATTCTGCACCCTCGTAACTTTGTTTTCTTCTTTGGAAGTCTGCTATTAGCAAGTGGTGAATGCACATCGATTGTTGGCTCCTGAAAATGAGCTTCAGCATCAGCATGTTCCATTCCCGTTGAATAAAAAGGAGTTAACAATCTTTCTGTATCAGTCACCGATGGTGTTCGTTTAACGCGGACTGTGACCTCAATAGAACTTTTTGGAGATGTTATTTTAAGTACTTGGTTTGCTTGACCTGAAATAATTTCTCTATTGTTGCCAATGAATTCATCGTTTCCGATGTTAACTTCTGTTAATATGCCAGTAGAAGTCGGTCTGAGTTGGTTATTTGAATGTGACGCTAGTGTTTTTCTAAATTCATCAAAAGGATCAGGACAGGCCAATACCGTAAACGGGTTACTCTTTCTTATCATACTACCACTTCGAGATACAACTTCTTTCTTTTCGTTGTTTACTTTCAGGTCAAAGTTAGTTAACGGAATTTGCTTTTTATCAAAACCGTCAGCCTGAAATCTTTTTGCAGTTTTATTTAAGAAAATCATCTGCGTTACTCGTTCTTTTAAATTTAGTATTGATTTTTTTGTTGGTGCTTTTATGGTTATCGTTGGCTGTTTTTCTTCTATCCTTACTGGAGTGAACCTACCACCTCCAGTTTCGTTTATCATCAGAGATGAATGCGTTGGTCCGACGTTCTCTTGTCCTAGCTCTAGAGGAAGCGCGGCGGGTGTAGATGGTCGAGTAGAACGAAGATCATCCCCCCAATTTAAACTTTTCCTTCCAATGAATGGACATGGTTCATCCTTTTGTTGAGTCGAACGCTGTTCTTGCCATTCATCCCAATGTTTTGATGCAAGACGAACTGAGTACATGAAGTCGTAGTTTGACTGAATTTTTTTTGTAACGTCTTTGCCAATGTCAACGTAATCTTCGGGTTCTATTGTTCGACACCAAACGTCAAAAAATGAAAATGTTGCTTCTTTGAAATTTTCAAATCCCATAAAAAACTCTCCCTTACTTTCTTGACTCCATTCATTTGTTATGATACTTTCTAACGATGAAGGAGGACGTCTTAAAAAAACTGCCAACATCCTTTTCGCCATCCATGTATAAATTTGTCTGTCAATAACGTCGTTGAATGGTTTTGGACACTTCGGTAGTTTCGACCAAATTCTTTTTATCATTTTTTGAACTATTTTGTTGCTTTTTAAAGCATGTCGCTTTTTTAACGAATCGGGAGTGTTCATGTCGGGATCAGCTTGAAGTATGTAGCTGACTGAAGTCGCTTCTTCAGGTGAAAGCTGCGTCCGAATTCCTTTTGATTTACAGATTTCGTTAAAATCACTTCTGAGATCAGAAAATCGTTTGAATGACAGCAAGTCACGCGCTCTCGCAATCCACGAGATAATCGTTTGACATACAACCCATCTTGCTGCGGTTCGTTTTTTTTCCATTGTCAGGTCGTACTGAATTGACATTGCTTCTGAGAAATTTGACACTCGTTCTTCCCATCTATGTCTTAGGATTTCACGTGTAAACTTCCAGCGAAGCGCTGCTGCTGATGGTTGGGGAGTACTTCCTTGGAGCTTTAAGACTAGATCAAAAACCTGTCTAACTGTCACTTTCTTCTTTCCTTTATTACAAAAAGCTCCTTTAACAGTTTTAAAATCAGAGATACGATGAATCGACGCCTTTTTTCGTAATCCTTCATCAACAGTTGTTATTTTTATGTTATTTTTTTTTGTTGGTTGTTCAGAAAGTGATTTCCGTCTTCGATTCTTCACTTCCTTCATAAAATTTATAAAATGATTAGTTTTCGATAAAATATTACAGACGTCTACAAACAGTAACACTTTATTACCATCAAACGCTTGATTAGAAAGTTCCGTTATTTTGTTATCCCCAGGGTATGTTGATTTCGTAGCCTTGTATAGTGATTTTATAAAAGCTTCGTAACCTGGTTTATCTAGAGTTCGAGTCCTCTTAGCATCAACATTTCTAAAAACGTCAGCTATCATTCTGATGTCTTCGGGATCGAAGTGACGTCGGAGAATCTCAGTCGCATCCGACAGCGAAACACCTGCTGTCGGTCTCATTATTTATTTTATTATTTTTTTATTTTTTTATTTTTTCTTCCCCCCGTTCAAAACCAACTCTGCTAAAGATAAACATTCACAATGTCGGTTGTTTGATTATGAAACAATAACGGGGATGAAAAAAAAAAAAAAGAGAAAAAAAAATCGGCTTTTACATGTAGCTGTCACATTGTTCGGTGTCAGTGAGCTAGAAAGGACTACATTGCTTGTCACCTATCTTCTTTTTTGCAATCTCTTACCAGTAAAAAGGTAAGTTAGAAACAGAAGGAGAAAAAGAAAGAAAAAAAAGCATTGAAACCGGGTTAACATTATTTCTGTCTTCTTTTACAAATAATTGGGCTTTTTGAGGACAAAAAAAAAAAAAAAAAAAAAAATAGAGAGGACAAAAAAGAGCCACATGATATTGCAATTAAATCGCGTCAGTCAATTTACAACGTAAAGAAATTTTTTACGCTTTTCGGATTACTAAGATATAAAAAGACTTCTAAATTTTTGTTTTTAACGTTTCAAAGAAGTTCAACAAGCAGTCAAACAGTGAGTAACTGTTGCCAACATAGTGTTTGCTACGAAACATAAAATCAATTATTATTATTAAGGGTTTCCTCGAAAGACAGAAATTCTTTCTTTTTTTTAAAAATCAAATACCGAAGTACACTATCAGGTTAGGCTTGCAAAGTGGACCTCAAGGGATTTGTAGAATTCTTTTTTTTTTGTTTTTTTTTTCCTTTTTCGAAGAAACACATCGTATAATAAACTAACAATAAAGAGGAAGAAGCAAGATAGAGATGGACCACAAAAAATGGTTAAATAAAACACACCAAACCAACTTATATAAGCATGGTGAATGAATTCTTTTTTTTTTTTTTTTCTTTTTCTTTTTCTTTGAATCATGGAATCTAACGTAAAACCAAAAGCGGTTGTTAAACTAAAAAAGTTGTTTTTTTTTTTTTTTTTTTTTAAATTCAGAAATAAAAATCAAGCCCTGGTACAGAGGAATTGCTTCGAAAACCTGTCCCTGTGTCTTGCCTTATCTGCAACTCGGTTGGATTGTTTGTTAGATTTTACTTTCTTTTTCCACAAACCAGGTATAAGACTTCCCTTTTTTTTCTTACATTGTTTAGCATAAGACGCAATACAATCTGTATCGTGGTAGTCATCATAATAGTACATTGCAAAAGGACTTCGGTAGGAATTGTAAAGGCTGGTTCGAAGGCGGAGGTTTTCTTCTCGCAGGAGTTTTGATTTTATTATTCGAGAATCAGTTCCGTGTACGTCTTCAATCTTTTGGTCTGCTGCTAAGAAACCGCGATAAGTCTTTGCAATTTTACTATTTTCACCAGTTACGCTAACGTGCTCTGAATCACAGTCACGTTGAGAACGATAACAATCATTAGGAAAGGGATCCAGCAATGGTTCAAATTTAGTCAAATGCAGGTAATCAGATCTAATTATTTCATATTTTCCTGGACGCTTGGAGTAAGGATCAACAAGAGACATGACACTGCTTTGTCGTTCTTTAATGGTTGCCCAATTTTCAATATCGTCAAGGGTCACACCCTTACCATAAGGCATACTCCCTTCTATCACATCTTGACTACTTCTGTTGTAGCCGAACCCACAAGGGTAAGACAGTCGTATTTTCGATGCCGAATGAGAGTATCTAGTTGCATCGGACAGCAACTCAAGGGTCAAGGCGACCAAGTCAGATGGTAATACCTGACTAAGACTGTAAGTTGCTATCACTGCTTTTCGTGGAAGTCTCAAACGTTGACAAGCAACTCTTCCACAATGAATTGCCATGTCAGACCCAGATAGTCGTACGTCAACATTACAACCATTATCAGGATCAGCGTTCAATACGGGAGGTTTATTGAGAATGATATTTGACAGTGGAACGAAAGTATATCTCTCTCCCCTGGGTCTAATGCGGATTTCATTTATCGATATCAACTTTATATCGCCGGGATGAATAAGTTTCCCATCTGATGTACTTAAATCACCAGGTGCAGTGTTTAAGTTGATTTCTCTCTGATTAGAAACCCGTTTCGGAACCCAATCAAGTTCAGGTAATTTGTTTATAAATTCATTCTCCGACATCTCCGGGTCAATTGCCATAAATCCTCTCAAAGCATATTTTGCCATTCTCAGTGGATAGTGTTTTTTTCCCCTGACAACAACTGACCGTTCATTGGCGACAAGGCAACGTTTGTTGTATGAGAATCTGGAACGTCGCGTTGTTAGGACAGACAGACCGTTGAATCCAACAGCTGTCGGTTCAATGTCACATGTTGATAGTACGTGCTCAGGAGAATTCCAAGGCGCAATTATTATTTGAATATTTCTAACTGGCCATCCAAACCCAATTGTGATTGTGTATGGAGTTCTGACAATAATATGACTAACGTCTTCACCCGCAGCCGTTAAGATGCTTTCTGTGATTTCTTGGACTTTATCTCTGAATTTTGATTCGTCTGTGATTCCATAAATATATATGTCAACATCAGATTTTTCAAATCCCGCAATACTTCCTAATAACGAACTGACCACAGCACCTCCGATAACCAGAACGTTATCCCAATTTAACTCACTAAACAAACCGCTTGTAAATTCATTAAAATTAATTAAAAAGTCTTCCTTTTTTGAAACGGAATGTCCAGTGTCGGTTGGTCCAACAATCTTCCCCCTCGGGATTACGGTAAACAATCCATCTTCAGATGGCTTTTTATTTCCATATATCACCTCGTGAAGGGGACCACATAAAGGTAGAGGATCATAAATAAAACTACCGTAATGCTGGTACACGTCCACTAAGTACGGCATGGATACTGTATGCTGGGAATGAAATATAAATAAGCAGAACCACATGAATGACACAAAAAGTGTTATTAGAATCCCTGCACTGAATTAATATATAAAAAGAATAAAAAAAAGTTATAAAAATACTAATTGTTCTGCTGTTCTATAAAACACTTTTTGTGATACGTAGGTTCACCTCTTAGGCCTTCATCAGTAAGTTCTGAGGGACTTCATTCCAGTTTATTAATAAATTGGATGCTCCCTACGTCTTTTTCCTTTGATGGGAAAAGCCGTGCCGCGGTTATCCATTTCCCCGCTCTCCCTTCCCTCTCGCTCGAGTGCCTGCACTCAGTCTCGAAACCGAATCTGGTCTTGTCGGCTTTTCCGTCGTTCGCCTCCTGGACCGTCCTCCGAATTGTGTCTACTGTTTCGTCTCCCATCAGAAAAGCTGGTCGTTTCTTCAAACCTTTCAGTACCGGGCTCCTAGTGGACGTAAGGCTTTGTTGCTTCCTACGCAGTAGTCGGGAAAGGTTCTTTGTTCCTCGCCTTCTAAATGCTTGTGAACCAAGTTCAATCTTAGCATCAGTCCACACATGACGTCAGCTTTCTTCCCGGCGGCTCTGTCTTTGTGCACTTCGCTACGTGGCCTCTCTACGTCGTCAACCTCCTCGCAGTGCGCGCAGTTCTTGTTTCCCGCCGTCATCGAGCCAGTGTACACGTTGTCCAGGAGGCAGTGCTTCACTATTTCGCGCAGGTAGGGGTCGCCCTTTCCTTCCTTCAGGACCTTCAGGGTCTCTTTCCGGTCGAATCATCCAAGTTCCTTCAGAGTACTCAGGGCGAGGCCGACTGGTCCTCTCGTCGATTCAGTGTGCTCCTGCGGTGTTCCCATACCCTGCGTATCCTCTCAGTTAGCTTCGGTAGCATTCTGCTGAGTGCAAGAGGTGATCCCTGAACAGTAACACAAGAAAAAATCTCCAATAGTAGTTACACCACACTACTAAGACCTGAAAGGTCAAGAGAAGTGATTCCTAAACAGGAACGCAACAAATTATTTCCAATAGTAGTTACACCACTGAGACCTGAAAGTGATTTGTGAACAGTGAGACAAGAAATTATTTTCAATAGTGATTACACCACCGAGACCTGAAAGGTCAAGAGAAGTGAATTGTGAACAGGAAGACAAGAAATCATTTCCAATAGTAGTAACTTGTGATATGGCTGTGATGTCGGAATTTAAATTACGGAAAGAAATCTGTTGGGCAGCTGTAAGCAGCAAATCACCATGAATACTGATACAACTATCCTCTGTGAATGTAGGGATGTCTAGGTATAAGTATTCTTCATCGTGGTTTTTGATCCAACGAAGCATCTTCTCACGTTTTCTATCATCAACAAACCAGCTTTTACCGAATAAACGAAACCGCTTTTTCCACATTCCAACTCGCTGTCTGCACCCACTCAGCTATCCGCAAGCCGCTCACTTTCGCAAAGGGTCTCACCAGAGAACGAGAGTTCAAATTCCTCCGCATCAATGACACGGCGACAAACCCCAAATCCCAACACTTCACAAAATCCTGCATTGTTTTTGAGTAATTTCCTGAAGGACAAGAAGGTGTTATTAGATTTCACAGAACGATCTATATCACGACTCTTTATGAAATGAATAATCCTCCTCTGTACTTAACAGCTGTCATATATGATAATATTATTTAGATAACATGAGATGAATGTAACTGAAAAAGGAAAGAAGCAAAACATTATCAGGTTGACGTACACTCACACAGTCAGAGGCAGACACGCATCCCTAGAAATGGGTGAATTCAAATATGGGGGAAGTGATTATTTCTTTTGTTTTTTTTCTGTTTTTTTTTTTTTGTTCTTTTTTGTTCTATTTCGTCCATAACGGGATCCAACAAGTCTTTCCCCGTTATTTTCCTGCACTTTACCACAATAAGATTCTCTTTTTTTTTTTTTCTTCTTCCCGTAGATCGTATTGTGAAATTGAACAGTATCACAACATAGTGATTAACGTCTCATTATAGATTCAAAGGGTGTGAATCCGCTTGGGGATTTGCACCCCTCTCTTCCCCCCCATTTCTTCTTTCGTTCTTTCTTTACTTCTTTGCGCTCTGTTAGTTTCAACACTGTGGTGGGGAATTTCCCTTTGTCTTCCTTTTTTTTTTTTTTTTTTTTTCTTTTGTCCCGCACACTCGAGTAGACAAAATCGAATTCCAGTCGGCTTCGTTGAAAGGAAAAAGAAAACGAAAAACGTCGCCGACCGTGACTCCAATTTAACTGGTTTCTGTACTATTGAAATCCAGCTGCTTTCCCATCTCCCCCCTTCCTCTTTTTCACGTTGCAGGAAGGTGTATCGGAGCAAGCAGCTCTGGTGGGCGAGAACGAGCGGGGGCCGAGGGTATTTTTATCCAGCAGCCAAGGGAGAAAAAAGAAACATTGTTTTTACATTAGGGAGGGAACGAGAATCGGAAGTTTGCCTTATTCTCCTTTTTCGGGCATTTGAAAAGGCACAGACAGACGGGGTTGGTACAACTGTACAGGAAGGAATCAAAAGAAAACGGGGAAGGGCGAAAATGGGGGGTGCCTTTTTTGTTTTTGTCTTCTGGGTTCTATATTTTCATCTGGGGGGCAGGGGGGGTGGGGGAAAAAAGGAAAAATAAACACTATAAAAAGGGGACATGAATACAGCGGGTTACGGGTGCCGACTCTACGGCAGCGCAGGGAAAATGAAGCAGCCTCCATTAAGTAATTAAACTAGAAATTGCCTTCCCTCAGAGTGAATGACAAAATAAAAAAAAGACTTCATAATTCCTTCTTTAATCACGTTGTGCAATTTTCTTTCTTGAAATCAAATGTCTTTTTTTTTTCTTGTCTTTCAATTTTTCTTACCTATGAATAATATATTTTATTTTAATCTTTTTTTCAATGGGGGGTAAGAACAAAAAACAGCTTATAAAAAGACCCCTTAAATCAAACACAAGTGCTCAGATTAAATAAGGTAGCCAGAACGAAGAACAGCAGCTGATGGCTAGTCTCTTTTAGGAAAAACGAAAAATTAAGAGATTCGGTGGGTGGTCTTTCATACAACTTCCCCGCCCCCTTTTATTTCTCTAAATTGATCGTTTTATTATTTTTTTTTTTTTATAGTTTAGTTGTTTTTTCTGTATATTTCTACTCCTCGTCAGGGGCTTCAGAGTCCTTTTCAGTTTCAGCCTTCTCTTCCTTCTCGAGTGCTTTGTATCTGTTCAGGTTAACAATGAAACGAACTACAGAGTAGATTGCGAAAACAATGGAACCAATGTTTACGACTAAGGCTCCCGCTACAAATGCCCAGTGATCTCTGTTTCCGTCGTAGAAACCTGCAGCCATGAACGCCAAGGCAATTGCCTTTGAGAGGGTGATGAACATTTCGACGACGAAAAGAGAGAACACTCTGAATGGTTTCATTAAGATCAAGAAAGCCATGTAAATAACAAACAGACACATAGTAGCTATTCTAATATGACCACAGTCACGGTAGTCGTTAGGGATGTTCGTTGAATTCATTGAGTGAATCATATAAAACAAGAACGCTACTACAGACTTAATGCAAATAAACTTCACTGCGTCAGGAGTGTAGTCATCAAACAACATCTGAGTTCTCTTAAATTCCTTGCGGACTTCTTTAGTTGAAAGCTCGTGACCAGCCGAGAACACCTTCGCTTCCTTAATGATATCTTTTCCTTCTGGGATTTCCTTTGGATACCAATCCGCCTCTCCCGTCAGAAGCCCAACTTCACCTCTGAATGCATCGTAAATAGCAAACCTACGAACGCTTGACAGCTTGAAAAACAACCACACAGGTAGTATAATTCCGATGAAGAAGATGCAACCAATACCCAAAGGAAGAGCCATACGTCTAGTGTCACCGTGAGTCCAGATCAAAACCCAAGCAGATAACAATATTCCCTGACTAAGGAATATTGCAAACTTGATAGTACCACCAGGGAATCTGAGAAACGATGCCTCTGTACGCAAGTGACGTCCCTTAAGCCAGGTAAGAATGAGAATAAAGAATCCGTGAAGAGCGAATCCACCAGCTGTAAGGATACCATTGTACACAATGCATCCAATAAAAGATGACTTTAAGATATCTTCACCAATTGGGTGGAGGACGAAGATTAACTTCTGACCTTCACGACAATTGTCCGACAGAATCGAAGCAAACTGACTGGCTTCAAATGGATCTCCTCCGACCAGGGAAGCTCCCATGGCAGCAATGACAATTCCTTCAGAAGCCTTAACGTGGTCCTCATCGTAGGTGTCTTCAGCACCAACGTGGATTTGAAAAGTTCTAGCAGTTGGAAGCTCACCCTCAAAACAGCCGCTATTCAATGTAACAGTAAGGATTTCACTGAACTGCGGGTGGTACAAAGCGGTTCCGCCAAATCTAAGAAATATTTGTTGAAGGGTAGAAGTAGCAGGTTCGGATCCCAATGGAGCTGGTGTAGGAGGAGCAGGTGTAACGAAAGTACCCGCCTGGCTGACATATTGAATAATACCACGAGGGTTAGGTGCGTACAACAACGGCTGCCTTGTTGCACCGGCTCCCGAAGAACCGTCTGACCTCCTGTAGACAACTGTTGACGGAGAGTGAGTCCTCACTTCAGATGGTGCTACATTGTAAGGCTGGCTGAAAACATGAGTGAATCCACGCTCTCCTTTCACATTGTCGGTGCTCCATGTCACACAACTCAAGTCAGTCAAACTGCTCTCAACGAATGTTGTTCTCGTCTGCACACCGTCGTTAAGAACGATTGATAATGGAACAATAAACCCTTGTCTGAATTCTTTAGAATCGATTTTCATGAACCCATCATCATTTCCATTCCACACAACCTTCTCACGAAATAGAGCCGTTGGTGGAGCGCCAGCCGCCGCTATCCCCAACAACCCCATGCATACCGCATGTGAGAACCTCATCTTTTCTATTACCTGCTATTGAAGGAGAACTATTTGTTATATTATAACTCTGGGAAATTCTCAAAGTTCAAAACATTCGAACCAGAATTTTAAAATGTAAAAGTTCTCACAAATATTAATACTTCGTAACCTCACTGAACTGATGATGAGAAGACTGGATGCAAATTATTATTTATTCTTCTACAACAGAGACGTCAAACTCTACAAAATGAATATTTTTAAAACAGCTGCACCATACAAATTCATACGAAGGAAGCAATTGGGGATGGGAAGAGCGAATCGGTTTTTTTTTTTTTTTTTTTTTGTAACGACGAAGTCGGAGAAGAAACTATTCAGATTAAGAGCCGTTATTCATTATGTCATGTGTTTCATCTATTTTCCCTGTGCCGCCACTAACACCGCCTGCGATCAACATTTTTTTTTTCCCTTCCCTTTTTTTTTTTTTTTTTTTCAATGCTAAAAAAACACTTAGCTGTGTTATTTGTAAAGGACACAACTCGTACTCTCCAGTTAGTAGTATTTTGAAACACAGGTCCGACCAGCGGTACAGTTGTTTACTTGTCGAAGGAAATGAAAGTGCAGCCAAACTCCTATGTTTTGGGAAGGGGGAAAGGACACTATAACCATAACGTACCTCAAGCAAATGAGTGGGGAATAATTTAAAAAAAAAAAAAAAAAAAAAGTCCACTTTTTACGGTCATTTGCTAAATCTATTAGTGCTCATCAGAAATAAAGGTTTATTGACTTGCCCCTTCAAATACAATAAATAAAATATTTAGTAACGCTTGTCAATCTCTTTCTTCATGTACAAATGAGACGTTTTTTTTTTTTTTTTTTCTACTACTAGAAACAAGAATAGAGAAAAACTAACACGATATAAACATTATTAAATTAATGAGGTCACGCTCTGACGAAGAAACGAAAGAAAAAGGGGGTGAAACTTTGACAATGTAAAAACAGTAACAACTTTTAGGTATTAAAAACAAAATTAATATCAAGTATTTGACTGAAAAGGATTTGTAGTTGTTAATCAAAGAAAATTACGTTTAGAAAAAAGTAAGACGAAGAAACGAAAGAAAAAGGGGGGGAGGGGGGAAATGAGTACGGGAGGGAATCACCTATAAGAATACAATTGTGTACACGTTGTGCGATACGACGACAACAACAACAACAACAACAACAACAACAACAACAACACGAGAAGAAAATATACGACTTAGGCTCCGCACACGAAGTAAAATCATCCTTATTACAAGAGGGAAGATATTTCTTCTTTTTTTTTTTTTCCCCTCAACAAGACTTGGCATCGCTGACAAGCGTAACCCCCATTCCTCAATATTCTCGGTACCGATTGTTGTTAATATTTATTTCCTTCATCTCTCTTCGATCGTATTGGTTAGTATTCAAAATAAAGTAATTGTTCTGACGTAAATATACTTTCTCAGAACATACGTTGTTGAAATACGTTAGTCTCACACTCCTAGGGTCGGGGGGAGAGAGACAACAGGAATTCTACAGGGTTGCGAATAACATTGAGAATGAAACTGACCTTAGAACAAACGAGCGGCAGAAAGAAAAAAAAAAAAAAAAATTAGGGGGGGTAACTTGATACTAATATTAAATGGAAAGCAACTTGAAACTGGCAAAAACGAGAATAGGGTTCGGCCAAACCTGGTTGCAATATAAGAAATCAACAGTTGGTATCGATAGAAAATCCCATATGTGCTGTCGAATATGGGGATTCGGGGGCCACGTACTACAGGTTGAGCACCCCATGCCCTGTAGCCCGTTACAGCTTAAAATAGTATTCCTTCACACTTCAAAGGTAAATAAATATTAAAGGAAAATTAAAAAAAGAAAACTATTTTTGCAAAAATAATAAAAGAAATAAAGAATAAAAATAAAATATAAATTATTTCTGGTTCGTAGCACACTACCAGTGGAGCACATCTCGCAATACTTTGCTGCGAGTGATAATTAACTACGTTCGCTTTGCTCTCGAAAGACTGTACAATGAGTTTGGTGTGATCTTAAGCCTCGTAAATTAAATTGTCTTCCGGCCTGAGATTCCGTGGCACCACACGCAGTACAGATGAATAATCCCAAACAACTCAAACAAACATCATAATCACAGTCTTTTTGTCTACATTGGAATGCAAGATTATAAGTGGTTTGTGGCATGTTGCGATCACAGATATTACAGTACATATTACTACTTACCTTCGCAAATTTCAGGTTGTGTCTTGCTGGACATAAGTGGAGCTCTTCTTTAAAGATTAGAATGTCTGAATCTTCTAATAAATTAATAAGTACATCCACAACTAGCTCTTCATCAATCGTATTAGAACTTGAGGAAGTAGTTGAGGAAGATGAATCGGAAGAGGTCACAGATACGGTTTCTGAGGTTAAATCTGAGCAACTTGACATTGTTGTGGCTGCTTTCATTTTGATCTCATCGAAGTACCAGTAATGCAACAGTTCGTAAACATCATAATTAACGTTGTCGAAGGTTAAAAGGTTCATAGTGGCACCCGCTTTCGATAGAAGAGTATCAGCGTCGACAAAATTAGGACACATTTTCGCTAATTCAGGTACTATTAAATTCATGAAAGCCTCATAATTCCATTGCGACATAGTAAATATGGTGCATTGTTTTCCGTGACTTCTCGGTAAAATTGGCATATAGTGCTCAGAAGTAGTATGGTACGCCATTACACCGATCGTACCCCAAAAATATGTATCTTGTGTACTGGCTGGGGAAATCCATCGTAAACTTTTTTCCTGCACGCTATTAATAGTGATTAGTATTAAAGAACAACCCATTTCATCTAAGAAAGCTTGAATATACACATGATCTGTATATGTATTACTGTCAAGTACATCTTCTGTGAATTTTTCATAATCTGTGTCTACAAAACTTTGGTATTGCGCCTTCTTTAAAGTCAGTCTACGATGTATAACTCTACGTACCCATTCAGCGTTTATGACTCCATTTTGACAAATTATTAGTGCCATAGATTCAAAGAAACAATTACCTGCTGTGTTTACCGAGGGTATTGTTAAGTCCCAGTCCATAGTTTCTAGTAGAGTTTTCATATCCCGAAACGTAAAATAAGAAACCAACTCGTCCAAATGTCCCAGATTCACCTTGGCATCCGAATTGGTAGGGGATGACAATTTTTGAACTAGGACAGCTGTTCTGTCGGTTTCAATTTCATCTTTTTCGATGGGCGGGTACGTTATATAGTTTCTTTCACCAGTCGGGTAGTAATAATCTTTCTTCAAGCCTTCAAGGATCCGGTAGAAAAGATTGATGCATCTTTTATTGACAAAAGGATATTCTTCATAGAATTCGTCACAAAATTCCTTGTAGCCGGTTGATATGTGATGCTTTTTAAATTTTCTAGTAATCATCCGATAAATTATCCATTCAAACTCTATTAGTAGGTCAGAGAGGTTGTTACAAATCATGCTGGCTCTATACATCGCTCCTTTAACTATACCTTTGGGTATGGAATCAGGCATCGTGGAGTCTGCATGCACGTACTGTAAAGGTTTGAAGTTCCACTCTTTCCGATGAACGGAGAGACGAATAAATTTCTTTTTCACTTTCACTTCTTCCCTTGCAATGTCTTCCTCGACCCGTATCCGTGCACCAAGAAACACCACATCATTACTATCTAGGGAGGTATCTTTGTAGTCCATGCCGTACATCTTTTGCGGCGGTGGTTTTGTCCCCCAGCATAAAAAATCATCAATATATCTTACTGTTAAAGTATGTGACTTCGCAATTTCCAGAGTTGACTGTTCTATAAATTTCTTCTCAACTGCATAACAATACAAGTTAGCTAGAAGCGGGGAGGCATTACCACCCATGGGTATCCCTTTCGTTTGACGGTAGCATTGATGACTACCAATCGGTTGGATTAAAGAATAGTCGATACACATGTCAATTAGTTTACCAATCATTTCGGAAGTGTATTCCTTTGTGTTTGCATCAACTCCGTCTGTGAAAAAGAAAGTCTTGGACTTTCCACGTGCTCTGCTATTTCGTGCAATATGTTTCTTACCGGAAAATCTAAAAGCTTCATCTACTGCTTCTTTGCAATTTCGTTTAAGTACCTTATGCTTCAGGTTGCTGTACATGGTGGTGAAGTCATAAGTTTTGGGTTCAGCGTATTTTAAAAATTCAGGGTAGTTGGATTTAATCCGTTGTATTACCTCATCTACTGAGTCAACAATAAAATATTTTCTAACACCAGTCTTTACATATTCCATATGGTCCTTTGATTTTAGTGTGAGCAGTATTAACTTAATAATTCCAGTAAGTTCTTGTTGAGCGTGTGTCATTACATTGGATCGAAAAACTCTCTCTCTTGTATTGGTCACCTTCTTTGATTCGTCAGTCTCTTTGTCAGGTTCATTCGTTTCCTCAATCAAAGTTTCACAGTTGACAGAAGTACCTGCAATCCATCTAAGGCGGATGTCTGGGATCTTATGCAGTTTAAAAATCCCATATAAGTACGGCACTGCGCCAGTGATTTTTGGAAATTTGAGTTCCTTATTTGTTTTCATTAACCCGTCTGTTAATACATTTTCTACTTGTTCGTAACTTTCCATTTCATTTTTCAATAGCTCACAATAATAAGCTTTGCACATTACTGCGCAATCATGTCTTGCTTTATCCACTGGGAGGAATAGGACATGTTTTTTTAGGTCCTTTAATTCTCTCATACACTTTGCTAAAGTTGCATCGTTGGGTAAGGGTTTTAATTGTATTTGTGAAGTGAATTCTTCCTTCAGCCATCTATTTAAGACTTCGGCGTTTGCTTCTCTGTCGCTTTTAGTTGTCCCAATCATGAATCTCGTTACTTTTTCGGTAAATCTATCAGCTGCTTCATGAAGTTCTTGTGTCATCTCATGTTGTGAACAGTGAATACGGTAAAGCATTCCTAACTTTAGTACCTCTTTTAGTTGATCACTACATTTCAAAGAAGAACAATGTCCTGCAACATGTTTGGTATTACAATTATCTTCTTTGTATTGATAACAAGGACATTGTTTATCATTTAGTGGAGGTGACTTTTCTAACTCAATCGTATTTGTGTTAAATATTTTCGATCCTAAAGTTCTGCTGAGTCCATAGGATGTTTTGGTAGGTAAACCAGAGGGTAGTAACTTCTTATACTTTTCTTTTATGAATACTGCATTAAAGTCCATTTTCTTCACACAAGGGTGCAGCATCTTCAGACAAAACCAGTGGCAATCAACCACACGATTCTTTTTTCTTTCTCTTTTAATTTTAAGAGCCTCGTTGAGTGCTACAATGATTGCTTGCATTTTATTATTTTCTTTCACTTCGTGACTTGCAAATCTTCGGATCCAGTGAAACATTCGTGAAATTCTTGTGAAAGACCAGTCTTTAATAACTTCAACATTAAGTGCTTCAAGATTGCATAAATGCTGTAGTTGTTTCCTTAAGCCATAGAATAGGCGAAACTTTGGGTTCGGTCCGACATCAGTGATGATCACTCGACCATTATTTATTTTCGTCCAATTTGAAGGGGGTTCGTTAGTATTCTTTTTCCGTCTTCTTCTTTTTATCTTTTCCGTCGGGACTTTCGTTCGTGTGGATGCTTTTTTGTTATTTTGTACTTTCTTCTTTCCCAGTATATTATAATGCGGTTTGAAATGACTGATCCAAAACCTCTCGGCTGGGTCAGCCATATTACGGAATAGGAAACTGTTGTTTTTCAGGAAGTCGGGTTCATTAATTACTTCCAGTGTCACTGGGAATAATGGATATTTTCTCTTACGTATGAATTTGTATAATGGTTGAGTACATTTCCCCTGTACTGAGCGATTGCTCCAGTGTTGTTTTTCTCGATCTCTCGCAGTTTTATAAGTTTGACCAACATAACGGATATGTCCTCTCTCACACAATAAACCATAAATTACACCTTTACAATCTTGAGGCTGTGCTTCAAAAGAGAGTCCACGTTGTTGGCGTGCTGTCCTTAACTTCTTTGAATAGTTCTGTTCAAACTTTCGTCTTGCTTCTTTTAATGAAACTTCGTACTGATCATCTCTACGTTGGTTCTTTTCTAAGATCTTCCGGTCTTTAAATGCAACAGTGTGAACAGAACTTTCATCTTTGGCTCTGCGAACTACTGATTTGGCAATTCCAAACGGTATATGGTCAAGAGCTAAAGATAATTGGGATTTGGGAGGTGAAGTATTTTGGGATAAATTATAATTTTGCATGAGTGTTATTAATAAAGGTAACTGTTAACTCTAAAATAGTTAACTATTTTTTTGGGAAGCTTGACCCTAAAACTGCTTTTTTAAGAAAATAAAAATAGTAAAAATTAAATAAAAATAATGAAAAGAGATTAAAGCTTTCTCAAGAAGGCTAAGGAAATGAAAGGGAAAAAGGTTGTCAGGGGATTATTGAAAGCAGGGGATGAAGGTCGGGTCAGGGCTACTTCCCAGCCACAAAACCTTCATCCTAAAACCCCTGCAGCACTTGATGACTGCTCCTCATCTAATATGGGATCTAACCTACTAGTCCGCAGACGACTACCCTACTGACGGTGTTCCTATTAGTCAGTCAATAGTGTCCATCTACGACAGCGGGTCATCAAATACACAAGATAATAGAAAGAGAAAGAAAAGAGAGAATTGACTAACCCTGTACTGAACAACCATCTCAGAACGGAAGACGGTTGTTGACAATAAATATTTATTGAACATTTTAAAAAAATAAAAAAATAAAGAAGTAAACTTAAACTTAATCTTCGTTGAAGATCTCGAAATTAATTCGTACTCATATCTCTGAATAAGGTACATAATATTATGTGTCCCAAATTCCAATTAAAATTCATAGTAATTCATCATGGCGGTACATTTGTACTCCGAATCAGCCAAATTATTCAGTACCAATTGGTACTTAGGACTAAGTATACAGCTTTGAATTGTATATACTCTTCTTAGCTGCAACTGCCTCTAAATAAACATTTAAAATCAACCAAATTATTATTGAAAAACACAGTAGAAACGATTATAACTTTAAAACAAATTTCTTCCAAACAAACGAACGATAACCAACCGAAGATACGCCCTTAAAGAAACAGGTAACAAAAGCTACCGTTTAGTTCAAATCCTCACACTTTATGGAGGGATGAGGCGTATAATAAAATATGAAATACAAATCCATGCAATTCATTTATTTTGATACATACTCCACACGAAGGCATGATTGTCCTCCGGGTATATGTATAAGGGGGGTAACTTGATACTAATATTAAATGGAAAGCAACTTGAAACTGGCAAAAACGAGAATAGGGTTCGGCCAAACCTGGTTGCAATATAAGAAATCAACAGTTGGTATCGATAGAAAATCCCATATGTGCTGTCGAATATGGGGATTCGGGGGCCACGTACTACAGGTTGAGCACCCCATGCCCTGTAGCCCGTTACAGCTTAAAATAGTATTCCTTCACACTTCAAAGGTAAATAAATATTAAAGGAAAATTAAAAAAAGAAAACTATTTTTGCAAAAATAATAAAAGAAATAAAGAATAAAAATAAAATAAAGGGGGGGGAAAAAGGTGGGAAATTGGAAAACGAATAAAAACATAAACAATAACAAACGGATTTTTTTTTTTTTTTTTTTCCTGCTTTCTCATCCGAGACAGAATTCTCCCAAAGCCAAGGACACACTCCCAATGATAGCACAAAGGGGGTTTTTATTTCCGGGGAAATAAACGTCTTTCGGAATGCATCACAATTTATAAAATAAAAGTCTTTGTCGGCATGCCAACCGACTTGTATCCGCAGTATAAGAATTGAGGTGCTATAATTTTCAATCGTCTTTTGACTACATAAAAGCAGAATACATAAACCTCAACATAAAGGTTTCCTTTCTGCACAATCTCTCAATATTGCACTCTTTCACATTATTCAAATACCCCTCACGTTGTATCACACACAAACAAGAGACAGTCGCTCTTGCTGACTGATAATTAGCTGCCTAGTGTGAAAAATGATTAGGAAAAAAACGACACATACTGGGATAATATTTGTTTTTTGAGCGGAGGGGGAAAAATGAAAGGAAAGAATTTTTTTTTTTTTTTTTTTTTTTGTAATTTTTTTTTTTTCCACATTAACTTGAGCGACGAAGACGCGAAACACATGAGTGTCTTCAAAGAAACACTCAATCGGAAGTTACTGTTTACTTTACTTTCTAATAATTAAATTATTCTGTCACGCAACTGACCTTCGATATACTCTCTTACTTCTTCTTTTGAGAGCCGCTAAAAAATTACATGAGTCCGAAGTGACAATCCAACATGCTATTTATTCCTCATTATCGTCTCACATGTCTGATGGCACTTGGGTACGAAAACTGTGCTGGTGTTCCACCAGGCGAGTAGACATCACTTCTATGCATTTGATTAAACGACGGGTACTGCGGTTGTGACGAAGCTCCAAAATTAAGAAATTTTGGAGGAGAGCAATGATGTTGAATTGAATAGTATTCAACAGGCCGGATACCACTTTCAACAATTTGACGAGGCTGGGAGGTGGCTCGGGGACCTGGAGAACGAGGCTGTTGGTTGGAACCTCTTATGATGAGGAATCGTATCCATTTGTCAAATATTGATTTGTAAACAGGAAGCTTATTATCATTTACTAATCTCAACGCCTTACTAATTACTTGATTTCTCATCCATCTCGCATTACTCGGCTGCTCTAACTGCGGCAATGGAGGAGGACTACCGTACTTAGGACTTGATTGATAGTCATCGTATCCAATACTCACCTCTTGTTTCCTTGTTTGTTGATGGACTAATGCATTCTGAGCTTCCTTCTTCTTTTTCACTAATGAGTCCCGTTCTAATTTCCAAAGTTCTTTCTCAGCTTCAAGCTCCTCAATAGCATCTGAAGCATTTTTTATTTTATCCAATTGAGTTAGGAATAACAACAAGGCTACTACTGCGATGATGAAGAACCCAACGGACATGGCGACCAGACTAATCATAGTCCCATCCATCGTATCATGGGAGGGGGGGGCGTTGAAGAATCGATGGGGGACTCTGAGTGAAGCGAAAGTATAAGTTAAAAACGTGAAAACAAACGTATTCTCTTTTCTAATTCCGAGAAACTGTCGTGAATCCCCACGAACACAACTTCGGATTACAATCAGAGGCTAGGTACCGAAAGCCTAACTGTGGTCAACAGTTTTAACTATTATGTTGTAAATAAGACGTATCTTCTTATCAAATGACAATACAATGAAGGGATCACCTATCGTAAAGAAGAGGTCTTCTACTACTGCTATGAAGCCTTCTAAGTAGTGAGTCCCGTTCTAATTTCCAAAGTTCTTTCTCAGCTTCAAGCTCCTCAATAGCATCTGAAGCATTTTTTATTTTATCCAATTGAGTTAGGAATAACAACAAGGCTACTACTGCGATGATGAAGAACCCAACGGACATGGCGACCAAACTAATCATAGTCCCATCCATCGTATCATGGGAGGGGGGTTAACTGTTTGATTTTGTACGTAAAATACAACTGTATTGCATCATAAAACAACTAAATATGATGCTTGGCCACCAACCTAATCATAATCCTGCGATGGAATAGGTGTTTTGAAAAGACTGAAAGATGAATTCTGATCGGTAATCCAACCTTTTATACGACTAGACGCATTCAAAGTAAGCATACCTTCACCTGAGTGGGGGTGATAGTATAATAAGACCTGAGTGGGGGTGAAATCAACTAATAAAACAGCGGGAATCCTGTCATACCACTCAACAAAACTTCTGAAAGGACTGCGTTCCGACGTAAGGAACAAATAACAACATGGTGAAGCGCTTTTTTTTTAAATTTTTTTTTATTTCTTAAAAAACTTTATTATTTGTTCTATCTTTTCAAGGCTTTGATGGAGAAAAAAAAAGGGGAGGAAAAAGCCTTTCGCGCACACCCGTTTCGTACGTGTTTGTTTTTTTTTTTTTTGTTTTTTTTTTGGTTGTTCGTTCGATGAGTTTTCTTGATGTTCTTTTCTGAGAAAAAAAAAAGAAGAAATAGGAAAAAGAATGTGAGTAGTGACGCTTTTCAATCAACTCGGAGGGCGACATACTCACACACGTAAACCGACAGTAACAAGAACAGGAAAAAAATAATTACCTAATATTTCTTGAACATCAGGCAAACAAAACGTAATAGTAACTATGTGCTTGTAGTCGTCAAATAATAGCCAGTATTTTTCACTCAAGAAGACTCTTGCCTCCAATGTCACATAATAAATTTCTCTTCACTATTCTCTAATTCTGACTTAGTCAAAATTATCAGTTAATCAATTAGTTTTCTTCCACAAAAGTGGAGTGAGAGTCAATCACAGTAGTTATTTGACCCAACGTTGCTGTAAACTCACAGCAACAGAGGACTCAGCAACCGAATGGACATTTTTTATTTATTTATTTATTTACGAAGCCTAGGAAGCCAAAAGCCAGGAAAAGCTCACAGAGTAACAGTTATATCGCTACCAGCAACCGTGAGACTCTCACAGACATTAACTTTTTTTAAGTAAAAAAAAAAAAAAAGAATTTTACAAAAAAACAAATAAAAATACAAACAAATGTTTCTTTCTTGTTAGTAAGATAATGTTTTTTTTTCTTTGTGTCACAATTTAGTCTAATACTACTCTTGTGCAGAATGATTAAAAGCTGCCAATTAAAAAAAAGAACATGACAAAAAAAAAAAAAAACCTTCCTATGCTGATATAGACAGAGGGAACTAACCCCCTGCTTGGGAAAAAAAGAATGCAAAAAAAAAGAACTTTTGATTTGATTTGATTGAGAAGTTAAGTAAAAAAAAAAAAAAAAAAAAAAATACGTAATAATTTTTGACTAGTGTTGTTGTCCGGATACAAGTACAAAAAAAGAGGAAAAAAAAAAAAGAGCAACAGCAACTTTGAATTTTTTTCTTCCATGTGAGGCTCACAAAGAAGAGGAGAGAGAAAAACGAGCATCAAATACCTAATTATCTATTTCCGTTGTCGTTGACAAGAGACGCGTTGACTGATACGTGACTATTTGATACAACATATGACAGTAATACTCTGATTATATTATAAAAAATACAATACAATCAGACTCTCCAGTGATTCAGATGCACAAAAAAAAACGACAATACATAAAATTGTATTAAAAAAAAACAATAACAGATAATATCGTGAGAAAGAAGCGTTTACGTAAAAAAAAACAGGGTACCTAAGGCAATCACGTTTAGACCGACGCCGGAAGTTTTGTTCACAAGACTAATAGAGGGGTATTTCTGATTTTCCCTTTTTTTAAATTCTGTTCGCCTCAATGCCAGAGACGACAATTTTAACAAAAAGCAGTAAAATGGCTTCTGTAAAAGAGAGAGAGAACCTCCGCCCAAGTCGTCGAGTGAAGTCGGTAACAAGAAAGGCAACCATACAACCAAAAGACACAAGCACTAACTGTAAATAATGCATCCCATACAGCTTCTAACAGAAAGCTGTGGTAGTGATTTGGTAGTAATATTTTGTTTGAAAAAAAAATAAAGATTTTAAAAAAAATAGCACTTAATAATAAAAAATAATTTTTAAAAAAAATTGAAATACTTTCACCCAATTCAATTAATCGGGTTGCTGTAATACGTGAGTACAGATATGGTGTGAAGTTCGAAGGAGAAGCCGTGAACTCACTTCACAACATCTGTGCAGCGACGGGTTTTGCCTGATAACAAAAACAACCTCTGATCACAACTACCTTGTGTACAGTCAAAGTGACTTGAATGCAGGTTTTTCGCGGCGAGGTTAGTTTCTTTACTTAAAGACAGTCCATCTTGTTTTGCTTGCTTCTTGTTTTGTTTTCTTAACTCGCAATAGAACTGTCTCTTTAACAAAACAAAAACAAAAAAGAAGATTTATCTTATTAAAGAAAATGAAAATGAGGGTGGGGGAAAAAAAGGTTTTGATTTAGGTTTAAGGATAAAGCAGCTGGGGACGGGAAGGAAGTGATGTAAAAAAGTCGTAATACTCTTACACTACAGAACATCAGCATTCCTTCCATTAGTAAGGTCGTCTCTCTATTTCAGGTGAGCAAAAGACAACTGGAGTAGGTATATAATAAATATAAAAAATAAATTTAAATAGGAAAAACAGGTTTGTTCAATAAGCAGTCTAATCTACACTAAATATAATATAAGTTACACGTTTGCAGAAAGCTGCAAGATTGTTATATGTGATATAGGTGATAAAGAGTGATATTTTTCCGAGGCCAGAGTCAAAACCTCTGGGGAAGCCCACAGGTACCAGTAATTCGGTACAACCGTGAGACTCTCACAGGCGAGAAGAGACGTTGGCTACCAAGACAGTATATAAAAATGAGATTAAAAACAAAAAAGTTTTATTCAAAACAGAAATTGCGATAACAAGGATGAATTTCATTTCAAGTTAACTTTTTTGAAAAAAAACGAGTCAAAAATCGTTTTTTTTTTTTTTTTTTTTATAATATTATATAAAAAAAAAAAATCACCTTTACCGTTGTGGGAGAATCGTATTGTAAATTAAATTACACTACCTCTCCTCCACCATCCTCGTTTTATAGACTTTTTCCTCATCTGTTAAAACTTGAATATACACATGAACCTTGCCATGGGATTTTACAAACTAAATTGCATACTTTTCATCGATTCTCCAGTGAAAGATAAGACTACCTCTCTCAGTCAAAGTTCATATAAATGTGGGCAGTTACAAAATGCACCATCACTGACGTAGGTTAGGCTAGGTATATAAATACAAGCATTGTATTAAGGTTAATTACTATATGAATATGAATACTCTCTGGCAATACACTCACAGGGGCTGTAATGCGTCCTGGACGGTGTTCATCCTAGGAGCAGTTTGAATGGTGTGTAGCATTTTTTTTTTTTTTCTTTTTCTATTTCTATTTAAATTCATACAAGGTATAGGTATCAAATGAAGTCATACACTGGACTCGATTCACAGCTACTATGGAAGGGTAATGCGTTTCAGTCATTCGCGGTGCGTTAAGAAAAAAAAAGTAACAAACAACCAACAATATCGTTATGTATATCTGAGTATTATTTCTTTTTTTTTTTTTTTTTTTTTTTTTCCCCAACAATTGACGTGCTTGTTGTAATTATGTGGAGGAAAAAAGGGGGGAAAAAAAATTGATTTCTTTTTTTTTTTTTTTTTTTTTTTTCCCTTCTACCATCGCTCTGAACATCCTTTTGGAGCATCTGGGAAAGTTTTGTTATAGCACATCAACAATCCGAAGATTAGGTGACGTGTGCGAGCTTCGTAAAACATAAAATAGTATGTTCCTATTTAGGGGAATCGGAGAAAAACGAAAAGAGAAGCTGCAATCCACATGTGGGGGCCACACGGTCGCAACGAATGATGGAGTTTGTGGGAAAGAAAAAATAAAATAAAAATAAAAATAAAATAACAAAACAAAACACAACGGAACTTATATAAATCATAATAAGTTATAAGATAAAAAAAATATAATTTTTAATAAACGTAAACCAGAATTCAATTTCTCTATTTTTTTTTTTTTTTTTTTTGCGACTCAACCAAATCTGGTTTTCAGAATACAAGAAATCCATTATCCATTAATGTCGGTTATATAAGGTGAGGGAGAAAAATTCCACCTTTTCCATACAACTTTTTTGTAAGGGATAATATTTTTCGTTTTTCAAAAGGGGTTTCCCAATAAAAAAAAAAGAGAGAGAAAGGAAACAAGAAAACTGACTTAGCCAAGTAGCAAACCAGCCACGAAATTATGTGAAAAACCCTCCATTAGAAGCCGCGTTGATCAAATAAAAGGGAACGCCTTCTCCTAACATTCAGCTCCGAGCAACCACTTACTTGTTTAATCCTAAGAAGTCAACAGTCAGTAAAAGCTCAACAGGGTAACAGTTAGATTGTTACCAGCCAACTGTGAGACTCTCACAGACGAACTTGTTACCTGCAAAAAATTAAAAAAGAAAAAAGAAAAACCAAACAAAAAAAAAAATATTTCTCGAGGATAACTGTTGTACGGTTGGTTAACATGACCCCTTACCAGTTATAACCTCATGGTAAGCATTTTTATTTTTTTATTTTATTTATTTTACGTTTCAAGATACAAGCTTACAGAGGAGTCATTCGGTGCGACGTATCACATGAATTTTTTTTGAGGACTGCAAAGGACCCCCACAGTCAGTTCTTTTTATTTTGAGAAAGAATAGTTAAGAGAGAGTATCCGCTTCTCGAATTGTTTTTTTCCTTCCCCGGTTGTCAACAGAAATCAGAATAACCCTACAGTGACTTGCTACTTAATATAATCACATTGTCAAGTGGATGGTAATTATAACGAGTGTGTCACTGCGTGCTTAGGCAAGGAACAGCACATGAGGCAGAGCATGCAATCTGCTTGCTTTGCATACCAAAACTGAAGTAAGGTTTGCCATGGGCATGCCTATGGGTTGACATGTCCTTCCGATTCAGAAAGAAAAACTTTAAAAAAAAATTGCCAGCAGCACCCATGGAGTCCATTACTAAGGCTTGGTGTGGCCTTCCGTAATTCCCAACGAGAAGTTAAGCTACGGGGAATATACATGGGGGTCAGTGACAAACTGATGACAAAGAAAAGACACGTTATTATTAAAAGTATGTAAAAACCATTCAGATTAGCCTTATATCTCGTTGAACGCAGACAGAATCCTGTCGCACGGGGAAATAAAGTCATGAACATAAGAAGTAACGGCTATACAATCTGAGTAGTTTCTTTTCCAACTACGTCGGTATAAAAAAAAGAACATCGCATATTTTTTTGCTAGTGTTGTTTTTTTTTTTTTTTCCTTCCCACAACACACTGGGTAAGCGCAGCGCTTCAGTGCAGTGCTAATAAACGTTTATTTCAAGAAGCAAGGAGACAATGTGAAGCTCCGTAACACAAATTTCGCAAAAACAGTACCAAGTGACAGATAACTGAGTTTGCACAAACACACTGAAGTCAGAAAAATAGTAGTCTACGTAGGTAAGGGAACAAAAAATAAGGAAAGCGTTGAGGCGATCACATCCCTCGCTATGATTTAGGTGATAAACCCAAAGGGGTAAGTAAGGTTTTTTTTTATTAAATTTGTTTAAGAGAAGAATTCTCTTTGTTTTTAAATTATGTTACAACGCACACGGGAAGATTACTCTGCACAAACAGACCCTGATAACCTTGATCGGTTTAGTGTCATCTCCCTAAACGGAAGACAAAACTCAACATCTCCGATTGTTAGCAAAATTTGTTTTCAAGCAGTTTAATGCCTCCCCTCAGTCAAAAAATAATACATATGGGCACTACACCCGACGATGATCAAGGAGCCGCGTCCACCGGGTGAAAATGACCCTTCGTGAGAAATGATACCCCGGAAAAAATAATTTTTAAAAATTGGGGGAGAGAAGCCCTCGATTCTCACTACCTTAACAGAAGAAGATTATTTCCCTTACCTTTTCAGTTACTAAAATGATTTTCATTGCTGCGGCGAAACTACGCGCTCGCATGCAAATGCCGCAGAAAACCGTCTTAAAACCAAAAAAAAAAAAAAAAAAAAAAAAAAAAACCACATCAATATATGATTATTGTTCTTTTTATTTTCTGCACTTATCTAGAAACCGACAAATGTGCAAAGTACTAAATGAAAGACAAAGATCAAAAGGAGATTACTGACAAATCTTTATCACTGGAAAGAGGGAACGGAAAGTCTTTTTTTTTTTCAATAGCCCGTAGCATGTATTCCGTCCTTTTCCAGATAATTTTGCATTATGCCAGCCTTATGATGGGATATTTTAGTTTATATAAATAAATAAAAAAGAGACCCTTCTTCACGATTTTTAATGACATATGAGACAACAATATAACCGCACCACACCCCCGACTTGTAGGACGAAGAAAAGAAGGAAAACCAGAATAAAAAAACAGATAAAAAGGAGGAAATATGTTTTATGAACCTCTACGGAACACGATGATGGACAGAACAAACATTATAATTGTTTTTTTTTGTTGTTGTTGTTGTTGTTGTTGTTGTTTTGTTTTGTACACAAAAGAAACTCACAAAGTTCCAATCGCGAGCTCCTTGCCAAGAGGGAAAGAGAGAACGGGGGAAAGAAAAAAAAAAAGAAGAAAAACAAATAAAAATCTTTATTTGTTCACAAACCTTTCGCAATTTTTTTTTTTTATAAATTTTTCAATAAAACGTTTTTCTGTATCAAGACTAAGCTGATCAAAAAAAAAACAATAACATTTCCGTATCTACCACATCTACATTTATCGACCCTTGAAAGCCAAACCCACGGAAAAGCTCCTTGGAGAGGCCGTTATTGCACACAAACGTTCACTGGAATCAACACGTACTGAAAAAACGTTTTCATTACGCCTTGAAATACTTCTCTTGGCAACGTCATCCAGTTCAGAGATGCATCATTTTTTTTTTTTTTTTTCACTTGACAAGAATGATCCCGTCAATGAAAACCTTTTTTTTTTTTTGATACGTCCACCCGCTCTAGTTGTCTAATGCCACACAAGATAATATCACTGACGACTCAACCAGAGGGTTGCTGACACTATTTCTATTCTAATTGCTGGAACACAAAAAGAACCCGTTTTTTTTTTTTTTTTTAAAATAAAAATAAAAATTTATAAAAAAAACAGAAACAGTTATTGTAAAACACTAGCAAACAGCTTAATTCTGAGCAGTAGTTCGTAAAAAGCAGGCAACAAAGAGACCGATTCTGCCGCCACTGTGCCGCTTAAAACAAAGCCAACACTCTCATGTGAAGTTGGGTGTTAAAAATTTAGGGAACGGAGCAAGAAAGATCCGCTGGGTTTTAGAAAAAGAAAACTAAAAAAAAAAAAACTAAAAAAAACAAAAACAAAAAAAGAATTACACGAAGAAGGTTAATAAAACATGAACTATAAAAACAGAAAAAAAAAACGAAAATTAAATAAGATATTTATAACTGACTTGGATGAGGTTCATGGGCGCACCTAAAATTTTTGCATTGTGCTAAAACCTTGTTGATTGGGTGGTAAGAAAAAAAGAAGAAAACACTGCCAACACCAAATATCAGAAAGGGGTGAATAAAAATTGTACTCTGCGGGACCTATACAGGGACCGCAGGATGGGTGCTGTGGAAAGAGAACAGAAACGGAAGAAATAAAACAAAAAAAAAAAAAAAAAAAAAAAAAAAAAAACCCAAAAAAAACTTCAGAGACCTCAAAGTCTTATGCAGAGTACAGCTTTTACAAACAACTAAAATTACCAACATTTGTTGTAGACTAGCAACAATGGATTACACTGCGTTGTACGTGCTTTTATTCTCAAGAAGAAAGATCTGGGGTGGCATACGAGCACGTATTTGTGATAAAGAAGATTCGTTAATTTGTTTGATTTGACGAGGTTTAAGCAAATAAATAAATAATTTCTACATTTGCATATCTTAGATAAACTGTTCAGATTGCCGTGGGGGTCTGTGAATGAATAAAAACTCTCTCTGAGAGTTGGATCTTTTTTTTTTTTTAATAATAAAAAAAAAAAAAGAGATTTTTCATCATCATCATGACTGCAACAACAACTGTTCATTTATATACCAACGTCACTTATTGATGATCACCTTACTAATGCTACCCTCAGTAAATAAGGAATGAATATTGATCACCTCCAGCACTACTGCCAGGGGTTGTATTAAAACTTCGCCTGCTTTTCAATGGACTCGTGCTTGGAGTTTGCAAGTCCTTGGCTTGAATCTTAACTTCTGCTGGGAATCCATGACTGTCTGACCATCGAGTCATTTCGTTAGGCCATCTACCGTCAGCTGGGTCAAGACTAACGATCCTAGTGCTTGCCTCTCCGTATCCTTCACGGATTTCCCAATTATCACCCTTACGACGGATAGATGAAATGCCGTTCGACCACACAGCTGATCCTCCTCTCATTGAATCAAACTTATAAGATCCTGATAAAGATGTTGCATCTCCTGCGACAGTAATACCTAACGTTTGAGGCATTGCTGTTGGTTCACTCAGTAATGATCTGGCCCTTCCTGACCTCTTCAAAGGAAAAGATCCACCCAAGGGGTTGCTGGCTCTCCTATTTGGAGATGAAACAATGTCTCTTCCTCCCGACATGTCTCTCAGACTTGTGAATCCCTTTCTCGTCAGGGACGATGCCGCCGCTGATCGTAAACTCAAATCAGTTTGCTCTCCACTAGAAACGCTGTCAACTTTCTGAATCGAAGGTTTTGCAAAGCTTGGAGTTTCTCCGTATGTTAGTAATAAACTAACATTTGACTCTTGTGGTTTCTGGGAATTAAGCGAAGCACCGAAACCTTGTTCCTCATCGTGTTCTATATCTTTCGCTTCTGTGAGTGGAACATCCATCTCAGGATCTGATTCTGTCCATTCCATTTGTTGCAAACGTTGTCTTCTTCCGCTGCAAATGACGTAGCCTTCTGAGAACAGGTCCAGCACGGTCTGTTTATTGTTGTCTTTATTTTGCTTTCAAACGCTTCAACAGAAATCGAACAAAAGAAAAAAAAAAAACAATACGCACCTTAATCATGATAAACACGGTTGCTACTATAAGCCAATTCTGACCTACTGAAAACGCGTCATGGTCGATGTCCTCGGAGTAGAATCCAATGGCAAAGCATGTTAATCCAACAGACTGGTTTTTTTTTTTTTTTTTATATATTTAATTATTTATTAGAAAGTGAATGCAAGTCACAATTTCGTTGCAACATAAAACCTACCCAAGGTTTATTTTCGTAAATTAAAAAAATCAAACCTGAGAGAGATTGATACCCGACGTCAAAAAGATATCACGGGGTCTGCAGTATGGTTTCTTCCAAGCATCAAGAATGAATAATCCTAACAAGATAAATGAGCACATAAGCCTGACATTACCACACGACTTCATAGTGGGAGTGTATGGCACTTTCGCCAAAGATAGAAACAGTGAACTTCCAAACATCGAGTAGACGTGAGTTGCGTGGTTTTGTTTGTACGAAGCAATCATTGTTTTGTACCTGTTGACCCAGTGGTGTTCTTTTCTTCTTGAAACCCATTCCCCTGGTCCGATTATAAATTTAATTATTGGATGGCGCTCAACATCATCAATTCGATACTGTTTTTATTTGTTTCATTTTCTTTTTCTTTTGTACTTTAACTTACGACTAACACAAAACTTAAAAATAAAACCAACATACCCTTCCATTTAAAGGAACGTCTTTCTTGATCTGTCTAAATACCCAGACTGGCACAGCAAGGCAGAATATCAGTCCCGCGACACCAGAAACAATGAAATCAGCCATGTTCTGCTCTTGAGGATAAGCCACTTGTCTAGCAGCTGCATACGTAGTTCCTTGGTACAAGAATAAGAAAACGAACAAAGCACACGATGGGAATCTAAGAAGACCCGACGACTCAACGTAGTTTTTTCCAGTTTTTCCACATGGAAGGTAAACAATGACTCCAATTACCACAGCAGCTATAACTGTAAAGATTACTGACAGCATTAAGTTTCCTAAAACAGCTCCAGCAAAGATGGAATCGTGAATCGATATCCCAGTTGGGTGAAGGACAAACGGCATCGTCTCATTCCTCCATTCATCTTTCGAGACACAACTCGTGTCAGCAATAAACGCCAACTGCGTAGCAGAACCCGCAGCTCCCGTTAAAGCTGCGGCTCCAACAGCAGCAGTTGCCGCAGCAGCAGTTGCCTTCTGCACTTCCTCTGACACTACCGAAGAAATAGGTACAGTTGTCGGCATCGGTGTTTGTGGAATAGAAGTTGGTGACATTGTCGGTACAGTTGTCGGTGCAACTGTTGGAGTATCAGTTGGAGGAGGAGGAGCAAAAGTTGGTACAGCTGCTAACTGGGGTACTGCAGTCGGTGCGACTGTTGGTACTGCTGTCGGTGCCGTTGGTACCGCTGTTGGCGCTTCTGTTGGTACTAGTGTTGACGCAGTAGGAACACTTGTTGGCACAGCAGTCGGGACCGTTGGCACCGTTGTTGGGACTGCCGTGGGGACAGCCGTCGGTACCTCCGTTGGAACTCCCGTTGGAATCGCAGTAGGTACGTCTGTCGGGACGTCTGTCGGGACAGCAGTAGGTACGTCTGTCGGAATCGCAGTTGGTACGTCTGTCGGGACAGCAGTTGGTACGGCTGTCGGGATGGCAGTTGGCACGGCTGTCGGGATAGTAGTTGGCACGGCTGTCGGGACGGCAGTTGGTACGGCTGTCGGGATAGTAGTTGGCACGGCTGTCGGGGTAGTAGTTGGCACGGCTGTCGGGACGGCAGTTGGTACGGCTGTCGGGATGGCAGTTGGCACGGCTGTCGGTACGGCAGTAGGTACGGCCGTCGGTACGGCTGTCGGCACAGCAGTTGGTATTGCTGTTGGAATTGCAGTCGGAACCGCCGTAGGCACGGCAGTTGGTACCGCTGTCGGCACTGCTGTTGGTACTGCTGTAGGAATCGCCGTAGGAATAGCAGTTGGAACCGCTGTCGGGACAGCTGTCGGGACAGCTGTTGGCACTGCCGTGGGAATTGCTGTTGGAACCGCTGTAGGCACAGCTGTCGGAACAGCTGTTGGTACCGCTGTAGGCACGGCGGTGGGAACAGCTGTTGGCACTGCAGTAGGTATAGCAGTTGGAACTGCTGTTGGCACGGCTGTCGGAACAGCTGTTGGCACCGCCGTTGGTACGGCTGTTGGAACAGCTGTCGGCACCGCCGTTGGCACAGCTGTCGGAACTGCAGTCGGTACTGCTGTAGGCGTAGCCGTTGGGACGGTTGTTGGAACTGCAGTAGGCACAGCTGTAGGTACTGCTGTTGGGGTTGCAGTAGGTACGGCCGTCGGTACAGCAGTGGGCACAGCTGTTGGAACAGCCGTAGGCACAGCGGTGGGTACGGCGGTTGGCACTGCTGTTGGCACTGCCGTTGGAACCGCTGTAGGCACAGCTGTTGGAACAGCTGTAGGCACAGCAGTAGGCACAGCGGTAGGTACGGCAGTTGGCACGGCTGTGGGTACGGCGGTTGGCACGGCTGTCGGCACAGCTGTGGGTACGGCGGTCGGCACAGCAGTTGGTACAGCTGTGGGCACGGCTGTCGGCACAGCTGTGGGTACGGCGGTCGGCACAGCTGTAGGCACAGCTGTTGGAACAGCTGTAGGCACAGCGGTAGGTACGGCAGTCGGCACAGCCGTGGGTACGGCGGTTGGCACGGCAGTCGGTACAGCTGTGGGCACGGCAGTCGGTACAGCTGTGGGCACGGCAGTCGGAACGGCAGTAGGCACAGCTGTGGGCACGGCCGTTGGTACGGCGGTTGGCACAGCTGTGGGAACTGCTGTCGGGATAGCCGTCGGAATTGCTGTAGGTACGGCAGTTGGAATCGCTGTTGGAACCGCCGTTGGAACAGCCGTCGGTATTGCAGTCGGTATTGCCGTCGGCACGGGAGTCGGAGGAGCTTGAGTAGGACACTCGCAAGTACTGGTTCTCGGGTCAGGATGACCACCACCTACGGTACCGCTGTTGGTTTGTTTAAGTTATTCTTTCGATGATCAATATAAGAATACTGAACTACTAAATAGCTAAGAAGTAAAACATACCCAGTACAGAAGTCATCACAAGACAGACACTTCAAACCATAAAACCCAGCAATGCATACGTACGCAACATCAACAGGAAGCATTGTTGTTGAAGCTGTTGGTAAGTTACCTGCCATCATGTCACATGAAGTCATACTTTGACCTGTTGCAGCATCGCCAACTGAGAGAGAGAATGAATAGTCGCACACAGCACCGGTACCGCTGTACAAGTTCTGTGGCATCCCTACTGCTGCTGGTCCAGAACATAAGGGAGCCAAAAGGTTGGCTAGAGCCATAGAACCACATCCATCAGCCTTTAGTATAAGTGCAATATTACAGTCACTACCCATAGGAAGGCAAGGTCTTCCAACAAGTTCTAAATACGATAATCCAATCCCCTTCCCTTGCATTAAGAAATCTATGTAGACTGTGGGATCGAATGCGTTGAAGTCCATTCGAATCAACTCAGCACCCCAGCAAGTGAGAGTGCAGCATAGCAGTGCAATGACTCTCAGTAACATGTTGTGTGAGGTCTGTGGAATAACGGAAAATATTAAATACTTTTCTGTAATCAGTCTTCACTGTGTCATGTCTAGAGTCCGCTTGTGAACCATCATCATCGCAAGAAATAGGGTACATCTGTGTTCAAGAAGAAAATATAATTTTTTGATGTGGGAATAGCGAATAAAATACTTTTTTTTTTTTTTTCGTTGGTTGCTATCGAATCAACGAATTCATCGGCCGGATTATCAAAACAGAAACAAAACTTAGAATGTAAAAACAGGGTCCATGCCCAACTTATCATCACAACCTCACTGCTACACCAGAAGGTTGACGCGTTTGTTGGGAAGGGAAGGCTTTGTGATATATTTATTTATAAAGTCAAAAAAAAAAAATCTGAGTTTTGTTTGTTTTTTTTTTTTGTTTTTTTTGCTTTTTGCTTTGCCTTGTTTTGGTTGCCTGCTATAACCGATGTGGAGACCCTTCCAATCAAGAAAACAGCCTACTTTATGATGATTTCCAACGCCAACAAGTATTTTGATTATAATTATATCCCGCCTACGAGATTCTTCACATGCTGACCACCCCCAGCAGTAAGGAGCAGAAAAGTTTCGATTAACTCTAAATCAGTTCTCTACATCATTCTGAATACTAGAGTATGAGAATACGTAAATGAAATGATAAAGAGAAAATTAAAATTAAAAAAAAAAAAAAAAAAAAAAAAGAGTAAAATAGTTTCTATTTAGAAAAAAAAATAGTAGTCACCTTCAGACTTGCAACAACTCACATCTAAAAATACAGCCTGCTAGAGTCTGAGAATAGCTGCTCGTATGTTCAACACACAAAGAGAGCTAAAAAAGGGAATAAATTTTGAATTGCAGTCTTGTTGATATCCATCCCGACGAACAAGAGAGGAGGGAGCATACTTACAGTAATAGTGATGTAAACATATTCGTGGTGTATTAAAGTTTTCCAACCAGACGATGGGTTGTGGGGAAAAAGTTTTTTTTTTTTTTTTTTTTTTTTTCAGCTGGATAAGTAAACCGATATGGGATCAACGATCCCATTAAATCAGAATTCACTTCAAGGACTTTATAAAACTTAATAGAAAACGGGAGAAAAAAAAAAAAAAAAAAAAAAAAAAACCAGAACCCAAACAAAACTAAGCAGCAACAGCAGGAAGAAAGTTCACAAAACACGACCTCACCGTTTTTTTTTTTTTTTTTTTTTCAAAAGATAAGGTTCACGGTTAATTTTTTTCTTTCCTTCGATTTTATTTATATTAACTTACCCTTAAAGTTATAGTAGTAGCACATAAACCGTGAAATAAGAGATTCACTACACTGAAATAGAAATCTCTATCACAGCATTAAACGTAAACGTAGCCAAGTAGTGTGACTGTGAAAGGGACGCAATGCAAACCTACTAACTTGTTTCGTGTTTTAGAAACAAGTTCTCGGATTTGAATTCCAACTCGCAAAAATTGTTGCGCAAAATAAAAGAGAAAAAAAAAGTCGCGCTGAAGAATACCATTTGCAGGTCGAAAGAAATAATAACAATTAAAAATGGATTATTTGTAATCGGCCCTGCAAAAGTAAAGAAAAAAAGTAAGAGAGAGGGATACACAAAATCCTTCCTCCAAGCACATAAATTGAAAAAATATCAGGCTAAAGCTGCGAAACATAACTCCATCATCGGACTCGCAAGTAACGGAGAGAGAGGGGGTTTTCGGGAAAAAGCACCACACTCTGTAGCTTTCCTTTTCTATTGACCAGAAGTCGAAGACTGGAAAAAAAACTAAGAAAGGTCGGCTTGACTTTTTCCAAAGAACAAAAAAAAAAAAAAAAAAAAAATAGTGGTTACACAATGTACCACATATATAACCAATTTCATCGAAGGATGCAGTGACGTGTTCACCTTTGAGAGGAATTAAGAGAGTAGTCAGGGGGGTAGATTCGACAAGTTTTTCTCCTCTGGGGGTAACTTACTTGATACTATGATTAAGTATAAAGCAACTTAAATTTTCTCCTCTGGAGGGAAAAAGAAAGGGAGACGCACACACTACCCAAATACTGCCTAACTATCAAAAAAAAAAAAAAAAAAAAAAACATCGGTTCGAACACAAACAGTCATTTACTAATATTCGTAGCCATGTGTAAACTCCGTGTCCAATTAAGTACTCAGATTAAAGAAACTCGTGCTGTTCTTTTTTTTTTTTTTTTTTTTTTCTTCTTCTTTCCCATCGCCATTTGACACTGCGTTGTGAGTGTGTCAACGGATTGAAAAAAAAGGAAAAAATACACGGTTTTTAAAGATTTTCAAAAAAAAAAAAGGAAAATAAATTCGTCGTTTTTCTTTTTTTCTTCTTTTTTTCTTCTTTTGTGTGTTCACAACAACGATGACTGATAGATTTAATTAAAAAAAAAAAAAAAAGAATTACTAACATGTAAACAACAAGAAAGAAATCATTAATAAAAAAATGGACTATTTTAACCTATTTTTTTTAACGAAAAGTTTAAAAGGGTATAAAAAAATTATTTCAAGAATTGAGAGGCACATGAAGAAAACCGCAGATGAAAGAAAATGAAAACACATTTTTATAGAGAAGGCGACTTGTTTGACTGTTTGTCAACAGTCAGCTTTCAAAGTGGTTGAGAGAATATCTACACAGCCACACCAGACAGTGGTGTTGCTTTCCCTCCCGGGGTAGCAGAGCCAACAAATCTAACATAGCGAGGAACTCCTAAAGTCGGAGTCTCTCCTCGATGTGCATCAAACACAAGATTGGAACCTCTACCAGAAGTATCTATCGGGCTCATTGGAATAATTGGAGCATTCCAGTCTTCTGGAATCCACTGTGTTCGCGACCGAGATCGGGGGACTGGAGTAGATCTGTTGGGACTGAGAGGGAATTGAATTTGTTGAGAATAATCAATTCGGATGTTCACATCACACGGGAATCCACTTTGATCAGACCAAGAAGTCATTTCATGTGGAAGCCTATTGTTGTGACGCTCATCAGATACGATTTTAAAATATTCTCCTCGATTCTCTTGTAGCTCCCAACGACCTCTGACTTGTCTTAACGTCCTATTACCGTCAGACCACGAAGGACTACCAGAACGCATTCCATCAAATAAGTAAGATCCTGAAAACACATTCGCGTCATTCAACCCGTCTACGTCGATCCATAACATTTGAGGGAAAGGATGGTATTCAGCTCCTCTACTTAAAGGTTGATTTGAATATAAACTATCGTTGTCAGATATCTCATACACAGTGTATCTCCTTGGTCTTCTTGACTCTCCCTCACTAGATATTGATGTATAACAGACGTTATCATCTGCATAGCATTGCCTCTCAGGCATCATCTCCATCGTAATCGATTTGCTTGACCATTCTAGTTCCTGAAGACGATCTCTTCTCGCAGTCTTTATCACATATAAAAAGGTTATTAAATCCAATATCGTCTGTTTTTTTTTTTTTTTTTTTTTTTCGTTGATGACCTAATTTAATAATAACATCATTACAAACCTTAATGACCAAGAATATCAATGCGATCATAATAAAGATCCCACCAATGTCGAATGCAGCGTCTGTTAGGTCTTCTGAGTAGAAACCTTTTGCAATACAAATTAACCCAGCCACCTGTTATTGTGTGTTACTAAAAGAACAAGAAGGTATTCACATAACAGATATTGTAAACAGAATACAAACCTGAGATAAATTAATACCCGAAATGAGGTATATGTGAGTAGGTTTACAGTAAGGTTTCTTCCACATGTCTAGGAGGAACGCCGCGAAGAAAACTCCAGCACACGCCAATCTAACATGGCCACATTGAACTAATGATTCAGCGAAACGAACCCTTGCGACAGACAACAGCAGTGATACTACAAATTGACTACAGACAAGAGTTGCTGTTACCTCCCTGTAAGATGAGATTACTGTCTTGTATCTCTTCACCCAGTGAACTCTTTGAGTAGCTGACACCCACTCTCCAGATCCAATAAAGAATGACATAAATCGGTTCTGCTTCATATCATCAACGCGATACTGTTGGTGTTGTTGTTGTTGCCAGTCAGTGCGACCATTAACAAAGTATAAAATAAACATACCCGAGCAGTCTCTGGAACATCCCTACGAATGATGTTGTATAACTTCATAGGAACAGCAACACATATCAGCAACACGAACCCTCCGAGAATGTCAACACCCTTTCTATTTGGATACGCTATAAGTCTTAGAGCAGCATACGTAGTACCTTGATATAAGAACAAGAAAACAAACAACGGAAGAGAAGGAAATCTCAGTAAACCTGACACGTCAAGTGTTTGAATGAAGTGAGAACATTTTAAAAATTTCTTTAGAGTAAAGCAGATGAATACAAATGAAAGAACAATCAACAGATTACCAACTATGGCTCCAGAAAAAGAAGATCCCCAAACTGTTAAACGAGTCGGGTGAAGGATAAAAGGAAGTGTTTCATTATCCCATTCCTCTCTTGTACGACATGTGATATCTGCTACGAATGCTAGTTGACTTGCTTGTCCTGCTGCAGCACCTGTTAAGATAGCAGTTGCTGCTGCTGCTGTTGCTGTTGCTGATGACGCAGCCTCAACCCGATCTGATACTTTATCAACATCACTCGGTGGTGGAACTTCTGTGACTACTGCAGCTAACGGTACACTAGTCTGAGGTGATTCTGTTGAAGGTGATTCAGTCTGATTAGCAACTAGTATTGGAGGAGAGTCTGTCGGGATATCTGTTTCATTATTTACAACAGGAACACCCGTAGGTGAACCAGTTACCAATCCTGGAGCAACAGTCTGAGGTACAATTACATTCGGTGATGGAGTTGGGATAACAACAGGAGACATTGTATTTACAACAGGAATCGATGTCGGAATATTCGTCAACGGCACCTGTGTTGGTACCAACGTCATAGGAATAGCAGTTGTTGGCACAGCTGTTGGAGCCAACGTATCCTTTGGAGCATCACAGCAAACAGAATTGATACAAACACCCTTAACGCATAATATTGTTTGAGGACTTCCTTTTTTATAACCAGTGACACAGCTGTATGTATCGCAGTACCGATTTTCACAACAAGTCGATTCTGTGCATCTTCCAACTGAACAAACCAACAATCCAGGATTTGGTCGCAGAACACCTACAGAACATTGAAAAAGAGTACAAAGAGGATTACAACAAGTGGCATCATCACAACCAGTCGGGTCACATGTTATGGTGGAAGGCAATGATTTTAAAACAGCACTACCAATACAGCTGTAGGCATCACATCGAGGAAGAAGATCACAACAAACTTGATTAGAACATGACCCCGTCGTACAAAAGATACCTTGCGGTGAACCTTTAAGAATAGAACCTGAAGGACAAGTATAACCTGAACAGGGAGGGTAGCAGCATATATCTGTTGTACATCCTTGAACGAAACACTCAATAAGATCTGGACGTGATTTTTCCGAACCCGCAGGGCAGGCAACAGACGGATCATTGCAGTACATCGTATTACAACAAGTATTTAAGTCACAACCTGATCCAAGACAATTTATATTTTGTGGTGAATTCTTTATTATTCCCGCAGTACACATGAATCCGTCACAAGTCTCAAAACAACAAATAGAATCAGTGCATACTCCAGCTGTACACTCTCTGCTGGATGGTGTCGGTCTTTGAAGTAGACCTGCAGTACATTGAAACCCATCACAATATACTTTATCACAGCAAATTTGATCATAACAACCAGAAGCGCAACTAATTGTCTCTGGAGAAGGTTTTATAACACCTGAAGAACAACCATACATGTGACAGGTACTAACACAACACTGAAGGTCTGAACACATTCCTGACTGGCATTCCAATGTTGAGGGAGAGTTCTTTTGAAGAAGACCAGATCCACAAAGATGAGTGTCACAGAACACTTTATCACAACAAGTTACTTCATTACATCCTGTTGTGGAACATCTTTCCATTGCAGCTGTTCCTTTTAAAACTCCAGCAGTACATACAAAACCTGTACAAACACTATCACAACATAGTCCTTCATTACATCCTGCTGTGGGACACGCTAATTGTGCAGCAGTAGTCTTTTGTAATCCAGGACACGTGAATCCACTACAAGAGTCACCACAGCAGAGGGAATCTGTACATCCGCTCGGACATGATATCTGTCCAGGGTTGGTTTTAAAAACCTTATTGACACCACAAACATGAGTCGGAGAACATGATGGTAAACAACACAACGCTTCTGTACAAACTCCTAATGGACATTCCACAGTTGAACCTGTTGGGATAACTAATCCCATTGTGCAGGTGAATGAATTACAATACCGAGGTTCACAACATGTTGTGTCGTCGCAACCTGCGGCAAGACACGGAATTGAACTTGATGCCGGTTTGAGGATGCCGGAAAGACAAGTGTGCTGAGAGCAGAGAGGATCACAACAGAGAGTGTCAGAGCAAGTACCAGTTGAACATTCTATAGAAGAATGAGTAGGTTTAAAAGTAAGCCCTGGGCTGCAAGTAAAACTATTACAGAATACTTTATCACAACATTTCATATCATCACACACTCCCTGACAATCAATTCGACGAGGGTTTGGTTTTAATACCCCCATCCCACAAGTATGTAATTCACATATAAAAGTACAACAAAACAGTTCTGTACAGACTCCTGTTGGAAGGCACTCCGTCGATGACGGGACAGCAAAGATCCTCGATGGGCAGTTGAATAATCTGCAGGTTTGAGGTTCACAACAAAGTTGATCATTGCAAACCCCAAGAGGGCATTCAATAACATTGTTAGTAGGAAATAACTGACGACCAGAACCACAAGTATGAGTGTTGCAATATACCAAGTCGCAGCACTTTGAGTCATCACAAGGAGTAGCTCCACAAGATATACTTACCGGAAGGGGTTTCACAACACCAGAAGAACACGTGTAAGTGTTACATGTTTGCTCACAACACTGAGAGTAGTCGCAGTCACCTGAACACTCTGATGATCCCTTTGATGTGCCGACTGCACAATTAAAACTGTCGCACTTCTGATTACAACACAACACGTCAGTACACCCACTACTCAGACATCGTAAGGTATTTGAATTAACTCTCAGTGAGGATGATGTACACACATGTCCCTGACAGGTTAGTTCACAGCAGGTGTTGTCATCACATCCTCCAGTACAAGGTATCATTGAAGGAGAGGTTCGTAACACACCACCCACACAGGTATAAAATGAACAAACACCTTCACAGCATTCTGTGTCGGTGCACGTGGGAGCTGAACATGTCACCAACTGAGGATTCGGTTTTTGACTTCCAATGGTGCAAGTGTAAGAGTTACACGTCGATATATCGCAGCACTCTGAGTCAACACAAACCGAAGCACACGTTATTCCTCCGGGACTGGTTTTTAAAGCCCCGGACATGCAGCTGTGTCCCCCACAGTTTCTGACATCACAACATTCTGTGTCAGTACATGATGATCCGCATGTGATAGAAGCAGAATTGACTTTCAAAACACCAGCAACACAACTATGTGAATCACACAACACAGTATTACAACACTCTCCGTCAGTACATGAGGATGAGCATTGGATGTTTGCAGGTGTTGGTTTTAAGGAACCAGAACCACAGCTGTAACTATCACATAAATTAATATCACAACACTCGCTATCATCACAAATGGCAGTGCACACAATTGTTGCGGATCCAGCTTTTATTAAACCATTAGAACAAGAATGACCTCCACATGTCAAATAGCAACATGTTAATTCATCACAAGAACCAGAGCAAGTTATTGACGCAGGATCAGGTTTGTATAAACCAGACATACATGTGTATGAGTCACATGCTGCACCACTTACTATCGTGATGTTCTTCAATGCTACTAGGATGATCATGGGGCCGTATCCGTTTCTTTTTGACGTGCATAGTTTGCTACGATGCCACATAAGTAACCATCCTAATAATAGTATTGAGGCTACTGCAGACACTCTCTCAACACTGCAACGATCTAATTGTACTGAGATAGACGCGTCAGCAGTACACACGATGATGAGAGCAACGATAAGTTGCTCCCATTTCATGTTATTGGACTGTCGATGAGATAATATTATTTAAAAAAAAATAGAACATCAGAAATGATTACTACTCTTCGAAAACGAATTATTCTTCCCAACCATCGTTTGAAGCTTTTATTTAAAATGAAAATAGAAGTTAAAAATACTGCTATCAAGAAATCATTTTTTAAAAAAAAAAAAAAATCAGCAACATTGTGGGGGGGCTGGAGCCTCCGCACCCACATGATTTGGGTTTATGTGTATGAAACTACACCTGCTGTAAGTCAGGACTTACTGTTTTTAATAGATAAGAACAGAATTAGATTGTTCTTCGATCCAGGCAGCTATCCGGTCAATAAGGAATACCAATGTGATATTATAACTACACCTACCACCATATAACTGGTCCAAGACCATCATCAGCAAACGATGCTTCTATTGAAATAGGAAGTTCAACGGCTGGTACCTTAGCAGCTCCTTGTCTGTTGTTGTTGTTGTTATTTATGTTATGGTTTGTGTTAATATAAATAAAACATACATAGCACGTGGTCCTTCTTCAGTAGCTCGTTCAAAATCAACAGAAACGACTCGGAAACTAACCATCTGACCGAGTTCGATGTAGTTCACAATAGGTTCTTCGTCTTCTTCTCCTTGTTCTTCGTTTGTCCAAAGTTGTTCTCGTGGATCACTGTGTTGAGTTAAGTTTTTAAAGTTATTATTTTTATCAAATTGTTAACTGTGTGAGTACATACAATACTGCTTTTTGACCATGAGCCTGTCTGAAGTTAGAAGGAGGTACCCATACTTTATCAAAGAATCCGAGAGAGATACGAACTCCTCGTTTCTCATCAGAACCGACTACTTTACCTTCGAGAATCTCACCTTCGAAAGGCTTGAATACAATTAACCGAAAATGAACTGAAGAGTAGGATGCCCCTTCTCCAGGATGGAGAACAGCATCAGAAAAAGAAGTAATTTCAAAAACCTGAACACAGTATCCCACTTTCGGTAGCACTCTACCCGAGTATTTCTCATTGAGTATCGCTGTTAGGGCTGCTGTGTGTTCTTTATCAAACATTTCGGGTACAATTTTGACCGCATCCCGGAGATGTGCCAAAATGAACATCTCCCCACCCCAGCTATAGAAATAATTATAAAAGAAAATAATGACACTCTCACTTCTTTTAAATAATTTAAAAAAAAAAAACCTTATGATGATATCCTGATTAAAAAGAAAAAAAAAATAAATATTTATTCAGCACACATTTAATTATTCTGTCATGGTTTTCTAAAGTACAGGTGCTACTACTACGCCAGAGAATAGTTTGTGTATTTTTTATTTTTTTTTAATTAATTTCTTTTTTTTTTTTTCCTTTCTGACTATGAACAATCAAACAAACAGAACTAAAATTATAAAAAATAAAAATAAAAAAAATAACAACTTTAATTACATAATTAATAGCTGCTGTGAGATCTAACTAATGTTTTTTTTTCGCATTTCCTTTTCAAAAAAAAAAAAAAAAAGGAAATAAGAAATAGGGGAGGAGACTGTATTCCAATTATCGGTACAAAGAGTACTCCTTCCTTGTCCCAAACCTCAGAAATATCGAAAAGTAGACCATTCATGACTACAATTGATAAAAATAAGGAAAAAAAAAATGTTTCCTTAAATTAAAAAAAGGAAATTCCACATCGGTTTTTCACATTACAAGACACGCTAATGAAAGGAAAATACGTCTACTTTAGGATTTATATATAAAAAAAGAATCATAACAGCCGATGACAGGGATGGTAAGTATCCCTTCGACAACTTATGCGATTTTCATGAACGTTTCTAACTACGTTCGATCGCCTACAGATATGGTTTCTAGGGGTTTACCTCTATACTTTACAATATGTGTCGAAGAGAAGTACTGACACGTCATCCATGGAATCTCAAGTTGGGATCATCTACGTCACCGGAAGATGCCATCCAAAGTTTTCTAACTTCAGATTGCGTCGCTGATATCGTTTCCGTCGTCGTCAGTGGAAGTCTACCTGTCGATTTAATCTTCTTACTGCAAACAATCGACAGACCAATCACAAAAATTAAAAACGTTTTCTGATCAAAAGCTTCATAGTTAAATATATCACCTCCCGTTGTCAAACTAAAACACAATCCAGGATCTGTTATGTCACTTTCACTTCTACTAAATCCTGTTGTGGTAAATGGACCAACACTGATACCAATAATATCTCTTGTCGGTACCCGGGTATCGTACTTTTCCTATTTTTTTTTTATTGGTTGACAGGGAATTGAACTTAATCAAATTAGAGAATAAACTTAATAACGTAAATTGACATACAGAAGTCTTAGGTCTCGAACAAAAGTATTTCATTGAATCTATTTCATTCATACAGGCAAAGACCTCTATGGAAGCACCTCGTGGTGAATGCTGTTGTTGTTGTTTTTAGTATAAATTTAAACTTTTTTTTTTGTATAAATTTAGTAATTTACAAACCTTTTTTAGTATTGCGCCATTTGAGAGTGAGGATCTGAGAGATGGTTTACTGTGTGATCGAGTGTCAAATTCTGTTTGAGAAACCTTAATGCTGGGCATACCGCGAAGGGTTTGCGTCTCCGGAGGTGATATCTTAGCAGGTGAAACAGATCTGTTCATTGAATTATAATGAGGGTGTGGAGTGCTGTAAGTAGGCATGTGAGGTGCTAACTTGTCGCGACCTCCACCTTGAATGTCAGTAATCTCAACTGTTTTATCAAGTTCCCAACCCTCGTTGAAAACTTTCCAATCTCTTATAAAAATAGGCATTTGATTGCCATGTTGTTTAGCGCTTTGAACATAACCTCTACTTAAAGGCATGTCAGTAGACTCATCTGTGAGTAACCAATATTCTTTTGATCCAGAATATAGTCTTTTATCATCACACCCCCATACAGGAGATCCATTCAGTATTTCACCATGTCTAAGTTTATAAACCCCATCAACCAATGGCTGGTTAGGTATTCTCACGTATATTTTTTTTGGTATCTTGTCAGCCTGACCAGCTGTTTGTAAAGCCGTCAGCTCTTCTTGGGCTTCTCGTAGGGCTGTCGTTTTGACTTTTAAAGTGTATTTCAAATCATTTATTTCTTGTCTAGCTTCGTTTAATAAGTTTTTATAATACAGGATATCTTCTGTTGGAGGGATGATTCGGGTAGGCGCCTGCATCGGAAACGAAGCAGACTGTTGATGTCGGTCATACAGAGATCGAGGTTCGTAGTGGTTCGGAACTTCGTGCCTATCGTAGTCGTACTTGCCTAGTTCATTCCATACATCTTCTACGTATTCTTGTCTCCTATCTGCTTCAGCAGGTGGCGGAGAATACGTTCTCATCACGTTTCTTCTCGCATCATATTTTCTTATAGTTTCTTTATTTTCCCTTCCATGCATAAAAACATACGTCGCTTCTTCATTTGCAGGAGTTGATTCCCAACCCCTCTCATCATCATGATGATCATAAGGAGAGTCTGGTGGTGAAGTTCTGTAGTATGTTCTCTCAGGTGAAATCATATGATCAATTGGATACCGGCCAGGCATGTTGTTGTTATTATTATTGTTACCACCTCCTTTATTGAGGTGGTCTCCTATAACATAGAAGTAATTATTATTATTACAAACAAATAGTATTCAAACACGGAAACTGGAATGTAATGACAGGATCAATATGTAGACTCAGTAAAGTGTAAATGACGTATAAAAAAAAATTAAAAAAAAGGAAAACAACCAAGTCAGAGCAAAGGGCAAGATCCCTCCTCTTTAACTGAAGTTAGATGTGGAGTAATACTACTTGCAACTGTGGTGGAGTCAGCGAATAGAAAGGACAAGTTCTTTTTCGTTTCAACAGAAGTTGGACGAAAGAGAATGATAACTGTTTGGAGCTGGGAAAGCAAATCCACACTGAGAAGATTCTCGAGCGTCATCTGAGAGATTCAATACCAACAGAAGTCGGAACTGAATACTTCAACCACAGCATGAGGTTAGGATAGTAATAATGTCATTCATAAATAAGAGGGGATACCTGCCTTCAAAAGTATCAGCTGCCTGGTGTTCACATCTCTATTAGTGTGTCAGGCTACTTGTTGTCTGGTGACTCTTATTAGAAATAGTACTACTTGAAGTCTTTATCAAAAAAATTGATTATCTTATTCTGGTTTTATATCTTTTACAGATATCGTAGAGTAGCTTCCCTCTACCAGTCGTCTGTTTAGTTTGTGTGAGGATTTGGTCATCGTTTGGAGATGTTGTTTTGTGAAAAGAACATACGGCGTTGTGCCTATCTTTATGATAAATTGGTGGAAGGGCGTCATTTTTCGAAGATTTTTTCTTCTCTTGGCGAAGTTTTCTCTCCCTTTCTCGCTCGCAAGTTCGATTCTGAATCGAGGATATTTCTCCCCGAAGTTTCCCTTCCTTAGCAACAACTGATTGCATGAATGTGAGTTTCAGTTTTGATTGATGATTCACATGTGCTGGAGTTCTACTTATAGGAGGGAGTGACGCGGCCGGAGAGGAGAGTGGGGGGGTTAGGCCGCCTATTATGTTATCAGAATTTCTCTTCAACCCATGAGACGTAGAACCATCATGCCTTAATTTCCTGACAACTAGTTTATCATAAGGCGAATACAATTCTGATGTTCTTCTTCTGACTGGAGGTAACCCACTCCCACTAGATCCCCGACTACCTTCAGCCCTCGAAGGTGGCCTACCCGAAGCCCTCGCAGAAGTTTTAGAAGAAGGAGGTGTCGGTGCTCTGTTTTAATATAAAGTGATGCGGAAGGAGAAATAAATACACAAATCTAATAATTCACTGTTTAGATCTAATTATTGCATACCTAACATTGGAGTTACTTCTAGTCGAGGGATGTTTTGGTGTTTCCGATTCAAAAGCGAGTTTAAGTTGAGAAAGACCCTCAAATGGCATCTCATCAAGAGATAATATTAATTCCAGTCCGGGTTCCGCAGCTCGGTGGAGAACTGTTAGTCCAATGTGGCGATCACGTTGAAGCGAACAGAGTTGTGATATTCCAATATACGGCAAGGGAGGTAGCCCCGAAGCTAACTCACCGAGAGCCTCTAGATCAGAATATTGTTTCGTACTAAGCGACAGTAATCTTCTCAATCCCGTTGCGAACACTGCTGGTGAAGCAGCTCGACTTCCATATTGGGTACTCGAAGTTCGCGGAGGTACTTCAAATCCCTGCAACTCCCGCAGAGCATCTAAATCATCATAGCACTTGCTACCCACTGAGAACAGTTCATGAAGACCTGTTCCATAAACTACAGGAGACTCCCCTCTACGCATATGCTGTCACACCTGTTTACAATAAATAACATAAGAACAGACAAGCCTAGTGAGGATCTAATACCTGATTCTGTCAGCAGCAATCATTTTTAAGTTCACCCCCCTCTCTGAATGTAATGTACGTTTTAATATAAAGCTATTAAAGACTACTCTTGTTTAGTTCTAATCAGAGAAAACACTCTTTAAGAACAGAATCTATAAATGAATGGTGAAGGAAAAAAACAGAATGAAAAATATCTAATAATAGAACCCTGGGGGAGTTGGTTGGGGAGATTATATAAAAAAAGAAAAGGGTAGATTACAAAAAAAAACTTAGAAAGGAAATCTAAAAGTGACTACTTTGTCGGTATTGTTTTGATTATTCTTCGTCTCCTCTTCAACGAGGAGAGTTAAAGAGAACAAGTCGGTAAACAGAACACTTCACTGTTTCTGTTTTATTATCAGTGCATGGATGTTGCAATCTAACTCCTCCCCGACGACTGTTGTGTTTGTTTTTGCACAAACGGTTAAAACTTATTGAAAAATAGAGCTCTACAACGAAGGTATATCCCGACTAATGTCGGGTGGGGTACATATCTTTTGTGTAAGGAAGCATTACTTCCCTTCTTTTATTGTTTATTAATCAAAGTCTCTCATCGTATTCTTGTTTTTTAAGAAATAGTGAAGTCGAGGGGTGCAGTGTCAACACTCCCGACTGAGTATCGAGTAGTTTCTACATTACTATCGAAACGAACATTCTGAGAGATAAATTTGTTTCTTCCAGCTGACAGAATTGATCTCTTAGGGCGAGAAGAACGACGTAGTGGACGAAATATTTCCTCATCACTTTCTAGGTCGAGGTTACTTGCGAGTGACATACGTGGGGCTTTAGCTGGTTTAGATCCAGGTGAATTCTTTTTACGCTTGCTCTCGATTCTTGAGAAGTCAATGTCAGAGAACTCTTCGAGGTTGAATGATCGTCGAGGCCTCTGTTTTCTCTTTTGAACTACAATTGGACTATCAACGTCAATAGCTTCTGACTCATGACTGGATGGAACAACAGATTGTGATTCGATCTTGTCTACTTTACCAGCCGAGACTCGGGGCCTATTATAATCAATTGGTGAATTACTTTGCAGAGAAAGAACTGAAACAGGAGACTCAAAGGCAATAGATGGGTTTCTCGCAGCCGTACGATGTCCAGGTGGTGACAACAGATGCGTTGCTTTCACTGGAGAGACATCTTTCAAAAGTGACGGACGACTTCGATGTAAATTATTAAATTCTTCGTTGTCGGAGTCGGAATCCCCATTTCCGAATATTTCAAATAATTTTGATATTTTATCCTTGTTCTCTCTTTGAATTGAACAATTCTTTCTGTAGGATTCCCTCATCTGCAGCAACTGGTTCTCATTGTCACGAAGTTCTTGGGTAAGTTGCTTCTTCACGCGTTGATCTTGAATCTTATCCTCAGCTTCTTTTTCACGTAAGGCTATAGTCGCCTGCTGTTTGTTTGCTTCCAACTTCTTCCTTTCCGATGCAATTCGGACCTGTTGGTTTTCATACTTTTGTTTTTGAACTGAAAGACGTCCCTGCATAGCCGTGAGATCATGTGCGACTCTCATTTTAGTTTTCATTTCGTTTTCCAGGGTGACACCAGAGTCTTTTTGAGTCTTCGCTAATCTCTTTCTGTGTTTTTCGAGTGATTTTCGCTTCTTAGCAGTTGCGGCTTTCGTGGTGCGGAGCTCCGATGCGTGTTTTTGTTCAAAGAATTCGACTCGTTTTTCCATTTCCTGAATGACTGATTCTCTGTCTGCCAACTCAACGTGTAGCTGGTTGAGATAGCTGCTGACTTTTGCGTAAAGTTGTTGTTCACGTCTCAGGTTTGCGTTATATTGTTTTCGTTGTTTTGCTTCTTTTGAGTCTTGTTCTGATATGAGATGCTGCAGTTCCTGTCGCTGAGTGTGCAGTAGTTCCATTTCTGACTCAAGTTGATCTTCTTCTTCTTTTAATTTGTCCTCATCGCCGTACATTTTATTAGAAATGTTGTTCTTCAAGGTTCGTAATTCTTCCTCCGATTCCTGAATTTCTTCATTCAAAATTTTGATGTTTTCAGGAGATGATTTCGGTACATTCCCCGCCGACTGTGTTCGCTCTGCTACAACACACTCCATGCTCCTAAGCCGCTTAACTAGTTTCATGTGAATATTCTGCTTCAGTGAAACATCGCCAATCGCCTCCAACAGATCCTCGTCTTCGCAGTCTGCGTCAGTCGGTACCAAGACTCCTTTCGAAAGTTGATTTGTCTTCCGAAAAAGAGCTTTCTTTATAGAAATCAATTTCTCTTCTTCTGCAGTGAGTTGTTCAGAGAGGATCTTTTTGGCGTTATGTAGTTTTGTCTCGTGTTCTTTTCTGAGAGTTTCGGCATACAAAACTCTCTCTTCGACGATTGCTTCCTTGTCAGCTGTCTTTATATTCTTTATCTTGAGACGGTCGAGAACTTTGTTAGCGCCAGTGAACTTATTCTTGTGATCTTCTAAGGCTATCTCTTCACTTTCTAACTCCGCAATGTGAGATTCGATTTGTTCTTCTTTGCTGAGAAGTACTTTGAGTTCCTCTTCTACTTCCGCATGGCGTTCCTTGAGCTCGTCTTCCTGCTGAGTTAATTCGATTTCTTCCTGTTCCATGTATTTCTCTTCGTCGTTGAGTTCACGTATTTGGTCTGATGAAGGGATGCGTTTCTCCCTCTCATTGCGAGCAGCTTCACTCTCCCTGAGTTTTAGATCTATTTCATCTTCTTTTTGTTTTATCATTCGAAATTCTTCCTGAAGCTCTCGTTCTCTAAGTTCAAGACCTGCAATTATTGACGTGTTGCAATCGCTGTGTTCTTCTTCCTCCTCGTCCTCTTCTAACTCCGAATCGTCGTCGTCGTCGTCCTCTCTAATTTGCACCATCATCCCGTCGTTTGGGTGTTGCATAACCGACATTACCATGTTTTACTACTGAATTAGAATTTATTTATTATTATTATTTTATTGCAAATAAAATCATCTCCTTCTAACTAAAGATTTTGCTTACAGTCCCTCATATGCATGTACTGTGCTTGGCAGAAACTATTTGTAACAAATTAAAAAAACACCAAGACAGAGAATTGAACTGGCGTTTTTTTTTTTTTTTTTTAATTATTATTATTATTTACCCGGCGGGTTGGCGGAGGCCAGGAATAAAAGATTTCGGATCTAAATATAAATAAGAAAAAAGGCAGAAAATGGAAGAATGAGAAAGGAGAAAAGAGGAAAAAAAAAAAGAAGAAAAAAATAATATAAACATTCAAACCCCTCGAGGGTACCGAACGGGTGTGTGCATATATAGGAGGAGTAGATAAATACTTTATCGACAAAAGACAGAGTGAGATTCACTCTGGAACGAGTCATTCTGTGGTATCAATGAGAATTTCAGCTCAAAACAACACTTCAAATACAAACATTGTAATTACTACCGAGATGAGTAGAGATTTAATGCCGATTTGGAATTGAAAAACCGAAAAGACGGTCATCAAGGTCGCTCAACTTAGGAGAGGGGAAAACATGAATAGTTTACTAAGGAAAACGTGTTTACAAAAAAAGGAAATGATGGCGATGACCCCAAGCTTGCTTAGGCTAACTGCTGGTTCAACGCTCGTCACTTATGGATAAATTGGAAGATATTACTTACCTGAAGAAACAAATGATTATCTGGTCCAACCACATGCATAAAAACAAAACAGTTGTCAGATGATTCATAAAACACTACAAGGTTTGAAAAGCCTACAGCAGTTTCAGCCTTCACAAAATATTAAAACTGCAACAAGAAAAAAACCAAACCAAAGAGAGGAAGTTTTTAATCAACTTGCTGAGCTACTACTAATTTGCCTTGCAGTTAGATGGTGCAAGAGAAAGAAGAACGAAGAAGAAGAAAAAAAAAAAAGGCTGTGAGACACCCTCTACATGCCTGTTGTTTTTCCCCTCTATTATATACTTTTTTTTTTTTTTTTTCTGGGTAGGTGAGGAGACCAAATTATAAATAAAAATAAAAAAGCGCAATTCATCTCAGGAATTGGATACACAAAACTGAGTGGTGTGAGGCCTCATTTTTTTAGATACAAAGTAAGGAAAACTAATAGAGATGATCTGACCCAATTCGAAAAGCCACAACTATAAGTTAGATTACGGAAGCTATGAGGCCTCAGATCAATGTGATTATTTACTTTTTGGCTAGTTTGTTAGGATGGGGAAAAAAAAAAAAAAAAAAAAGAATTCGCCTTGATCGTTAATCTAGCATAAAACTAATGCGCACGAAATCCCAAGGGGGGAGAAACTGTGAAAAGCTAAATGGGGACACGCGTGCTCTCTCTTTACGAATTATTTATGTAGTTGCAAACAACCGGCTCCAGTCTTCAAAGGGAGGAAGACACCCGACGTAATCAGTTGCCAAAAAAAGGGTTGGAGAAAGAAAAAATAATTTATAAAAAAAACAAAAAAAAAAAAGACAAAACAAAAATACAACTCGCGGGACAGAATAATTCGTCGCCCCCCAAATTGAAAAAAAAAAGTGCAAAAACACTCGCTTTTGTAAAAAGCAAAAAAAGAAAGAGGACAGGTGAGGGTGATAAGGCAGATGGGAAAAAACGAAATTGTATTTATTACATTATACATACGTTTACCTTTCACAGAAGAAGGCAACAACAACAAAAAAGAAAAAGAGAAAACCAACAGATTCCAAATGATGATGCAGTTCTTCGCAGTTAAATGAAAAGTGTCACCTGAAGAAAAAAGAAAAAACACAGTTGTTTCAGTGACAAATTTGAGTCTAGAAAAACTGCCACACGCTGCACAAGACCAATGGGCCTAACAGAGTACAAAGAGGAGGGTAATGAGCAATGAAGTATTCGCATGATTTGTTTTTTTTTTAAAAAAATAAAACCAGTTCGAATGTAACCTCAAAACTAATCAAAACAATCACTTGCAGTGAAAGAGAACTGAAAGGCTTATTTTTCGGGTCCCCCATGCAGTAAGCTACATACTAACATCTTAATATGATAATCTGAGGTGTTTTAAATTGGCACCAACCTCGAGAAAGAAAAAAAAACTGCTGAGGCTCATGAATTCCTCACATATAAATTCCAAGGCGTTTTCCAATTAGAGTAATTGATTCAGTTTTTAGATTGATTTCGGGTGATTTTTTCTTTTTTTTTTTTTTTTTTTTTTTTAAAACCACAAAAAACTGTTCTGTATGAAGTTAGCGAGAAACCTTTGTATTGGGATTAGCGGTTTTCCCAGAAGAAATTTTTTAAAAAAAAAAAAAAAATTAAAGATAGAAATTCGGTGTGAGTGTTTTGCCCACAATGGGAAAGCCCGCTGCTTGTATGCTTACTTGTTTTTTGTAGTCAGAGAGTTTTCTCTTTGGGCATGCGGGAAAAAAAATGAGAGAAACTTTTTTAATTTTTTTTTTTTTTTTTCTTTCTTCTTAAAAAATGATAGTCAACCAACGACCTTGACGACAGGTAGAGGGCAGGGAAGAACCTTTGCTCGCCAGAAATAATAATTAACAAAAAAATAAAACCTGCGAGAAATTATCTTGCTCTCCACCCTATGGGGAAAAGAAAAAAAAAAAGCTATCTGAAGGCAAGATTAAAGAAAAGTTAGCATTTTTTCACATTAGTACAGTAAAAGGGTATGATATATTCTTGTTTTCTAAATACAATAAAGTAACGATCTCGCGAACATCACAAAAAAAAATAGTAACCGGTCGTCACCAGATAAGGCGAGGGAAGACACAGGAACAATAATAAAGTCAATTAATCGAGTTATTGTCCTCTGTGTGCACGCAGAGTGACTGACCCCGTCTGAAGTCTTTTTACGGCGGCTCAACACCAGCAGAATGACAGACAGGGTTAACAATATATAATAGACGTTTAACTGACAGAAGAAAAAAAGGGGAAAAAAATCAGTAGAGTGACAGTGTCCCAGGTATTCACACGCAGTGCGACTGAGGCCACCCATCCGAAGTCTTCACGGCGGCTCAACACCAACAGAATCACAGACGGGGGAGTATCACTGTCGCAACATCAAAAGACGTCCAGTGGTGACCAGTAATAAAACAAAAAATAAATTATCATCACACAGCATGCACACAATACGATGTGACTAAACCTTTTAACTGGAATATAAGTTATTAGATTACCTCCCAGACGAAGGGGGTGAAAGGGAAGAGAGTTCTACGATTGATACATCCAACGTCTTCAAGGAAAATAGATTTATTTAATAACTTATCTGTGATAGGGGTGATAACCGACAGTAGTCGGATGAGATCCTCATTACCTTTTCAGGTGAGGTACAGTTAGCTGTCTTCACTAATCATTTAAACGACTTATGTGTCGATAATGTATCGTTGTTCTGATATGAGAAGCTGTTGTTTTGTTGGTGGTGCGAATTGATCTGACCAGTTGTTTAGAGTGTCGAGGAATTGTTTGTCTTCATCAATAACATCTTGATCAGGTATATCATGGTCAATATTCTTATAGTCTTGATGGACGTCATAAAAGGATGATAGCAGCTGGTGATCCCAAGTTGCCGGAAGCATTGTAGATACTAACCCGCTGGTAGTGCCAGGATGAATTTCAAAGTATTTTGTATTCTTTCCAGATGACTCTGGTACAAATGGAGGTCGGAGTTCTCTATTTCTACACGCAACCCAATCAAATCCAGCAAACCAGCTGTTGTTAAAAAACCCAGCTGCACCTAATCGATCGCCTTGATTCTTAACTAACAAAGAACAGATGATATCTTTACAAGAATCTGACAGCCGAGGAATTGTTGAAAATATTTCTCTTGAAATTTTTCTGTAAAGGATTTGTTTTATGTTGTCAATTGGTTCTTTATCATAGAAAGGATAACAACCAGTAATCATTAAGAAAAGTAACACTCCTAGTGCCCACCAGTCTACACCATACGAATAACCATTTGGTCCCTGTTTGAGCATTTCAGGAGCCATGTATGGCAGAGTCCCACACTTCGTTGTATTCGCTACGTCAGGTTCTATTGTCTTCGCAAAACCAAAGTCAGTAAGAACGACGTGACCGTCAACATCTAAAACTAGATTTTCAGCTTTCAAATCTCTGTGTAGAATACTGTGAGTGTGTAAGTGATGAACAGCAAGCGCGACTTCTGCTATGTAAAATCTCGCTCGATCTTCACCACATGGTTCTCCATTCTGAAGGTGATAAAACAACTCACCCCCTGATAAGAAATCAAATAACAAAAACAACCTCCCTCTAGTTTGAAATGCAGCATGTAACTTTACGATATACGGATGTTTGATATTAAGTAGAAGTGATTTTTCTCGGGTCACATTTTTGATGTGACTTTCCTTCTGCAACGCGGCTTTTTGAAGAATCTTACAGGCGTATATCGAGCCAGTGAGCTTCTCCCGAACCTGTTTTGGGTGTTTTTTATTGTTTTTTTTTTTTTCTTCGATTCTAGAAAGGTATAGCAATACCATTAACAACTGTAAAAAGATAAAGTACGATACCTTACAAACTCTTCCAAAGCTACCCTTTCCAAGGACATCCAAAAAGTCGAAGTCGCTGGGTAGATATTTAGTATCTTCAAGCGACTCTCCTTCTACTTCGATTTCGAGATGCCCGGCGCTGACTACCTGGTTTGCGGGTACCAACATTCCGTAATTAGCTTTGCAAGAAAAGTATTGATATCCATTTACCATTCCATTGTGCTTGCCAACTGGTTCAATTAGTTCTACTCCAACCCAAAGACCGTCCTGGTGTTGTTTGTTTGTGTTAGATGTTATTACTTTATAAAACAATGAGAGGAAAAATGAAAAAGTTTATACCCTGTGATGCGTCTCTTGTCCTGACCGAGCCTTTGTCCCCAGTTGTCCAACCCATTGACAGGTACCAGCGACGTAGTCACCCTTTTCTTTAACCCAAACTCTAATTCTGCATCCTTGAAGCAGATCAGATCTAATTAGAGAGAATCTATTGCATGCTCTCCTTAGCTGTTTTGGTTATGTTCAATTGACATTATAAAACTGTTTATATGATAATGATTAAAAACACAAACCTGACAAAACCATTCTTCTTTCGTATTGTCTCCATCTGCTATGAAGTAATAAGGATAATCATGTTCTTGAGTGTGTAGTGCGAATGAGAACGGCGCAGGACTCGGTAGAATATCATAAGAGGGGTCCGTGTCTATTAACTGACAAGTAGCAAGATCAATCAACCCGATTGGTTTATCATCATTCTTACTACGATAGTAATAAACGTATTGTGATCGGAGTTCAATCCAACGTTTGCGGAAGCAACCAAGACTGTGATCAGAGACGCGAGAAGGTGGTTTCCAATTCAAACAAGAATACTGCGACATTAACAAATATCCCGACGTTGGACTATCATTTGCCGTCAAGTGTGATTTTAGTGTTTTGATTGCTTTTACTTTTTTCGTGTTTCTGTTACTGGCGAGTGCCTCATCCTTTGCTTGTCTGAGTGTCTCACCACAGGCAGTGCATATCTCGTTGAATGACGCTGCTAAGTTCATGGTCAGAGATTTCCATGCTTCAATCACAGCTGGGTCAGATAGCTGTAAAACTAATACCACAGATGATATAAAGCTCTGTGTTAACATTGAGACATGTTTCTTATTAACACCTAAGTGTGCATGTTGTACTGCAATCTTTTGTATGTTTGTAGTAGTTGGAGGGTGTAGCTCCCACTCAACTATTGTAAGAAGCATCTTTCTCTTATTTGCTTTGGTACTGTGAGCGAAGATATGCCGCACGGTTTCATCTTTTCCTAGCAGATCTTTGTAAAAGGTTTTACAAAACAATTCTATTCCATCAAACCCCTTCCAGCTCTCCTCGGCAAGCAGCCGTTCTTCACGGAGGTCCTTTGCTGCGGAGATTCCCATTCTGGATGGGGAAAAATAGTGTTTGACATAACAACTGTAAACAAAATTTCACTTATACAGGTCAGCTGTTACACGTGATCACCGTGCCTGCCTAAAATACAAGCAAATACTTCAGTAATTAGGATGATCGAATAATACAAACAAAAAAAAAAAATAATAATAATAATAAATAATAATAAATAATTAACATCACAACTGATGTTCAAAAGGAGAAACAGAACAAACTCCGAAACATAAAAAAAATGAAATGGCAGCAATTGAAGATCACTACTCACTTCTGACTTTTCGGTCAGCAGCAGTCTTTCTCAAAATAAACAACGAGTGACAACATCTGGTTGAAACGGCTATCTGATACACCTTATGAATAGGGAAGTACCTCTTACCCACAGTCTGTGAATTACTTAGTAACTCTCGGGCTTACTGTTGAAGCTCTTCCCGTCTACTAAAGCACCCCGTCTGTGCATTGGAGTTCCTTGACTGGGTGCTCTCATCTTTCGAGTTGTCCCGTAGAGTGGAGTACCAGCAGTGGCGTATAACGGTGTGCTTATCTTGCTATGTTTCCGTGAGCGGGCAGGTTGGGATGTCGGAGAATCCTTTTCAGCGGCTTTACTGCGGGCACGTTGAGCAACTTGCTTAGCCGCCACCATCATAGAAAACGACATCTTACCACCTTGAGCAGCAGGTGAAGGAGAAGGAGATAATGATGTTGTTGGCGCTAGAGCAAAAGGTTGCTTTTGAAGAGTAAACCAAAGCCTCAATGGAACATCTGTTCCAAAAAACTTTTCATGAACAAATGCCAGAGACCTGATAGGACGTGCGCTGTAAGGATATTCAGGAATTCCCTTCGCCGCTTTATTTTCTCTTCCCTTACCAAGTCTTGGTGAGAACAATGTTGATAATGGTTCCGCTGTGTCGTTGTGATCAAGCCAGTCATTCAGAGCTTTGTCGTCAGCTTGAGTTACCTTAAGGAAATATTCAACAGCGTTAAGTTCGATTCCCTGTGTGTGCCCCATTTTAGTACATGCTTTCTTTATTAAAGTCTTAATCTCAGCTGTGTCTGTGATGACAATGACGGTGGTGTAGTCGATGCCGTTTGCAGCGTTCATTCGAATTGAGACGGTGGCCTGGCGGGGATCCTGTTCGCTCATTTCTTCTACAGTCGGAGATCCGTCTTCCCAGGTGTGTTCAGGAGCATCACCATGGTCTCTCTGTCTCTCTGTGTTTATGGAAGCAATGCATTCCAGTTCCTGTTATTGTTTATTATATTTTAGAACTACTCTGTGTCAACAAGGACTTGATGCTTGTAGGGAACACACACCTCAATTAATATTTTAACTCTGCTGTTGAACTCATCGTCTTGCAGAGGGCCACAAGACAGAGTTGCCGCATCCGTTGCAGCCTTTGCTTCTCTCAGTATCTGTTTTGGTTTGGTTTGTTTTAGTTTTGTTTGGTTTGGTTTGTTTTTTGTCCCCAAAGTGGGGAATGACAACCGAATAAGAAGGAACCCACACCTTCAGCTCAGCATCTTGACTTTCACGGAGTGATTTCTCAGTTTTAAATGCCGACTGGACATCTCTGCGTTTTCCCTTTTGCTTCTCATAAAATGAAACGCACTTGTCTCGAACAGAGTCTAGTAGTGTTTGTGCCTCAAGTCGCTGTTTCTTTTCACGACGGAGATCTTTTTTGAGGAGTCGAGTGCGCGCTACTAATTTCTGAGTTGGCTCCGTGACACCAGTGTTCACTGAAGTTAAGTCGCTCACATCACGCGATAGTTCCAAGTTTTCTTGAGAAAGGACTTCTATTTCTTGTCGAAGTTGTTGAAGAGTAGAATCATCAACTTCTGTTCTACCAACAGGTGTGCGAGGAGTTGTTGAGGACTGTGGTGGTAATAACTCAATACTACTCTCTTCCTGTACTGCTTTCACTAATACTTGTAATCCAAATAAACCTTCTGGGATTCCTATATTGTGATCACTTGGGTGAGCGGTAGGTGTTCGTACTAACTCTGTTTGAGTTTGTAGTTCCTTTTTCAACACACTGATAACGGATTCAAGTTCTTCTGATCTCTTTTTCTCAGCTTCGATTTGAGGGAGTCGCGCGGCTGCTAGATTTTCTGTCGCAGTCAGTTCTCCTTTTAAACGAGTGATTTCATCGTCTAATTTATCGATTGATTTATTTTTATTATCGCGGACTGAATTTGCTTTCAGAAGTTTTGGTATTACGAATAACGCACCAGCGCGCTCTAACCATTTCATTTCGTACCAGACTTCTCCAATGATCTCCATCGCCTTTTCGATTACTTCATCGGGTTGTGTTGAAACCATCTGTTTTGCCTTTTGTTCTCGTCCGTTCTTTCCCATGTTCTCACGAACTTCATTAGCCAGCGCGGTTCTATCTCTTCTTAAGATTTCTACTTCTTTTGCGTAGCTGCGAAGTTGTTTTACCATAGCTTCCATCACAGACATTTCTCCTTCACTCTTTAAAGAAGATGCTTCGTCTGTAGCATTAACTCTCCTTCGGCAGACATCTGCAACCTCCACAGCCGTCATCACATTATTTAGTGTTCTGAAAGAAGTGATTTTCGTAAATTAAATTAAATTTGATTTTTTTTTTTTTTTTAAATGAACAGCAGCGTTCTGTTGAGTGATCAACTGATGAAAGCGTTCAGTAGTTTCTAATCACAAATAATACAATAAAATAATATATTCTACAGTTAGTATGAATGGCTCAAAGACATGACTTCGCAATGCGAGACCAAAGGGGTCGCTGCTCCCCAAGGCACATCAAAGTGTCCGGCTGCATGTTCGTGTTACAAGCTGAAACACAATGAATGATCCCGCAGTCACCCTCACCAAAAGCCGTGAGAGGATATCTAAAAAATTAAAAAAGGGGAAAAAAAAAAACCCACACATTGTAATTAAGAGTGTGAGTTTTTGTACAACAGGTAAGAAAATAAAACATAAAAAAAGAAAGAAAAAAATATCTTCCCCTAGTCGATACATTTTGTTTATTCTAACAACCCATCACTACAAAAAAAAGTTTTTTATCTGAATCTAAAGCCCTGTGGGCCCTGCGGTTTTGATAACCTGCTGCTGGGTTTCTGTCCTGGTTTAGCAGCTGATTTCTTAGCCTTCAGGGAATTGTCTTCGGTGTTAGGTGATTTTTTATTTTTATTAATATGTGAAGGATGAACCTGAGAAGTTGGAGTTGTCGGAAAGGTTCGGAGGGTGGCTGAAGAAGAACTTGCAGTTCGCTTGAGTCGAGACCCAGGTGTCGCTCCAGCGACTTTATTATTAACATCGTGCGAAGATAACGCAGACGGTTTGATCGCAAGTAGTTCACGAGATCGAGGTGGTGATATTTTTGGTGGAGACATTCCTATCAAAGAACTCCCCACAGCCTTTGCTGTTAAGTGATTACTATATTCGACGTACCACTGTTTTGCTGATCTTACAAAAGCAGCTACAACGTTACTGTCCCACTGCTCTGATGCGGGGGTGATGTATGGGGTGCAAAACCTTCCTTCTATCTCACAATATTTACCAGCGAATTCATCATTTATTTTATATATCTCTCTCAAACCTGCACCACCACCACCTTTTGAATCCTGAAGAGTGGAATGCAAGTCTTGAATTTCATTATTGAGCCTCTGAACTCTGTTAACCTCGTCTTCGAGTGCTGCTCGGAGCTGAATCACTTCTGATTTGGAGGTCCCGCCTGAACGCATTAGTTGATCTTTTGTCTGAGCGTTAGAACGCAACCTTTGAACTTCACTTGTCAGCTCAGTGAGAGCCTTCTCTGCCATCGTAGCATGTTCGGGTGTGACGTTTGATTTCTGTGTAGGTTTCGTGTGTTTATTATTCCCACACAACAACGACTCATAATAAACACAAAATTCAACAAACCTGAAGCTCGTTAAGCTGCATTTGCAACTGTCTAATAGCCGCGTCTTTTGCTACCAAATCCTGCTTTAGAACTTCCAACATAATGTTGTGGTCCTTCTGGACATCACTCTTTGATTCAGATGATGCTGATGTTGCTTTTAGTTGATCCTGTTTGATAGTATTGAGAGATGTGATCTGGTTTATTAATAGTGAAGACTTGTAATAAATAAATACCTCAAGTAGTTCTATCCTTCTCGTTGCAATTACTAATTGCGAGTGTTCCTCATCTTCGGTCTTGCAGGAGAGAGAGGACTGCGCAGCAGTCAATTCATTTTCTAAATGTATTCTTTTCAAGTCAGTCGATTGCAATTGCGACGCTGCAGCGAGAGAGCGTTCGATTGCCTGCTTGAGTTCCAGTCGTAGTCGTTCACACTGTTTGGGTGTTTGTTTGTTTGTTTGTTTGTTTGTTTGTTTGTTTGTTTGTTTGTTTGTTTGTTTGTTTGTTTGTTTGTTTGTTTGTTTGTTTGTTTGTTTGTTTGTTTGTTTGTTTGTTTGTTTGTTTGTTTGTTTGTTTGTTTGTTTGTTTGTTTGTTTGTTTGTTTGTTTGTTTGTTTGTTTGTTTGTTTGTTTGTTTGTTTGTTTGTTTGTTTGTTTGTTTGTTTGTTTGTTTGTTTGTTTGTTTGTTTGTTTGTTTGTTTGTTTGTTTGTTTGTTTGTTTGTTTGTTTGTTTGTTTGTTTGTTTGTTTGTTTGTTTGTTTGTTTGTTTGTTTGTTTGTTTGTTTGTTTGTTTGTTTGTTTGTTTGTTTGTTTGTTTGTTTGTTTGTTTGTTTGTTTGTTTGTTTGTTTGTTTGTTTTGTTGTTCATTTCTAAAAAATATCTAAAAGAGTAATGAATACCTCAGTGTCTTTGTCGGTTAGGCGATCGTCCTTTTCAGAAAGTGCTTTTCGGAGGGAGTCGATCTGGAGCTGATTTCGTTTGTTTTCAGACTGAACACCATGAACTTCGAGATTACGAACCTCACCTTCTCCTTTTGATGCTATCAGAGATGTCTTAGTTGTCGAGAGTTTGTCTTCAACTCGAAGTAATTTGGAAGTTGTCTCCGCGATGGTGGTGTCTTTCTCTTTTAACTTTGCGTAACAGAGAGACAACTCTTGTTCTAAAGTATCAATTTTCCCCTCCGCAATCCTTCCCTGTTCTCTTAAGTGTTGTTTAGCCGTTGCAAGCTCATTCTTAATATTAAGAAGTTCCTGTGAGTGAGTCGTCTCCTTTGAAACTAATTCCTCACGCAAGACTCGAACTTGACTGATTGTCTCTTCTAAAGCAACATGAAGGTGTCGAACATCAACAGATTTTTCATCCATGCGGCTGCTGAGTTCGCGAAGAAGCTGCTCCTTAGCTTCTGTGGCAGCTTTTATTTCAGATTGAGCGCTTTTGTATCGATCAAGTTGCGTATCTTTATCAGACAGCTCCATTTCTTTGTTTTGTAATTCTGAGCTCAGTTGTCTTTGTAAGTCTTCTCTATGCATCGCCAGCTGTGAATTTTCACTTTTAGCGAGCTTGAGATGCATTTCTAGTGATTCCATTGTTCTACACTTTTCAACTAATTCTGAGTTAGCATTAGACAGCATGGTCTTGGCGCTTTGGTGGGCTACTTTTGACGATTCTAAATTCTCTTTTAGAGTGATAATGTCACACTCAAGTCTGTGTTGAATGGCTGAAGCTTGCATTGAGACTGTTGTCGTTGCTGTTGTTGCCGAATCTTTTTGTGATGCGAGTTGTTCTTCGAGATTTACTAATTCATCTTTGAAACTTTGCTCACGGAAAGCAGCTGCGCTGCTATCCATCAGTCGAAGGAATGACAAGTCAAGTAGAGAGAATCGAAGATTCTCTTCTTGTGATAATGCCGTTCTACTTATGTGTTCTTGAGCTAATAGAGAACTCATTTCACTGCACAACAAAACTTCTCCATGCGCTGCCGAAGTGTTTCTGAGTAGTATTTGCTCATCATTTGTTTGCAAAAATCGTTTTTCAAGGGAATCGAACTGAGCAGATCTTTGCTGACATTCAAGACGAAGATGGGAAATTGATGCTTCTGACTGAATGGTATTTTGTTTATATTCTTGTTCTGCTGCTTGTGTGCATGCCTGCATCGAATCGAGAGCGTCAGAACTCTTTTGAAGAAGATGTTTTAGCTTTGCGATGTCTTCATCTTTTTCATGACAGGCTGCTTTAAATGATGAAATCGTCTCATCTCTCTCACTTAGTTGTTTGCTGACATCCTCAAGTCTCGTTGAAATCCAACTTAATGATTCCTTTGTGTTGTGAAGTTCCATGTTTGCCTGAAGGTTATTCTCATTCAGCTTCTCAGTTGAGTCCTTCTTTAACCTTTCAATAAACCCTTCCGCTGTATTAAGATCACTTCTGTATTGCTGCAATGCGTTCTCTGCCACTGCAGAAATAGCAGTCTGTTGGTTGTACTTTTCAGTTAGATCTGAGAGCTCTGCTTTTGTAGATTGACATTCTAGAGATAAGTGTTGGAAGTCTTCATTTGCTCGAGCATACATGATTTCTCTCTCTGCAACATGAGTTTTCAGTCGTTGGAGGTCATTTTGATGAGATTCACACTGAGTGTGAAGAGCAATATTAGTATCAGCAAGCTGTTGATCATCGAGAGAGTTTGCTTGTAATTGAGACATCGATTCCTGTTGTGTTGCTATGAGAGAGTCTCGGTCTTGGAGTTGTGCTTCCAATCGGCTAATAATTTTAATATTCTCAGATATTTCAGTCCTCATAGAACCGAGTTGGCGATCGATAAGCTCATGGGTATTGCGACTGGAGTCTCGAAGGATGCTCTCTAATTTTTCTATTTCGATCTGCGACATGTCTTTCTTTTTCTTAAACTCATCAATGACAGAAGACTGATGTGATATTTCAGCTGTCATTCTCTGATGTTCTTCTCTAGATTCCTCAGTGCGATCGTCGAGCATCTTTTGCAGCATCGTAACTTTAGCATCGGACTCCACCTTTCCAATATCAAACAGTTTAACCTGTTGAATATGAGTTTCGATTGACCTCTGCATCTCTTCATCCTTTCTTGATAAATGAGATTGTAAGTGGTCTGTAAAACCTGATAATTGTCCCTTAAGAGTGTCCACTTCCTCTTCTTTTTCTTGCAATTTCTCTGCTGCTTCCAAGGCTTTCTTTTCCCTTTCATCAATCTTCTCCTGGAGAGAGTTCATAACGAGCATTCCCTTTTCCTTTTGCTCTGAGATGATCCGAAGTTTTTCTTCTCTTTCTTGGGCTTCAGCGAGGGTTTGTTTGTGTGCTAGTGATTGAGCTTGTAAGGAATCGGCTAGCTCTCGTACAAGTTCTTCTTTTTCAACGAGTTTTGCTTCGAATAAAGATGCTTCTTGGACTTCAGCTGTTTTCTTATCAACCATTAAGTGTGCTGATGCTAGGGATCTTTGGGTGTTTTTTAAGTGGTCCTGAAGTTCTTGGCATTGGATTTGCAATACAGATCCATTATCCTTTAACGATGTGACTGTTTCTTTTAAGACTTGTATTTCATCTGTTTCTGTTGTAGAGGTCTCAGGTTGGTTTTGTAAAATTGTTTTTATGTTCAGTTCGAGTACCTCTTTTTCGTATTGTGCTCCTCTCAGATTTTTTTCATTTTCACTTTTTTCCGATGCAAGGATTTCATTTTGTTTCTCAGTCTCTTTTAGTTTTTCCATTGATGTGATTAGTTTACTCTGTGCACTTGTTAGTTCATTTTTATCAACCATCGTCTTCATCTGTTCTGTTAGCATTGAAAGGACTTCTTCTTTTATAATAAGTTCCTGTTCCAGTTCATGTTGTCTGTCTTCGTAACGTGTTCTCAGCATGTCAACTTGTTCTAGAGCTTGTAATTTTGTAACTACATCGATGTTCATTGCGTTCCATGTTGGAATGTCAGTGCCTGGTGGTGGTTGTATTCCACGTTGAGGTGATTGACAAGGTGATTCCACAGGTGTGATGATAAGAGGATCTGAATAGTCAGTAGTCAGTTGTTGTTTTAACGAATGAACTTGACGACGAAGAGCTGCAGTCTCAATGACTGATGACTCGTATTTACGAGCAATTCCTTCGATTCCAGACCTTTCAAAGTGAGGAGATATTTGCTCCTTAACAACAGTTGAGTTCATGCCTTCTGATTCATCAGCGTATGAATATGGAGGTGGTGGTTTTGGAGGCGTGATGCTTGGCACCCTGTTAGTTGATTCTGATAGTTGTTCATTTATTGTCGGTGATGGTGACATTTCTATCCCGTGTGAGAATGACGGACTTGGCTCCCGAGAAGGAGAGTGCGATCCCCCACCGTCGCACCACATTTTTTTTGGTTTTTTTTTTTTTAAATCTTTTTAAAAAAAAAAAAACAACATTATTTGATAATGAATACATCTCATTTCTATCATTCTACTCACAAAAAAACGTATTTTTTTTTATATATAAAAAAAAAACAAATAAAACAAAAATACAAGTTTATTGACTCTAAATCTAATTGAGCAATCACACAGAAATGTGAAGCGAATGAACTCTTTAATAGAAACTAAGCTGAGATACCAATAGCCTGAATTGAAACTTTTATGTTGACAGAAAAAGGTAAAAAAGTAGTCATCGAGAGGCGTTTAATACAAATACTGTAGAGTCGGAGTAGATTACCATTTTAGGAAACCTCAGTAGGGTAGTTTGACTTAAAACTATTCGATACGTAAACCCCGCCTCTGTCGATGTTGTTCAACGAGCTCTATGAGATCCTGGTAGGAGTTTGTTCGTTTGTTTTTACATTTGAAGTAAACAAGACGTCAACAAGTTTAAAATAAACAAACCAAACAAATCGCATACCTTATGACCTGCTCCTGTTCGGTAAACTAATTTATTATTCTGAACTTGAAGATGCAGCAGTCTATCTCCATAACGGTATCTAGACCTACCAATCTTAGTAAGGTTAAGGTTTACTTTGTGTTGTTCATACCATGCACGTGATAATTCAACTACCATGACGTCTATCAACTGACCAATCATTTCTTGATCAGGAGGTGGTGCGCACGCTCTGCTCATTCTATTTAGTAGTAATGCTGCTTCCGTTTCTGATGATGAACTTCTAGCGGGTTGTCGATCTTGTTTTCTTTTAAAGTCACTCAGCTGCTCATCTTTGATACCACATTTAGTCTCAAGCATTCTAACCTCACTCCTCATGGATTCAATCTTTTCACGAAGGTCTTTTATTTCACAGTCTTGTTCTTTATTTATGGATTCCTGGAGGTATAGCTCCGTTTGAAGCATTTGTCGCTGCTCCTCAACCTCAGCATTCGGGTTAGCTTGAGCCAAACGCAACTGCTGAAGCAGCTCTTTATTTTCTTCTTGTAATTTTGTGAAAGATTCCACAACAATCTTTGATTTTTTCGATTCTTTCAGTAGTCTATCGTTTTTTTGTTGTGCGATTTCTTTGGCTTCTCTCTCTTTTCTGATGTTTTCAGATGCATTTTTTAAGACCAAAAGAAGATCAGTTATTCTGGTCTGTTGCTGATCGACGATAAGAACCAAGTCATCCTCAGCGTTATCACCATCACCATCATCATCATCATCGTCATAGTGCTGATTTATAAATGTAGGTAGTGAAGACATCTCTCTCTGAATAGTTTCAGGACTCCCTCCGTCAATGTTCTCAATTTCATTTGAATCGTACGAACTATCATTCTGTGCTATGCTTGATGCTTGTGACAGCTCATAATAACTTAGCTTTCGGTCTGTTTTTATTTTTGGTGCAAATTTATTAACATTTCTATTCACAGCACCTAAGGCTGTTCGCCTCTGAACTCGAGTAGTCTTCGGCCGGAGTGGAGGATGATTAGAAAACTCTTCCGATGAACTGCTCAGCGAAGTGTCTTCCATCCATCAATTTTTGTGTGAAAACTTATTTTTTTAAAAAAAAATAAAAATAAAATAAGAGGACATAAAAAGTTTATTTAGATCAAAGGCGATACGAATGTAAGCATTGTATGCACTGTAGAGAGGGTACTTTGAAGAAACCTACGCATCAATACGCAAATAAACCTATCACATTAAAAAAAAAAAGAAATTACAAAGGGAGAGAGAGAAAAAGAAAAATAACTCAACATAACAATACAAGAGGCAATACCGCGAGACAAAAGCTTTAACAGAGAGATGATGATATTTATACCAGTACTCGAATAGAAGAAATCTCTCTCAAGCGTTGCCAATTAAAAACGTTTTTTTTTTAAGTGCCTTTAAAAAAATAGCAATAATCTGGACTATAAAAAATTATAAATAAAATAAATGAAAGACTATAAGGTTCGGGGAGGCTGATCCATTTCTATGTAATAATTGAGGAGTGTAGTGCATTCCCAGTGTGGGATATTTCATTTAAGCTCATTGTGAACTAATCCGTGATGACCAACAGTTACCAGCAGGTTTGCGGCTTCTGAAGCCTTGTGTAAGCCAGGTCGATTCCACTGCTTCTCACCAGAATTATGAAGATAGAAAACATCACCGTAAGCTGACTGAACCAGCCTCCATCCATAAGGAAGTGGAAGGCGAAGGCAATCATAGGTTGGTTCAGGACCGTATCGTGATATCAACCGTTCAAACAGTTCTGAAGTACGACCAGCAAATAAACAAAGTGTAGGAACAACAGATGGCAGTTTATGAGGACACATTAATGTGATATAATTCAAAAGCCGATAACGAACAACAGGATCAAACCCAAGTCTGTTCAGCTCTTTAGTATTCTGGTTGATAGACAAGTCTGATTGTTGTAACGGAGTTGATAGTTTTGAGTAATAAACTTGAGTAGCATGTCTCTTACTTGATTCAAGCAACACCGGACTATTATCTTTGCTATAAATATCTGTAGGGTAATGAAAAGACAGATCACCATCAACTCGGTGAACGTCTCTCCAACAATTTCTACAAAGTCGCAGTGAGCAAGAGGGACAGAACCACAGAGCTGGAGGTGCTCTTCCTTCGCCTTTTAATTGCCTTTCAATGAAGCAATTATCACACGGCCACAGTAGTAGTTTTGGTTTGTGAACAGCCATACGATTATCTCTGTGAACATGAAACCAACATGGGACACACATCGTACTGTTCGAATCACACTCTAAGCACATCGCTACAGATGGTTTACTTTGGCAATAATTACAAATATTTCGCGGTGTTGAATTCTTTGCGGAGGTCAGTGAAATCGGATTGTGCCTACGGAAAGCGTTCCTTGAATGAATAACACTACTGCAAGATGAACACAACAATAAAGAGCAATCATCACATCTCACGTCAGCGATATTCTTACCACAGTCCTGACACCGTCCTCCTGATTCTCGTGAAAGAACAATATCCTTAATAGTAGTTGGGTATGGCGATGCTTGCTGATTCTTTGTCGGAAAATTTTCCTCTTCCGATTCAGAAGAATTGTTACTACTTTTAACGGGTTTGTTTTTATTCTTAGAATGTGGTGGTGACGGCGATTTTTTTATTTTTCGTTTCGGTAATGGCTCGGGTTGCTGAGGTTCAGTTTCAGGTTCAGGTTCGGGATCGGCAACCACCGACGGCTCGGGTTCAGGTTCGGGATCGGTAACCACTGGCGGCTCGAGTTCAGGTTCGGGATCGGCAACCACTGGCGGCTCGAGTTCAGGTTCGGGATCGGCAACCACTGGCGGCTCGAGTTCAGGTTCGGGATCGGTAACCACTGGCGGCTCGGGTTCAGGCTCGACAACCGGTGGCTGAGACTCAGGATCAGCAACCACCAACGACTCCGGCGGCTGAGTAGCTTTCGACGACGAAGCACTCGACTTTTTTTCTATCACTTCACTCCCAGGTGCGGTAATTACGTCGGGTTGAATTACAGCCTCCGCAGGCTCAGCATACGGAGACACTATCGAGAGTTCCTCGTCCTCTGGGGTTGGTATTTCACTTGGGGGCATTACTAATGGTTTTAAACTACTTTTTGATGAACTGCTAGAATTGTTAGCTTTTGGTGTCCCTTCCGTAGGCTCATCTTCAACCTGTAGCTCTTCGTGGTCAGATACTTCTGTGAGCTTCGTCTGATTCTCATTCTCTGCGTTGGATGATTTCTTACTTAGATTTGAACTGACACTTGAAGTCATTATCCACTAACCATATGCTCCTGTTGACCTGTTTTGTGAATAAGTAAACAATTAATTAGACTCACTCATCTAAGTCTTTTTTTTTTTTTTTTTTTTACAAATGGTTATAATCTCCTCATGTTAACTATTCAATTTTGTTACGTAAAATACAAATGTGTTGTGTCAAATACAATAGGGGTGATAGGGCTTGACAATGTAGAAAACAGTAACAACTTTAGGGTATTAAAACAAAAATTAATATCAAAGTACCTGACTGAAAAAGATATTCGTAGTTGCTAATCAAACAAAAGGTACTTCTAAAAAAAAAAAAAAAACACAAAAAAGGAAATATATTTTATCGTATTGACCAGGAGACGTTGTCGACTCGTACTATCAGGTTGAGCGTCCCATGCCCGCTTTGCTCGTTTCAACACTGTAGTGAAAAATTTCTCTTTTCTTTTTTTTTTTCCCCTTTCTTTTGAGGGTTTGTCTCGCACACAAAAATCGAATTCCAGTCGGCTTCGCTGAAAGGGAAAAGAAAACGAAAAACGTCGCCGACCGTGACTCCAATTTAACTGGTTTCTGTACTATTGAAATCCAGCTGCTTTCCCATCTCTCCTTCCCTTTTCACGTTGCAGGAAGGTTTTTCGGAGCAAGCAGCTCTGGTGGACGAGTTCAGGACGAGATAGATAAGGAAGTCCAATACATTGCATACTGTGCATCGCGAAATAAACTTAATTACATATAGTAAGATAATAAAACCTAATAATTATAAATTATATTCGCTGGGGGCGGACCAACACTCTTAACTTTCGAACAATACTTGGAGTTGAATGCTTCTGTGTAGACACAGTGGAAGAGTAAACAATGGCCATCGGGGTAAACCTTATCACAGAATCAAAACGGCATGTACTGTAGGGATAGAGTTTTATTTTCTCTTCTTTACTTTCTTGTTAATATTTGTATATAACTAAAGGAGAATTATCGTGCATCGGTGAATTCAAATATGGGGGAAGTGATTATTTTCTTTTGCTTTTTTCTCTTTTTTATGTTTCTTGTATTTTTCGTCCATAACGAGATCTAACAAGACTGGTGGTTACACTACTGAGACCTGAAAGGTCAAGAGAAGTGACTTGTGAACAGGAATATAAGAAATCATTTCCAATAGTGGTTATTACTGAAACCTGAAAAAAGTCAAGAGAAGTGATTTGTGAACAGCAAGACAAGAAATAACCGGTGGTTACACTAGTAAGACTTGAAAGGTCAAGAGAAGTGACTTGTGAACAGAAACACAAGAAATAATCTCCAACAGTGGTTACACTACTAAGACCTGAAAGGTCAAGAGAAGTGATTTGGAAACAGGAAGACAAGAAATAATCTCCAATAGTTTTTACACCACTATTGGAGGAGACTTGAAAAGTCAGAGAAGTGATTTGTGAAGAAGACATTAAATCATTTCCAACAGTAGTAACTTGTGAGATGGCTGTGATGTCGGAATTTGAATTACGGAAAGAAATCTGTTGGACAGCTGGAAGCAGCAAATCACCATGAATACTGATACAACTATCCTCTGTGAATGTAGGGATGTCTAGGTATAAGTATTCTTCATCGTGGTTTTTGATCCAATCAAGTATCTTCTCACATTTTGTATCATCAACACACGGGAATCAGCACCAGCCGTGACTGACACGGCGGCAAACCCCAAATCCGAACACTTCACAAAAACCTGCATTGTTTTTTGAGTAATTTCCTGAAGGACAAGAAGGTGTTATTAGATTCTACAGAAAGTAACCTGACGAACTTATTCAACTCTTTTCAGAAGTAATAAACATGTGAATCAGGTCCTTGCTGTACCTATCGAGTAGAAACATTTCTAGCGCTGGGAATACCTTATAGTTCAGATTGTCGATTACACATCATTATGCCTGACCACTTGATAAAAGGACATCTATACGAAGTTTATAAAAATGTTCCCCATCCACATCCATTCCACATCAATGTCAATCACCATGTACCTGAGTAAAGTAAATGAATAATAAAGAGATCGTATTTTATTTAATCTCCCTATTTACTCTAACTATAAGCTGTTAGAAAAATCTAAGTAGGTTGTATCAAATTGAATGCGAACATTGAAGTTAGAATTCAGTATCCTCCCCCCACAGGGAAGTGAGTAATTCAGATAGATGACCTCCAAATCATGTCTGCTAATTGAGCTGGTAGTAGATCTGTTGGACTAGTATTCTTTGTAATAGAAAGATCATTATTTGAGTTAAACAATGCAGGCTGTAAATTAAAATATTTATCTGGTCTCCTTTTAGCCTCCATACATTCTCCACAGTACGCTTCGAGTGCTCCATGTCTGCATAAACTAAGTTTAGGTTGTTCTTCTCGTTTATATGATTCCCAACCTTTGTTTTTACCAACACCAGCGAGGTCCCACTTGTTCTTAAAGAAAACTCTAACTCGTTGACTTCCTGGTTCTACTCTGTAGGTGAACCCTTTGCAGTCGGGGAGGGTTAAGCAAAACTGTTTTGCCTCTTCTACAGTACATCTCTTCGATGGTCCAATGTCACCTCCTCCAGTAATGTAACCCTCGTAACGAGTTAGTAGAGACCCGTCTTGATTTTGTCTTTGTTCTTTCTTTGCTTGTCTTTCAGTTCGCAATTCCTCAGCAATCTCTTCACGTTCTAACTGCCTATCAGCAACACGTAGGTTGTACCTCCAGATGGTAGTCTCTAGTGATTCTACTGCAGCTTTGCGCTGTTTTAATTGTTTTCAAAGAGTAAACTAGATCCAAAAGAAATAATAAAATAAACCTTAAATAAATACCTGAGGCTCTTGTACTGTGGTGACGGTCTTCATCTTAGCAGCTGTTGCTTCCACACGATCGAAGAGGATTTGACCAACAGAAACTTCTTCAGGTCGTAAGCTTAGCTTCTCATGATCACGACGATGAGGATGTCGATGTTCAAGTTTCCAACAAGTTGAACAGAGAGGTAGTTCACATGACTTACACCAATAAACAGCAGGTCGATTATCAGTACCGCTACACACACAACATTTCTGCATCAACAATTTTGGACTGGGACGCTCCGGAGGTACCGGAACCCCCGCTGCCTCAGCCTCCACAATATCATCTGCAGCTTCTTGTTGCTGGCGAAGGAGACATTTCTCGCAGATGTTTTGGGAAACTAGACCGTCTCCTCCTAACATTCGAGGCCAATGAAATAAAGCAATTTCCATAGAACATGAGTCACACAGTGCTCCATCAGCAGACTTAAAAGTGACATCCTCACTGAAGAATGGTTGTTCATAATAAGTTACCGTTTGAGCAAGAGTCGTCGCATAGTCCCAGTCTCCTTGAGGACCTCCCGGATAGGCGAATGTCCTTGAGTGCTGAGAGCGAATCGGGTTTTTGTGTTCGGCGTGCCAACACTTCTTGCAGAGAAACAGTCTGCAGACATCACAAATCCAAAGTGCGGGTGTGCAAAGAGATTCGTCCTTCGAGGATTCGCTGTCGACATAACAAAAGTCGCAATGATGAAATAAAAGAGTCTTCCGATGATCTTGTTTATCAATAATACCCGCAGTCGGTGTAGTGTTGTCTTTATCATGAACGTGTTCTAAATCCCAGCATTCTTCACAGAGTTTTTCATCACACTGCGGACATACAAAAACTGCTTCTACACACTCATCATCTCCAGCATCACATCCTGTACAGATTCTATCGGCTGCAAACTCACCATCCCTCCATGAGAGTGGTTCTGCTTTGTTGATGATCATATCAGAAGTGACTTCTTCTTCAACACTTTCAGCCTTCTCGGAGTCCATTGATATTTCAACATTTAGTATTCCCTGTTTAGGTTTGGGTTTTAGTTTGGTTTGGCTGCTTATTTAGAAAAAAAAAGAAAATACACACCTTAGGTTGAAGAGGGTGAGTAACAGGTATGTGGGTGTGAGTTGCAGTGACGGTATCATCCAGTGGTGAGGCATCACTAGGATGGATCAGCGGAAGTGGCCAACGTCTAGGATTATCAGTAGTCTCAAGAAGTATATAATTTGGTATAGTAAGAGAGACAGCTCCTAGAACAGTATCATCACTATCATGACGAAGGTCTTTAACAATATAATCGTATTCATCCATTTCGTCTTCTTCCTTTCTAGTGAATACTGAAAACGTGAGTTGCAAAGGATGCTGTGCCAGTTTAGACCTGACCACTTCAATCTCAAACTTCTCTTCCCAAATAACATGACTCTCCCCAGACACTTCCTTTATACTTGAACTGCTACTACCGCTACTACTCGACGTTGTTATTACCTGTTCGTCAGAGTCACCATTAATAGGCGCTTCTGTGACGAAACTAACATCTGAATAGGCGACCTCAGTTCGAACTCTGGGTTCGGATGCTTTTTCTGGAAGATCTGCCCACAGGATTGTTAGATTAATAATCTTCGGTAACTCAGGCATCCATGATATAGGATGAACTGTCAGTAAGTCAATAGGAAGAACGAATGTTTCGTCTTCTTTAAACGTAACAGATACAACGTGAGGTGGAGGGATTGATGCTTCCTCAGGGGCGAGGATGGTACCGCGAAGCTCTGCTGCCAGTGTGTCCATGTTTCTACGAAGATCTGATACCTTTGTTTCAATAGCACACGTAACGTTTCCCACAAGTCCGATTGATTCTCTTCCACAATAGCTTCCTAATTGGAGATCATTTCTAACAAGGTAACGATATTCTTTGCGATCATCAAGTGAATCTAAAACAAAATCCTTCTCAGGAAGTGTCACATATTTCCCTGCCGAAACTCTACTTCTCCTATCAACCTCAGCATCTTTTGAATTAACTAATTGTGAGTATCGATGTCTTAATCTGTCATCTGCTTTGAAAGTTTCTGTTTGAATGGCGTCTTTCCATTTTCGAAGAGCGGGATGGGAATTTCCAAGTGTGTCTCTTTTTAAGAATTCAACGTTGAGTTCATCTCCAGACCTGGAAACCTCTCCTACTAAAAATGATGTCAGCGGAGGAGAAAGAATCGAAGGAGTGGTATCACCTGATGCGTGTCGTTTTTGAAATGGAGTCAAATCGATTACCTCAGTCAACCCCCTCAGTCGGCATGTTACTTTTAAAACTCCTTCTCGTGCACTGAGAGTAGATGGTTGGGTAGAACACCGACTCGGTGCTGCCCAAAAACACCATTTATAAGAGTTAGATTCCAATGCAAGCATCCTCTCTGTTTCACCAGCAGCAGGTGTAGCACACCTAAAGAGCTCCTGTTTTCTATCAAATGGAGTTGTGGTTAGTAGAAGTGTTCCAAAGGTTTTAATCCATTTTTGAAATTCAGATTTAGCAGCCTTGTACGGTTCTAACAGAGCTGCTCTCTTTTGTTCTCTGGTAGTCGATGCGAGTGATGCAGCGAGTTGGTGATCAGCCATTCCACCTAAGGCTGAGAACATTGCGGAAAAGATTGAACCGTTCCTGACGTTTCCCACTTTTGCTTCGTATTTCTCTTTATCAGAACGGGAAGCATAAGGTGTTGTCACCTCACTTAACAAACAAAGTCTATCAATATCAGGACCCTCAAGAGATAGTAATGTCAGAAGTAATAATTCAGGCCAAGACATCTCCTGGTCTCGATGAATTTCAGACAACGAAGCAGACAACAGACACAACACTGATAGAGGATCAACGTGATCTGGTAGGCTTAGATTTTCAATCAACTCGTCCAACACATCTCCCTCCTTGTCGTACCACAATAAGATTAATTCCGACAACAAGTGTGGAACTGTTGCCCTGGTAGTAACCGGAGCCAACGGTGAGATTCCATGAATTGGATGAGAAGGAGCAAGCAAACTTATAAGCGGCAGCAGCCTATCATTACAAATTTCAATAAAAAGGTCCGGCAGGGGTTCGAATTGAGTATCATGTTCATCAGTTTTTTTACGTTCTTCGCGAAGTTGTAGTCGAAGCTCTCCATCAGCTACTAACTGCATTAGTTGTCTACTTCTCTCAATAAGGTTTCGATCCATCGCTTGGAAGAGTTGAACGTCAGCTCTCTCAGCATCGTTTAAACAAGAGTAGCGAAACAAATTAAATGACGACTCTGTACTTATTCCTTTTGTAGACAATGTTTGAGACCTTGTCGCTGATATTTGTAAACCGTGATCAATTGGCTTACATTCTTGGACTAAGTGTGTCGCAAAAGGTGGGACAATCACAGTTTTCTCGTCAGGATAAAAAGACAGAGATGAGGCATCGAACCCACGCGTTTGTTCAAGTCGGTAGCTTATACCTGGTGTTTGGCTAACCTCATCGAGGGAAACTATACAAGGAGCTGCCCAGCAATAGAAATCATCTTTTTTAACGATTTCATGCTGCGTTACAGTGACAGCTGCACAAGTTGACATTCTGTGTGTCGGGATGTCAATATTGCTTTGAATAGCGTGTGTTAAACCTATTGTTTTAACCCATTTTTGCAATTTTGCTTTTGCCCATTGACGTTGAGCATCACCACCCAATGCCTCCAGCAGGTCGGACATCGTTTGTTCATCCAGAGGGGTCTTCTTCGCAGAGAGAGTTAATTCAGCTACTTTCTTTAAAGTTTTCCCCTTCGGAAGCATCTGCAGACGCTGTTCTGATGGTTTAATGACTAATTTCAAATCGCCATCTGGTGGGAATTTGAAATCTGCATATCCGACTTCTGTCCCACTCAAACAAGCGATACTAATCCGAATTGACAATTCTTTCTGTGTTAATGGAATGAAAACAATGCTATTATACTTCATAACTGAATCATGTAAGAGTGGTTCTACCCTTTGAGGAGATTGACCTCTCGCTTGGATGTCGATAAAAATCATCTCTCCAGCGTAGTGTTGATTTAGACCTTGCAGTTCATTAACATTTATTATGATTCCGTCTGTTGGGATGTTGCAGGCTTCTTTAACACCTCGAATGGTTAGTGAAATGTCTTGAAGTATCGATTGATTTCTTTTTGTAGTATACTTTCGATTATATTGATCAAGAGATGATTCTATGGTTGATTGATCTGGAGCATCGGAATACCCGACGAGCTTATCAATATCATGGCTCTCAAGAGTAAGCAACCAGGAGACTAACATAGTTGATGGTCCAACGTCCGGCATGTCTGGTCCCAACCTCGCATATAACGCGAATGCGATTTCAGCGAATAGTCCGATTGGATCACCGATGTCATCTCCTTCGGTCTTTTTAGGTTTTTTTAAATTATTTATTATCTCATCAATGACTGTTGGAGTTCCTTCACCATCTACTGTTTTAGTATACCAACACTTGATAACTTCACAGACAATAGGCTCCGTAACTGAGTCATCAAGCATGAAGGGTATTAGCTTTGTTCTTTTTGGAATTCCTATCACTTTGCTGGGTTTTTCATAAGCTTCTATTTCTTCATCAGGTATGGGCTTTACAAGTTGTGTTTCTGCTACGTAATGTGAGTCTCCAGCGAGTTCTAACTCGTCGAGGAGGAGTTCAAGTCGATGGTCACCCTCTTCGATTATCGATTCGAGAGGTTGTTTAGGTCTGCCATGACGTTCAAATGCTGACATTAATGATTTGGTAACAGCAGATGGATGTGCTGCTGATGAGTTTAATTGACAAAGACCAGCAGCTAATACAGAACTTGGTATCACTGTTTCCTGATGAATATCTAAATTGGTAAGCCTCGCTTCATCATCCGCAGCTTCCAAAGCAATATCGATATCTGTTGGTGCTAATCTGATGTTTTCAGTTTTCAGTATTCGACCTGTTTCACTGACCAGTTCTCTCGCAAGAGAGTAGCTGAGCTTATCGCTTCCTATAATTGAAGTTGTTATTTCTTTCCATGCAGCTTTACTGGCTTGTTGTCTTTGTATGTACATAGGAATTCCCATATAAACATCGACGTCATCCATTAAGTCATTCATCGTTGTCATAGTTACAGTATTAGGTGATGCTTCTAATAGTTCAGCGCTAGCAGTTCCTCCAGCTAACAACGCCTGAAGAACAACATCTCTTGATAGAGTTCCTACGTTCTCTCTATCTAATAATTTGAATAACCGTTCCGGAGTCTCGTCAACGTCGGTATTCATTTTTTTTTTTCTTTTTTTTTTAAAATAACCAGTCAAAGGTAATCTTACATGGTTAGTTCTGAAGGGAAAGTATGGTTAAGAAACTATTCAGATTAAGAGACGGTATTTATTATGTCACGTTGTATTGAATAACTAAATGCCTGGCGCCGACCCAAACACCGTAGTACACCTCACTACAGGTGCAGGAAGAGGACAAGTTTACACTATGTTTTAGAAAATTGCGAACCCCGACATTATTTTTCTGCAAAAGGGGGATAAGAAATGTTTTCCTCAAACTGTACGTACATTCCATCAAATCACACTAAAGAAAATAAACAAATTGAGTTGAGAGTACAGACTCGTGTAACTGTAAGAAGTTATTATTATTATTGTTTTAACAATTTCTTTTTTTTCAAAAGAAACTATTTAGAAGGCGTAAATATAAAATAATACAGCAGATCTACAGAACTTTTTCTTCTCTCCGTACACACGCAGGATGAAATGTCTATTCCGGCAACGCTTTTCCCATTCCATTTGTTGCGTTGCAATAAACTTTTTTTGAAGAGCAAGTGACGCTTCTATCGAGCGGGAGGATTCTCGCCTCTGGAGTGTCAAGGTGTCCTGGTCTTAATGTCAATTGAAGGATTTCATCTCCTTGCTTGCTTCTTACTACTACAGTTGCTTCAGTGGGTACAACTAGAACTTTAGGTATTGAAAGAATCGGGTTCAGACTGTCATCATTTATACGAAAAGAAGGATTCGATTCGAGAATTATTTTATCGACGTGGACTTCATCACCCGCTTCCAAGAACGAACACGCTAATGCTAACTCGTTTCTGAAATACAAGATAGCAACTTCTTTTTTATTCGATTCGTCAATTTCCATCAAAGAAACATTAAAAACAGTTCCGTTACTGTATTCTCTTTGTCTTAACTTACATCTCTCGGTTACTATTCCCCTGACGTCAATATCATGTGTTCCGAGTGACTTGCGTAGGACCCCCTGATGTTATTATTTTTTTTCGAATCTGGTAATTCAACAAAAAAAAAAAAAAAAAAAAAAAAGGAGGGGGAGATAACTGTATCATAAACAACAACAAACGATAATTTTTAACATTAGTTCAAGATACAAAAAAAAAAGGAGGAGGAGGGGGGAAAAAAAAATCTTATATCATACTTGTAATGCCTTACTCATTAATATTTCATTGATGTATTTGTACAATTAAGAGATTGGAAGGGGATTGACCTGTGAGGGAAATATAACATATAAAAAATTAACATTTTTGACTAACTATCGTAATTGTTAAGATCGCGTTCACTCGGTAGAACGACCCCGTTAGAGTGTGAACTATATTCACATTCTGTCAAACCACTCAACACATGATTACATTGTCAATATTTTTAAAAGTAAAAAATTTGACAAATAGTTGACTTGGATAGATTTTAAGGAACTCGTAAAAAAAAAAAAAAACATATATTTTTTCGTCAAATTCACTGAAAAAGAGTGAATTGAGCTACGCGTTTTCATCATCGTCGAATTCTCGTGGTCGTTTTTGTTTTGAAGGAGATGATGCTGATGCTTTCAAAGCTTGAAGACGAGCCTTAACATCATCATCAAGATCGTCATCAGGTTGACGTGCAGGTTGTTTGAGTGCAGCTAATCGTTCAGCAACGCTCGGATCAATATTTAGTTGTTCATCTGTTTCTGGAACTGATTGCTGAAGATGCTTACGGCGCTCTTTTCGATTAGTTGCTGTTGTGTCGTCATCATCTATGCCAGCGTTATCAAATTGTGTTTCTGTTTCAGAGTTCGCCCAAATTGATTCGTACTCAGGTTCCACTGTTGATGCCGAAGCTAACTTTTCTCTGTGAATCTGTATAGCAGCAAGATACTGACCGTATTTATTACCGAATATATTTCTCCTTCCTCCTCTACCTGTTGAGCATCCTCTGCAACCATTAAAACGTCCTTCAACAAGTGGGTGATCAGGTCCTAATTCATATCTGGGAACTCGACAGACACTGACAGTTCCATGATTAAAATTCTTATTATTAATGCTATAGGTACTACACAGTCGTTCATATCCTTGTTTCTTCCACTTCGCAATGAGTGCCACGTCAACTAGTTTTTGTTTGGTACAATAATCGTACACTCCTTTTGGTATTCTTTTATAGCGATAATACAAGTCGTAAACGTATCTGCTTCGTTGCCAATTTATCTGTGGTAGGTTATTTGGGGGGTTTTTTTATATCACTCAGAATGGTAATGGTGATGAAAAAAGATACAAACCTGGTGAATAGGCCACTGCAACTCAACGTTTCTTCTTTCAGTGTTCATACCGCTGACGTGCTCTTTTTGCTCTGCGTCTAACGCGTCCATAACAGTTGATATAATGTCCCATCCCTCGGGAAGTTTCTTCTTTCCCCATCTTCGATCACCTGACATTTTACGTGTTTTTTTTTTTTGTTTTTTTTTGCTATTCTGTTTTAAAGTGTGAATTATTATTGTAACAAATAAACTTTTTCGTTATCTCTCACTTTTCCCTGCCACCCTTCGAACATCTTATTTCTAATATTTTTTTTTAATTCTGTTTTTTTAGTAGTGAAAAAGAGTAATGAATGTGATGGGCAAGTAGTGATCTATCTGTTTAAAAAAACAAGTTCAGCTGAGAAAATGTTTTTTTAAAAAAAAAAACCGTGTAAATGAGGTCTAAGCACCTTCTTCAATATTGCTGCTAGTCTGGTGATTGCTATCTCTGAATGAGACGCTTTGTTTTCTTCTTCTTGGTGATGACATGTCTATGGTTGATCTCCTTCTCTGTTCTAGATAGAGCGGTTCTGCTACGTGAGGTTGTCGTATTGAGATCCTTTTGTAGAATGAGTTCCAAACAGATTTCTGAATAACTGGATCTGGAGTGTTAAGTTGAGGAACCCTCAAATCAATTAGTGAGAAGGTGTCTTCTTCTAAATTAGCATACGCTTCTTTAATATCAAAATCATTAATATCGGTACCAAAAGGATCTTGAATCTCCATCGCCACTTGATTTATTCCATAATACGCAAGTGCCGCCATCAAAACTGTTACTAAAGTAAACCAACCATAACGACGAACTAACACGAATGGTAATGTTGTTAAGAATAGAAATGTCAGGCAATGAGTCAACTGCACATATGGAAACGGGATCTGAGCTTCATGCATGCTCCATATCTCTCGATACGATTCTGTTAAGTCTTGTAAGATAACATCAATTTGACTTAGTTGAGCCTGTGTTTTGAATTGTTCTTTTTAACACAAACAACAGAGATTACTATGAATAGTACCCCACTTTAAAAACACAAAATGACAAACCTGTGAAATAACTCTGTCTTCCTCTAAAGCGTTAAGAGCAGAACTCAGTTCCAAAGCTTCCTGTAGAATTAAAGTGCTGTCTTGTTTTGACGGATCTCTAAAAAATATTTTTTGTTTCTCAGTAAGCAAAGGAACATCAATGTATTCTCCATCCCAACTACGTCTTTTATATCGAGGGCACTGCTGGATCGAGCTTTGAACAGTACCAGTCAGGATGCATTTGAATAAGAAAAACATCACTAAAATAGACCTCCGAACTTCTTCCCGAAGCCTACGAATTTTATATGTCTCACCGACACTATAGGAACAGACTAGTGAGATGATTCTGAGAGAATTATTGATGACGGAGTCCAATACGTGTCTTCCCCTGGGTTTTGTTATTATTATTATTATTTTTTTAAATAAAAAAAAAAAAGTTAAAGTAAACACTTCAAAAAACTTATAACAAACCTCAGATATCTCTTATAAGCGAGATCAGACCTAAAGACTAACAACAGACTAACAGAATGATTCAGCAATCCATGAACAAAAGAATCCCAGTCGTCACTATCGCTAACCTGATCATGAGCTCGGATGTAGCGGTAATACACAATACATAAAACAGTTACTGTACATGAGATTGCCAATTGAGGGACAACTGATCCCATCACCGAACCTTTCCATATCAGTAACGTCGACCAATACGTTGCAGGATTGTATTGTACGACCATCGTGTAAGCGATAGCTGTTGAGGAGGAAGAAGGGTTAATTATTTATCGGATGATGATTTTTTTTTTTTAAAAAAAACAAAACAACACAACAAACAAAAAAAAAAAATTGTTTTTTTTCGAATATTTTTTTTTACGAGAACAAAAAAGACGTGTAAATGAAGTAACAAAAACAAAAAACAGAACGAACCAACACGATTGATAAGAATGACCTCCCAACAGAAAGGTGTAAATGAGAGTTAGTATATGAGATTAATCTACACAATCACAATAAACAGCAAAACAATTAAAACAACAGCATCGAACATTAAAACACAACTATCAGAGGACGCGAGGGACTGTTCGACCGATAGTGTTATTGTCGACATCTCACTGTCAGTAGGGATGGGTGTGTTCATCTGAGTCACATCAGGTTGTATTATTACAACAACAGGGAATAAAGGTTTAAATATTAATGCAACTGGAGATGTATTGTTTTGAAGACCTTCTGTGAAGGCTTCGATTATGAATGAAATTGCATCCCATGTTTCCAATTCTGTCAATGATTGGAATGAAAATTCCAAAACAGAACCAGAATTTTCTAATAAACTAACAGAACGACTCCCAACTGTTGTTTTGTTGTAAAACACGCATGTCGTTCCGTTAATGTCACATTTTCCAGTCAGTTTTACTTCAACTTCAGGAAACACTATTTCCATGTTGTTTCTAAAATCGACTTCAGAATAAGTTCCAAAATCACACAAACCACAACTAACAACAACAATCGGAGGATCCCAAGGAAATATATACGGCTCAGGAAGATTTATAGCGTTCTGTGATATTTCATCCTTAACAGAAAACGCAAAAGACCAAATAGTCAGAACACCATAGCCATCTCTGTATAAATTAAATCCAACAGACGTGTTAACAGACTTACTGTTGTAGACAGCTTTTATTGTAGCTTTTCCTTTATTAAATTTACCCGTTTGGTTCATGAATACAACTCTTTGAGTGAATTCGTTGCTGATCCAAGTAGCTGAAAAGGTTGTGAAATTATCACCTAGTGCGATATTTCCGAGGGCGTCTCGAGCGGAAACTGTTACTGTAAAAGGTCGTCTTTCAGTTGGGTGTTTTGATATGGCTTCAGACTCGACTATAAAATAATCAATTTTTTGAAATGTTAGTATCAGTCTCTCAGTGCTTTCTAGAGTCCCGTCGTGAGGTACTACTGCGAAAAACACGTCAGCATCATCACCTGTTTTTTTTTTTTTTGTTTTTTTTTTTTGCTTTTTTTTTCCCTACAATAGTAATAAACCAAAAGAAGGAAACATACCAACATAAACCAAATTGAAGACCATTCGACCTCCATCAAGTCTTTTCGTTATGGAAGATGATCTCGTCGCAGGATGAAGCGATGATTGATTTTGAAGAGGTCGAAACTCAGTTGAATTTAGAAGCCTACAACTTACGAACTGATCTGATGAAAATAAATATCCCTCCGTATCAAGTAGTGATACGGAGATGGTCATGGTAGAAAACATCCCTGATAGTCGTAGAGTTTTTATGGTTGATGCATTGTCTATTACCAATCGATGAGGTTTTGATTTTATAACAAAAAAATCTGAATAACAATAAAGATTAAGCAAGGGAAGTTTGAACAACAACCTGACGTTGGTTGTTGTTTTGTTTTGAAATTGAATCCAAATACCAAATTGACCACTGCTATTAACTGGAGTCAGAGATGATAAAAATTGAATCTGATTAAGGATATCACCCTCAAATGATACTTCAATAGATTCAGTGACTCCCTTTACGAGTGTTCCAATCGTAGAGATGACTGATAATTGTAATCCAACAGGACTGTTAACAGTGACACCATCAGAGTATGATTGTGAAATATTCTTTTCTAAGATGAGTTCAACGGGATTCTGTACTGTCATGTTGTATATTTCTATTGATGTGATATTCTTATCAAAAAGTTCCAAAAATAGTCCGCAACCCTCACCAGGATTGTCGAAACGGATCACTGATTGAATAACACCATTCACCATTCGAAGTGAATCTTTCAGTTTGAATTGACAGTCTCCCGTTGGAGTTAATATAATGTTATCGAAATCAATACTGCTGTCGAGTTGAAGTAAATCATCAGCACACGAGACTGTTATTGGATACCACGTATTTGATAAGATGTGGTTGTATGACTCTATCTTACCTGAAGTCATAACAAGTTGAGAACACACAAACATCCCGACAGTAAACACAGCCTGAGTTGACACGGATACAAGCGTTCCCTGAGGAGCTGAAAATCTAATTGCGCAGGTACCTCCGGTAGGGACGTCTAGGAAACTGAGGGGGAAAACTGCTTTTCCCTTAGTCAATAAAACATGGTCTCCTCCTCCGTGAATGATCACAGGGATATCACAAAGAGGTTTGAATGAAATACGAAGATTTGGAGAATCAAAATCAACATTCGGAAGTATTCCGACATCAGTTGCTGCAATCACAACTCTAACGATTCCATTAACAGAAGCTTCAAAGTCTTTTGATATGACTCGGAGATTGGTTGCTGATGTCCTTACTGTGATGGTAGTCTTACTGGATGGTGTCTCACGAAGGATGGGATTGATTGAGATACTTCTGCTACTCAGTTGACCATCGTGTGTTGTTACGTGAAGTTCTCCTTCTTCGATTGGTTTATCGAATGCTACTGCTATCCACATGACTCCCTGAACTAATCCACCCGTTTCTTTCCAAATGAGATCACGAGATAATAGATTTGGATCTCTTCTTATAACATTCCCACTGTAACCAATTATTGTTATGTTTACTTTAACTTGGTTGGAAGGGTTTCCGACACTCTGTTTTTTTTAGTTTTTCTTTTTTTTTTTTTTTAGTTTTTTTTTTTTTTTTTATAAAAAATATAAAAAATAAAAACAAACCTCATCCCAATTACGAAAATTATCAATAGCAACAACCCTGAACAGTAATGCTTCTCTTATTAACACGTTTCGTGTGTTCATCTTTTCAATTACTAGTTGTGTTGATTTGGCTTGCACAACAACATTTACTGGGATACCACCAATCAAGAGAATGCACCTGTTTTTAGATGTTTCTTTTGTAATTGGTGTATTATAATTCACAAGAATTTAAGATTTTCACATACATGGAACAGGCTGTCGTGAATTGTAATTTCCAAGTTAGTAACCCCTCAGACCATTGTGATGAATATAATGGACTGGAATCAAAGGTTATGTATTTCTGTGGAGGTGGTGGGTTGCTCCATATCAATGACCCTCCGTCACCATTCCCACCACCCTCAATCTTAGTGAGTGAAATAGTACTATTGTTGTGTGTGGTTACCACATAACCATCGAGATCGACTGCAGCTAAAGTGATTGAGAAAATATCATTAGTTCTGAAGACTACACTCGTAGAACCCATGATTTCATATCTTGAAAAGACAGCCTTCACATCATAAGTCCATGGAACTTGATAAACTTTTGTTATCTCTCCAACAGGTGAATTCACTGATTGTGATATCACAACACTGCAACCCGTCAAAGGACAGGTGTGAGGAAATGAACTTGACACTACTCCTGTTCCAGTTTTAACGAAAATAGTTGAGTTATGCATCGAACCATATCGTAACATATGTGATTGCAGCTGACCTGACTGTGTGGTATCGCGATAGCAGAGGTTTTGTTGTTGTAGACAGTAGACTGATGAAGCTATTAATCCTATGGAAACGTTTTTATTTAAAGAAATAATATTATCAGTAACTCTTCTGTAGTCAGGCATTGACATTACTAATGTGTCACTGTGAAGTATCCTCACAGTGAACTCTTTTGTTACAGCGAATCGAAGTGATGATGAAATATCATGTAGACCGCTGTAGCTGAATTTTAGTTTACAATATTCGCAACTTCCCTTAAATGTAACCCAAACTAAAGCTCGACCGTCAGTAATAGGAGCTGGGTAATTGACGGTTTGTTGTGGAGAAGCTCCATTGTTTCCATTCCCAACATCAAATAGTTTGACTCCAATAGTTGTAACAGACGGTAAACCACATCCAGATCGTGAATAAAGTTCTGTTGTAATTTTTCCAACAGAATTCTTTACAGCGTTACCGTGGATATCATTCAGTTGTAACCAGATAGGAAAAGTTTGGTTTACAAATAATGAATTTGGAATTTGATAATTGAAATTTTCTAACTTACTTTCAAACATATATCCAATATCTGTCTCTCCTTTTTGTTTATCTAACTTTAGCCAATTATCTCCTGTTTTTTTTGTTTTTTTTCCTAATTCTCAAAATTTAAAATTTAAAATTCAAAAAAAAAAAAAAAAAAGTACATACCAGCATAAGGTGCAGAGTCCCTTACGACTAGCCGTCTAGGGGCATAACTTGAAGTCCAATTTACGACCAAAGATGAATTTTTCAAAACCCAATTTCTATCTGAATCCTCAACTGTAACAGTTAACACGGCTGAGATATCAGAACGAGTTCCAGCAATTAGAAATGAATCCCCCCCAGTCATGATGTAAATATTGATAACATGAAGACTTGATGCACTCTGTTGAAGACACTTAGTGTATAAAGATGAAATGCAAATCAGATTTTGACGGAGATCGTGATTGACATCATGAGAAACATTCACATAAACACCACCATGGGCACCTCCGATTGGTAATTCATTTTCAAATAAGTTTATTGAAATCATCCCAACCTGATTTATAAAACCATTTTGAGTTCCCCAATAGTCTCCTTTATATGATCCTGCATAAGGTCGAAGAGATGAAGTATTCGAGTGTAGTTTGAATTTGTTTGGAATTTCAGAAACTTTAAACAAAACAATGTGAGACTGATACCCAACAGCTTCAAGAACTACACTACAAATATTCAAACCATTACACTGATGCATCATCACCATCGGTATCTTTGTAGATGATCCTTCACTTACAAGTATTATATTTGGGATGTTATTTACTCTAACACTACTGCTTACAACTGATGTAGTAGAACGTACATCCATAGTCTTGTTAAGACCATCCCAGGCAATGACTTGAATAGAAAAACTCTCATTCTGAACACTGTGTATTGCAGTTATGTTGTTTCCCTTATCTTCGTATCTATCAACAGATGTGACTGCTCCAGATACTTTAATAAATAATTCAGTTGCAGAAGGGGAGTAGAATATCGTATTGGGTTTCGAAGTTGCTTCAATAGCGCTGTAGTTTTGTTTAAATGAGGATATCCAGGATGGACCTGTTCTGGATCTGAAGACGACGTTGCAGTCAATACACGGTAGTAAATATCTAATTTTAAAAACAACTTTTGATGATATCATTTTACGAGATTTTTTACCAGTTTGAGGATCTGTGAGGACATCTACTAAAGGAGTGGTTGCGTTCCCAGAAAAAAACCCTTCTGGATCCCCGACTGTTCCTTCTACACGATGCAACCATACCCACGAGTCATCAGAAAACGTTTCCTCACCATTTACTCCAGTCGCCATGACAGTGTATGTAATCCATTGATTCACTACTCGTCTTGAGTTCAGTTCCGGGTATTCTCTTTTTATTTCAATCGCTGCAACGTCTGGTGTTGTCGACCAAAGTTGAACAGGAGCTGACCTAAGACCGGGGCTAATAACGTCAATAGGGCAATTCTGGCACGATTGGTGCGTAGTCAGATTTTCTAATAAAACCCTTCCGAATATAAAAAATCCCTTGGCGGGATTCGAACCTGCCAGTGAAAAGTTTCCGTTTTCGGTGAGAGGATTAATGGTTGCATCTGATCCCCAGGATGATCCAAGAGACAGGTAGGCGGGATTCGTGTACCAAAAGTCTCGAAACCCGGAGTTTCCGAGAGCGAGAATATCTCCACGAAAGGGAGAACCAGGTGAGAATGGTTTAGGTGTGACGGCAATGTGTGTTGCAGGCTCTCTAATCCAAATAAAAAGTGATGCTGACAAAGTCGTATTGACAAGCTGAATGTAAATCTCACAAGGAATTCTATCAATAACATCATAACTACCACAAGGCTTATTAAATACAACCGACAGCGACCAAGACCCGCTGACACCTAAAGTCTTCGACGCAATTACCGTCCCGTTCACTGACCCATTCCTTGGATCAATTAGTAACAACTTAACAGTAGGAACACCACTCACAACATTTATTATATCTTGGTGTGATACTAGATTGCTGTTCGAATCCCCGGCAGTACACAGAATCGTGTATTGTCTTCCCACTAAAAAAAACCTTCCTTCCAGCGTAAACAATTTCTTTGAAGGAAACGAAGTTTTTGCTTTCCAAGGAGGAACTGGAGTCCGAACAAAGCCGGTGATGATTTCTAAATCAGGGAATACAGCAGTACCAACATCAGTGATGTACAACGAAGAGATGTTTAGGTTTTTTACAGCTAGTTTGACAGTAGTGGTCGTAGACGGAATAGAATCAATACCCAACTGAATTGATAATAAACCAATATTATGAATGGTTGGTTTATTAACAAGAATGTACTGCGGTAGTGACGACGGTCCTGTCAACCCAACATCAAAACTGATGCTACCGTTCGATGATAAAACCACACTAAAGGGACCTGGAGATGAAGCAGGTCCACAGCTTTGAAAAGAAGCTGAATAACGGCATCTAAAAGTTGCGTTACCTAGTTCAGTAGTATTCGGAAGTATTGAAATCGACAGCTGTCTATCAATAGCGGCATTTCCTAAATCATCAAAAGCTTTCACTACAACAGAATACCATTCTGTTGAAGTAGACGTTATAGGTGAATCACTATTTAGAATTATTTTATTAGGATCGACTGATATCTTCGTTGGGATTACAGTGTTCGTATAAAACACTTTTGTTGTTAAAACAACAGTTCCCGAATAGGCTGAGAACGATATGTCACAACCGGTATTACAATCTGACAACAATCTTAAATTAAATGAAGCCATCCCTTCGTAAGAATAAATTATTGTGTTGTATTGATTTGTTGCGAATGACTTGCTTGAATTCGTTGAGCAACTTCCGTAGTTTAACAGCCCTCCAGTCACCTGTTTTTATTGTTGGTTTGAAATGTTTTTTTTATTTTAAGCAACTAATCATTCACCAGGATAGTTTGCATCACTTTTAATTAAAACAATATCAAAAACACACCTGTGCTGAAGCCCTTGAGATGACTACTTCGATGGGAGTTGTCACCGGTGCGATTTTTCTACTTTGCCAACGAAGTTCAACATTCGCAGTCAGTTCAGCGTTTTGCTCCAATAAAAGTGAATTGTTGAAGAATCGAACTGGACTACCTCCTGAGCCCCAACTCAGTGATGAAGGAGTTCCAAAAACTAAATATTTCATCGTAGATTCGATTAAGAGAGTTGTGTAGATTCCCGGCGGAATTCTACCACCAGAACCAGTCCTTCGGTAGTAACACATTCGATAAGACCCCTCAGAGAGTGATGTCATGTCTACAACAGCAGTAGACTCTACTAACCCTCCACATGATGTGGTTGATGAATTAGTACATCGAAATACGATATTCGATACGACACTTTGATCACTACAGGATGAAGTAGATGGAACTATTTTTAATAAGTCTGATGGTGATAAGCTTCCAACTGTTTCCATGTCAGAGTTAACACTGCCATCTGACAAGGATAGTCTTCCTAAGTTTCCAACTGAAACTGAGTTCTTAGAAAATGAAAATGACACCGATATTAAATTATCGACTACGTCAACACCCCCAACATCACAGACCTGACCAGTCGCCAGTTGTAATTGTTTACTATACCTACCAGGGATAGGTGTTACCATTATAGTAGCCTGGCAAGTATCACTTTGTAGATCACATGATACTGAGTAGAGAGGTTCCTGAGCCGTTGGTTCAATCTTTGAAATTCGCAACCCAATCACCATATCAATAAGAGATATGTTGTATAACTGTCGATCAGAAACAGATACTGAAATAATAAATGTGGACTCGGATCCAGACAGTATCTTGTGTGTGATGTCATTGTTTATATTTGATTGGTGTCGCAAAGGTTGGATACCACCACTGATTTCAGTTGTTGTTGGAATTATTACAAATTTATTAAAATTTAAATGAGGTGTCCAAACTCCTTTGTCGACACTGTAGCTGATTATTTCTGCTACGGGTGATGAAAACACTCCTTCTGAAACTTCAATCCATGAGGATGTCTTGAAGCAAACTCTGAATTGTGAAGCAACATTTAGGTTTGGTAATCTGAACCGAACCCTCATCGCCGACACTCTATTCAACGATGATAGAAGTGTTCCCTTGATACTCTCTCCATCTGAATTACAATACGAGCTTTCTGGTACTAACTTAGCACTACCCCAACTAGATAGATCACCTGTATTCGATACCATAATCAAATCAACAGTAAACCCGCTAAGTAAGTGTCCTAAAGAGATGTATGTCAATGACGATGGTGGAATTTTTAAAATCTTTTTCGGAACATGCCAACCATTCTCACCATCACTAATACAATATTTATAATGAGAAACACTCCTCGAGGGTGGTATTTGTATCCCGAATCTCAGAATGTTCTCAAATCCTAATTCTGTTGTCGATGACGATATCAGTTTCATATCGAAAGAGACTGCTCGCTGTTGATATCCAAAAACAGCTTCGTCACAACCACTCAAGGAGTTTATTAATCTAACCTTGAGATCAGTATACGAGATCTTATTATCTGGAGTATTTTGAATAAGGAAAATCTTGTCATGAAATTGACCACCCTCTGGGACATCTTCCATCTGTATGTCGTATCGAGGTGGTGATGTAATTTGGATTACTGTAACAGGTGTCCAGTTATTATTTTGAACCTTCAAACAAATTGAATAAAATCCAGGCAGGCTTGGTAAATATAAATATCCTTTTGAAAATTTATCACTCTGAGAGTTGAACGATTCAAGCATCACATCAACAGAATCAACGTAAACCTCTGACACTGGATATGAAAAGGTACACAACGTATTATTTGGAACCAGACGAAGAATCGAACCGGTGCCACTTTCAGGATTAAACAGCGAATTGTCTATCATCGAATCCCCCAACGCTTCAATATGAATGACCGCGAACATCCCAGCACGAGATTCGTTTAATTCAATTGAAAATGAATGAGGTGGTGCAGGATACAAAATACCTGCAGCCATCCAGTTCAAATCCCCATGACGAACGCAGATTCGAACTGGAGGTAGATCAAGAGGTATCGGTATATAAGAATACGCCATCGACACATACTCTAAATCAGAATCATATGTTGGGATTATTAAGGATGCTCTCGTTGATCTGTTTGGTAAGAAGACCTCAGCATCACCAAGATTGAAGTCCGCATGTAAATAAAAACTATCAGCACAGTTGCCATCAACCATTACTAATTTAATTGCTATGGCATTCGCAGATGGAAACCAGCTATCTGCAGGAGTCGGAAAGGTCGACAGGGCATCGTAGTCAGCTGCGATAGATAAAACACTCTCAGAACCTACAGCCGTGTCGTTTATATTTATTGTAAGGTTTAATGTGTTAATCGCTGTCTGTAATGTCTGAGGGATGCGTTCCCAATTTTGATTCTTTCTCTGGTAGCAAATTGCATACCCGCCCACCTCTGGAAGCCTGAGGTACGCAAATACTGCTGTGAACCCTGTCTCACTCCCCACAACCGATTTGTACGGATCTTGCATCAGATTCGAAAACGCTGCTGCATTATCCCCAGAGTAGTTTACTGATTGTAAATTTTTAGAAAATCTCCCAAAGCAGGAATCGAACTCGTGCACTAAACGAAGCTTATCTCCGGAAGTTGCTAAATTAGGCAATGTTGAATTTACCTTAAGAACGGCAAATGACAAAACTGAATAATCGTTCGAAGGGATCTTCCATGTCAGTTTGTAGTTTTTTTTTGTTACAATCAAAGCGTTCATCGTGACCCACAACATGTTCTTTTTTGGTAAAAATCTCCAACCTGGAGCATCCTTAAGAACCCTATCATCAGCACCAGAGAAACAAACTGAAAATTCCCCCCAACTCCCAGGAAGCCGTATACCAAAGATTCCCGCAACTCGATCATAGGTTGAAATATCTGACGCTCTCAAATATGAACCGAATTCCGAATATTGCGTAAAAGCTTCATCAATGTAATAAGAAGACGCAATGTTACCTGTCAAGGGATGAAGTTCACCAGCACAAAGACTGTTCTTAGGAACTATTTTTATAATGTCAGTCTCATTTAGACCTCCAGAGTACGAGGAATATATTTTCAGAAGGGCGTATGAACTTGCAGATGAATCTGATGATTGAATTAAAAAACTGTACGAGGGTCTCGATACGTTGTATGAAGTTCCGAAGTCTGACTCTTCAGGATCGTTATCAAAGGGAATGTAGGACGTTGTCGATGTGTGATTCGGATTTATAAAACAGATTCGAAAATTGAAATCCGGCACCGCAATAATCGCAACTCCCTCGTAACTACTGCTGTTGTTAGTGATATTTGCTTCCCACCAACTGATTGAATATAAATCTCCAGTTTCGGAGAGTGTCTTCTCTGGTCTGTCATCAGACTCATTACACCAAATGTCATCTTTAATCAATCGAATACGTGTCGTCCAATCATCTGTTTTATTTCTAATAATTTCACTTTCATTTGATCGGATCTCAAATCGAACATGTAAACCAGCCTCATTGAGACCCCAAGGATCTAGTTCTGGTACTGTCCGAAGAGTTGTCCATCCAACAGCTGCGAATAGTAATAAGAGAAACATTCATGTGAAAGGGTTGGGGTGTTACTGATGAATTGGAATGGAGATTTAAAAAAATAAAAAAATAAACATAAGAAATTAATGGGTGTTTACCTTTATTTAATACAATACAATAATTGATAGGGGGGGATCGGAATCCTCTCTTATGACAGTTGAGGGTTACTACTACTACTTTAATACAAAAAGGTAATGCTACGTCATAGGACTACCTGCCCATCTAAACGTCGGTTTTTCCACACCAGGAGTTGGTGAAAACAATCGTTGCATTGGTGACAAGGAAGGAACAGCCATACGAGGAGGTGTTGTCGGCGGGAGGCTCACTCTTTTCTCAGGGGAGATCGACGCTGCAATGTCTCGAGCAACAGCATCAACATCTTCATCATCCTCCAACATTCTATATCTTTCAATATTCTCCCATGGAGCATGAACAGGTACTAATTGTTTTGGTAGTGGCCTACTGCTACCTATTGTTTCTAATACTTGTCTTCTTAATTTATCATAGGCTGCATTCGACGAACTGAATCTACTTATTCGTTCATCACTCAGGGGACGAGATGCTGATACCCTTCCCCCCGGTGATGACATGTTAGTTACCTTTTGTATGTGTTCTTCCTTTTGGATAAAGATATTGAATTATTTTTTTAAAAATAAAAACTGATATAGAATAACTACAGTAAAAATTCCAAATAAATTTCTACATCATTTTAGAAGACAATGCGGCAAAATGATTCTTTTTTGAGGTAGACCTCCTCTTCTGATCTGAGAAATATTCATCCATTGTAATCTATTACCTCTTCGTGGTCTGCAACAATTTCTTTCAGTTTTTCAACAAATTCAGCGACCTTAGCCGTTGAGTTGAATTGTTTTACATGTCCTCTGTGAACTGCTAACATATATTGGAATGCTTGTTTGTTAGTTTTGAAACAATCCAAAAGTGATAGTTCACAGTTCTGTCCATAAACAGATCTGAATAAGCATCGTTGAATTGGTGATGACGATAGTGCTGAGAGATTTGATTGGTCGAGTGAGAGATGTTTCATTTTTAGATTTAAGTTGTCGGAGTCGTTTGTTTTAGTCCCATCAATCCACAGCGTGATCAAATACCGAATAGCGTTACTGGGTGAGACTTTGTGTAGAATTCTATTCGATAAGAACACTACAACTCTATTGAACTTCGGCGATATTTTTATTGGATTTGATAAAAACGGTTGGAGGTAAACCTCTCCTCCATCACCATCCTTCCAATCTCTGTTTAAATATATTAATAACGTGATGGCTCTGTTGTTTGGGGGACCAGGGTTGTCATAGTGCCACGGAAAACAACCACCGTTACCTGTGTTTACTTGAAGCTTTACAGTTTTATTATCTTGTCCGATGAGGGTATTAAAATTATCAGTAAAACACTTTGACAAATCATCACCCAGGAATATATTTCCGATAGTGGGTACGGCAGCGAGCATTTTATCTTCGTGAAGGTCTGCTTCGTAGATGTTTGGTTTTTCAAATCTGACTGGACCGCTAGTTGTTGAAAACTGGACTTCATTAGGTCTCATCATGTTACTGTCGTGAAGATCACTTAATTCTTGTCTCATTGATGCTGATAGTTGTTCATCAAGTGCGTTATCTAATATAAGGTATCCTTTATCTTGTAGTTCTGTTTGAGTTGTAATAGATGTTAACCTTTCTGTAAGGTTTTGGATTCTTGATTTAAACTCGGAAGTGCTATCCATGTTTGTGTCTATACCCATCAGTTCTGTGATAGAACAAATAATTAATAACATCTTTTGGAATCTGGAATTGTAACTGACGGATACATATGGAATGAGATGAGGTAATTATTACTTAGGAAGGCTACAGTATCAGTGCGGCAAGTCCTAAGCCGAAAGCTGCTCCAACACCACCAGCGCCAACTCCAGCGCTAACACCCTCAGCTGTCTCTACCATGTCATTCGGTTGCATTGTTATTGGTCGGCTGCGACGTGGTCCACTGTCGCCAGGAGTCTGCCAGGTTTCTGGTACGTATGCCCCTCGACGGTCCTGTTTTTTAATTAGTTTTCACTCGTAAATAGTAACTATCATTTAACAACGACTAACACATACTCCATACATCCCTCCTGGTGCAGGACATCCTGGACCCGGTTTGGCACCCCTGTCAGAAACCCAAGGAGCAGTGCATCCAGGACCGTAGTGTAATATCGGCATTTAATTCATTTATAAAATGTTTTGTGTAAATCGGTGCCTTCTAAAAAAAAAAAGGATGTGATGTTTATGGGAAGCATCTCTAAAAGAACAAAATCATTTGTGTGAACCTACTCAAAGGAGATGACTTTATTGCTCAGGTACAGTAACAGATAATGCCTAAGTCGGATCGGATTGTACAGTCCTAACATTGGTTGTTTAAGGGAACCATATTGAGCGTTCTTTCATAATCTCATCAACATCAGAGTCGGTTATTTTACTTCTCTTTTCCTGGTGCTGATCGAGGAAGTCGGAAATAACTTCAGCAGCCCTGGCCTTCATCACTCCAGAATGAAATTTTTCATTACCAGATCGGTATTCCTTCTCAAGAGTTGCGAGCTCCTCGTCATCTTCAAGAAAGTGACGGAGATATTGAAATGCAACATCGACATCAGGATTTCCTCCATTGCGACGGAAATCTTCCAAAGTAGCAGCTCCACCACTGAAAGCTCTTTTCATCTTTTTTGCAACTTCTTTCCTACTGTCCGTTAACAAGATTTGAGTTCCTTCTCCAGCAGAGCTACTCATCTTGCCTCCAACTCCAGATAGCGGAGGTAGGAACTTCGTCATCAGTAATGAAGGTTTTGGTGACTTCAGTTTAGGACAGACATCGCGTGTTAATAAGAAAAACGGATCTTGATCAATAGCACAGGGAATCAAACATTTTAATTTTGATTTCACCGGCAACACAATTGGAAACGACGATGAAATACAAGGAGCTGCTTGAATAGCTGGAAATGCGATCCTTCCAATGTTGCAGAGGCCGTCAAATCCAAAAGTGGCACTGACCTTATTGAAGGTCAGCTGTCTTTGGATTCGTAAGGTATTTCTGTATAATTTATCCATGTATGACAGGTTATTAAATATGAATGTTTTCTTCATATCGAATCCGAATGCCATGATATCCTTAATGTTCTCTCGAGTCATGTCATGTAATTTGTCTAAGTCTAAATCTCTGAATAAGAATTTCTCATCATCAGTCATCTGTACTACCAACGGTACATCAAAAGTATCTTGCAATTGTTTAGTAAGTAGGAAGGGAATCGCATGTCCAAGATGCATTGAGGCGTTGCTAGGACCTCTTCCAGTGTATAAGTAGAATTTTCTTCCTTTCTCTACTTCGTCAAGGATATCATTAAATCCTCTGTGAGTGAACGCCACGTCTCTTTTAATGAATCTGTGCAACTTTCCCTCCCCCACAACCGATTCGTATCTCTTTATAATATTTTCTATCGGTTCACTTCCAAACTGCTTTGCTACTTTGTCGTATTTCATTGGAGCAGACGTATCCTCAACAGTGACACTCCATGGAGTTACTTCAGGTGTTCCATTGCCAACAGCGGCAAGTCTGATAAAACTACGACGAAACATAATAAAATATGATGTCTTTAAATGAAATAAACATAACTACCACCAAGATGATAACAACGATGAAGGGGGGAGAGTTGGGATGGGAATGCCAAATCTAATCTAACGTACCGTAGCACTAATAATACAAGACGAAATGCCCAAAAGATAGGCTTCAATGATTACACGTGATGTTGTCAATTTTACTTTTTTTTTTTATCTCTCTTTTCGTACAATTGGTTTGTAGAAGAGAAGAGACAAAAAAGTAATTATTGATATCGTTAGGGGGGATTTTTTTTATTTTTTGGTTTTTTTTCACATGCTCTGATATGGCAGTGATGCTCGCGAATATTAACAAAAAATTGACCTTTTTAATTTGAAATGACAGAAGTGTCCTGAGTGTTGAAATCACACTCGATTTGACGATAAAAGTAGTCAATAAAATCCTTATGAAAGATAACTTCAATAACCTGAGTTCCAATCAAGTTTATTTAGTTATCGCTATTCACGCAGATGAAGAATCGCTGTTTTGGATTTTTTTTTTTTTTTGTTGTTTTTTTTTTTCGCGGTTTACACTTAACAATAAAAAAAAACAAAAAAGGACACATACCTCGCCAAAATTGAATTTCCTACTACATGCCAGTTGTGGTATCTGGTATCCCGGACCGCTAAGCTGCAGAAGGCTGGATCGAAGGTCGCACACTAGTGATTCGTAGGTAGGATTTTCATTTTTTGTAATCGCCTGGATGAAGGCGTTAGTCATGCAATTGTTAACGCTGTCTGTAGTCTGGTCTCCCCTCCATCCTGAGATGCAAATTATCTCACTTTGGATTTCAGGATGAGCGATCTTTTCTTTCCATTCTAAGTTACCATCTTTCCGAGCTCTTAGTGAGTAAGGAAGATCAATCATAGAACCAGAATGAGCACAGTCACATATTATAGTAAGCCTACAACCATATGGAAGCTGACCTAAGATGTCAAGAACTTCGTGATTGCGAACTACTTGGTATGGTCGTGTTGTTCTAAAATCGACTGGTAGGAGCGCCTCATCAGCACCGTCACCGTTACGCTCGTCTAAGACTTCTACACCGTGTCCACAATAGTGTAAAAATAGAGAGTCTCCTGCCTTAGCACCTGTTACTAACCAGACTAGTCCTTTTAGAATATTATCACGTGTTGGTAGGTGAGCAACATCACCTGGATCGTCATCATTTAAGCAGAGTTGCATTCCGTGAAATCCCGCTGATGTTAAATAATTAGTAAGTTGTTTACAATCTTTTATCGGATTCTCCAATGCTTCCTTCTGTCCATTGTAGTTGATTCCGATTGAAAGCATTTTACTTGAATTAGGCATTGGACTCGATTGGTTGTACTTCGCATGTTTTTGACCAATTCCTCCCAAATCAGTACTTGGAAGCTTAGTAGTAGTCAGCTCTTGATATTGCTGACGTGATGATGCTACTGGAGGAGGGAGTTGGGTTGAAGGAGGCTGAACAGTAGCCTGTGAGAATGATGAAGTTGGAAGTTTATTTATAACATTTGAAAACCCTCCAGCAGGTGGAACTCGAGCAACCTGTGTTGGGATTCCTGCTGGGATTGTTGTAACCTGATTCTGATTAACACTCACAGCATGTGATACGTTGTTTTGAATTGCACTTCTCAAAACTAATCTATACCTACCATGATCTACAACACTAGGGTAGCCCATTACTATATTACAATCATTCATATCTCTTACGGCAAATGTTGATGAGACAGAGAGACCGAAAGCACCTCTAACAGCTTCTCTGATATTATCACCAGACTCTCCAGGACATATCATAAACCCTTGAGACTCTTCCCCAAGTGATATGGATATTCTTTTTGATGTGGTTGTTCCATTTCCAACACCGATTGCAACTAACTGATCACCTCCTTTAATAGGAGATCCGTACATTTCATTAATTGGACTTACTTGAGAAGGAATCATTTGATGAGTTTGATGTGTTGTAATCATCTGTTGAGGTGTTGCTGGAGGTACCATCGGTGACGCCCATGATGGTGATTCCACTGGTCTACCCACTCCGGGTAGTACAACCATTTCGTTACGTGTGCTGAAGATGTTAAAAATATAGATTGCTTTAAAAAAAAAACATGACAATATATCCACAACAAACGTACTACTGAATTCAAACTTCAGGGCGGAAGGGGGAGAGAGAATGAGTGAGAGAGGGAGAACGGAATGATATGATCAGAAGCAAAAAATAAAATAAAAAAACGTGCCAAGTTAATGTCAGCCAACAGTACAAACCGAGTAGGGGAAAATTGTTTTGTTTTGTTATTACTTTTAACAAAACAAACAAAAAACTCAGAAAGTATAAAAAGCCGTCAAAATCTCGACATCGCTGGTGATAATTTCCCAGAAGAGCATTTCAAGGAATAGTATTGTGCTGCAGACTAGAGGCTGGCGATGAACACCCCTAACACAGAATTGTGTGAGGAAAGAAGAGGGAAAACTAAAACTCGGGCGGTATAGCACAAGATGTCGAAATTAAGCCCTCAGCTCGTGAATTAACCTCCTCCTGACATCCACCTCACTTCAAAGTTAATAATAGAAAGCTACTTCAAGTAGGGAAAAATAAAAAATAAAAAAATTATTTCTGTTCTTTTGTTTCTTTCCAACGAAAACATAACGAATGATCCGAATTGAGTGTTAGAGACGAAAGGGACCTTTTTTTTTTGATAATAAAAAAAAAAAAAAAAGATAAAAATTGACTTTTAACCAAGTCAGAAATGCCGGCGGTTGCTTGTAGGATACACATTTTTGCTGTGCGCAAAAACAAAACAGGCTTTTAATAGAGGTAACGTCTTTTCATAAATCTTTTTTTTTTTTCCCCAATGTAAATACATCGTGTCTGGTGTGTAAACGGTGACGAAAATATATAAAAAACACACTTGTGAGATGCAAAAAAAAAATGAAGAAGAAACCAAGAAAAATACATTCCTTCTACACAAGAAGCAGTGCGTTAATGCATCCATCGCACTCAGGGTTGTTGGTGACTTGCGCGTATTTTCCCCAAATTACTTTACCTCCAGGTGTGACGAGACCAAGTTCTGATGTGTTGACTTCTAAGATTGTTCCCTTTGTAATGATATTCAAGTTTGTGTACATTCTACTTTGAGGATTCTTCTTTACGCCAATGATAGATAAGCAAAAGGTTGTTTTTAACTCCGGGTGAGTTACGTGTGCTTTTTTAAATCGAAGAGCCATAGGTCTGATAAACCTTTCGTATTTTGGAGCCTTACGAGTAAAGTTCTCACCAACAAATGATACTTTGTTAATCATTCTCTTCCATTGAGCGTTTCTACGTTTACCTGATTTTACTACCTGAAACATTTGATCTTCTTGAAGAGCTTTAACCTTAGTGATTGGAACGTCCCATTTTCCTGCTTTTTCTTTACGCTTTTGCTTCAATGTGTTTGATAAGATTTTAGCTCTATCAACATTCTCACGATCCATTAAAAATGATGGGACGGCATGTTTTGGTCCAGCGTCTACCTTCTTTTCTGATGATTGTTTCTCTTCGTGAGCCTTTATCTTCTTCTGCATTTCGACCTTCTCTTGGTACCTCGCTCTTTGGGCGAGCTTGGCTCTCTTACCCGTCACTTTTTGCAAGAATTTCGACTGCTTGTGAACGGAACGCGCCTCCTTCTTTCGGCTGTTTAGTTTATTATTTTTTTTTTCTTTCTTTCTTTGTGTACAACCTGATTTCAACACCTCGTTAGCGTTTTCAGAACAGGCAGAAATTAAAAAAATTTAGAAAAATCTACATTTACTACATACAGACGCTCGAAGTGATCAAGACGAAATCCATATCTCTTCCTCGCCAGCTCAATGTGCTCATTCTGAGGCATATTATGATATTCGTTACTCTGATGAAGATGAGGGTAAAAAAAACTGAAGTAAAAAAGGTTATTCCCTTCGATATATATATCACATCATCATTAGCATGGTTCGTATGTTAAAATAAAATAATTTTTTTTTTTTTTTTAAATCTCACGACTACTCAGAAGTGAAATATAACTTTTTCAAAAAAACAGCATCTAATTAAAAGGATAGAATTGCGAGCTGCTGATGCTGCGCTGAAAAAAAAAATGAAAGTAAAAATCCCTTCGACAGTTGTGAGTAGACTCGCGTCACAGAAGGATTAATTGTCCAGTTTATCTATGTGACCCACTGAGCACTATCACCCTGTGTGTTTAATGATATAAAAGGATGGCATCGCTCTCCTTCCCATCCAATTGGTAGTTTCATGACTGGACCAGCCGGAAGAGAATTTACAAAAAAACGAGCTGACGCTACGTCATTTGAAGAATTTATTGTCATGGTGACAATAGCAGTGTCGGATTCTTCGTGAAGAACGTCACTAATTGGAATTAAATGTGTTCCGTCACCACTAAGAGATACATTTAAACAACTTTTACCTCCTCCAATTTGAATAGAAAAACACTTTGAAGGGTATTGTCTGAGAGGAGCTGACATACTTTCTTGCAGTGACATACCGTCTTCCCTCTCTAAGTCAGTAGGTCGACAGATTCCAATGAGATATAAATTATCTGACAATGCTTCACAACTTGTTCTTAATAAGATGGTAAAAGTTGTGATTCCCCAATTTCTTGGAACACATCTATTCCACATCGCAGTGTATCCTCCATAATCATCCGAGTCATCAGCTGTCGGTAGTGGATAAGTTATTTTATTTCCTCCTCCAGTTGGCATTAATGCTGATTGATATGGCATCCACCTCGACTTACTCCCATTCAACCCCCTCGGAGCGAACGATGTTATTATTCTATGGACCCCATACGGTACAGGGATCCCTCTGACTGCCCAGTACGTTAAGATTTTCGGATCTGGTGAACTTCCGATTGCTGTTACAGAATGACCACATAGGAGGCAGTATTTAGACACTGCCGGGATCTTATTTATACAACTGCGACACACTACTGTGTCCATGTTAACGATTTCTTTCTGTGAAAAAAAAAAAAAAAAAAAGATTTCTTACTATAAAAATCAACACACAAAAATTTTAAAAACCAAACCTATAAACCGTCAAACAGCAATGGCTAAGATGTGACTAAGAAGTAGTCCCTCAACTTTTTTTTTTTTTTTTTCTTTTTTTTTTTTAATTCCATCTCTCTCTTTTTTTTTTTTTATTAATTTTCCTTTTTTTCAAACTCTTTTTTTCTTATTTCGTTATGACTTATCCATTTTTTTTTTTTTTTTTAAAAACCTCCTTAGCACATCCCTTTCTTTACAGATACCAGAAGTCATGACCATAAATAAAATAAAAAGAATTGGGAAAACGAATAAACAGAGGATATTGAAAAAAAGAGTCTGAGAGAAACGATAAAATAGACCTTTCTAGTCAGCCTGTTATGTGATAAAGGTACTTAAGAAACAGTAGCATCCCATCACCAATATATGATGATTGTCGCTATACAAACGACGGGGGTATGAATATTTTAAATTCTTTCTCAATGAATCTCATGGAAAAAAAAAAAAAAAAAAAAAAAAAAAATGAAGGTTCTCGCAAAAAACATTTTTACTGATGATGATATACAATAATTCGTCGAAATCGGGATACCTTTATTTTAGCTCAAAAACGAGTCTTGGTGATCCCCCAGTTGGCTGTTTTTTTTTTTTTTTTTTTCTCCCCTCAGCGCACAAACAAAAGTTCCACAGAAGACAAACAGCTAATTACATACCACTGACAAGTATCTATAAATGCTTCTGCGCACACGGCTGATTACATTACTTGAGGTGTTGCTCGAAGGAGCTTTGTGTCTGGTTACCTGCTAACGTTTAACACAATAGTGATGTAGAGACTATTTCCTTACTGCTATCCTCAATGAGGTGTTCATGAAGGAGGACTAATAACTTTTTTTGGGTCCAATAGTGACACAGGAGGAGATCCGGGTACTTGCTGTTGCTGTGCTGCTAATTGTTGCTGACGAGCCTGAGCACTTGATATGGAAGCAATGAGTAACTGCAAGACTAGCAAGGTTCCCGCAGTCATTAACAGTGACCAACCAAGGTCTGTAGAATTTTTGGCGACTTTTTGCTTTCCAGTTCGAGCCTTGAGGGTGCTGGAATAATATTTCTTTTCAATTTGACGAATGTCTGGCCACTTCTCTTGTTTAAGAACTTGAATAGAGATGGTTGATTTATCAGACCCGTAGTAAAAGATTCTGGGACCAGTGACAGCACGGGAATCCCAAGACCAACTTTTAGATGGCTCTGTCACAGAAGATTCGCAAAAAATTGAAACTCGTTCACAGTTTGTGAAAGTTATTGATTTTAATGTTCCTTTCTTGAGAAATAATCTAACCCTCCTGCATTCCTTCATGTCGATCGTCTGTTGTTTCTTTGCTTCCGTATGAAGCATAATGTCTATGTCTTTGCTGTTATTTCCTTCTTGTCTTTCGATAACCCACTGTGAAGGTCTGCTTTCCTCAACTCGGGGAACTAAATTTTTAGAATTCTGTTTTGGTGATGAATCCGTTGAGGAGTTTTGTAATCTTGTTGGAACAGCTTTTGGAGGAGCTTCAGTTTTTTTATCAATTCGTTTTAATTTTATCTTCTTAACCTTATCATCAGTCTGGTCAGGTGGAGGAGTGTTGAGTTGGTGAAGAGTTGCAGACAACTGTTGTCTGACTTTGTCGGTTTCCGCGGCCATGCGAGCCCCATCATGTTGATGCTGAGCATCCTTTTCCCGAATATCTCGCTCCAAACGTTCAGATTTCAGAACTGATGTTGCCAACTGTTCTCTGAGACTGTCACACTGTTTTCGATAATTTTCAATTCCCTGTTGCAGTGCAGTCGTTTGTCGTTCGATAGCTTCCTGATCAGCCTCTAGTTTGGTTTTATTTTCTTGCATTTTGCCGTGTTTTTTTGTTATTTCATTCAATTTTTGCTCCGCTGTCCGTCTCTTTTCTTCCTCCTGCTCCAGGACCATGCCGAGTGCTTTGTATTCAGCGATTTGTCGTTTTAGTTCGATAACTTCTTGAAGACGATTTCCACTTTGTTGTTTAGCTTCTAATAATTTGTGTTGATTAGTCTGAAGTTTATCAGTGTGAGAGAATGCAGCTTTTAGTCGTTTTCGAAGCCACGCGCTTCGTCTTTTTCGCAGTGACGCAAGCTCACCTTTCGTTCTTTTTTGATTTCCAGAAAGTTTGTGTCGAGGAGGGAGTTGATCGTTTGAAAGTTTTTTTAATTTCGGAGGTCTCGCTTTCTTCAACCACTCCAATGCAGGAATGACTTTCCAGCGGTAGGGCTCAAGTAACTTACAGAGACCTTCGTTGAGCGTCTTTGAAATGTCTTTTTGACCTCCGAGAGGTACTTTTCGAGGTATTCTCAACTGGATGACAGCAATCCTCTGAAACTCTATCCAATACAAGTCAGCATGAGTATTGAATGATGAGAGAAGCTGTGTTAACTTTCCTGATTCAACCATTCCCCCAACAGGTGGTAGAATAACGTACGTATTCGCGTGAGACTCTTCAGCACCAGGCAGATTGTCAGTTTTAGTAATTTCCAGTGGAACTGGAGAAGCAAACACATGAAGTTGATTAGCATAAGGAAACGCAGCTGGTGATCCCAACAACGGATTAGAATTCGACTTTTTCTTCGAATGATTTCGGACAAGGAAATCCAACGATGGTGGAGATGACTGTGTGTGAATAAGTCCGTGCAATGCAGCGAAAACAACACCCGTCAAGTATGAATCAACACCAGCATCATGAGCTAAGATCTTCCCACTTGGAAGATACGGAAGGCTCTCTCTGACTAAAGGTTCCCACAAATTATATAAATCGAGTAATTGTAAATGTTTTAAACCTCCACCACCCTTTCTTAAGTAACCCATTAACTCGTTACATGAATCTTCTTTCTCAGCCAATATCGGATCATTCTTCTTTAGACGTTGCTGCTTCAATGAAACAACTTGTTTTTCCAACACATCCCGAAGGTCTTCGGGATAAGCTGTTAGGAGATGTTTGGTGTCAATTGTTAACCCAACCTTGTTAGACAATTGATGCAAGAAGTCGGGTAGTTTTTGAGGAAGAGGTGCTTCCATTTGGTGCCACAAATATAAAAAATCTAACAAACACTGATGGCCGACCAGTGGTTTCCCGCAGTTCAAAACAGCATCCCAGATATCGAGGAACCCACAACCTGAATCTAACTCTTCAAGAAGTAGACTCTGACCACGTGATTGAAGTTTATCTCTTTCAGATAAGTAAACTGATCTTTGAATAAATGGAACACCGTGATTCAACCAACGGTTGAAATCAAACCCGTGCCTTGATAAGAATTTCAACGCCGACGCGAGGCAACCAAACAGTAAATCGTGTTCGACTTTAACATTATTAGTGAGACCTGACCAAGGTTTTGGAGACAAGTAAATTGAATAAACATTTACAATATATCGATGTTCCTTGTTGCACCATTGGAAGCAAGTCAACCCAACTTGAACTATTAGAAATCCCTGCATTCGATGACCATCTTTGTGAGAGAAACCCTTGCCGAGGAGAGTTCGACGAAGCTCTCGGTATCGTTCGTTCAAACTTTGAAGGGCGATGTGTCCCTGTTGTCGTTCTCTGTTTAGACCTGTGAATTCGCAATCAACACCGACGAATAACGCTGCCTTTAGATTTTGTTGCATAGATTCCTTCATACTCCCAATGTTCTCAGCGTCAACATGATGAACATTTACCTTCCCATTGTCTCCAGAAGTTAGACACCGTCGACCCCACCGCCTCGCTCCCCACAGCCGAAGGCTCATCTCATTTCTGTTTTCGATGCTGTAGATGAGATTACTTTAAACGGTCAGAAATTAGTAATAATTTGCGTGATTAACATATTCACCACCGCAGGTGTGGCTGTGCTAAGTACCCTTTTAAATGATTAACTCGTAAGCTGTAAGAAAAGTAATTGAACACCAAACAACTTCAATAATCAAACCAAAAACAACTTTCTAAAGGAGGTCAGAAAGCTGGCGAACTTGTCGCAATTTTTCATTACATCTGCGGGTATTGTGATTGGCAAAGTTGGGAAAGAATTTTTTGCCATCAAAAATACGAAACAATAGTCTTTCCAATTTTTTTTTTTCAAAAAGGAAAAAAAAAAAAAGAAATTAACGTCAAAAAAGAATTATTGAAAAAAAGATTTATTGTGAAGGGAAAATACTAACAGAACAAAGGACATCCTTCGAGAAGAGTTTTTTTTTTTTTTTTCCCCCTTTCTGTCCCGAATTCATAACAACTATTCCTCTTCACAAGAGCCCAATGAGGCTCCCGAGAATTAAAATTTTTTCGTTGAAAAAAAAAAAGAAAAAAACCATCTGGTTCTGGTGTGTATCCCCCTTTGACATTTTAGTCCTTTGCAATAATATAAACAAACATACATAGAAACTCGTTAGCTAGGAAGGGAAGAATTAAAGAAACAAAACTCAACCATTCAAAAAAAAAAAAAAAACGGATGCGAAAAGGAAAGTACCGACTCAAAAACTAAAGAGAGTCTTCTAAACTAAAAATGAAATGGACAAGGATATCGATCCTCCTACTTCTTTCCCGCAAGGAAGTCTGTTTTTAATAAATAAAATAAAAATAAATAAATAAACAAATAAATAAAAAAGGCAGTTAGTAGATTTTGAAATGACATTTACTTTTATTGAAACAAAAAAAATATTTAAAAAAAAAAAAAATGTTTTGGAAACAATCATTCCTTAATCTCAACGCCTTTTTCTCCAACCGTCTTCCGACCTTCATTTCTTCTTTCAATTCCGATCATGAGTGAAATCTGTGGCTTTTGATTTCGAACATCCAGGGGGATGTGCGCCAATATTGGATGCTCTTCTATTAGGTTTGCTATGGCAGTCAGCATTGAAGTATCTCCCGTTAGAGGTATATTACCAATTGGAACCTCTCGTCTACCTTCGAGGTGAATTAATATCAGTTTCCAAGCGTTTATCCGAGCTTCCTTTGTTATACCCATCTGCTTTGCGACTGTAGTTATAAACGATTTACCGGTGTCTGCGGGAGATACAACAAATAAGAACGGAGTCGCGAAGATCTCAAGTATGTGGGAGTTGGTCCATTGACGTTCACAATGACAGATACTGATAAGAGATGATTCTCGTGGGATGGTGTCCCATGTTGAGAAGCTTCCAACATTATCAGATGCTTGGAAAGTTGTTTCCGGTCCGATCAGTCTACGTAGTTTATAATTAGGTAGTATAAGACAGTTGATTCTACAATTGACAACCTGAACCAATTGTAGTTTCTTTGGCGACACTATCCCAGCCAGTGGGGGAGCTGATCTCTTCGCCATGTCGTTGCTGTTCGCTAATCCACTGATAGCCGCCAACGCAGCCGATGCCATCGCATCATTTTTCAAAAATATCGCATCTTGTTTTACCACACCCTTCAGTGTAACGTATGATACGGGGACCTGATTTTATTTATATCTTCTAATAATTATCCTAAGCAAGACACAAAGTTTTATAAAAAAAGAAAAACGAAAGTAAAGCAAACAAACCTCTAATTTTGACAACAACGTCGGTATTGCGATTGTTGTCGTCTCGTATGTGAGTCTGTTGTCAGGAGTAAGCATCTGTTTGTATGTTAAGTTCTTATTACCTCAGTGTGGGGAGGGTACCACCTCAAGTATCAAGAACAAGAACTCATACCTGAGAAAGACTAATGTATTCAAATGGCGGAGAAATAATTTTTCCAAAAACGCTAAATCGAATATGGCGACCAGACACTCGAATGGCCTCAGAAACAGCTCCCAAGACCTTCGAGTATCTATCTGTGATGAAGAGTGAAATCTTTATTTCTTGTTGAGGAGGTTGATTAGAACTTTTATCAACTACCTTACCTGACGGTACTAATGTTACCAACCTCTTAGTCAACAGTGACTTGAAAGCATCGGCAGGAGATGGAGGGTTGGATACCCTCCTTGCCAAGTCCATTTCTGTAGTAAAGATAACAATATCACCCGTCCCTATTCCACAGTCAAAGAGTGACGAAGTAGACGAATGAAGCGGCTGGATTAACGAGGCTCGACATTCTTCCCACAAACGGATTCGAGTTCTCTGAATCGGAAGGTCTTTCAGTTTCAAAATCTTGTCTGACAATTCACTTACCGTCGCCTTGCACGAAACAACAACTGTTCCTGCGAACGTCAATTTCACTAAAACAGGATCGTATTGTTTTATGAAGATTCCAATAAAACCATTTTTTAAATTATCACCTTGATCAATATGTAACATCACTTTGTGTGGACCATCACTTTCTGAAGTAATAAACATATCAGAAAGGGGAGTGTGTGGCTGAGGTATACTGCACTTGTCTCCCACAGCAGTATTTAGCGTGATGAGAGGTGACATTGCTCTGATGGTTTCATTATTGCGTTCCAACCAAATCCACAGTCGGATTGGTACGTTTAGAGGAACAGAGAAATGTTTGTGAACTTGTTGAATAAACTTTTCATAAGTAGTCTGCATTGATATCTTCAGAGGTGCCAACGAACTCCAACCTGGTGGAAGCAAGTCTCTGTGTAAGTATCCAGATGACACGTCATATTCACTCAACACGTCTTCACTGCTGATGTGAAATTCATAAGTCTGCCTATCAACAAGTTTCTTTGTCAGAGCTTCTCTCTGCGCACGATTTCGTCTTTCAAAAACCCGATGAAGCTCATCTGTGAGCGGAACTTCCGAAGGTGCAATATTAGATAGTTTTGATGACCTGTTTGGTTGTTGTTAGTTTTTTGTTATGTAAGCCTACTGCAGACAAGAGAGAAACAGTACACCGTTCGTCCTAAAGAGGCGTAATTAGTATTGAATATTTAGTGCATGGCATTGGTGGTTTTAAGCTCTATCTTTCTAAGTAAAATAAATGAAATACCTAACGTATGTGAGCATGTATGCAACTGTTGAACTTCCTGTTGACAGGTCAGATAGCCAAAAGTACTCTTCTGAAGCACCTCCGAAGAGTTCATTTGTGGCGGAGCGCTCGGAAACGGAAGTTACAGAGCTGTCGTCGAATTTGAACCATTGGTTTCTATCTGGTGAATGCTTATCTCCTAAGTGAGGTCGTACGTATGTGAAATAGTGTCCTCCAACTCCAGTTCCAGAGTGTGCAAGAACAGAAAACAGTTCATACTGAAGGTTATCTTGTTTTCCCTTTTTAGTCCTTTCTTCAGTGCGATAATACTCTGATATGTCTAGTTTAATGGGAAATTCAAATCGATCGTTTACCATTTTATTCTCACCGGCTACGTAATCGAATTCACATCTTCTCAAATGAAGACAAAGCACAGGAGGGAAGACTGTGTACTCCATTCCTTTCTTAGCATCTTCAAAACTATCGATATTTTTACTCGGGTCGACAGCGTGATATGCATTGTCACCTGTAAGCATCTCTGACTGCAGTTGTTTTTTAAAAGACTCTTTTATGTTACTGCATCCACGGACACATAGTTGGAGATCAAGGAAAGGCTCAAGGGATGAAGAGCCAAAATCAACCTTTGTACATTTTATAAAGTGATGAATTTTTCCAGCGAGAAGATCTTTTATTTTGTTCTGTAACGGTGTCTTTGTGATTTTAAATTCGATGGCGTCGATTAAAATCCGAGCGAGTTCTTGAACGTCTTGTTGTTCAAGAGCAACTTCATTTCCTCCCCAACCGAAACTGTCAGTTAATTTGGTAGTAGTAATACTCTTAACTCCTGGTTCGTTACTAACTTGAAGCTTCTGCATATCATAGAAAAGGTTCGCTAACGACATTACTATCTCTTTTTTTCGATCAATCTTTTTACCAGGGGTTGATACCTTACTCAATTCTATAGCAAGTAGGTATGTCACTTGTCGAAACCCACCCAAGTGATACAATACTTGAATGAGACTATTTACATAGCAAGTTGCTCCTTGATTTCGAAGACCAACGTAGGAGTGTTTCTTTCTAATTGAGGTGGCTAATTGTGAGGACATCGTGTCATTTTTTATCGTAAATCTAATTTGGATTCCAGTAGTGAATCCGTCACTAAAAGTTGTGTTTCTGACTACTTCTGGGAACTCTTGTTTTGTAACCTGAGAAGAGAATCCTATAGACTTAGCATTCTGTGAGAATGTATGACCAATGATGGTATTTATTTGATCTTCATTGGGAGTTCCTGATACGGGAATGGTTTCAATTTTGATATGAGCTACCACTTCCTCTCCATCCCACGAATTACTATTGTTCAATCGCTGTAGTGGTCCAGTGCATTCGACGTAGATGCCTATATCTTCTTGGACTTGTTGTACAAGAATTCGAAACCCAGCATCTCCAACTTCTATCTTCGGACTTTTTTCTTGTTTTCCATGTTTCGTACAATCTTCAACATACCAATTACCATACGGTATCATGTAACTCCACATGGAAGCCGTCGCATCTTTTCCAATATCTCTAACTTTTTCAAGGCGTCTGGAAGAGAGGCTCATGTCTCTGTTTAGGTCATTAAGATTCTTGGCATATTTGTGTACTTCTTCTGTTTTAAAAAAAAAAGTTTTTTTCCAACTCGTCTAAGTAATAGCACTTCGCAATACGAACATAATTTATTATTCCTATTAAACGAGAAAAATAGACAAACCAGAAGCACTGTAACTACAATAAGATATAATAGAAGTGTCTCTGAACCCAATCAGTACGGACTTCGTTAAAATTTATATTTTCATTTTTTTTTTTTCTTGATTCCTTTTTTTTTTTTTTTTTTTTTTCCTTCCCCCTCGGTTTTTTTTTTTTTTTCATCGACTTTTATAATAGAAAAAAAAAAAAAAAAGAAAAAAACAACTGTTTCAGACGTTGGATCCACAATTTACAAGCAGCTTGCTGCAAGCAAATGAAAATAACACAAGACCGGGCAACAATAATACCTGCCTTCTTTTTTTTTTTTTTTTTTTTAAATTCGTCCAAAAGTCCATCTTCTAAATATCATCCTCACAATGTTTTTGTGCAATAACCAAGGATGGGAAAAAACAAAAAAAAAAAAAAAAAAAAAAAAAAAAAACGAAAACAAAACGAAACAAAACAAACCAGAAAAAAAACTAAACAAAAAATCCTTCGAGTAAACGAATTTCACAAAAAAAAAAAAATGAAATGGGAGTGAAACTTCGGTAACAGTAACACTTTTTGATATCAATTCTAAATTAATATCAAGTACATGACTTTGGAAAAAAAAATATTTGGAGCAGCCAGTCAAATTCACGAATGGAGGGCCGACTATTTGAGATATAAATATATGTATTGTATTAAGGTTAACTAAAATTAAACAATTAGTAATTTATGATACAGTGAAATGGGGTGGGGAACAGAGGAAGACAAGGGAACAACTCACTGTTTTGATAAACAAGCAACACGTCTTGATTTTTGAGACTTGTCTTTTTTTTTTTTTTTTATTCTTTTTTTATATTCTCAAATTTAGTCAGCATGATCTGATTAGAATTGTCGCAATTAACACAATCAAAAAAAAAAAAATTCCCCCCCAATCTTATTTTTTTTTGTGAGCAATTAACATGCAGTTCCGGCTTTGTTAATTTTTTTTTCCTATTTTTTTTTTTTTTTTTTCTTCTTCTCACTGAGTGGCCAGGCAACTTTGTTCTTATTTTTTTTTTTTTTTTTTTTTGCAATAAAAAAAAGAAGTTCTCAGTTTCTAATTCTGGTGTGTCAACCACTTATACGGGTCTATGGTTCAAAGAGAAAGAGGAGAGGGGAAAGGGGTATGACAGATGCTCTATCAAACCTGAAGCTTGGCATAAGTTGTTGGTGCGGCTCCGGCTGCATGGGTCTGACGTTGTTGCATTTCAGCCGCTGCTTTCTGTCCTTGCTTCTTTTTGTTGTGTAAAGTCCAACAGATTACAAGAGCTGTGACTACCAACAACAAAGCTCCGAACACAACAAACTTGGTTATAGTTTCACTAGTGTCCTCAGACCAACCCTTTTGAAGCCAATACTGATCATTTTTATATTGGGGTGCTGATAAATAACTTGGAGACTCATGGTACCAAGGTGATTCTCTCCATTTCGGGTCATTCTTTATGTAAATTCCGATAGGTGACTTGTCCCATTCTGGTGATGTCTCGTATGCAGTTTGCGGAGTAGATCCAACACAAAGTCCTTCGAAATTCCATAGACATTCAGGGAAACTTTCACAATTATTCTTAGTTTCGTATCGTCCGCAGTCAGATTTGCATTCTTCACCTGCACCGCTGTGTCCGTATTCACATGCTTCTAAGTCTTTACATCCTGCTTCAACTGTAACGATGCTACACGAAGATATACATTGACCTTCTCCTACTAAAGTTATCATCCAACGACAATCGAATTGTGCGTCACAGACATCCTTAGTCGGATGAATAGGACAAGGCAATGATGCAGGTTGTGCATTACCACCATGACCACCACCACCACCACCTCCGCCATTTAATACAGAAAATGATCGCGACTGAGTGTCACACGAACTCCCTGACCAGGTACAACCTGTTGGACATGATCCTTGAGGATGTCCTGAGCATAGTACGCAGGCACTTGTTTCCCACAGGCATCCAGTTTTTGCTCCACATAAAGTTGAATCTGTCATGTCAGAACACATCTTTAACCTGCAAGCTGATGTTTCCCAAAAACAATCAGTTTTTAAGTTGCAAGGCGCTTCAACAGTTTCTGAAGCACACGATGAGACAACACACTGTGAACCTGTCCATCCACAGTCAGAATCAGCAGCACAGGTACCGACATCAGTATTTAATGAACAATCCTTTTCACACATAGAAGCTACAGTATTCCACTTACACATAGCACCATCATCACATGTTGATTGGGTTGTTAAATAAGTACAGTTATCAGAACAGGTGTTGGCAGTCCCATCCCAAGAGCATTTCAAATTTGAACAGTCTAACGCTGTGGTCATAGCAGAGCAAGGCGTCTTAATACAAACAGAATTACCAGTATCCCATTGGCATTCACTTAGTGGAGTACATTCTGTTTGCGTCATTTTTGAACAATTCATATTGCAGGTAACAGAAGATGTGTCCCACGAACACTTTTGTTGTGCCTCACACTCAGATTTGATTGTTTTTATTGTACAATTAGCTGAAATATCACATGTGGTGGTGGTGGTGTCCCACATGCATCCTGTCTTTGCACTGCAATCTGGTTCTGTTTGTTTTCCAGTACAGTTTACTTTTTGGCATTCTGTGTTCACTGTGTCCCATTCACATTGACCCAGTGCATCACAGCCTTGTGATGTTGTTTTGTTTGAACAGACATTGTTACCTGCTTCACATGATGTTGCTTGTGAATCCCAAGTACAATCAGTCATGGCATTGCAATCTACTTCAGTTGTTTTAGTAGTACAACCACCACCTGATACACACATAGAAGTGTGTGCTTCCCATACGCAGGTTGCTGCAGCTGTGCAGTCTGCCTCAACTGTGTTTGCTGAACAACCAGCAGTTGCACACGTTGAACTTTGTGCATTCCAGGCACAGGTTGTATCCGCAGTGCAGATTGGTTCAGCTGTCTTGGTACTACAGTTGACAGGTGCAGCCGATGCCTCACAAGCCGAAGTATTCGTGTTCCACATGCAAGTAGATACAGCAGTGCAGTCTGCCTCAACTGACTTCGCAGTACAGTTGACAGGTGAGCAAACTGAAGTGTGTGAATCCCAAGCGCAGCTTGTTTCTGCAGTGCAAGCCGTTTGATTTGCTTTGGTACTGCAGTCTACGGGTGCAACCGATGATGTATCGCAAGCTGAGGTCTGCGTGTTCCACACGCAAGCGGACACAGCAGCGCAGTCTGCCTGAATTATCTTCGCGGTACAGTTAATCGCAAGTGGTGTTGATGAACAAGATGAAGCTTGAGCATTCCAGAAACAACTTGACACTGTGGCGCAATCTGTTTCATTGGCCTTCTTCAGGCAGGCATCAGCAGTTGGGGATGAAGCAGCACACGCTGAGGAGTGAGCATCCCATGAACAAGCTGCTATTGATTTACAATCAGATTCAACTGCCTTTGTTGTGCAATCAACAGCGCCACATGTTGAGTGAGAAGAGCTCCATTCACAGTCAGGAGCAAGACACACGGGCTCTGTAGTCTTTGACGAGCAGTCAACACCAGTTAAAGGCTTCGCTGCTGCTGTTATACATTTTGATAAATGGGCATCCCACGAACAGGTAGAAAGTGGTGTGCAATCACCTTCAACAGTTTTTGTATCACAAGGCACTAAAGAACAGACAGAATGAGATGCTTCCCAACTACATTCTGGTGCAGAAGTACAATCCATTTCATGTTTAGATGAGCAATCGACGGAGGCTGCAACTGCGTCAGCGCATTTTGACGTCGTTGAGTTCCAGTCGCAGGAGGATAACGCCATGCAATCAGTTTGTGATTTTGTGTCACATTTTATTTCACCACAGGTTTTTTTTGATGTGTTCCATTCACAAGTTCCCTTACATTCTGATTGAGGTTTTGATGAACAACCAGTGGGGTGTCCTCCTCCACCTCCATGACCCCCTCCACCATGAGATGCAGCAGCGCAGGAAGAAGCTTTAGAATCCCACGCGCAGCTGTGATACTTTGCGCACATCGTACTATTAAATGATGGGCAGTCAGGTAGAATAACAGCACATGTTGAGGTTGTCGTATTCCAAGAGCATCCTTTCATCGGAGTGCAAACATCTTCTTTAAAACTAGCGCAGTTTAACTCACAAACATTACCAGCAGTCCAACCACAAGAAGGCATTTTAACACACAGTTGTTGTGCTCTTTGTCGTGCTAAATCAATACCACAGAGAGGACCTCCAGTAACTTCAAAAATACACTTTACTCCACTCCAGTAACATCCTTTTAATCCAACACACTTCTCTCTTGTGGAACAAGTGTCACAGCGAAGACACTGAGTTGGTTCTTTGCATTTCTCTTCAACACCAGACCATTCACAGGAGCTATTTCCCGAACAGAGTTGTTTATTTACAATTTTACAAGTCTCTGAACAAAGTGAAAAATCTCCTGTCAAACATCTTGTCAACACGCAATCTGTTAGGTTTTTTCTAATATCTGGACAACTCTCACCCCAACTCCCAACAATGACGGTCATCAACAGTAATAATCGGATCATTTGGTTCATTATTCTCTTTTAAGATAATATATGATGGTTAAAAAAAGGGATAAAAAAAAACAAGTGATTTTTTTTTTTTTTTTTTTTTTTTTTTTTCTGCGTATCGATGATTACAAAAATGCCATCCTGTTTAAAAGAAATTATCAATAAACGTAACCTTATCAATAAACTAAATAGAATTCAGTGATTAAAAAACAGCCCAGAGACTTTAATCATCACTTCTCACTAATAACAATCAGTCTAACTTGAGAATGATATGAAGCAGAACGTGGTGGCAATAACTTAAACCAAATGAGAGAAAATCTTCCAATCAGTTACCTGTGCAGTTGGAATCGCACAATTGAAAACGCAGCTTCAGCTGAAAGGCATAACTCTCAGCTGTCCAGCCCTTAAACAGAATATCACAAGTTACGAAGAGGACAACGAAGATTTCATCCGCAAACAGAGTACCCCCCTAGCGGAATGATAAATATAGGAGAATAAATCACATAAGTCAATTTACATTAAATTAAAAGAAAGGAGTATCTTTGCTGGTCATCCCGTGCAATTGTAATCGCACGGTGAAAAATCAACTATCAGACAAACACCGAATAAATAACTTTTATTATAAAGATAGATGACAATAATTAAATGGAGTTAAAATTTTCATCCACGTGATTGAGAAAAATAATATGAAGAAAAAAAAAAAAAAAAAAAAAAAAAATAGATGTAAAGGCATCGAACACCACGTCGTTAATTAATTCAAATACAAAGAAAGAAAGAAAACTGACATAATTTCTAAGAAAAAATTATCAGCCAAAATACCAATCCGACGTGTGTTCTTAATGCAAAAGACGAATAGATAAACGGGAAGGGGGAGGTTAGTCGATGCAAAGTAATAATAGCAATGCCTTCAACTAATAAAAAAAAACGATACAGTAAAAAAAAAAAAAAAAAAACATATTTCTCATGGAATGTTAGATCAAGAATATGTGTTTATTATTTTTATATCAAAAAAAAAAAAAATTTAAAAAAAAGGTTATAAATAAAACACAATAGTTTCTGCTATTGCATAAAACACTTGTGGAATACGTAGTTTCAGGAGCCCCCAATCTTATGCAACTCGTCCCTCTTAGGCCTTCATACAGACCCGCGTACCAGTTAGATAAACGCTAAAAGAGAACCAGGTAGCCTTTCACGGATCTCCTAATACTGTTCAGTATTCTTTTTTTTGTACTAAAAATCAACTCAGTTTTTCAGAGCTGGAAGAGAATAAAAAAAAAAAAAAAAAGAAAGAAAAAAAATTCAAATGCAAAAACCGCAAGATCAGAGAGTCGGAATGACCAAATTATTATAAAAATTCAAACCGATTTTCTTTAATCAAAACAGCTCAACAATGTATAGCCGTCATAAAAATATTTGTGAAAAAAAAAAAAAAAAAAAAAATCTATTCAGAAGGGCTATACAAGCGGTGATACGTCATCAGAAGCTTCTCAAATAAAAAAAAGGATAGAAAGGTAAATCATAAGAGAATAAGGGTACAGAAATACATCTCACTGTAAGTCTGCGTATTGATGATGTAGCATTCAAATGAGCCAACAAGGAACATCAAAATAGTGTGATAGAGTTAGCAAGGGTTTATTTTAATTAAGAAGATGAGTGCAGCCAATCGGTAGTGTGACATTATAAGGAAAGCCCACTACAAGACATCAACAACATAGACTTAATTATTATTTTATAGTTTTTAGTTAGCGAAGTAGTTAATGCCAATGCAGATAATTTTCTTTTTTTTTTTTTTTTTTTTTTTTTTTTCATTTCAAAAAAAGTAGTTCGAAATGACCAAAAGAAATTGCTGAACTGGCATACCTCACTTAGGGTGGAAAAAAAAAAAATTGTGATGAGCAATGTAGAATGCACGAAATTTTTTTTCATTTTTTGCATTGGACAGCACACGTAAACCCTCCTTTAGCTTTTATTAGTTTGAGTCGGTTCACAGTTTCGTTTGCACATACAAAACATCAATAGGGTTATAATATATTACTATTTTTCCGTATAGTTCAAGTTAACACCATTTCCTTTTTTTTTTTCCCCACACAAGGACCACACCTCTAAGAGATAGATAAAGAGGGTGGGGTGTAACTTGATACTGTTACTGCGATTAAATACAACGGGGTGGAAAAACTGTTTTTTCAGCATATTTATAAAAGACATAATATAATATTATCTGTGTCTGATCAAAGATAACTAATTTTAGATTATTAGTAATTTATGATACACTTGACTAAAGGAAATGTTATTACTTTGAGATAGAAGGGTGAGAGTGAAAAAAGAAGACGGAACATAGAGGATATAAGCCCTTACGGAACGATAACATTTTGTTTGTGCAAAAAAAAAAAAAAAAAAATCCTTGCATACCAGGGGTGGTTTATTTTTAATTATTTCCAAAAAAAAAAAAAAAACTTCTGAAAAACTGAAATAAACACACGTGTGGTTTTGTTTGTTTTTTTTTTTTTGTTTTCTAACAAATATTTTTAGATAATTATTTTTTTTTTTTAATGTGATCGTAATTCTTATATTGTAAGGGGAAAAAAAGAGGAAACTTCGTGATACGACAACAAGAAGGAAGGGAAAGAATATTGACCGATTAAAGAGAGCTTCATAAATTAAAGCTATTCAAATAGTCTATTACACTACAGCATGTGTCGTGTTTGTTCTCACAACAACATTGATGTAGACTGAACTGAGTGCCGAATGGCAAATCTCAAAGTACAGTCCGACAACTGTTGTTTTTTTATTATCGCTTACACACAAATCATGATGCCTGACCATCTTGCTTCAGAAATAACCATTTCTTCACGTTTCATTGAATCGGATGCGTGATAAAATGATTCTCCTTCTTGACGAATGGCCTCTAATACGATTGACTGATTATTTCTAAGATCAGGAGAGGCGTATTTGAGTGAAGTTCCTTTCTGTTTAACAGCAATCAGAACAAGTTGGGGATTTGCGCGGAGATCCGCAGATGCATATTGCAATGCATCACCGTCTCGGGATACACATTCCACTACGATTGGTTGGATTGACCTCGTCCAGTCAGGAAGCTCTCTCAGAGGAATTCCACTTCTCGCTTTTTGAAGTTCTTCAGTCCATGATTGAGTCACAATTACTTCTTCGTATGGCATTATCCCAGTGTTGACAAATAGTGAGTCGGATGGTTTAATTTCTTCTCCCGCGTGTTCTATTCCGATACCCTCATATCCAAATTCTTGTGAAATCAATTTCACAACGTCCCTGACGGTATCATGAATTCCGATATTTACAATTCGACTTAAACCTGTTAGGACGTCAATCGCAACTATATCCATGTTTATTTGTTTTTTTTATAAAAAGAATCTGGAAATAGCTTTATAAAACAGTTTTTTAAAAAAATAAATATTTTCTCTTTCATCAGTATCCACATCTTTCTGATGTTATCTTATAATGAGGAAGGGTGTAATTTGATACAAGCTCAAAAGGAACAACAATTTCTCCGACAATCTTGACTGTCAGCGACGTCAGCGTAGTAAATGACTGCAAATAAATAAATAATACCACTTGGAGGCCACGTGAACATAGTTGAGCGCCATTTGCCTATAGGGTGGGCAAACAATAACATAAATAATACAATCAGGTACTTGAGCCATTTGGTAAGTGGGTGTAGATAGGTGTCACCCTTTTTTTTTTGGTTTTCACGATTTAGATAGTTCTCGGGTAGTCAGTTTTTTTTTTTTTTTTTTTTTTTTTTTTCCCTTCCATTTTTATTTTACAACAGAAATACCGGTTTAAAAAAAAACACTTACCATCATTTTTTTTTTTTTGTTTTGTTTTTTCTTCTCAGTTTTTTTTTTTTTTTTTTTCATTTTTTTTTTTTTTTCATTTTCATTTTCATTTTCCCTCATAGGTAATACCTCGCACTAGTGATCTATTTAATTTCATTTAAATAAGTCGGATAATTGCCAACTGACTGACCAGGTGGAGCTACTGCCTGCTGAGGCGGTGTTTTTGGTGGGATTCGAGGTGGTGCTGACGCCCCAATCGACGGTGTTTGTTGCTGCTCACCAGAGTCTGCGAAGAACCACTGACCTGTTTTTTCATCAAATCCGAATTTTTTATTTTTATCATCTGGTAGGATTGCTTGAGGGGTTTCATCATCTTCCTTTCGAGACCAAAATGAAAATCCCCATCCAGATTTCCTTTTTGACTTTTGCATCTCTTCTGACAGGCTCTCAGCATTCGGAGTTGGTGAAGAAAGAGATCCGTCTTTTTTTTTCATAACTCCTTTTGTTGGTTTAGTAGCACCTCCTCCCCACAGTCGACTGATACCCCAACCACTACTTTTTGCTCCTTCTAAATGAAGCTTTGCTGACTCTTTCAAATCATCCAATAGATGAAGAGCTCCAGGTGATAGGAGATTTTTGTGTTGCTCAACAGCTGTGATGGTAGACATACATGTTTCGTATTGTCCGTGTTCGAATAGCCACATTGCGAATGCTAATCGATATGGGTGTAAGTGATTCATCTGAAATGGTTTCTTTAATTGTTGTGTTATCGATCCATTCTGTTGCATAAAGCCTTCAAGTAATTCAGTTTGAATAACACTTTGAGGACGAACAAAAGCAGATCTACAAACAGGTCCCTGATGAGTTCCCCCCAACAAGATTGGTAGTAACTGAAGACTTCTAACACCCCATCTTGCGATAATACATAATGCACAAAAATGAGAGGCGTCAATCTCACCCAAATGAAGTAGTTTTTCCATCAATGAAGAGATGACTTGAGTTGTAAATTGTCCCATAGGCAGTTTCAGTATTGCGAGTAGAATGGATTTCCAACCCGTATCTTTTGATACATCAATACTATCCATGTGATCAATTGGGTTTATCTCTTGACCAACAAGTAACGCATGAAATAATGGTGATTGTGAACAAAGTGACTTCGCGTGTTCCAACTGAACAGATTTCCATGCATCTTGATCAGTACAAGCAGCTATAGCCATTGCTGTACTAAATTCTTTATTTGCTACCGCAAATGGTATAGCTTCTTGGGGAGTCGCAAGCAATAACAATCTCTGGACAGTTCTTAAAGTTTCTTCACGTTTGTGGTCTTCAACACGACGATTTTGTTCTCTTTTAAGAGCGCGTTGAAGTCGTTCTTCGGTTGACAACTGTTGATCATCTTCCAAACCCGTAGGAATAGGATGATCTACCATAGGACTCTGTAGATCACCAACAACTATTTCATTAAGTAACGCAGTTATATAGGGTCCCCAATGCTGTTGGTCCCAAGAATACGAATTCGACGCGTAATAATTCAAAATGCTCTGAAGCGGTCCGAATGCCGGGAAACCAGAAATATAAGCGGAGACCACCTCTTTCGACGAGTTCGTCAGATTCGCAGGTCGGTCAGTCAGGACGCTATATTCTGCTGGACCATTATCGACACCGTGATAACCAAATACATCATCAAATGGAATGATTGAAACAGAACTTCCATTTTCAGATTTTTTGTTCAAATTTGCGATTATCAACTTTCCCGCAGTAAACGAGATCGGACATCCTCTTTTAACGGGCATTGCCGCATAATCTCCACCCCCTGGAGAATATTGGTGAGATACTTCAGTAGGTGAGACCGACTGTTCGATGTCTGTTTTTGGTTTTGAATTCACCGGATCAACAGGTTGTTCTTCTACCCTACTATACTGTTCTTCCTGTTGTTGTTGTTGTTGTGGTTGTTGTTGCTGTTGCTGTTGTTGGTACTGCTGTAGTAATGACTCGTAAGTCTGATACTCTAATGGTTTATCCCAAACACTTTCATTAGTAAGTTGATTATAGTAATAAAGTTGTCCAGAATCTGGAACCACCAACTCAACCCAATTAGTTGATGGAAGTTGTGATGCCATCGGAGACTGCGGTAGAACTTCACAAGATCCCTGACTAAATGTTCTAAACGGATCATCAACACTTGGCTGCTTAAGTAGAATATCATCAACTTCATAATCAGGTTTTCTATCATCAGTTAGTTCATTACTAACTTCAGGTTCTAATTCTATTTTAGGTGCTAAGAATGGGTCCACTTCACCAGGTGCTGATTCTACTTCACCAGGTGGGCTTACATCACCAGGTGCTGGGTTTACGTCACCAGGTGTTGGGTTTACGTCACCAGGTGCTGGGTTTACGTCATCAGGTGAGTCATCTGTTATTTGTTCATCAGGTTTACTTGACTCCTGTTTCGGTTGTTCTGTCACAACTTCTTTCTGAGTATCGTTGTCAGAAACCTGCTGTGGTGGTGCTGAGTCAGTTTGTTTAATTTCATCAGACGCCACAGCTTCAGGTAAGCTCCGGTCAGTTGGCGGATCGTATTTCGAATTCTCGAGTAAGTCTTCATCACAGTCAGAGAAAGATCCAAAACTTTTGAATGAATCAGTCCCTTCCTCTACACCTGTAGTGTCTTGTGGCTCTTCTACACCCGTAATGTCTTCTGGTTCATCTTGTTTAGGGTGGTCTGGTTCTTGGTTGGGTATTTCTTGTTCTTGATCGGAGTGATTGGAATGCTCTTCTGTTTTTGATACATCCTCAATCACATCAGTTTCTGTAACCTCTTCTGTTACTTCTGGTGCTGGTACTGGTGCTGTCGGTGGTGTTGGCGCTAATGGTGGTGTTGGTGCTGATACTGTCGGTGGCGTTGGTGCTGATACTGTCGGTGGTGTTGGTGAAGGAGCTCGTTTTGGCTTCGGTAGTGGTGCCCCAAAAGCATCCAACTCAACGTCATCGTCTTCAGGCTGCTCATTGCCGGCTGACATCGGCTCTGATTGACTTCTGTCTAGATGACTTTCTGACTGGCTAAGATGTAATCCAGTGAGTACATCCTTTTGACTTTCCACGCGTTGAATTTGACTACTCGAGTTTCCAAATTCCGCGGAATGCGGTCCTGCTGATGGTGTAATCGGTGGGAGGGGACCCAGTTCCGACATTTTCGAACTCAACTCCATTGTGTGAAGAGCATCTACTGCACTCTCTTGATGATCCAAAGGTGTTCCGGTTGATGGTTTTGATTTGATAATCTCACCACTGAAAGGATCAACAACATCATCACTTGAAGCTATCAGTTCTTGTTCTTGTTGTTGTTTTACTTCCCACTCCTCAGTAGGATTTCTTAAATCAGAATTACTAACTTCTTGAGATGGGAACGGATTAGTTTGTTCCTCCTCTTTGCTATCATTGGACTGCAGAGGCTGAGGTGCAAAGGGATCGATCTGCTCTGATACAACTTCACCATCAGTGCCTGACTGCAGAGGTTGATTTCCATCTTCCTGTTGACCAGCAAAAGGATCGGCCTCAGCCTTTTCCAATGTGAGTTCATTATCAATTTGGGACTGCGAAGGTTGGATGTCGTTACTCTGTTGTTCAGCAAAAGGATCGACTTCAGCATTTCCTGATGAGAGTTTATTTTCAACAAGTAGAGGTTGCTGCTGATCACCAAGAGGATCAGTATTTAGATTTAAGCAATCTCCCGATTGCTGTGACGCAAAAGGATCGGCGTCACCGTGCCCTGGCGCGAGTTCATTGTTAGGGATTGACTGCGTAAGTTGACTTTCATCATTCTGCTGACCAGCAAAAGGATCATCCTGAGGCTGCTGCAGCGAAAAGGAATCCATTGCACTCTGCCCTGACACAATTTCGTTTTCAGCGTCGGGCTGCGGAGGTTGATCTTCATCATCTTGCTGACCAGCAAAAGGATCGACTTCAGCATTTCCTGATGTGAGTTGGTTATCGGTACTACCTGAATGTGGAGGTTGGCTTTCATCACTTTCCTGACCAGCAAAGGGATCGGCCGTGAGATCCGAAGTTTCTTCTGGCTGCGAGGCAAAAGGATCGATATCACTCTGTCCCGATGCGAGTTTGTTTTCGGTGTTGGACTGCGATGTCTCATTCTGCTGACCAGCAAAGGGATCGGCCGTGAGATCCGAAGTTTCTTCTGGCTGCGAGGCAAAAGGATCGATATCACTCTGTCCCGATGCGAGTTTGTTTTCGGTGTTGGACTGCGATGTCTCATTCTGCTGACCAGCAAAGGGATCGGCCGTGAGATCCGAAGTTTCTTCTGGCTGCGAGGCAAAAGGATCGATATCACTCTGTCCCGATGCGAGTTTGTTTTCGGTGTTGGACTGCGATGTCTCATTCTGCTGACCAGCAAAGGGATCGGCCGCCAGATTTGAGGTCTCCCCCGGTTGTTGTGACGCAAAAGGATCGACATCACCCTGTCCTGATGTGAGTTCATTGCTGAGAGTTGACTGCGGAGGGTCATTCTGCTGATCAGCAAAGGGATCGGCCGTGAGATCCGAAGTTTCTTCTGGCTGTGAGGCAAAGGGATCCACCTGTTCCGATGCGAGTTTGTTTTCGATGTCATTCAGTTGACCAGCAAAAGGATCGGCCGCGAGATTTGAGGTCTCCTCCGGTTCCTGTGACGCAAAAGGATCGACATCACCCTGTCCCGATGTGAGTTCATTGCTGAGAATTGACTGCGGAGGTTGATTTAAATCACCTTGTTGGACAGTAAATGGATCAGCCACAGTATCTTCTGATCGCTTAGACTCGACTACATTCCTTTGGTTATCAGATGGGTTAAGCTGTTCAGTGTTTGGATGAACATTAAAAGGATCGACTTCATGTCCTTCTAGTTCTTGAGGTATAATATCTTGTTGTGAAGTAATCGGATTTAAAGTATTTTGAGGAGTTGTGGATGTGAAGGGATCGCCTTCCTGAGACGCAAACACTTCTTGAGCTAACGAAGGTCTTCTCTGAGATGAAAATAGATCATCGGGATCACTAGCTGTGGGATGTTGTTGTATAAATGAATCTGTTTCTGACTCACGAGTACTGACCTGACCAGTGAACGGGTCATTAGTCTCTGGTGGTTGAGTAGTGTCTTTATCACCATTTATAGTGGAGACAAATGGTTGGGGATCTGAAAAGATATCGTCGTCGGGTTGTGGTTGTTTTGATTCGATGGCCGATTTATATTTATCATCACTCTGCTCCCAGAAACTATCACTGAAATCACTTCCTGTTGTAATGTTGTTAGAGTTACGACTAACTATGAAATCATCACTAGGAGGGGGTGCGCCATCAAGTACGCGACGCTTAACTGTCGACTCGTCATGAGTGAAGTGGGATTCATTAGTAGTTATGGAAGCCGCTACTTGTTTTGAAACAACAGCAGACGAGTCAAAATAATCGGTTTGAATATGTTCACTTAAATCTGCTTCACGAACACCAACAGCAGTAATCGCAGCATCTGCAAACCACGCGAATCTTCCATCATCAAATTTCAGTCTGCAACTTGAATCCACCGGGTCAATTTCACTTATTTCTGCTTCACAGCCACATCGTTTTTCTTTCGATCGGCTCCAAGTTCCTAATTTGTTGCACAAATCTTTAACAACTACCGGATCTGATAATACTCTTACTTTACATCCTACAACTAACCCTTGGTACCCCCCTTCCGGCATGTAATTGCTTTCAGACACCTGGTTTTGAAGTAAAGTCAGATATAATCAGTCTTACCTAGTTATCGACAGACATTGTGGCTCTGTAGAAATAAGAAGTGATTGTTGTGTGAAAAAAAATACAATGAGTCGTTTATTTTTTTCTTAAAATTCCTTTGAATGATATATATTTTTTTTGATAACGAAAAGAAACTGACCAACTAAATAATAAAAAATTAACATCGAGTGAGAAACTACGAAACATAATTAATTCTGCAGAGCAGTACTAAGAGTGAGCCATCCAAGTTTCTTCACACTTTGTACAGGTGTAGAATTGTGTCTGTCCTTCATCAGCACCTCTCGTCTGTTTACTGTAGTAAGTACACTTTGTACGGTCTTTGCAGTTAGCGCAGTATTCCATTATTGTATCCATCACTGTGGATGATTTCTTTGCTTTGGCTGTATTTTTTGTGTTTTTTTTTTTTTTATGTTGCTGCCTGTCCAGATAAAACAAAAAAAAACATACCTCCAGACGCAACATTCTGTAACCAATCTAGACCAATACGAACACTCGGATCGTTCGATATCACTGGCGTCCCTTCATCGGATCGCTTCTTTCTCTTTTTATCACCTTCTGGATGTGGTAATCTTTTAACATTATTAATAATAGGAATGAGATCATAATTTCTTCCACAAGACACACACATAACGTCAGTACCTTCTGGAGGGTACATTGATAACGGATATCCACAGTCGTCTATAGGACAATACAAGTGATCCCATTTTCTAATTGGAGCGACAGCTGCCATGTTGCTGTTGCTTACTGAGATGAAGATGTATAAAAAAAAAATAGTAACTTAACTGAGTAAGGGAGAAAAACTATTGAACACGATACGTTTTGTAATGGGGAACGTTTTCTTATAAAATACACGAGTCTCGTCTATTGCTTTACTTCTCTTACATGAGATAAATACATAAGAGAACATAGGCTTCCCTTTGAGGATGCCTCTTCAAGATCAGTAGTGGTTGCCCACTTCCAACGTTGGTATTGAGTGACATTAGGAACGTCTTGCGGAGTCTTTATCATGTTGTGATCAGGAACAGATACTTCAAATTGCTTCATTCGAAGAATGTAATCTTTCCTTTCCTTGTCATCTGTTGACAACACTTTCTCAATTGTTAGATCGACTCCTAGTTTTTGCCTTCCCGACAACAGCACTGAATCCTCCCAACTTCTTTCATCAGGACAATGCATACCTGCAGGAAGTCCCCACGCGTTTGGCAGATCTGCATCATTTGTAGGTCTCTGAACAGACACAAACTCTCGTTCACATTCAGAGTTTTCCTTATTCTTATAAATCACATACGACACTGCATATTTAATTGGAAGACTCATGTTGGTGTAACCTGTTTAGATAAAACATATTAACATGTCAATTGTTAATTTCAATGAAACAGTTTCACATCACGAAAGGCAAGTAGCGAACCTATAACTGGAGAAACACTTGTTTGCATCGCTAGGCAAATCAGAGCGTGTTATGTGAGAAATAAATATCCTCCGGTAAACGAAACAAATATGTTAAACCAAACTAAATAGATGAAAAAAAGTTTTTACTTTTAAAAAAAAAAAAAAAAAAGATTTCCGAACGTACTTTAACATCAACCATTAATTACAATCCCTTCATTTAACACAGTTGTACCTATTTAAAGAGGTACAAGTCAATACTTTCTTACTAATTATTCGTGCGATAGGTGACTACTAGTCATCTATATAAATTACATCAAATACATTAATCTTTCTACTGCCGACCTCGACCTGTTTTAATTGTTGTTAACAAAACTCAAAAAAACATTTTCATTACTAAAACAACAGGAACAGCAACAAGAAAGTATACTTCAGCCAGGGATAACTGTCATTTCGGAGTATAATCAATAACTGATTTCATAAGGGGAAAGAAGTGGTTTTTCATCATATGTATTTATGGAACAGGTGATCAACAGCAACAGCAATAAGAAAGTATACTTCAGCCAGGGATAACTGTCATTTCGGAGTATAATCAATAAATGATTTCATAAGGGGAAAGAAGTGGTTTTTCATCATATGTATTTATGGAACAGGTGATCAACTGCAACAGCAACAGCAATAAGAATGTTTACTTCAGCCAGGGATAACTGTCATTTCGGAGTATAATCAATAAATGATTTCATAAGGGGAAAGAAGTGGTTTTTCATCATATGTATTTATGGAACAGGTGATCAACAGCAACAGCAATAAGAAAGTATACTTCAGCCAGGGATAACTGTCATTTCGGAGTATAATCAATAAATGATTTCATAAGGGGAAAGAAGTGGTTTTTCATCATATGTATTTATGGAACAGGTGATCAACAGCAACAGCAATAAGAAAGTATACTTCAGCCAGGGATAACTGTCATTTCGGAGTATAATCAATAACTGATTTCATAAGGGGAAAGAAGTGGTTTTTCATCATATGTATTTATGGAACAGGTGATCAACAGCAACAGCAACAAGAAAGTATACTTCAGCCAGGGATAACTGTCATTTCGGAGTATAATCAATAAATGATTTCATAAGGGGAAAGAAGTGGTTTTTCATCATATGTATTTATGGAACAGGTGATCAACTGCAACAGCAACAGCAATAAGAATGTTTACTTCAGCCAGGGATAACTGTCATTTCGGAGTATAATCAATAAATGATTTCATAAGGGGAAAGAAGTGGTTTTTCATCATATGTATTTATGGAACAGGTGATCAACAGCAACAGCAACAAGAAAGTATACTTCAGCCAGGGATAACTGTCATTTCGGAGTATAATCAATAACTGATTTCATAAGGGGAAAGAAGTGGTTTTTCATCATATGTATTTATGGAACAGGTGATCAACAGCAACAGCAACAAGAAAGTATACTTCAGCCAGGGATAACTGTCATTTCGGAGTATAATCAATAAATGATTTCATAAGGGGAAAGAAGTGGTTTTTCATCATATGTATTTATGGAACAGGTGATCAACAGCAACAGCAACAAGAAAGTATACTTCAGCCAGGGATAACTGTCATTTCGGAGTATAATCAATAACTGATTTCATAAGGGGAAAGAAGTGGTTTTTCATCATATGTATTTATGGAACAGGTGATCAACAGCAACAGCAATAAGAATGTTTACTTCAGCCAGGGATAACTGTCATTTCGGAGTATAATCAATAAATGATTTCATAAGGGGAAAGAAGTGGTTTTTCATCATATGTATTTATGGAACAGGTGATCAACAGCAACAGCAACAAGAAAGTATACTTCAGCCAGGGATAACTGTCATTTCGGAGTATAATCAATAAATGATTTCATAAGGGGAAAGAAGTGGTTTTTCATCATATGTATTTATGGAACAGGTGATCAACTGCAACAGCAACAGCAATAAGAATGTTTACTTCAGCCAGGGATAACTGTCATTTCGGAGTATAATCAATAAATGATTTCATAAGGGGAAAGAAGTGGTTTTTCATCATATGTATTTATGGAACAGGTGATCAACAGCAACAGCAACAAGAAAGTATACTTCAGCCAGGGATAACTGTCATTTCGGAGTATAATCAATAAATGATTTCATAAGGGGAAAGAAGTGGTTTTTCATCATATGTATTTATGGAACAGGTGATCAACTGCAACAGCAACAGCAATAAGAATGTTTACTTCAGCCAGGGATAACTGTCATTTCGGAGTATAATCAATAAATGATTTCATAAGGGGAAAGAAGTGGTTTTTCATCATATGTATTTATGGAACAGGTGATCAACTGCAACAGCAACAGCAATAAGAATGTTTACTTCAGCCAGGGATAACTGTCATTTCGGAGTATAATCAATAAATGATTTCATAAGGGGAAAGAAGTGGTTTTTCATCATATGTATTTATGGAACAGGTGATCAACTGCAACAGCAACAGCAATAAGAATGTTTACTTCAGCCAGGGATAACTGTCATTTCGGAGTATAATCAATAAATGATTTCATAAGGGGAAAGAAGTGGTTTTTCATCATATGTATTTATGGAACAGGTGATCAACAGCAACAGCAACAAGAAAGTATACTTCAGCCAGGGATAACTGTCATTTCGGAGTATAATCAATAAATGATTTCATAAGGGGAAAGAAGTGGTTTTTCATCATATGTATTTATGGAACAGGTGATCAACTGCAACAGCAACAGCAATAAGAATGTTTACTTCAGCCAGGGATAACTGTCATTTCGGAGTATAATCAATAAATGATTTCATAAGGGGAAAGAAGTGGTTTTTCATCATATGTATTTATGGAACAGGTGATCAACAGCAACAGCAACAAGAAAGTATACTTCAGCCAGGGATAACTGTCATTTCGGAGTATAATCAATAACTGATTTCATAAGGGGAAAGAAGTGGTTTTTCATCATATGTATTTATGGAACAGGTGATCAACAGCAACAGCAACAAGAAAGTATACTTCAGCCAGGGATAACTGTCATTTCGGAGTATAATCAATAAATGATTTCATAAGGGGAAAGAAGTGGTTTTTCATCATATGTATTTATGGAACAGGTGATCAACAGCAACAGCAATAAGAATGTTTACTTCAGCCAGGGATAACTGTCATTTCGGAGTATAATCAATAAATGATTTCATAAGGGGAAAGAAGTGGTTTTTCATCATATGTATTTATGGAACAGGTGATCAACAGCAACAGCAACAAGAAAGTATACTTCAGCCAGGGATAACTGTCATTTCGGAGTATAATCAATAACTGATTTCATAAGGGGAAAGAAGTGGTTTTTCATCATATGTATTTATGGAACAGGTGATCAACAGCAACAGCAACAAGAAAGTATACTTCAGCCAGGGATAACTGTCATTTCGGAGTATAATCAATAACTGATTTCATAAGGGGAAAGAAGTGGTTTTTCATCATATGTATTTATGGAACAGGTGATCAACAGCAACAGCAACAAGAAAGTATACTTCAGCCAGGGATAACTGTCATTTCGGAGTATAATCAATAAATGATTTCATAAGGGGAAAGAAGTGGTTTTTCATCATATGTATTTATGGAACAGGTGATCAACAGCAACAGCAATAAGAAAGTATACTTCAGCCAGGGATAACTGTCATTTCGGAGTATAATCAATAAATGATTTCATAAGGGGAAAGAAGTGGTTTTTCATCATATGTATTTATGGAACAGGTGATCAACAGCAACAGCAATAAGAAAGTATACTTCAGCCAGGGATAACTGTCATTTCGGAGTATAATCAATAACTGATTTCATAAGGGGAAAGAAGTGGTTTTTCATCATATGTATTTATGGAACAGGTGATCAACAGCAACAGCAATAAGAAAGTATACTTCAGCCAGGGATAACTGTCATTTCGGAGTATAATCAATAACTGATTTCATAAGGGGAAAGAAGTGGTTTTTCATCATATGTATTTATGGAACAGGTGATCAACAGCAACAGCAACAAGAAAGTATACTTCAGCCAGGGATAACTGTCATTTCGGAGTATAATCAATAAATGATTTCATAAGGGGAAAGAAGTGGTTTTTCATCATATGTATTTATGGAACAGGTGATCAACAGCAACAGCAACAAGAAAGTATACTTCAGCCAGGGATAACTGTCATTTCGGAGTATAATCAATAAATGATTTCATAAGGGGAAAGAAGTGGTTTTTCATCATATGTATTTATGGAACAGGTGATCAACAGCAACAGCAATAAGAAAGTATACTTCAGCCAGGGATAACTGTCATTTCGGAGTATAATCAATAAATGATTTCATAAGGGGAAAGAAGTGGTTTTTCATCATATGTATTTATGGAACAGGTGATCAACAGTAACAGCAATAAGAAAGTATACTTCAGCCAGGGATAACTGTCATTTCGGAGTATAATCAATAACTGATTTCATAAGGGGAAAGAAGTGGTTTTTCATCATATGTATTTATGGAACAGGTGATCAACAGCAACAGCAACAAGAAAGTATACTTCAGCCAGGGATAACTGTCATTTCGGAGTATAATCAATAACTGATTTCATAAGGGGAAAGAAGTGGTTTTTCATCATATGTATTTATGGAACAGGTGATCAACAGCAACAGCAACAAGAAAGTATACTTCAGCCAGGGATAACTGTCATTTCGGAGTATAATCAATAAATGATTTCATAAGGGGAAAGAAGTGGTTTTTCATCATATGTATTTATGGAACAGGTGATCAACAGCAACAGCAATAAGAAAGTATACTTCAGCCAGGGATAACTGTCATTTCGGAGTATAATCAATAAATGATTTCATAAGGGGAAAGAAGTGGTTTTTCATCATATGTATTTATGGAACAGGTGATCAACAGCAACAGCAATAAGAATGTTTACTTCAGCCAGGGATAACTGTCATTTCGGAGTATAATCAATAAATGATTTCATAAGGGGAAAGAAGTGGTTTTTCATCATATGTATTTATGGAACAGGTGATCAACAGCAACAGCAACAAGAAAGTATACTTCAGCCAGGGATAACTGTCATTTCGGAGTATAATCAATAACTGATTTCATAAGGGGAAAGAAGTGGTTTTTCATCATATGTATTTATGGAACAGGTGATCAACTGCAACAGCAACAAGAAAGTATACTTCAGCCAGGGATAACTGTCATTTCGGAGTATAATCAATAAATGATTTCATAAGGGGAAAGAAGTGGTTTTTCATCATATGTATTTATGGAACAGGTGATCAACAGCAACAGCAATAAGAATGTTTACTTCAGCCAGGGATAACTGTCATTTCGGAGTATAATCAATAAATGATTTCATAAGGGGAAAGAAGTGGTTTTTCATCATATGTATTTATGGAACAGGTGATCAACAGCAACAGCAACAAGAAAGTATACTTCAGCCAGGGATAACTGTCATGTCGGAGTATAATCAATAACTGATTTCATAAGGGGAAAGAAGTGGTTTTTCATCATATGTATTTATGGAACAGGTGATCAACTGCAACAGCAACAAGAAAGTATACTTCAGCCAGGGATAACTGTCATTTCGGAGTATAATCAATAAATGATTTCATAAGGGGAAAGAAGTGGTTTTTCATCATATGTATTTATGGAACAGGTGATCAACAGCAACAGCAATAAGAAAGTATACTTCAGCCAGGGATAACTGTCATTTCGGAGTATAATCAATAAATGATTTCATAAGGGGAAAGAAGTGGTTTTTCATCATATGTATTTATGGAACAGGTGATCAACAGCAACAGCAATAAGAAAGTATACTTCAGCCAGGGATAACTGTCATTTCGGAGTATAATCAATAACTGATTTCATAAGGGGAAAGAAGTGGTTTTTCATCATATGTATTTATGGAACAGGTGATCAACAGCAACAGCAACAAGAAAGTATACTTCAGCCAGGGATAACTGTCATTTCGGAGTATAATCAATAAATGATTTCATAAGGGGAAAGAAGTGGTTTTTCATCATATGTATTTATGGAACAGGTGATCAACAGCAACAGCAATAAGAATGTTTACTTCAGCCAGGGATAACTGTCATTTCGGAGTATAATCAATAAATGATTTCATAAGGGGAAAGAAGTGGTTTTTCATCATATGTATTTATGGAACAGGTGATCAACAGCAACAGCAACAAGAAAGTATACTTCAGCCAGGGATAACTGTCATTTCGGAGTATAATCAATAAATGATTTCATAAGGGGAAAGAAGTGGTTTTTCATCATATGTATTTATGGAACAGGTGATCAACAGCAACAGCAACAAGAAAGTATACTTCAGCCAGGGATAACTGTCATTTCGGAGTATAATCAATAAATGATTTCATAAGGGGAAAGAAGTGGTTTTTCATCATATGTATTTATGGAACAGGTGATCAACAGCAACAGCAATAAGAATGTTTACTTCAGCCAGGGATAACTGTCATTTCGGAGTATAATCAATAAATGATTTCATAAGGGGAAAGAAGTGGTTTTTCATCATATGTATTTATGGAACAGGTGATCAACAGCAACAGCAACAAGAAAGTATACTTCAGCCAGGGATAACTGTCATTTCGGAGTATAATCAATAACTGATTTCATAAGGGGAAAGAAGTGGTTTTTCATCATATGTATTTATGGAACAGGTGATCAACTGCAACAGCAACAGCAATAAGAATGTTTACTTCAGCCAGGGATAACTGTCATTTCGGAGTATAATCAATAACTGATTTCATAAGGGGAAAGAAGTGGTTTTTCATCATATGTATTTATGGAACAGGTGATCAACAGCAACAGCAACAAGAAAGTATACTTCAGCCAGGGATAACTGTCATTTCGGAGTATAATCAATAACTGATTTCATAAGGGGAAAGAAGTGGTTTTTCATCATATGTATTTATGGAACAGGTGATCAACTGCAACAGCAACAAGAAAGTATACTTCAGCCAGGGATAACTGTCATTTCGGAGTATAATCAATAACTGATTTCATAAGGGGAAAGAAGTGGTTTTTCATCATATGTATTTATGGAACAGGTGATCAACTGCAACAGCAACAAGAAAGTATACTTCAGCCAGGGATAACTGTCATTTCGGAGTATAATCAATAACTGATTTCATAAGGGGAAAGAAGTGGTTTTTCATCATATAAATTAAAAAGAAACTTTGATGCGAAAGAAGCACACCTTTGCCTCCGCGGCCGCCGCGATTGCCACCTCCTCCACGTTCAGAGCGAGAACCTCCCTTGCGTGATGGAGCAGAATTAGATTGCGCGTTATGATTATTAATATTGGCGTTGTTGTTGTTATTATTATTATTGTTGTTGTTGTCGTTGATTATTGGATTATTAATGTTATTACTGGTGTTGTTGTTTTTGTTGTTAATAGCAGAGGAGGTGGACTCAGGTGATTGCCTGTTAGGCTTTCTCATATCATCAGGTTGGTTCTTAACTTTAACTTGAATCTTAGTTGGGAGTGGTGCCTTATCTTTTTCTTTATCTCTGTCCTCTTTATCTCTATCGTGGCGGTCTCTTTCTCTGTTATCCCTGTCGCGGTCGCGTTTCCTGTCTTTACCTCCACGAGAGATGACTCCTCCTCCACCTCGTCCTCCAGATTTGTGACCTCCTCTTCCTTTTTCAGATTTAATTTGAAGACCTCGTCTGTGTCTGCCACCTCTTCTATTGGTTGCGTTAGGACCCCATAGGTAATCTTTGACCGCCTCTGTTAGCGGTGTTTCTGTTGCTTTTGGTTTACTCTTTTCATCTTTTTTATTAGCCAACCAGGCATCCAGAGCTTCTTCTTTTGGAGTTGGTGGTGCTGGAGCTTCTCGCTGAGCTTTCCAAGCAAGAAAGTCTTCATCTTCATGAATGGTGTTGAGAAGTGAATCATCGTGTTGTTTTGATGTGGAAGGAATTTGATGATTTGGTGCGAACTCAACTGTAACCTTACTGGTGTAACCTTTACTGTCGGTGAATGATCGTCCATCAAATTGCTCATGAAACCTTCTGACGTACTCAATTTTTGAAAACACAACAGAAGCAAAACTAGGAACTAATTTCATTCGAGATAGTTTACCTTTTTCGTAATGCAGCCAGGCAACTTCGGATAAAATTTCCTCTCCAACATTTTCTTTTACAATTTGTAAAAACCCGTCTTCAGTTAAATTCCACGGCAGGTGTCGAACTACAATTTTTTGTTTCTTTTCAAACCATCTGGTCATTTTGACTTTTTTATCGTCCATTTTTTTTTTTTTTTTTTCCCCCAAAGTTTTTTTTTTTTCTGAGAATAAAGAGAGAATGATACCTAACTTTTTGCCTATCTAGAACCACGTCAATAATATGATCAACTTCCTAACTTTCTAGTTAGCACAATAGCTACAGTTCATGTAATCCAATGTTGCTTTATATTACGAGTGTCTTAGGAAGGAAACTCACAGCAACAGAGAAACCTGTCGGAAACAATGAGAAGAAAATATTTTTCATCAAAATTTAAAACAGATCGAACTTCGTACTTTTTTTTTTTTTTTTTCAAAAACGTTATTTTATTTTAATTTTTTTTTCTTAAAATAAATAAAAAAAAAAAACTGAAAAAACAAACAGAACAGAAGAATAAAGGACAACAATTAAAAAAAATAATTTATATGAAAAAAAATACAACGATGCAACTCAAAACAATAAGTAGCAAATGGAAAAAAGAAAAGAAAAAAAAAGAAATCTACAAAAAGAATGGTTACAGTACCAGGGATTGACATCCCCTATTTTTGGTAAAGAAAAAAAAAAGGATATAAACACAAGTAAACACCCTTTCAACTTATTTTGGATGAAAACCCTACATCGTTCACAACGAATCATCTTTTTCTGAGGCCACCTGATGACTATCTAGAGCCCGCTAGGATTATGGAGAGACGATGAATTAAAAAGATTATTTCAATTCATCAGTCTGGAGAGAGGAAACACGAGTGCGTGAAATACACAACACATAGATTACAACATATCAGTCTGGATAATTGCTGTGGAGAAGTCGGCCTACCAACAGCTGCAAGGTTTTTTTTTTTTTTTTTTTTTTTTTTTCCTAGACGATATATTGATATCCTACTGTATCTTTATTTATTATTGCAAACAAGATACAAGTCAGTATTTATCGAAAAAGACATGAGCAGTTTGTGTGCTGAATGCCCGTCATACAATCAAACAAGTTGAACACGTACGAACAGCCTTAAAAATGTGTCTGAAGGAAAACCACTAACAATCCCCTCACTGATGATATTTTGTTGTTGTTGTCTCGCAATTTTTTTTTTTTTTTTTTTTTTTGCACATACAAGAGACATGACTACGTCGTCCCCAATCTTACGGACCATCAGCTTTCTGAGTAAGACAAAGATACAAAGGAAAGAATAAGAGAAAGATAACTTCTCACTTAAAATAAGCAAGCGAGGGATAACGACATTAAGATTCAGTTTGGACGGTTTTCATATTTTATTTTTATTTTATTTTTTTTTCTCGAAAAAACATTATTGCTTCTTGAAAAAAAAAAAAAAAAAGGCAATCAGCGAAATTAATATTCCCCCAACATAGTAAAGGGAATGCGGCAATCGGCGAAATGAAAAAGAGCAGTTTTTCGCAACCACATTCCCATGTACTGGTTTAAACCATGCCCAATAATTATACACGAATCGAACATCAGATGGAAAGAAGGGAGATTATAAGAAGATAATAAAAATAAAAAAAATAAAAAGAACAACACATCACACAAATTAAAATAATTAAGTCAAGTAATTGGTTTGTTTTCACAGTATTGATGAAAATGCTTACCATTTTTTGTGGATCTTTTTTTTTTGAATTCGTGAAAAAAAAACTAAACTTTTTTTTTGTATAATATAGATGTGTTATCGAATAAAAAGAGGTTTAAAAAATAAATTTAAAAAAAAAAAAAAAAAAGTTTACAACCCATTCAGCTAAGGGGAGATAAATTCCCCGCTGGGGCCAACAACAACAACCAACACCAATATCAGCAAACGAGACTATTTAAAGACAAGTTTGGGTCCACCGCATACAACATAACACCACCCCTCTAGGAGTTGGCACATAAAGTAGTGCAAAAATGCATGGTATCCCGGTTAGACAGTAGTAACGTCTTATATACAAAAAAAAGGGGTATTTCCCATTGTTCATACAGTTGAATATTGCTAACAACAAACAACAAAAAAAGAAAAAACTACGGAACGGTATTCTCACATTACACTCGATGAAGAAGAAAATATAACCTCGAATATTATTATTTTTTTTTTTCAGAAAAAAAAATCTAAAAAATAAGGAAAGAAAGGAGAACCTCACAATTAGATAACAACTGATAAATACAACTCAAGAAAAATAAAATATAAAAAGAAAAAAGGAGAAAAGAAATACATCTTCTTCACAACACAACAGCTACGATACAATAAAGAGATCGATTCGTTGAAAGAAATTCATCGACTGTCAAATCTTCACTTCAAGAACATAATCAGAACTAAACAATTAAAGCATTCGTCTTACAGTATTTAAAGCAACACAAAGGAGTACTTCTTACATTATAACATCGTCCTTGTGGATCATCACTCCGGCAGCGTTTTTGATTTCACGCCAGCGCGTGCACACATACCTTTTGAACAGTAGTGTTCACAGGTAAATAACAAGTCAACAGAATTACCTTACAACACTCAGGCAACATAAGGAGGTTGATATGGCTGTTGTTCATAATTCTTTTTACTCTTTGGTTTAGAATACGTCCGAGGAGGAGAGAGAGTCGACGTTTTTAGCGAACCAACAGCTGGTGATTTCACACCCGACGATTTAACTGAGATGCCGTGTGAATCACTTGGGGGACGACTACGACTACTGCGACGTTTCTTTCGACGACTTGTTGAGTGAGATGATGTCGTCTGAGGATAACTATTGAGAGGACGTGAATGAGCTTGAATTAGTTTGATATTCGGAGTCACTTCAGGTTTATCATACTTAACCACATCAGGAATGTAATCATTCTCTGGAACGTATCTCTGAAATCCAGACAAATCTAACTCAGATCCCTGACTCTGACCCACTCCACTCTGAGAGTAGTTTATCTGTCGATTCGCATGCGCTTCATGTGCAAGAGATCGTATATCAGGTGTTTTTAGTTTATTAAGATATCCCACATCAGGTTGTTGAGTATTCGTTATTGGAACCGGAGTACTGGATTGGTCAAGGCGTAAATCAGCCGCAGAAGGACTTTCTGTTACTGTCGGGGAGGCAAAACGAGTTCCCTGATAAGTTTGGTGATACTCCTGTTGAGAAATTGGAGCAACTGGAGGAGGTGTGTACATGTCAATTGAGTCGTTGAATGGACGAATTGTTTCATGTTTGTCGTAAATCGGTTGTTTTTTTATATTAATATCAGATTCCATCAAGTCCTGAACTCTTTCTCTCCGTGCTTCCCTCAACTGTTCTCTGTGGAGGGTTAGCGGAGACGGTCCTGTTGATAGGGCCGTAGGTTTTTTTAATTTCAACATTTTTTCAATTTTTTGTATAACATCAGGTGATGAAAATCTTATATAGATTGCCTCACCTCGAGAATTCAGACAACAAAATCCATCTTCAGTGTTGAGAGACGTAAATGAGATATCTGAAAATTTAAATAATATTTTCCTCAAAGGGTTCTCTTCTTGATAAATGAATAGCGCATCTGAATCAACAACAGTCGTACCACTAAACCACGTGTTTAACGGAGGTAAAAAAGATTCAGTTGGATCAAGTTGACTGTCGCCTTGGATTACCATGGTATCCACTACTGCTGAACCCGTTGATATCGATTGAGATCTTTGATTTTTTTTCAAACTCTGTTCTGATTTTAACAAATGATGGTATTCATCAATACTTAATGTCACACCACCAGCTTTATGACTATTCCAATCTCTCCATTTGTCAGGTGATTTGTGTAGCTGGTCTATTAACGTACTCGTTTCTCGTATCTGTGTCGGTGATGGAACATTTCGTCCACCCCAAGGATTTTCTTTTATAGCCTGACTGTACATACTGAGAAGCCTATCTCTAGTTGTTTTAACGGAGGAGTAATCATGTCTTCTTGTCTTAGACATGTGATTGTTAACTGTAAAGGGGAGACAACAATGATAAGGATGGTTTGTGTATATTTATGTAAACTTTATAATAATAGTAGTATACCTGCTTCTAATAATATTAAAAAAAAGACCTAGACGAGAACAACAGGTTTACTTCAAATCTATCTTTTTCTTTCTTTTTTTTTCTTTTTTTTTTTTAATTTCACTCTAATACTCCACAACAAAACAAAACAGAATAGGGACAGTGCAGGTACAACATATGCGCTTTTAAGTAAAACATTGCAATTGTGGGTTACTCATTCATAAGCAAGAAACATGCCTTCTGTTATGTGATGGCTGCCAATCTTTTTCAGATCTCCGATATTAAGAAACCCGTCTCGATCAAGATCCAGTTCTTGAAAGGTGCTGTTGACGAGTTGATGAATTATTTCTTCAGTACAATCAGGTGTTATGAGTCGAAGTGTTTTAAATAAATCAGTTGAGGAAATCAAACCATCGCAATCCCAGTCATAAACTTCTAAGAGTAATTCCAGCTGGGATTCATCTGGACAACGTTGTTCAAAAAAATTCATAAATCTGATGAAAGAAGAAAACGATATTTCTTTATTCGCTCCTTCCGACAGAACGTCAAGTAGCCTTTGAACTAAAGGATCCGTGATGAGCGCGTGAGGTAATCTTTGTTCCATGACTTCCCTTTCAAGTTTATCGTTCAAAGATGCAGCCCCAAGAGCTATAAACCTTCTGTGAAGCCTTTGAATTTGTGTTTTTCCAAAACCATTTCCTTGCTGAAGAGCTTCACACTGTTCATAACTCAATTCATCGTCAGCTTTTGGGAGGAAATTTTCATTCACTGCAGTCTTATCAGTTTTCTGTGGGTCGTTGTTGTATTTTGAGTTTTTTCTTTTTTTTTTAAAAAAAAAGAAAAAAAATGATCGTTTTGTTTCAAACAATTATCAGAAGACAAGTAGTTCATCTCTGATGCCAAATACCTAAACTTGGCCTTCAAAAGAAGATTTTCTCGAGTGTATTTTACAAGCCTGGCTTCAGACGATATTTTACACAGAAATACTTGTTCCCTGCATGCTTCGGCTGTATCAGGGGTATCGCCAGGGAGATTTTGGTTTGCATAGACTCAGAGAGTAATTAACAAAATCAACCGGCGGTATCACTGAGCTGGACAGCATTGTCTCTGTTCCTCGTTCAATTCGATTGGAACTGGAGCAGTGGATAAGGGTTGTATCTAAAATGCGAGTAATCAACAATGAGATTCCAAAGGGGAAGATTCTGACAGTGTTTGTGGATGCTTCTTTGGATGGTTGGAGGAGTTGTGAACCTTTCAGGAGAATTAACTGTAGATAATGTTTGGAAGGAGGAGAAGGGACTTCATATTAACATCCGAAGCGAAGGTTTTGTTGAATACACTGAGAGCGTTGGATCATCGCGATCTTAAAGATTATGAACTGGACATTAGAGGTGATAACACATCAGTGAGCAAGAAAAACAAATTTTGATTTCATTTGTAAACCAAGTTTTCAGTTGTTGATAACCTGGACGATGCAACAAGAGGGCGAGGCCTGCATCTCGAGCAGCGACAAATTCGTTCTGGTGAGACCGAGCGAGGTAATTGTCGATTGGTTCACTACCCCGAAGGGAATGTTCAGTTATCCATTTAGGACTTCGAGGTGGGTTGTCACCTCAGACATTGAGATCGCAGGGCTGCTCTTTTTCTTATTTTCTTTTTTTACCCTCATACTAAACCGTTGTTCTGTTTTCGGACAGAGAAGCAAAAAAAAAAAAAAAAAACTACCTACCTGAATTTCTTCGACGAAACTATCCTTTTCCGCGCAGGGCTCCGATAACGCCATTGAGAGAGGTGCTGTCTCTGTTGATTCAGTAAATTAATTTTTAAAAAAAAAGAAAATTTGTTTTATTAATTAACACAAAAGAGTACAAAGCTCATTTCTTTGACGTATGAACACCACCTGGAATAGTAAATGTGTAGTAGTTTTTATTTTTTTTTTTTTTAAAAATAACATGTAATATCAGAAAACACGACCTAGCGATGTACAACTTCTGTTTTTCTTTTTCTTTTTCTTTTTTTTTTCTCTCTTCCCCGGCCTAATCTGTTTCTGCTTTCATTTTTATAACTGCATTTCATTTTTGTTTTTTTTTCTTTTCTGCCCCCACTGGTTTGACTCTCCCTTTTCTTTTTTTTTTTTTCCCTCTTTTTTTTTTTTTTTTCTTCCGTGCAAAAACTGCGGAGAGGAGGAAAAAAAAAAAAAAAAAAAAAAACGGACACTTTTTCATTTTTTCATATTCCAAGAAACAAAAAAAATGCAACGAACTGCTTGGCTTACAACTGCACGCAATACAGATTTTATGCACTTTAAGTCCACATCTTGAGCGCAGACAATGAACTCATCAGTTCTATTTTTTTTTTTTTTTTTTTTTTTTGAAATACTTGAAAACAAAACAACAAAAAAAAAAAAGAAGAAAAAAAAAAATTGTTTTTTAATAGGAATGGGCAACAGTTGCTGTTTTTTTGATTGACTTAAAACAAAACTCAAGAAAGTACTTCGACAACAAGTACGACCTGCCTATCCATGAATAGGAAAAATAAGTAGATGGTCTATGTGGGTGAAAAATTCGAAATTCTTTCTTTTTTTTTTTTTTTTTTTTTTTCTTTTTTTTTTTCCTTCGTTATTTTCTTCATGCACGACAAGGGAAGATCATTACTACACCGACAACGATCAAACATAAAAGATAAAATGGATACGGGGAGGGGGCTGCCGCCAATGCCGCCTGGCCTACTTATACATGAGGTCTCCTCAAGAAGAGAAGCTGGATGGGTAGGGTGATGGAGGGTCGTGCTGGACCACACAACATAACTTTAAGAGGGGCTTAATAAGGCTCAATCTGTGCTGACCCGTTTTCGGAAGTAGTTCTAACCACGTACCTGAGTAAAGAAGTTCGGAAAGGGGAAAAGAAAATTGAACAAAAAAAAATAAAAAAAAAGTAACAAATCCATATCTACTAAGGCTTTACTTCTTTACGGTACCCGACGTGATAATTTCTGGTCTACACAACTCGAGTATACCCCACAGTGATTGAAAAACTCATCACAAGAATAAACAAACAATAATTTATTTTTTTTTATTCTCACGAAATCATTTAGGCACTCAAATGCCCAATGTACATTAGTTCTATCCTGAGGCAGAAAAAAAGCAAAAAGAAAGGGAAAAAGCGAAGGCAGCTCCCAGCGACAGGTTACGGGGAAAGGTTGGGGGAATAGGGAGTGGGGACAGAAAATATACACTTTTGTTTCTTTTTTTTTTTTTTTCTTCTTTGGTTTCTATTTCTTTCCTTTTTTTTTTTCTCTGCCTTTCCATTCAAGGGTACTGAAGAACCCTCCAAGCCCTCTGTGCTGAGGTGCTTAAAAAAAAGTGGTTGAGAATAAGCTAAGATGAACTGAAGACATAGCCGACAACACTTCTGGGAGGGGTGCAGAAAGGAATGCGTAAACAAAAAAGAAGAAAAACTATCAGAAACAGTGGCCGAGGGAAAGAAATTTTCTGTGGCATTCATTTCATTTTCTTTTTTTTTTTCATAACACTAAAGCGAAGGGATGGGACGAGGGGAAAGGGTTCGGTGGGATTTTTTTTTTCTTTTTTTTTTTTTTTTTTTTCTTAAAGTATACAGATTGGTGAAATTCAACTGGGGAAAAAAACAGCGTCGTTTTTTTTTTTTTTTTTTTTAAGGGGCTGGTGAAAGTCGACTAGGCGTCTTACTTTTCCTTTTCCTCCATATCTTCCTCACCTTCAGGTGCCTCCTTGTCAGGTGCACTGGAGTCATCGTCGTCTTCTTCTTTGTCTTCCTTCTTTGGTTTAAATGCAAGTACAAGAAGTCCAATTACGATGAGTGCTGAAAGAGACCCGGCAGCGGCGATACCGGCAGTTCCATTTGTGTCATCATCGTTATCAATAGACATTGGAACTGATGGGTTAACAAGAACTGGAGGTGGGACAGGTGTTTGATCAATTGCTTGGCTAGACGATGTTGCGACAGTAAGCGCAGGTTCACCCCCAGCAATAGCTGCTGCAGTTGCAGCAGTAACAGCAGCAGTATGAGCTGTTGCCAATTCAGCAGCAGTCTTCTTTGATCTTCCTTGAAAGTACACTCTAACAACTCCGGCCTGTAAGACACCTACTTCTCTGGATGCTACAACAGGTCTTACAGCACATGCCGTACAACCTGAATTAATCCATTCAGCTACCCGAGTAACTGTACATTGTCTCAAACAAGTGATTAATTCATTTCCAGATGCAGTATCACCAAGTGTTGCGGCCATGGTGTTAATATAGGCTTCACTAAAAAAGTATGTTCTAGCAGTATTAGTAAGCCCCTGAAGAATAACTTCGGAAGTGAAGTGTCTGTCTCCAGCAGGTACAGGGACCTTGGTGGCACCAGTAACGGCCGGAGAGTTCGTACTTGGGGACAATAAAATCAAACTCGCCAAGAAGTCAACGTAAAATACGTATCTTTCACTGTGCTGGGTAATAGTAGTGGGTGTTGCTGCAGCACGACGTGCCATAACGATGTATGAGTAACGGAAAGCTGGATCAGTCGCAGCTCTGGTTCTGGTAAAAGTCATTGTAGTCACTCCTCCAGTAGTGGAAACAGCTGCGGCAGGTGTTGAAAGAGTTTGAACACTTGCGATGTCAGTTCTTGTCGCCTGAACATCAGCTGCTACCTTAGCAGGTAACGTATAACGATTTATCGCTCCAGCATTATCAGCTACAACAACAGTAGAACCAATCATCTGTTGGAGGCTGTTCCATCCTACTCCGAACCAACCACTTCCTGCAGCTGCTCGTAAATGAAAGTTGATCGCCGTACCCTCTGGAGTCATTCCCCAGTTCAATGTTAATCCACCTTGAGTTGTTTTACATCTGTATCCCAACACGTCTGGAGTATCACACACTGTTACCTGTGAGGAGGCAAATCCCGCCAGGGAGAACAACACTGCTGATGACAAGAACTTCATTTGGTATCACCTTCTGTGAGAAACAAAATTATTATTACAACAAGACACATTACGTTGTCAGTGAAATCTGACCAACTAACTCACTTTCCGTGTGAACACCTTGAGATACCAATTGCAGAGCCCCCTACAAGGGGCGTAACTACCACAAATAGATTTAAAGAAAAGATTAAGGTCAATTAGGTACTGCTGTGCGATTCCTTTACTTCATCCCATATGTGTCTACCTGCTGGTTTTATAGCTTCGGAACAAAACAAAAATAAATTCAACATTGGTGTGGGACCTACCTCACATAAATCGCACGGCACACAGAAAATAATATTTGAGTCAGGGAAATTGAAGTTTTCTTTTTTTTTTTTTTTTCCTTTTTTTTTTTCTTTGATAAGGCACCACGTTGAACATGTCTACACTTTGCTGTGTAAATAGCGCAGAACTCGAGCGACTATCTTCTTTTTTTTCCTTTTTTCCCCTTCAAAAAAAAAAATAAAAAGAAAAATCGCTAAGCCGTCTCTATTAAAAAATGCAACGAAAAACATCGCAATCAGGCAGTACCTTACTCTGCAAAAATTTTTTTTCCCTTTCTTTTCTTTCATTCATTTTTTTTTTTCAAAATGAAGAAAAAAAAAAGAGGGGAAAAAAAAAACGGGGAGGAGGAAACGAGAATACCATCAATAAAGCTACTGAAGAATAAATTTCCATTTACTTAATCGCAACGTAAACACGTCAATGGAATCAATTCATTTTTACTTTGCGTGAAGAACTTGCAAGTAACACAATAATGACCTGGCATCAACAAAGAGAAGGGACGACAAAACGTAGGAAAGCAACAAGAACCAAAGAGGATAAGGGGAAAAAAAAAAAAAAAAAAAAGAGAGAGAGAGAACAAAAAAGATAAACACAAAGCGACTACCACGTTTTTTTTTTTTTTTTTTTTTTTTTTTTTTTTTTTTGATGAGGAAAGCACTCTCTCAAAAACACGCATTCAAAAAAAAAAAAAAAAAAAAAAAACGTGTACTTTCGATAAGCCGCATCATACTTAAAAAAAAGAAACAGAGAGAAAGAGAAGGGGGAAGGTAAAGAGGAAACTGATTGTTTTTTTTTTTTTTTTTTGAAACCAATGTTGAAAATGAGAACCAAAAAAACTTTACCATTCAATTATTATTTTTTTTCATCTCGAAGACATGTTTTATGGGCGAAAGAAAATTGTGGCAGCGTAACATTAGCAACCTTTACTTTATATAGGCTTGTTTCCGCACACAAACAAATTCTTTTTTTTAACATTCCACTTTTGATGAGTTTTTTTTCTTCTTCTCTTGCAAGAACTTATGTTAACTATTTGGCTCACCGACGAAAAGAAAAAAGAAAAAATATATATAGATAGATATAGAAATCGAATCAAGCAATATAAGGAAAACATGCATTTATCTAATACACGTAAGTAGATATTTTCCTTTTTTTTTTTTTTTCTTAAATTTCATTAAAAACAAACTACTGAACCATGTAAGAAACAAAGAAAGAAAAAATTTCTCCAATTCCATTGTATTCGTTTAGCAAAAAACAAAAAAAAGACAAAAGGAAAGAAAAAAAGAGACAAAAGTAAAACATATAAACAAACTCAATAACGTATCTCACACGGTTTGCTTTTTTTGAGCGATATTTTTTATTTATTTATTCATTTTACTTAAGATTCCGATAAGTAGTTCAGATAACAGTACTGATAACTACAAGAGGCCTAGATAGCCTGCATCAGTAAGGACACCTAATCGTGAAGATTGTTGTTTTATAGCTTCAGTTCGAAGTGATGGGTTCGAACTCTCACCTTGCAAAAGGCTAAGGCTAACTATCTGAGAATGTGAAAAAAAAAAAAAAAATTCCATATTCATGTACAGCATCTTTCTTTATAATACGACCAATTGCACCCACAAACTACTAAATAAAATAGAACCCCCAGAAAACAGTACTAGTCGTCCAGTACTTCTCAGAAGCTTTATAAAAATCTACAAAAATTGGGCAGCACATAGCCATATCATTCAGCAAAGGATCAGGACTTCGGGCTTACTATACTTCTTAGTTAGTTTTAAACGACAAAATCTGGGTAAAAAGGCAAAAAAAAAAGAAAAAAAAAGAAACAGAAGAATTCAACAAACAAACTCAACCAACACGGAAAGTTTTTTTTTTTTTTTTTTTTTTCCCCTTCCTTCAAACTGCGGGAAGTTATTCAAAACTTGAAGGTGAATAGAGACACACTCGGTTCATTCATGTTTCAGGATAGAAACGATAAAGGTAAACCCCAGCCAGTCACAGTAGAATCAATCCAGCAACCGTAGGGAAAAAAGAACTAGTGACTCAACTCTGATTGAAGAAGGGTAATATAAAAGAGAGCTCACGAATTAAGCTTTCGATTTTTGATATTGCCGTTGGTGTTGTTGTTTTTTTTTTTTTCTTTCCACAACATCACGAGCTTGGGTATTCCAATGCAGAGGTCAACCTCCGTAGAATCCGGAGGCACACCTCTCACCGAGTTACACCAATTGCAAGGAAACATGGGAATTAACTTATTTAAAAAAAAACTTATTTTAAAAAAAAAAAAAGAAGAAGAGGGGGGAAAAACTTGACCACAACTCGAAAATAAGAAATCTACTTTGTGACATCTACTTTGTGACTTCAAGTGGGTTTTTTTTTCTTACGGAGTTTTTTTTTTTTTTTTTTTTTGTTTCTTACTTGGCGAGTGTAATCACCAGAACCAAAAAAAACACAGTATAATGAGAAAGGACAAAGAAAGTAGTTTCCATTTTATTTTCCCGAATGAAAAAAAAAAAAAAAAAAAAAAAAAAAAGGGTAATTAAAAAAAATAACTTGTATCGTATACTCCCTTATAAGATAATCTTTTTCCTAAGGATCTCTTTGGTAGTTGCTTCTTTTTTTTTTTTTTTTTTTTTTTTCGGTCTCAGAAACTAGGACACAGACCAAACCATACTGGACACAGACGTGGCAAGATATAATAATCTATAATTATAAAAAAATATTTACCTCCCAACAATAATCTATAACGTCCGAAAGTGCTGACCTCGATTTCTTCATGTTTTTTTTTTTTTTTTTTTTGCTCTGAGTACTGTAATAAAGCACCTTAGAGCCTTTGTGGGATTTTTTTTTTAGTTATTATTAATGGTTATCAGTTCACCATTAGTTAGTATCATTAATTTTAGAACAGAAACGTGAATAAGAAAAGTAGAGATTAGTAAAAGAAAAGTCATTCATTTCTGCAGTTTCCTAATCTCATACTACTTGTCCCTTTTTGGGCCTTAATCAGTAAGTTCTAAGGGACTTCATTCTATGATGAAGTTAGTATTAATGGTTATCAATTAATTTAACGGTTTTCAATTATCATTAGTCAATCAAGTTCATCAAACCACCGAGTACCGATTAGGCAGACATTCAAAGAGTACTGGTTCTGAGGGTCCCCAATACTGCGGTAGAAAGTTGAACCTCATCCCTTAAAAAAAAAAAAAAAAAAAAAAAAGTGTTGCATCAAAAAAAAACAAGGGTTATTTACTTGATACCGTAATGAAGTATATAAAGCAAACTTGAGGTAAGGGGGAATGAAACAAAAAATTCGAAAAAAAATTGCGAATTTTATATTTTTTTTTCTATGATGGATATTACGAGTGCGCACATCGTAATAAAAAAATGACATTAATTTTTTTTTTTTTTTTTTTTTTTTCCTATTCCTCATGCACACAGCGCAATTTGCGAGTAGAAAACCGGCAAACACTAATGTAGGGAACCAATTTTATTAGATTTGTAAATCCGGCTTAAAAAAAAAAAAAAAAAAAGAACTACTTCAGACAATCTTAATTGTCAGCAGCAGCATAGTAAATAAATAAGAATAATATCGCCGAAAGCCACGTGAACACAGTTGAGCGGGGAAGAGCAGGGGGTATGGATAAGTTCTTTTTTTTTATTTGTTCTTTTATTTGCTCATCCCTCTTTGCAGTGGACAAGGTGAGACAACACAACCATAGAGTCCACTAGTTGGTACCAAGTGAACAAAAAAAAAAAGAAAAATAAAATATATAAAATTTTATTACAAAAAAAAAAAAAAAAAAAAAAATTCAACAATCGACGATCACGATGGAAATTTTCCAAGGACGACTTTATTAAATAAATTTAAAAAAAAAAAAAAATTTAAAAACACAAACAAAACAGATACAATAACACGACCTAACGATTATTGATCAGTCTCGTTATCTACAGAATCGTCAGAGAGATATTTGCAATCAGGAACGGTTACTGTTTTTAATGGCACGTCATCGTCACTACTATCACCAGAGTCTGAGTCAGTTTCATCTCCGAAATCAGAATCCTTAGCGACCAAGGTTAGATATGCTATTCCTAAAATCAGTATAAGACTGACTGCTATAAAAAAGTGGTAGTTCGTTCTCTTATAGCTGATTTCGACTGTGATCGTTGAGTCTTCAAAGACGCCACCGACATAAGCAGCAGATTTCCATCCAGCTTCACTCACAGTACTGCCATCAAGAATTGATTTTCCGTTTGCTTCCATTTTATAACCGATATTTAAACTTGAGGGTTCTTCCTTTTCAGTGTTAGGTTCTTCACAACCGTAACACTCACCGTCTTTCCATTCGCTTTCTGTTGATGTTCTGGTTACTTTACATACCTGAATGCATTTAATTTCTGAATCAGAACTCAATTCGATATTAATCTCAGCATTAAATGACTCTGCAGCAGATAAGAAGCTGCTTATCGTTACATCAGAAACAATATACGATATAGATGTTTGTTGTATTCCATTTTCTTCTTCAATGCTGTATTCAGGTCCATGCTCAGGTAGGTTTTTTATATCCAATTGAGAGAAGGCATTGCTTAAGACTGATGAGTATTTTACTAAAAATGATCCTTTTGAGTTCGAAGAATGTTGAGATAAGTCTCTCTGTGTTTCACTGTATCCTAATATGATCCATTCATCAGGAAGTTCATTGCATGGGAATTCGAGATATCTTCTGAATGACAAAACCCTCATTCCATTTTCAGTAGCTAAATCAATGTCTGCTAACCACTCTGGAGAACTCGCAGTAGATTTAATAACTGAAGGGTTCTTATCAATCAATGAATACGATTTTATCTCATCACCAGTATCAATGACTGTTGTTGTTCCCTGCATGTATGGTAATTCGTTAAATCCGACAGCCATCCATCCATATTCTGAAGGAACTTCTGCTACGTATTCAACAAACTGACCGTTAAAAGCAGCACCCCAGTTTACGGTCATCTCTCCTACGGTATAACTACACTCATAACCTGCTCTTGTGGGTTGGTCACATCCCACTACTGCTGTCAGTAAGGAGATGGTTGTGGTTATTCTTATCATTTTTACTATTTTTTTTTTTTGTTTTGTTTTGTTGATAAAAATATAATTCCTGGATTGTTTTTTTTTTTTTTTGAAGTAGGAGTTAGCCTCTTGAGGAGTACATTTCTCTTCCTTATATTATTATCAAAATGGATCCATCAGCTGTTCCCAAATATGGGAAAATAAATATATTAGCGTCACATGTATTGCTGTTATGAATGGGAAGGAAAAGAAGAAGAAAAAAAAGAAATCTGTTGCTAAGTGTGAACACGCAAACCATGAATGTACGCTTGCCCCACAATAACGACATTGGCGATTTCTCACTACTCTTTTTCAATCGTCCTCTCTTTTTTTTTTTTTTTTTTTCCCCCTTTTTTGTTGCTATTGTTTTTCTTTTTTTTTTTTTTTTTTTTTTTTTTCCCACTGAAGAAACAAAAAAAAAAAAAAAAAAAAAAAATCACAACGTTAGAAGAAAGACAACGTGTTGTGGTCATACTCACTAATTGGGTCGGATGTTGAATAAAAAATAAGGTGTCGAAAACCTTCATACGAAAAAAAAAAAAAAAAAAATTAATCACACCAACTTTTATATTATGCTGATCATTAACAAATTAGTAACATTAATTTAAAACGGAATTCACGTTGTTATAGTTGGTCTGCTACATGCATAGTATGCTTTTTCTCTCTCTTTACCAACTGATGATACTTTTCCAAAAACAGCTTGAACAAAGAAGTGATATAGCTTCGTATATTGAAGTAATGTCATAAAGAAAATAAAATTCCTTCCTCTATATGAATCGGAACTGTCTTCCTTGAAAACAATTTACACCGAACTCTAGGATTTTATTATTTTATTATTTGTTTTTTTTTTATTATTATTATTTTTTTTTTTTTAATATTCAACAAGAGGGAGCATATATGACTCGGTAGTCGCTCGCCAATCGGTAGTAAGTAAGCGGAGGCAGTAACAACGCAAAAACCACTAGGGTTTTTTTTTTTTTTTTTTTTTTTAATCTGCCAAATAAAAAAAATGGTCAACATAATGAAACAACCAGAGGGAGGCTTTTTTTTTTTTTTTTTTTTTTTTTTTCTTCTCTCTCTTCTTTTTTTAATAGGCTCCCTCTGAAAAAAAAAATCGATAAAGAGACGTAATTTTCTAACGGTTAACTATAAACAAACTTACCTAAAAGCATGTAAGAAATTAAAAAAAAAAGAGCGCAGGAGGGACTCGAACTGGATAAACACAGATTTGAAAAAAACAAAAACAAAAAAAAAGTAAAACAAAAACAACAACAAAAAAAAAAAACAGTTTCTACACATAACTATCAATAAGATTGTCAGATTTATTATTATTATTTTTTTTTTTTAATACATTGAAAAAGCACTTTGTTTGTGCACGAAACCGTGAACCGACTTAAACTGATAAAGCTAAAAGAGGTTTACGTGTGTTGCCAACATTCCTTTTCGTTCTTACAATACTTGTTAAATGCAAAAAAAAAGAAAAAAAAATGGAAATTAGAAGGGCGAAAAAAAAAAAGAAGACGTACATTCATTGTAAGTTATCTGATCCGTGGCTCAACTGGTCATAGAAATACGTGTTCTGGTAGCACACACCCACTTGCGTGGAGTTTTCGTGTATATCTCACGTATTAAAAATTATTAGGTTTACAGTCATATTATCAGTTCCTTCTCCGTTCTCTTCAATCGTAGGAGAAATACAATGGTCTAAGAGCAATGAACAAGCTTCTTTGGGAGAAGTTGTTTTTAAAGCAGCAGACAAGAAATCAACAACTTCTTGATCAGACATGCAGTCCCATATTCCATCACAGGCTTGAACAATGAAGTTATCTTCGGGGGTGAGTTGACGATATTCTATTGCTGGACAACAAGTAACAGCCTGGCCATCTGGTCCTAACCCTCCAGCTTGTTTGAAATCAAAATCACCTAAAGCCCTACTCACAGCTAGCATTCCTTCAACCCTGCCTTCACCACACACTCTACTACCGCTATTTAAAATTCTAGTCCTTTCTCTTGGAGAGTCAGGTTTATGGTCGTTTGAGAGTCGATCAGCTATACCATTTCGTGACATTACAGCCTGATTGATTTTTTTTTTTTTTGCCTAATAAGTTCTTTTAGTAATAAATAAAAAACACACCCTTGAATCACCAGAGTTTGCGATAACTACCAACGAATCACAGATAACTATGCTATTTACGGTTGTTCCAGTCGAACCATTATGTTCTGTAGAGAGAGTCTGTTGGATGACCTCATCAGTGTTGAGAAACGCTTTAGTTAACGCTGTTGCGATACTGTCTGGACTCGATAAATCTATTTGTTTTTTTTTTATTATAAATTGATATCCTGCGTTTATCAAGCAAGAGGGAGGGGGGCTTGGATAAATAAATCAAGGGGTTAACACGCAACATATTAGACATGAATCCTGTCCACACAAAATCGCATGCTTTAAATAAACTACCAGAAAAGGGAAAGGGAGAAAGTTGTTTAATTCATACCGGCATCCTTAAGATGGATATCAATATTATTATGCAGGTGATTGCCAACGAAATCAGCAACTTTCCAGCCACCATGACCATCGTACACACCAAAGTGGTTGACAGATGGATGACTTGGGAGAGGAATAGAAACATTGTGCGAGTCTTCGTTACTAGACCTCCATCCTTGCATAGTAATTGAAGTACAAGATAGTTTAGATGATTGTTGGTGTTCAATATGTTTATCAGTGACAGCTTCTTGCATGAATCCTCCTTTAGTTCTAAACAAAGGATCAAGTATAGCAGCAAAGTGTTCTGTTTCTTCATATGTCGCGAACCGATTATGCTGGTAGTCCCACGCAGCTTCATCTCCCAGCTCATAGCAAATTGCAACTTTCTCTACCGGATTAGAATTAAAATGCTTCTGCGCTTCGATTAGGCAAAAAGATTTTTTTGATCGAGGGAAATATCTCTGTGCTGGTCTCTTTCCTGTTATGCAACAAGAGTAGAAAAGTGAGTGAAAATCGACATCTTCATCTTCCTCGTTTGGAGGAGGTGTATAAGATCTGCGTAACTCTTCAGCAGTAAGTGGTTCATCAGATGTTGGAAGCAGTCGAGGAGGTTGCTCAGGAGAAGCAGATCTACTCCTTGGAATGGGACTCGAACACGGACTTCCATCACCCCTGTTGGGATCATTTCTTAAAGTAGTAAAAGATCTCGCTCTGGCTGCTCGTTTCTTTTGAACAACAGGATTCGCTTCAACTACTTCAGTCATACCCGATGTTTGTTTCTCTGGTGTTGTCATCGATTCAGTCTGTGAAATACCTTTTACAGGTTGTAATTTAACAGTTAAGAACCCTCTCTCTTCATCATCATAGGGAGGGTTGACCATTGAGGTTACACTACACACTTCACTGTAATCACTTTTTAATTGTGTGATTGCTAACGCAACTGTGCTGACATATTTACCAGCGCCGTGAACCTCAACTTCCTCACCTTGTCGAAGTTTTTCAAGGCAAGTTTCGACCACCTTCGGTGAGTTGAATTCCGTACATTCCACTCTCATGTCGTGGTGTGAGGTGCTAAAGAAAACAGAAATAATATACAACTCGAATGATAACATATAAATGTAATAACTTTTTCTTTTTTTTCACCCTTCTAATTTCTTTTCAAGTCAAGTGGTATTAGTCTCGTCGTGTTTGCGCATTCTTTCCTGCACTAAAAACAATATAATGTGATCACAAGAAAGGTTGTTACAGACAATATAAAAAATAGTTAGTCAGCAAGTCCAGAACTAATGACTGCAATGAGACAATGCGACATTGGGAAAGTTTGAAAAGGGGAAAATTCGTAACAACAAAATTTAAAAAAAAAAAAAAAAAAAAAAGATGGTAAGCAAATTAAATTATAGCACAGAGAGAGCATTGTGGTAACGATGCAGATAGTTAGAAAAGTGGTACAGAAAAAGAAAAAAAACGAGCAAAAAAAAAAAAAAATATATGAATAAAAATCGCTATACGAAAAAAGAGAAAAGGAAATTCATAATTTCTAACACGCGTGGAGGGGGGTTCATTTGTGTTTGCTCAATAGAGAAATATTCAGTAACAAAGCTACCTATTGTAGTCTATCGTTACAGAAAAAAAGGACAACATGTTGTATGCGAATTAAATACCAAGTTTTATTAACCCTACTCTAAGAAATAAGCTGAAGCAAGTCTATCTGAATGGCTACACAGCAAAAAAAAAAAAAAAAAAAAAAAAAAAAAAAACAGAAAACCAGTTTCCATTGATGGAATCGAAAGAAAGGATAAAAATCCGTTTGTTTTTTTTTCTTTTTTTTGTTGTTGTTGTTTTTTTTTGAACAATGAAATACATCCAAAAACAGACTGGATAGTGACGACCATTTTATGGAAGAAAAGAAAAAAAAAAGAGACACACGATCGTGTTTTGAAATGTATTTTCTGATATTCGATATAGTGAACGAGGACGTCGACTGCCGTCGTCTCTCTGTTAGTGAAAATGGGTAGAGTTAGTACTCGTAATACGCACGATACAAGCTGACAAGGTTTACACATCTGTTGTATTATATTTAACAAACAAGGCAAGACAACTCGTTAAATCCTCTCATTCGGTTGCCTGTTGCCGTTTTCTCTCGACTCTCATTTCCGCAATTAGAACAAGTTGTCTGCCAGCAGCGATTCCAAAAGCAGATATCACTAAATACGGAGACAAGGCTAGATGACTGTTTGCAGAATACCAAAATAAAATAGCTAAAAGTAAAATCATGTTTGAAATAGTCATTCCTACCTGATACAGTTGACAAGCAAGAGAACTGCGACCAGCGATGAATGAACAGTAGCTGGCTGAACCTATCTCCACAATTATGGCTGAAAAGGTGCACATTCTAAGTGACTGAACGGGTAAGAAAGAAAGACTAATTGCGATAAACATGACTAGCAGGTGATGAGTCAATAATATAAGGTCAGGGGTATTAAAAAATAATAAGAAATCCTTCGCCATGATACCAAACATCGCACCAAAGACGTGAACATCACACTGAGTACGACTCTCAAACATCAACATTTCAAAACCGACTCCCTCCATCATCAAAATTGATGAATCAACAGAAGCATAAACCAACGCAATCGGAGCCCACGTTCCAGTTATCCAAGCATTAGCCTTGTAAGCCCAAGGCGGAACAACCTCTTTATAGTGTCGAGGTACCGGCTTTCCCCTACTCACCCAATCTCTTTGAAATGCAACAGACGCTATAAACGTTGCGATACCAGCGACTACCGCTCCTTCACTAAAAGCTGACTGATATGTAGATGATATCGAAGTGGGTAACATAATTGAGTAACGTATTAGACCTTGTGAGAGAGAGTGATGGTTTAATAATTGTAGACAAGACACAAGTTTAGCGTCCCCACATGCCCTGAAGGGGTTAATTTGATACCGCATTCTTAAGCTCTGAAGGGGGTAATTTGATACTGCATTTTCAAGCTTCAAGGGGGGAAAAAAAAACTACTAAAAAACAATCAATATTTTTAAAAAAATCAAGACTAAAAAGAACAATACAAAAAAAAAAAAAGAGTGAATAATGTACAAAATTTTATATATCTAAAAAAAGAAAAAAAGTGGAATTTTCTAACAGAAAAAAAAACTAACTGATACTCATTTTTATTAAATCGACCAGGTAGGCAGTCTTGGCCTGTAATTCTTCGTTTGTTGAGGTAGTCTCTAGAGTGTCTTGAAGAGAACGAAGTTGACCCATCACCCAGCTGCTGCTACGAGCGACGTTGCCCAATTCGATGGCGATATTACTGACAGGGACAGGAGGGGCTAAGCGAGCTGGAATAGAAGCTTCGAGATCGTGGAAAGCATCTCTCAATGAATCAGACTCCAGCATCGCGAGGTCCTTTTCTTGTAGTGCAGAGGCAAGCTTTACTTTAATATCAGTGTCGTTCTGTGTTAAGTTATCAATGGCTTGTTGTGCTTTTGTGTTTGCTTCCGTCAAAACAATATTCTGAGTCTCCAATGCGTTGATCAGCTCTTCCATTTCTGAACACTTCCCTATCATACTTTCTAAGTACGTATCTTTCACATTCAATTCCTGACTCAGTCGAGTCTGAACTTCAGCATCAGAAGAAATAGTATCCGCCTGTGAAGCAGCCTGTCTCTCAAGACTATGAAGGGTTTCTTCCAATGCCAGGCACTCAGATGCTCTTGTCTCCAACATACTATTCTGGTGTGTAATGGTAATCATTTTTCTTCCATGTTCATCCTTCTCCTCTTGCAGTACATCCGTCAACATCAGCAATCGGGTTACGTTCTCAGACAACTCACTCTTTTCCAATTGCATCGTCAAAATCTGCTGTTGTCGAACATCCAGCTCGGTTCCCGCAGATATCATTTTTTCTTCCAATGTGGAAATTGCTTGCCGCAGCATGTCGTTTTCAGATTGTAGAGATGCAGTTTCTCGAAGGGCAGAGTCGATCTCAGTATTTAAAGAAGCATGAAGTCTATCGAGATTAGACTGATGAGTGACTCTAATTGAGGAAATATTTCCGAGAAGCTCATCTCTTTCAAGTTCTAAAGAGGTACTCAACTCCGACAGTCTCAGCTCTGCTTCTGCATACGATGCGAGGGAAGTCTGCTGTTCTGATACTTTTAATGATAGTTTGCTGTGTTCACATTCTTGAAGTCTAACTTTTCCCTCAACAGATGTCAATGAAAGTGTTTTTTCAAGAAGTTCAGCATTCAAACGGTCTAACAAAGTATCCTGTTCAGTTACTCTGGATTCGTATCTGTTGATGTCTGCTTCGAGAAACGTTATTCTGGCTTGGCTTTGAACTTCTCTCTTGTCAGAAATAGCATCTGATAATCTCTGAACTTCTTCTCGGTATCTTTCAACTGTTTGCGTAACTGAAATCTGAGCAGACTGAATCGGATGAGGAATTCTCGCTGGTGCTGTAATCACACTTGGTGTGTGGACACCTGTCTGTGCATTTAAAATTTCAGCTAAACGAGTCTCAGCAACAGTCCTCATCATCTGCTCATGCTCAACTTTCTTTTTAAAAGAATTTATTATTTCATTCAAATCAGCTATTTCCATGTCGTGTTGAGTCTGAGCTGATTTTAATTTCACCTCCTCGTGTTTCATCATTTCGGATATGTCTGTCACTCGTAAATTTTTTTCTTGTTCAAGAAGCTGATTTACTTCATTTATTTTATTTTGATAATTACTAAGTGATTTATGAAGCTCTTCTGTTCTAGACATGTGAGCTTTTGAAGCATCTTTTAAAACATTTTCCTGAGTGTCTTTAAAGTTCATAAGCTCTTCTTGTGATTCTTTTTCTGATGTAATTAGCTGGATGTTTATGTCTGAAGTTTTCATTATTTCCTGTTCCTGTTCTAATAATTTATTTTGAAGAATCGAAACTGCTTCGGTCAACTTTTCATTCTCTTCTTGCATTGCTTGACTGCTGTTTGCCGACATATCCGCCTCTTGCAAGATTAATTTTATGTGTTGTTTTTGATCACAAATCACTTTCTCAAAAACTGCTGCATCTCTGGTGCTGGGAATCGCGTCTGATGTCCTCATCCGCTGAGGCGTTCTATATCTTTCGCTGTTATTTTCTTGACTCGAAAACCATGTTTTCAACCCTCCATCAACACCAACAGTCCAAATAGTATTACATAATATCGGTTCAGTTCGAATCCCGGTGATGATACCATTTCGATGCCAATTCCCGTCAGGTGGTGCTATCGAAGATGTAATTGCTCGAGATGAAATTGACAGCAGCTGGATGAAACCTCTTTTATCCATTGCGAGTACTGTGTCGGCGTCGTCAGAAGTTGGAAGAAGGGTCGACACAGGAGCACTACTGGGAACCTGACCGATAGAGGTAAATGAGAAATCCTCATCGATTCCGTCAATGGTCCAAAAATGGATACCATCACCTCCTGCTGACCAGAATTCAGTATTTGATATTAGTAAAAGAGTTAGACAACTCGATTTATGAGCTTTTATTGACGATAAACAACAAGAAGAAGTACTGGCTATGTTGTACAAGTAAACATGACCATCACTGGTTGAACATAGCAACCCTTTTGGGATCGATAATAGGGACGTGACTCCGCTTCTAATTCCTGAAATCCTGTTTAAGTGATTTGCTTCTGAATCCCAATGGTGAACTAACCAGTCTTCACTACCTGTGAAGACAGATCCATCGTATGATGAAATTATACAGTTGACAGTTGCTGTGTGTATTTTTGATTCAGATATAAGTGTCTTTTCAAAGGCATTAAATAAGGCTATCAGTCCGTCGCTGAACCCGATCCATATTTTATCGTGGGTTACCATCATGCAGTTTGGATAACATCCTTTTTTATAGAATTCATCTTTGTCTTTATTCAACGCCGAGGCTATCTCCTTGCCGTTGCTGCTGTTCGCTATTCGAATCGAGCCGTCTCTCCCTCCGATCCAAACTTCTGATCGGAATGATGCGACACATCGGGCACCACAGTCAGGGATATCAGTGAGCAGCCCTGGCTCTGACAAGGTTCTCATTATTGGTTTACCCGACATGAGACAGTACTGTGTGGGATAGAAAGAATTTGAATTTTATTTTTTTTGTTTTTTTTGAAAAACAAAAAAAAGGGAAACAATCTATCATAAAGAATATCTAATTTATAAAAATGTTTTTTTCATTTTTTTCTTTTCAATCTAATTTCTTATAAGTTGTCACAAAAAAATAAAAAAATCAAAGCAATTGAGGGCACAGTTAGGCCCATTTCTTTTTTTTTTTTTCCTTTTTTTTTTCCCCATGTCCTCCTAAGAGAGCGAAAGAGGGGAAAAAAAAAAAAAAATAGAACAACCAAAAGACGGTTTATATTTGACAGCAAATAACAAATAATAACATCACAAGAAATAAAGCGTTCGTTGGCTTTCTATTGGAAGTCGAACTGTTTTGTTTGTTTTGTTTTGTTTAAATTGATTAGCGTCCCGTCAATTAAAAAACCATTCAAGATAAAAGCCTTTTTTTTTTTTTTTTTTTCGTTGAACGCACAGGATAAATCATGACCATAAGAAATATCGGTTTTCAATCTGAATAAACGGCTTCTTCTCCGACTACGTCGGTACAAAAAAAAAAAAAAAAAAAAAAAAAGAAGTACATCACATACCAATAGAACCTTTCTAAAACTCCGCATGAGACAATCGAAGGGGACTAAACGTGAGATCCATAAACGAAGATGTCTTCGGAGGAGGTGCCATACTTTTAGATTTAACTTCCTGGTAGCGATCATGTCGAGACTCATTCTCAACATCTTTTTTACTTCTACTACCCGGCGTGTGTGTATTAGTTATGTCCTGAGGAACTGCTATTGACCTGGCACGAGATTTACTTTTTCCAAAACGACGAACACAAGAAACCTTTATATCAGATGGAGGAGTTGCTCTGGGAGCTGCTCTTTCAGTCTTCTTTGGTGGTGTTTCTGTTTTCTGTGGAGGGGTGCTCATGTCAACTCGACGACGCCTACGACGAAATACAAACACAGAACTAGAATCATCTTTAGTCTTATCAGTTTTTAATTCTCTCTCAACAGATGAATCAACCTTTGAAGCTTTACGAGAAGGAACATCATCCTGACGCTTTGCCTTTCTGCGTTCGTTTTCTTTCTTAAGACCCAAAGGCGATTGAGGAAGTGGTAAGATCGGACTGGATTCTCGCATGACGTTCATTATGCTTTTCTTTTGAGTTTCAAGTCTACTTTGGATGAGTCGTTTGTGTGATTTAGCTCTCTGAGCTTCTTGTTCCAAATCCTTTATACGTTGTTTTAGTTTTAGTACATCTTCACGTTCTCTCGTTGCTTCGATCTCTTGGTTTTCCCTTTGGAAATCTTCGCGAATTTCCTTCTTTTCTTTTTCAAATTCCCTCTGCATGTCCTTTTTTAACTTTTCAAAACTCTTTTCAGCCGCACGTTTTTCTTTGTTGAATTCAGTAGTAGTTTTCCTTTTTTGCTTCGTGAATTCTTTTTTTTCTTCTTCGAATTTTCTCTCCAAGGAATCACGTTCAGACAAGAGAGTCTTGACCTTGTCTTTGTATACTTGGATGTCTGCCTCAGATGTTTTTCGGGTTTCACGACGAGCTAACTCCTGAGTGAGAGAATCATTATCGCAGACTATGGCTGTGTACTTCTTGTGTAAGTCAGATAATGTTGTTTTAGTGTCCTCTTCATATTCGGTAAACTGTTGTGCCATTTGTCGTATTAGGTCTTCTCTTTCTTCTATCTTTTCAGAACAGCTGCGCTCATATGATTTTATTATGTCTTCCGCCTCCGACATAGTTTTCTTCTCTTTCTTCTCCAGTTCTTCTCCTCTTGCTGCTATTTTCTTACCACCTTCAAGCACATCTTCGAGGGAGATTTTCAACTTTTGGAGTTGTTTTTCGATTTCCTCCTCAGGACAGATTGGTGCTGAGCTCTTCTTCTTCGGCGCCATGGTGCTGCACCACCTTCTGGAAAAAAAAAGTGAATTAAAAGAATATTGAAAACAACTTGAGTCGTGAATGTCTCAGTCCCCTAAATATAAAAAAAAATAATTTACAAAATCATCACATGTTCAGACAAGCAACTCAGAAGTTAAGCTACACACTAGCAAAGGGAAAACTTCAGTAATTTTATTTTTTTTAACTTCAATTTTTAGTCCTCAAATAGGGTATTCTAAGTAAATGAGGAGTTAAAAAAAAAAAATAAAGAATAAAAAACACACTAATAATTCGGGGTTAGTATTTAAAAATAATAAGACTGAAATTAAACCTACAATATAATTTATTAACAGGCAACGCGTTTACTAAAAAAAGGAACTACTTGTTTGCTGACAGGCGGGTAGATATATGTTGGAAAGTATCTTCCTTATCCTGTTTGTGTGTTTGTTTGTATTAACAACTAGTATAGATGTAAAGCTACACGATGTCAAAAAAAAAACTCGATTTCAACAGAGCACAGACTGACATCGTGGTGCTACGCACCGAAAAAATCGGTACCGTAGCAGAAGAACGAGACCGGGGAACGAGGGGTATATTGTATCAGGATTGATACAGTTGACTAACCAGGGACTCGAGAACAAGAGACTGACCTAACAGCATAAGGAAGTGTCACATCATCCGACCTAACAGGCTGGGTGACGACAATAAAAAAGAGAGATGTGACGCATACCTCGTCTTCCCAATCCTCTTCCCATTCCTTGGCGGTGTCTTCCTCGACAACTGACCCGCTCAACTGACGTTGAGGGAGGTCATCACAAAGTTCAAACTGCTGAAATTCCTCAAAATCATCCTTGTCTTCATCATAGAATGAACTCCATGGCTCATCTCCTTTCTGTGCTGACTTCGTCATGTTGAAGGAACTCGTTGCTGATGTGATTAATGAGATTTATAGTCTTTGTCAAAGTATCTAAGAAATAAGAAAGTACCATGTCAAGAGCTTGTTACCGTAAAAATAAAGGCATCGGCGATTCACAAAAACATACAAATTGGAAATTAGAATTATCTTGTGCTTTGTTTTTGTACAAGAGATCAGATCATTTGAAAAAGTTTGAAAAAAAGAAATTTTCTTTTAATTTTTTTTCCCGCCGTAGGACACAGCAAAGAGTAATCGTAGAAAAGAAATACACAAATCAATACTTCATATTTATTTTATTTATTTATTTATTTATTTACGAAGCCTAGGAAGCCAAAAGCCAGGAAAAGCTCACAGAGTAACAGTTATATCGCTACCAGCAACATATATAACACAAGAAAACCCAATAAAGGGAAACGTATTATCACTTTACAAAACTAGTCTTCAAGAAGATGAGAAACAAACGAAAACCCCAATAGTGAGCCCACAGTCTATATGCGTGCGGGTAGTTGCACATACGTCTGAAGGACAGAAGAAAGTTGTCTTATTGGACACCCCCTAGGAAAAAATAGTGTAAAACACATTTCAAAGAGAAATGATTTTTTTTTTTTTCTTTTCCTTATGTTCTTTTGAAAAAATCCCTTAGAAAATGATTGCAAAAAAAAAAAAAGAAATTTTATTTTTAAAACGAAGGCGCTCAGATTAGCCTCTATATTTCGTTGAAACGGAGACAGGAAAAAAAAACCCCCCATCAAAATGATGTTTCAGTGATTCTAACTTTCATCTTATTCAGTGTTAACAACTAGGTCTGCTTTCTCATCATCTTCACAACTTTCTGAATCAAACTCTTCCATTTTACTAACAGACTTAGCGAGACTATATGCCCTCATATTAAAAGAGAAACATCCGAGTAATACAATAACAGTACCAACAACTGACACAGCTGAAGGATAATAACTGTGAATTATCATATCAGCAACCACAGTCATTGGCACTAATAAAATCGTAGAGACCGACGTAAAGGTTGGATCGGTAAGATGCATGCATACAATAAGAGATAAAGTATACATCGCGTCTAAGACTCCGATTCCAATGGTGTTTCTGAGTACGTCAATGGGGGGGAATGTGAGGTTTTTATTTGTGAAGAGAGTCCATGCTAAGACACTGAGGGGTCCCCAGAGAACAATCCAAAGACCGATGCAGCCACAGAATCTCAAACTCGTAAGCATCGGGTTTTCATCATTAGGATCAGAGATGTATTTCTTAATAAAAATTTGAAAAATCGCAAAAACGATAACAGAAGCGAACAGATCAACATATCCCACATATGATTTATGGATTCCTTCTTCTTTTTTCTCTGTTGAAGCAACAGCAACAACAACCGATCCGCACACTGCCAATGTCAACGAAGCAAGTTTTCTTACATCTATAAGCTCACCAAGAAAAATTATAGAAAGAAGATAAACCCAACCAGTACAAGTTCTGTATATAGCGCTGTTAGACCCGTCTGTGGTTTGATTTAAAGAATAATACCACGAATCACGACAAGCTAACGAGAGTATCGAAGCTATTGAACTGGTCTTTAGTGTGTACCCCCAGCTGTGGTAGCTGTTTATATTTTTAAACCAACACCAACACCAATACGGTGCCAGTAGATATATATAACTCCCTCCCACAACAGTTGAAATCACAATGGGGTTGTCGTAGTTGTTTTCACTGCCTTGCAATGCTTCCGACATCACTAAGGTACAACTATTGAATGAGAGGACGCAAATGATGACGAGATACCATTTTCGATCCATCCTGTGTGTGTGTTGTATGAGAGAGAGACATTAAAAAAAGTTGACACATTTTCTTTTCTATGAACGTTACATAAAAGAGAAAAAAAACACAATTGCTCTGCTATTCCATTTTCGACATCGCTAGGCCTTCATTTAGTAAGTTGTAAGGTACTTCTTTCCAGTTTATAAATCAGATTTATCAATTGTCTACTGTGAAAGGTTAGATAGAATAGAATATTATTAAACCTCCTCCTCCTGCGCAGAACTTTGACACATAATTGTTATTCTCCTGTACGTAAATAATATATTCCTGATGCTAAACTCTTAAAACCCAGAAACAAAAAAAAAAGAGGGTGGGGGAAAGAGAAGATCCCAACGCCTACAAACAATGGTTTGAAAGCAGTTAAGCTGTAAGATGAACGGGAAAAAAAAAAAAGAAAAAGAGAGAGTCTGATATGGGGATAAGTACTGTTATTTTTTTTTTTTTTCCTACTTAAATCTTGACTTTACTATAGAACCTTTTTTTTTTTCTTTTTTTTTTTTTTTTGATGCAAAGAGCAGCGTATTTTGGGGCCATACATCGCCCATAGTCTTGGGGATTTTTTTTTTCTAAGGCGATCCTAAACTTGCCAGCTCAAGTCGGAGGGGGAAATGATGTGCTCTATGGGGCTTAGCTGACACACAGGCTGACAAGATTACAGGGCAGGATAGATATACAGTAACACGATTTACAGGATACAAGTCGGCTTTACTTACCAGAGGCAAGTCAAAGAGCCAGCCGGAATTCTGATAAGACATCCACACGCTTGACTGACAATACGCAGTCAGACATTCCTCGCCCATCAGCATCTCTGGAAGACTTGTCTTCAGGACGGAGAATACTCGTTCAGCCTCAATCGATATCACTGGTAGTAAACAGGATATTCGCACTTAGTGCCTTCATACCGCTAAGAGCCTAACCTGTGTCTGACAGGAGGGAGTGTGTTGTGATATTGTGTAGCAGCTTCTACTTGAGCAGTACTGAAAAAACAAAAAAAAACTGCCAGATTTTTTTTTTTGGGGGGTAACTTGATACTAATATTAAATGGAAAGCGGGGGGGAATTTCCCCATGGCACTTTTCAAGACCCCATAATACATTGGCAAAGAGGGGTGAAAAAAAAAAAAAAAACGATAAAGAAAAAGAAAAAGAAAACAAGTTACTATTCCCCTTGTGGTTTAGAGCCCCTGGATGCTACTAAGGGCAGTACAAAGTCAACGATTCCAGACGCGAGCAAGGAATAAGTAACTTGATACTGTAATAATATAAAGCAACTTGAAACTGGCTAAAATTAAATTAAGATTCGGCCAAACCTGGTATCGATAAACCCTATGTGGGATTTCGACGGTCACGTACTACACTGTAGCCCGTTATATCAATTTGCTAAAATAAATAAATTAAAAAAAATACCATTGCACACCACCACAGTGGACGTTGCAAGATTGTTGCGGGTGACAATCAAGCGGTTTCGTCCTGATAATTAAATACTTCCGTATTTTATTTTGATGTGCTTGTGAGAGGGAAAAAAAAGGAAAAAAACGCAGGGGCGTTGAGAAGAAGTTGAAGGAAGAAGGGAAAATGAAAATCAATGATATCACAATTTGGGTTCGGGCTAACTTTAACTAGTCGAAAGGAAGAATAAAAACAACAAGAAAAAGTTTTAAAAAAAAAAAAAAAACAGAAAAAAAAATCACTCCGCGAAATCAAGCGAAGGAAAACAATGAGCTGGGTGTATTCTCAGTTGTTTTCAATTACACAATTTTTTTTTTTTTTTTTTCTTCTTTATTCTATTCCATTATAAATATTACAATATTATTAATTCGAATTACAATGAACGCAAACTTAACTTGATGACAGGCAAGCGAGGGGAAAAAAAAATGAAGAAAAAAATATAAACAAAACTTTAGAATCAATAACGATGAAGCAGACAGAAACCTATACAGTAAATTAAAGCAATACACCGGTTTTGATTAAAAAAAAAAAAAAAAAAATTAATGCAGAAATGAACTACTTTTTTATTCAAATACAGCACAAAAAGGGGGGGAAAAAAAAATAAATAAATAAATAAATAAATAAATAACATTAATGAAAATTTGGGGTGATGAATAAATTAAGTATATATGTACGAGTGGGGTTGAATGTTTCAATTCGTAAAATACAACTGTTTTGTATCACATTAACATAAGTGATAATTTAACAATCTGTTAAGGATACAGTGAACTATGGTGATGCTTAACTTAGCCTTTTAAAGGGGTGATGATTAAATTAAGTATATATGTACGAGTGAGGATTAACTATTCGAGTTTGTACATAAACAACGTACGGGGGGAGAGAGTACAGAAGAATTATTCTGTTTCTTCTTTTTTTTTTTTTTTTTTTTGTTCCTTTTCTGCTTACCATACTAAAAAAAAAAAAAAAAAAAAGCAAAATTAGGATGGAGTGCGTCGATTCATTGGGTAGACCGATATAGTCTACACCGTTAGCGTAAAAAAAAACAAGGCAAAAAATTGACCCAAAAAATCTTTGATTTTTATATTTTTTTTATTTTCCAAATAAGAAATGGTTCTAATTTAGTCTTTTTTTTGAAGCTTGTCGGAAACTACAGTGAAATCACATTTCTTTTTTTTTTTTTTTTTTTTTTTTCCAATGCAAAAATTTATTGGTTTTTTTCGTGACATAAGAATAAAATCGTTTGATGTCGTGATAAAGAGACCACCAAAAAAAACTCAAAAAAAAAAAAAAAAAAAAAAAAAAAAGACATTTCACAATACTTTCCAACAGCTAAAATACAAAAACCAAGATTTGGGACAAACCACATAATTTCCAATGCGTTGTAAAAAACAAGTGAGAACATAGACGACACTGTACACGCAATGCTTGCTGGATCCAAACAAGATTACAAGACTCGTAGACCTTACGAACACGACTAAGCCTTAAAATATTTTTTTTTTTTTTTGATGGATATAAACGGAAAAAATCTCGTCAAAGCAAAAACAACGTGGTTCAGTAACCCCTCTATATCTCCTTTGTTGGGGATAGGAGCGTAGAGAAAGAGTGCACATTCAAAAAAAAAAAAAAAAAAATTGTAATAATACGAAAAAAAAACCCCTAAGATAATAATACCGAAAATGACTAAACAAGGTAAAGCAAGTGCTCTGAGAAAAATATCACCAAAAAAAAAAAAAAAAAAACCTTTCCAAACTACAACAAGAATAAAAATTAAAAGGGTATACTTCCGCATATCCGAAACAAGGACAATAATGTAATGATTGACAGTATTAGATAATAGTTTTTATTTGCGGTTCGGGTAGTTGCACACGTCTGGGAGTGAGTGTCAGGTCGCCTGCATAATAGGTTCTTTCTAAAACTGTCATTTTTTTTTTCTTTTTTTTTTATAATAATACTATGTTTATGCTTATTTTTTTTATTTTTTTTTCTAGAAACAAAAAGGTTTTTGTTGACGCTATGCAAAAAAAAAAAAACGAAATGAAATGAAATGAAAACCTGGGGTAAACCTGAAAAGTAAGTAGTTAGATGACATGTTGCTAGGGCAAAGCAAACTAGCCCCCTTTCCTGCGTCACTTAGCGTTTCACAGTAGGTGCAAGTTGCTAAGAATAAAAAAAAATAAAAAAAAAGTTAAAATTAAAATTAAAAAAAGAGCATAGACGCCTCGGAAACCTCGACAACGTTGAATAAAAAAAAGGTTAGAATTTTGATTCATTGTTGTTTTTTTTTTTTTTTTTTTTTTTTTTTCTCATTCACATTAAATGGATAGGTCGAACGTGACTTGCTTTTTTTTCAAAGAAAAAAAAGAAGACTGAATATATAAAAAAAATTAAAAAAAAATTAAAAAAAAATTATTAAAAATTATTAAAAATAAATCAATACGAGAACAAAGAGATCTAATTCTCTACGGTATAAGCAACTGACTCTAACAATCGGCCACAAGTCACTTTCTGGAAATTGATTTTAACGTGACTATATCTTGAGAATTCTGTTGAAATTCTGATTCCCTTTCAGTCTTTGGTACGAAGATGCTTCCATTCTCGAAATTGAATTTGCGTTTTTTTTTTTTTTTTTTCCGAAGCAAACAGTTGAGCAAGAAAAAAGTAGCTAAATAGGATTGGAAAAACAAGAACAACAAAAAAAAAAAAAAAAAAAAAGGGGAAAAAAAATTTACTATTTTTTTTTAATTGAGAGAAAGAAGAAAAAAAAACATTATTTTCAAGCGCAAATTGACATAGCAGCTATTGCAACGTCAGGACGATCTTTACTAGTGAATGCCAGAGAGCACGACGAGTGTCCCCAAAAAAGGTCCTCATCCTCATCTTCAAGTGACGACAACGATGAGTCAAGAAGACCAACCCTCGAAATATCTTTTTTCATCCTCTGTGAGTCGCTACTTGAGACACTACTCCTCTTCGACGAATGCCTTCCCTTGAATGGCATTTCAACCTCTCCCGTTCCGTTAGCCGCGGCAACAATGTGAGCATTTCCCATTTTTCTACGGTAGGTGTGAAGAGTTTGCTGGAGAAGAGAAAGTAATATTATTATTTTTTTTTTTATTATTCACAAATATCAACATCAGTCACACAGCGACACTGTACTCTGCATAATGTGAATGTAATACTTGAAGGAACAAGAGATTAAGTACTACTGAATTTATTTCTGATGCTCAGATATTGATGCGATAAGAACTCAAGATAGCCATCGGGGGGAAGACTTTATTTGTAGACAAAGCTTTAAACGCCATAAAGCACCTCCTTCTGCAGCCTATCCTGGTGAGTCTAACCAACAAGCCTAGACCCTTGGACGCAGCTGTCATCATCTTTTGAATCTTAAAGGTTAACTTCCCATCATAATGTACGCCAAGATACCGCACGGTATTTGTCTTGTGAACTTTTCGTCCAACCGCATAGGTAAATCCGTGTAATCCGGGTCCCACTCTTTCCAGCATCTTATCTATTTCTGCCTTGTCGTGGACTTTCTTCAGTTGTGAGAAGCTGGCACTCATCTTCATTGTTTTCAGTACCGCCGGTTTGTTCGGTAGCTTGACTTTAATCTTATGTTGTGGAACGACATACAGGTGAGTGATGGCGAATTCTTCTTTTGAAACTACAGTTGTTGAGTTATCATCCTTTACAAGGTTACTCATTTGTTCTGCCGTGGCCACTACTGTGGACTTGTCATGAGTTCCACTTGGCCTCACGTGAATGTATTCCGTCTTGCCAGGGTTCTTATTATTGATTTTGATGTGTGAGTATAACCAAAATAAAAAATCGCAATCTAGGTTGGGCCCCGACCTCTGAGAAAAATAAAGAACACCTATAGTGAGTGGCTCCACTCGGTTCGATCCTGCCACTAGGCGTATTCAGGGCAGCCGCAAAGCATAACAACTGGTCTTTGGCCAGGCTAGACCATCGTCCTACTGGAGTATATGGAAAAGGCTAAAGGAAAAGACAGCTAATGCTGGACTGGTCCGTAGCCAGGAATCTCAGGCGAAAACCATCAAAAAAATCACCTGACCGAGGATCTGCAACCGAGAAGGGAGACGAGCTGGACGCAACGACCCAGGGAGAGCCACAATCAGACGAGATGGTCGGGTTGGAGGAGCTGGAAGACTCTCGGATATGGAGGTCGATGGAGAAGACGGGCCGGAAGATTCGGTGTCCAGTACGTCGAGGAGACGTTAGACGTTATGGTCGGGATGGAAGAGTCGGACTCCGTCGATGGTCGACGGAGAGGAAGGCAGAGGAGGGGCAGGGAGGTAACTTGATACCAATATTAAATGGAAAGCAACTTGAAACTGGCTAAAACGAGAATAGGGTTCGGCCAAACCTGGTTGCATATAGAAAATCAACAATTGGTATCGCTAAAAATCCCATATGTGCTGTCGAATATGGGGATTCGAGGGCCACGTACTACAGGTTGAGCGCCCCATGCCCTGTAGCCCGTTACAGCTTTAAAAGTATTCCTTCACACTTCAAAAGCAAATAAATATTAAAGGAAACGAAAAAAGAATTGGCTTTATCTCAACTATACAGAAAATAATGATATAACACTGCGATTTTTTGTTTGTGCACGAAACCGGAGAGACAGAACCGGACAGATAAAACGTAAAATAAAGAAGCATAAAATAATGATAAGCAAAAACAGAGGTTGTTTGTGCACGAAACCGTGAACCGACTTAAACTGATAAAGCTAAAGGATTACGTGTGCTGCCAACATTCTTTTTCGTTCTTACAATACTTGTTAAATGCAAAAAATTATTTCTGGTTCGTAGCACACTACCAGGGGAGACAGACGAGGGCAGGTCACAAGAGGGAACGTCACCCGAAGGGAACAGGCCGGATGACTGACTGCGTCAGGCGGAGCGCGGAGAGGGCAGTCGGAGCCTCCGCCGAAGCTGGGGAACCCAGGCGAAACAAAGCCAACGGCCGAGAGACCTGCACAGCGGAAAGGGAGGATCGGTGAGGGCAAGAGAGATCGTCGGGCACGGTGTCAACGAGCACGAGGGGAATTAACTGTTCGATTTTGTACTTTTTTTTTTTTTTTTTTTTTTGTGTGCACAGCAGGTTCCTTCGACCTGCTTTGCTGTTTGCGCTGTTAGGCGCGGTTGTTCTTTCTTTCTTCTGTACACTTTCTTTTTGTGGGGATTGGGGATGGGATGGGGGGTTCCCGTAGGCTTCGTATCTTCTTTGTTTTCTTTCTTTATCAATTACTAAAGAGTTCAGTTTACTTCCTCATTTGGTCTAAGAACCGCATCTTTAAATTATGGATTTCCAGGTCTTCCGAGCATTTCAGCTATTTGGTCCAGTACCACTACAAAGTTGGACATGTTGCGTTGATTCTCCTTTAAGAAGCAGTCCTCTACTTTACTCACTACTTCACCAGTTTCGGTATTAATCATGCTGTGTATGTACAATGATCTCATCTTTTGGATACACCAGTGGTTGCACTTGAAAAGCACATGATGCGGTGTTGCAGTATCTCCATGACAGAAGATGCACTGTTCGTTTATTCCTTTTAGTTTAAGAGATCTACAGTGTCCAACTCTGAAGCGGGACATTAGGACTTCTTGTGGTCTCGTCAGTTCTTCTACAAAAGGTGGATGCCTCTGTTCGCCGGCTCCAATCCACTCCTCTCGTTTTCTTCTCTTGTGAAAAGTCATAAGGGTTCCCATATCCAGTCTAGTAACTAAACTCTCGAGTACCACACTGTCATCTGGAGGTTTCTTTATCGTACCTGCAGCGTGTTTTGCCACCTTGTCTGCTATTTCATTATACAGCACATCCATATGTGCTGGGACATACTGCATGTTAATATTAACACCTCTGTGTTCCAGTTTCAGTGCTAACTTCCAGATTGATGCGTTTGTAGCAGATTTCTGTTCTTCAGGTCCTCGCTCAAGTGCCTGTATTAGCGACATTGAGTCAGTTAGAATATGCGTCTTTGTTGTGGGAAGTATTCCTTCGGATGCCTTTTTGTTTTTCAGGAGTATTCTCATCGCTTGTTCCACGGCTATCTGTTCAGTTCTGTAGGAGCTTCCTGCTACAGGTATTCTGAATCCGGTCATGCTAACTTCCTTACCCTTCACTATTATCACAGATGCTCCTGACTTAGTCATGTACGTCTTCGTCCTATGTCTAATAGACCCATCTGTGTACACCTTCACGTCTTCAATTGGTAGACCGGCTTCTTTGTCTTTTGCCTCTTCTTTTCCAAAACAGTAGTTGAATTCCATTGCATTAGTTACCTTCCATGATCGCATCTTATAGTGCTTTGGATTGATTTCCGAGTGATACGAGCTTCTGTGTTTGTCGAGTCCCGGGATCCCCGACACATATTCATCCCAAACTATGCGACCCCAAGCTGTTTTTGGTGGGTAGTTTAGGCCTCCCTCCGTCATTGTGAGGCTACAAGCTGGTAGGTGGGGACTTAATTTGAATTCTTCATAGGCCCTACACATCTTGTAGCGTATGTGTTCTTGTAATTTCGGCATATCTGCTTCATGGTACAAGTTCCTCAGCCTGGTGCTTGGCAGACATCCCGTTACCTGTCTAGCGGCTCTGTTTATTAAGATGTTTAGCCTCTCAAGACTGACGTCACCTCTCTTTGGCAGCAGCCAGGCAAAACTTTCAACCCCATAGAGCACTCTCGCCATTACAACGGTCACCAGAACACAGATGAGGGTTCTCTTCCTGCATCCCATCCTGGAGAGTCTTAGCAGGAGCCCCAGTCCTCTGGAGGCTGCCGTCATCATCTTTCGCATGTGAGTTTTGAAGTCGAGGTTTTTGTCGTACAGAACTCCCAAGTATCTTACTACATCCGTTTCATGTAGTTTGTCCACCACCGAAAATGCAAAAGCCTTGAGACCAGATCCAGTTCCTTGCAGCATCCTCAGGATGTCTCCTCTGGTGCGAACCTTTTGCAGTTGTGAGCATTTACTAGGTTCCATCTGCATGTCTACCAATACAGTTTCTGTCGTCGGTAATTTTCGTTTTATTTTATGCTGCGGAACCACATAGAAATGTGTTATCGCCTTTTTAGAATTGCCTATAGTAGTTGAGTCCTGATTATTTAGCATTTTTCGGATGGCCTCTGCTGTTGTGACGACATATTTGAAGGTGTGCCCCTCCGGGTATAGCACTTGTGGAGACTTATTTTCTTGGCTATCGGTATCCGGCCTCACATGTATGAACTCTGTTTTACCCGGGCTCTTGTTTATACAAATGTGGGATGCTGCGGCCCAATTTGAGAAGATGCGTACTGCTGTGTTAGCTTTGTCCTCCAGTCCTTTAACATCTGGAGATGTCATCACGAGCCCAACATCATCTGCAAAGACTGCTGGTTTATACCTATTCAATTCTCGTATAAGGCTTTCGATGTATATCGAGAATAGCTGTGGTCCTAGGACACTTCCTTGGGGTACTCCGACTTGTATGTGTTTGAATGTTCCCTTTTCGCCGTTTACTCTGGTTGTGATCTTTCTCCCAGTCAAATAGCTCTGGACCCATCTTGTGTATTTCGCCGGTATCCCAACTTCAGACATCCTCTTCAGTAGAATTTTCGGTTGGACGGCATCGAATGCCTTCTGCAGGTCAAACGTCATTAACATCGATTCCCTACCTCGGTACCTTCCATCTAGTAGTCTCTCTGTTATCATGCAGAGATTTTCTACGGCACTGCGCCCTCTTTTATATGCGGCTTGCCGCGCACTCATCCTGTCCCCAAGTAAATGATGCATCCTTTCTGCCATCATCTTCTCAAACAACTTGCTTATTGCTGACGTTAATGTTATTGGTCGGTAAGAGAGTACACGTTTCTTGTCCTTTCCCGATTTTAAGATTGGAACTACTATCCCATACTTCCAAGATCTCGGAACCGCCGACTTTTCCCAAGTCATGTTGAACAGCCGTAAGAGTTGCACCATAAATGTTTCTGGGAGTTTCTTTAACATAGTGTTCCACACCCCATCCGGTCCAGGTGCTTTCTTGTCTTTTAATTTCTTGAGCTGTCGCTTTAGTTCTCTCATTGTGAATTCTTCATTGCCTTCGTCCCCTGGTTTGTTCTCAAATACCAAGGAGGGCACTTCGTCGTCTACCAGATTGAATTGTGTCGCGTATGCCGTGGTAAATATGTCTGCCATTTCTTTTGGATCAGTTGTTGTACTGCCTTCATGTTCTAATTCGCTAATGTTATTATCAACAATGCCCCCTTCAAGTTGCTTTACTTTTCTGAAAGCCCATTGGTAGTCCATCCCAGTCATGTCACATTCGATGATGTTTCTTTTAATTTTTCTGATGCCTTCCGCAATGGCATCCTTGTCAACTTTGTCCTGGTTGGGTTCATCAAGCAGTCTTTCTATTTCTGGATCCCTCACTGAGAAGGTGGTTTGCGTCCTTTTCTTATAGCCCGGTATGGTTTGTTTCGCAGCCTTCAGAATTTCTACAGAGATCCTTGTTGCAAGTTTTTGCACTGTTTCAATATTCTTTAACTTCGTTGCCGCCGTCGTTAAAACCTCCGAGTATGCATGCCACTTTGCACACTTCCATTTCCATTGCCACATCTCGTTCGATTGTGGTTTGGTTTTCGTCAAGTGTATGTTTTCAATCTTTACACTTATTGGAAGATGGTCGCTACTCCATCCATTTAGCAGTCCTATGTTTGCCATCATTGAATTATCCAGAGCAATAATATCTGGGGAGGATGAGCTCAATGGTCTCGTTATCTGCTGGGGCTCGTTTAATACTTCCATGGCAGCTTCTAATGACCAATTATAGAAGCTTGTTCCTGCTGAATTCATCTTTCCTTTTGACCAGATCTCATGATGTCCGTTGATATCGCCTGCTACCAGTGTTCCTGGCTCTGTTGGTAACTTCCATGTGGTTGCCGTTACGTTAGGCGGGTGATATACATTGTGTATTTTTAATGGCGGTGTTGATCGCAATTCTACAGATAGTATCTCAGTTTGGTCGTATGAGATGTCGGGGAGTTTAGTCACATAATTTTTAATATCCATTCTGACAAGTATGGCCAGACCTCGGTATCCTACCTTCAGAAGGCTGTCTCTTCGAATTATTATATAACCATCTATATTTAGAAATTTTCCGTAATTGAGCCATGTTTCTTGTAGTAGAACAATTTCTGGCTTGTGCTCTCTTAACGATCGATTTAATTGGAAGAAGTTTTCATTTTGTAGTATCGATCTTATGTTATTGGACCAAATCTCAATCATTTTGACAGTGGTTTTGGTTTGCTGTTACTTGGTGGGTAGTTCCGCTTAGCCCTACCTTGGCTTCTATCTTGTTGACGGCGGTTGCAATTTGAGATATTGCATTCAACATTTGTTGATAATTTTTAACAATCATTTCTTCATTTTTCTTTGTCGCATTGGTCAGTCCTTCAATTATCTGCGTCATTTTTGACATCGTTTCATCCAATCTAGTTTGCAAGTCAGCTACCTCAGTTTGTAATTTTGCTAGCGTCTCGTCAGTTCTTTCCTTCATAGTCTTGAGACCATCTTCTACTTTCTTCAGTTCTTGCGTTTTTCCCTGCGATGGGGGCAGTTTATTTTCTTGTTGTTGGGGCTGCTTGTTTCCTTGCAGTGTCTTTTTAGTTGCTTCCGCATAAGATATTTTCGCATCTCGATACTTTTGTACGGCTGGTTTTGGTTGTTTTTGGTCTTCTGGCAGCTCCATTTTCTCAATAGACATCAGGGTCTCACCACATTGTAAGAACTGGCTTTTCGGACTTTTATCGAGGGCGACCAAGAAGTCGCCTTTCTCCATGCGAATAAATTTAGAATTTAATCCCGCTTCCAAGAGCATTCCCTGGAGCCGGTTCGACCACCTGTACTGTGCACCACTGATACGGTACAGTCCAGCACCGTAGACTTGCGCAGCGAATTTCCCGGCACCCTTCCGTACTTTCTCTACGTTTGCAGAGGCACTCACCCTTATCCCTATCTTCCCATAGTTGGTAGTCAGCCCCATGCACATGTCTTGTTGTGCCTTCAGGACTCCCATGGCTTCCTCATTCGAAGTTTTCCTGTCAAGCCATACTGTTTCATAGACATGCTTGGTCAGGCCCTCTATCGATTTTATCCTGAAGTAAACTTTGTTACTCCCTGAGTTGTGCATCAGTGCGATTGCTGCCTTTTCATCGTTTGGTAGGACTGTGACTTCACTAAAATCCCCCTTTCCAACTATCCGGAATGTCCTTGTGTCGACCCGTCCCTGATCACCCACCACTGCCTTGATTTTTGCAGTAAGCGATGCTGGGTTTCTGATAGCATCTCCTCCTAACTCCTTTGCTGTAGCCCACGCGATGAGTTCGTGAGTGATCGGTGGCTTTATGTTTGTTGCCACTATTAGTGTTGGGGTGTAGGTTGCTCCGGTAAAAGTCACAAACCACCATGATCTTATTCTTAGTCCCACTGCCATCTGGACAGGTGTTTGAATCTGTTGGGATGCTGTCGCGTATTTTAATGCTAACTCCGTTGGCGGTTTGGTGAAGACCAGGGTTAGTCTCTTCGTTTTCGTAGCTGTCTTGTAGAATTCCTCTCCAAGTTTAGAGGCTTGTTGGGACAGTACTAATGATAAGCCGTCTGTTGAGCTGTTGATTCCGTCTTCCATCTTTATAATTTTTGATGGTTTACATCCGAAATGCTCTGGCTTCAGAGTTGGAGGATTTGTTTCCGGTTTCGGACCAGCCGTTTGGCTTGCTTCTTTTGTTTGTGGTGCTTCCACTTCCATCGCTTCTCCCTCTGATACTTCTGGTGATCCTCCCATCACCACGTCTTCGTCTCCTTCTTGCTGTTTTTGTGTCCTCTCTTCTTCTTCCCGGATTTCATTCTTGGCTTGTTCCCTCATTTTCTTCGCCTCTTTCCTTTCTCTTTCTCTCCTTTCCGCAGCCCTTCTATCTTGCGGACGCATTGCTTTCTTACCAGCCATTTTATTTTTTTTTGTACGTAAATTTTATACATTTGTACGTAAATTTTATACATTTGTACGTAAAATACAAATGTATAAAATTTTGTGTGAAAATTTATGGAACCCGAAACAAGAGACATTACACGCAGTCAGATAAAATAAAAATCGCAAAAAAAAACAGAGCGAGGTTGGCGCAGTCGGTAGCGCGTAGGTCTCATAATCCTAAGGTCGTCAGTTCGATCCTGGCACCTCGCATTTTCTTCTGTTGAATTTCAAGGATTGCCAAAGGTAGAAATTTAAATAAAAAAGGATAGGTGTGGAGAGCGGATTGGAGAGATCGCGGCGTGGGAAAGAGAAGTCAGGTCCGACTGATTTGTCGAATTTCTCTGGGTTCACTATGGCAAGTGATTTTTTCGGCGGTCTTCCGATCCGCTTTTTGCCTTGCGTCCCTTCCGGAACAGCACCCATCGTGTGGTTTTTCCTCCATTCGATACTTCCTCTTTCCTGGAAACTGACGGACGCGCCCCTTCCGGGATATCAGGTCGACCAGTCGAATTCTGTGCGACTTAAACTGATAAAGCTAAAGGAGGTTTACGTGTGCTGCCAACATTCTTTTTCGTTCTTACAATACTTGTTAAACGATTGCAAAATAAAAAAATTTTCGTCGACATGGCGTGCAATGGCAGCACACGCAGTGCTGTGTGGTACTCAAACTCTTTACACTACACACCCAACAGTGGATCTCGGTTCGATTCCGAGTGGATGCATATTTTATAAACAAATATGACACCAACCTGGCTTGAATGTTTAGGTTACTCCAGATAAACGTGGTTCACATTTAGAAAGGGACAACATATCCGAATAATGCTGGTTGCACACCGTCCTAATGTCTTAATCGAATCCAAAAAATACGAGCCCGGAAAATATAATAATTTACGGTCAAAATGCAATCTTTTTTATTCCAAAGGCATGTTGAAACTGAAGACCACATCTGCGGACGTCTGCTAAAGGTTGATCAAGGAAGAATTTTTTGTGTGAAAATTTATGGAACCCGAAAACAAGAGACATTACACGCAGTCAGATAAGATAAAAATCGCAAAAAAAAACAGAGCGAGGTTGGCGCAGTCGGTAGCGCGTAGGTCTCATAATCCTAAGGTCGTCAGTTCGATCCTGGCACCTCGCATTTTTGAAACTGCTACCCTGAAATTAGAAAGGATTTAACTTAGCATCACCAACAAATGGGAACAACTGTTGGGTAAGTGAACACTGATCATAATCAGCTTTATATTAAGAAGCACTTCTAATTTAAATGTGACAACACGTAAGTATTGTGCATGAGTATATACTATTCGCTGCTATTCGCTAAGAATCTTTCCTTGCATTGTCGAGTGATGTGTATTTATCCAGTTGAGCCACAAAGAAAAGGTTCGCACCTCTCTTGCACTCTGAGAGTCTTAAGAAGCAGTGAATAAGATGCCTGCTCTTGTCCTGAAGCAGGACATCTCTTCCGCGGCCTATGACACGAGCATTACCCGATGACACGTAGTTTTCAATAAATTGATTGTGCAGAGGGGCCAATATATCTGGCACCAACATTGCAACATTTTTACCAGCTACATCAGCACGTGCATATCCTGTAAAGCGGAGTAGCGTTTCGTTCACAATCACAATGGTACCAGACTCATCAGCCACAACCGACGCACTCCTGTTTGGTGAGTTATTATTTTGCCAAGGTAACGGTGATGCTTTAAAACATTACTACATACTGTGATTTGTTAAGAATGTTTTTGCAAACTTCCATGGATGTTGATGATTTGCTAAAAGCCAAGAAGAATGAATAAATTACAGGGCACGCCTGGTAATTAGCATCGTCTTCGGCCTCATCAACGATGACCCCTGACTCCAGATAGGCTGCAATCTTTGGCACAATTTCGCGAACCTGTTTTATTTTCGGAATGAAATTGCACCCCTTTGGGGAGAAAATAGTGCCAACAGGAGACAGCTTGGCCTCCATTCTTAGGATAGAAATAACACACCTTTTGAGGAATCATTTTGAGAAGGATTTTGGTTCCCTTTTCTTCGTCAACAAGCTGCCGAACAACAGGTCGGAATATCAACTCCAATTCAAGAACCATTAAGAATACAAGGAGGCAAGATAAAAGTAAGACAATGAACCAGGTTGCATTTACAACATCACGCTGATCACTGCTAGTGATGTCACCTTCTTCCCAGAGGGTTGCAATTACCTTTGAAGGTAGGGCTTGAGTTTCAGGTGTTTCATAGAATGAAACATCATCTGTGACTGAGCTTGTGCCCACCTGCACCATCTTTTTAAGAACGTTAGTCCAGGTTATGTACAAGCGATCCACATTACCTTCAGCCGTCACAGGTTGACTCGTCCCTGCGAAGGTTAACGTTTCTCTTACCTGCTCTAACTCATCAATAAGTTCCTGAACATTTTTTCTATGCCACTCTGACAGTACACCTTGCAGGTGTGCGAAGTAGAGTTTATCAGCGGCGTATGCTGATCGGGCAACCAGCCACTCGCGGCTGTTGCCAATATTCAGATCAGTCAGCATGTTATCACCCTCAACCGCCCCTTTGATCCCAAAGCTGTATTGGACGACGACAAAGGCAAACACTACAAAGAACGCAATTCGACAGCGAAGTATCATTCCACTGAATAGAATTGACGTTATATTTACTACGTCACTATTAATTGATGTCTTACTGCTGAGGGTGACTCCTACAAGTCCTAATTTTGCCAACAGTGTGCAGTACAGAGGAAGACCTAAAAAGCCTACAACCAATGCTGCTATCACGAGGGCTGTTACGTCGGATTTTCGATCATCAAACTTGCCTACTATATGTCCTTTGAACATTTTTTTTATTGTCATAATCACTTCATCTTGGAATGCTTCTGCAGACGTCCCAAATAACAGTTGTTTAGCAATCTTCCGTTTTTCAGCAACACTCTTCGCTGTGTCTTCAGAAGTAGTGTTGTAAGGGGGGTCGTAGTCCTGAATGATATCTGCATCTCGTACATCCCATAGCAGACCTGTTTTTTATTTTGTTTTTCATGGACTTCTGTTGCCCCTTGCCTGACATTGCTGCCCAAAATAAAAAAACTCGCTGTTTTTGAGCAACTCCTCATCGGGTTGTCTTCCGACATGGGACGAAGGCGCTGGGCTCAATGCGATAAGGGGAAGATCAAAACTGCTGGGGTGAGACACAGATCGAGGTGATCACCACAACGGGGGACTCGCACTGTGTCACGGAACACCCATGGACGAGTATGGACGAGGTGTACAATGCTCCCTGGATCAGGGAAATAGATAGCAAGGACAACAAACGAGCAAATCCTCTTCTCGCACCTCTACAAAGTTGGTCAGAATATTTAATTGTCCTACTCCTTGGCCCTTTTACTTCCTTAATACAACATTTGGATAGCAGCTTTCCCGTGGGATCGAAGCAGATGTTATGGAAGGTTCAGGGATGACGGCCGAGTCGGAAACTCTCTTCGGAAATATGAGCGTCATCAAGTAGAAGGGCAAAGTGAGAGAAAACGTCGAGGAGAGCTGGACTGCTGCAATTGCTGGGGACCTATAGTCGGCATTAGAGTCAACGACGGTACCACAGGACTACGTACAGACTGCGGTACGGGAGCATGGAGGACTCTGATGCAGGTGCCGGAAACGTTGATCGTGTGCATAGTGAACAAAAATGCCACGAAAATGGCGCTAGAAGAACACGTGTCGCATAACCCAAAAAAAAATGGTCAATTTTTGTGAAATGTCAGATATCAAAGGGGGCTTTGCCCATAATTAAAAACAACATACCAACGTGTTCTTCTCTAGGAATAAGCATGTGAAGTCCCTTTGTTTCTTGTTCAACAAGTGAAAGAAGTTCTAAAGCGATGTATTGATCTTTTCTATAACTGTCAACAATTCGACGTATTTCATAGAGGGGGGTTACAGCTTCAGGTATGGCATGTTCTGTCCAATCCCAGACTGATTCAGGAATCCCTTCATCGTGATTCTGCCAGTATCGAAGATAATAAACTGGATCTTCACTTATGAAATAAAGTTGAGCCATTGCTGTTCCATGATTCAAAGAAGATATCGTTCTGTTCTGTTGATTCATCACCATTACTTCATCATCAAGTTTCAAAGTATCAAGCATAACAGTCGCTCTGACTAACAGCGCCGCAGATGTAATGCTAATCACAAATGAGAGAATTAGTATACGAGGCATATCACTGTTTGAGAATCCACCAATTGCAGCCAGTACAGCATACATAGCGAATAACGAGGAACATATACTGCAAATCAACTGAAGTTCGCTGTGGTTGTCAGAGATATTTTTTTGAATTCTAGTCATCGTTTCTTGAAATAATCCAACGATTTCTTCATTGTAGTGTCCAATATCATGTTGATACCTGATGTTTGTTTATTACATGTTCCTCACGTTGTTATGAAAAAAAAAGAAACCATTCAGATAAGCCTTATATTTTGTTTGATCGCAGCTAGTTTTACTGGCGCACAGGCAAATAGATAACAATAATAAATAACGGCTCTTAATCTGAATAGTTTCTTCTCCGACTTCGTCGGTGCAAAAAAAAAAAGACAAACCTTTCTGATGACAGAATCCTCTGTGATTGATGAATCTTTTGTTCTTGCGTCCGATTTGGTGATAAATCTTCTTGTGAAGAAGTGTAACCGTATTGTTTGTTTCTCAACTGAAGTGTGCCTTTGGGTTGAGGAGCTGGTGACCATTTCACATTTTTTACATCACCACTGAGATCTAACGGAATATTCCACCCATCAGCTGCTATCGTGAGGGCTATTTTTTCAGTTTCATGAATGCGATTAAGAGAGTCAATCACATTTCCAAAATGAACAAGCTCTTCGCCTGTTAATCTGCGACTGAAGAATCGACGAGATTGTTCATAAGGTGTACCCTTCAATATCGACCAATAATCATTCCAAAATGGATTGACCATCCCAGTGGATGAGTACTCAAGGGCTTGCCGACTCAAACCTGTTGAATAATCAAAAAACTTTTGCGTCACCGCAACGAATTCCAATGACTCTGTGTGGTATTCCAAATTGTGAAAATGTCGATAGACGAAATAAGCTTCACAACCGAGAGCGATTAAAAACAAAATCCCTAAAGCAGTAACCCAAATGTTAACTGCTTTTCTTGGAGCGTTGTCATCACTGCCGACCCTACCAGATGCTGATTGTCCTTGAGGGATGTCATTTAAAAGTTCGTTTTGCTCATCGTCATCTTCACTAATAAGTTCCAGTCGTTCTTCAGGTGACAGGGCAACAGCTGCCAAGTCGTCGACTGATATTTCAGGTTCTACTAATTTGGTCATTGGCTTATTAACAGGTTCATTCTCAATACCGACTAAGTTAAACGTAACGTGTTTGACTTTCCTTCTCTTGTCACGTTTCCGTTCATGCCAAGGCCTAGCCACGGCTGAAACCAGTGGTGGATTTCTCCCTGATTTTCCAATACTGTTAACAGAAACCTTTTGTAGAGACATACTGCACGTCGTTCCTCTTCTTAATTCTTCTTCTTCTTCTTCATAACCGGCAGCATTGTCGTTGAATTCGTCCGCATCGTCAGTTTTTTCTTCATCTCTTGCTGCTCTATCAAACTCTTTCATCTTCTCTTTGACTGCCGTGTGAAGCTGTTCTTGAGTGCTGTGTGGTATTAGTGAGAACAAGTGAATAGCAACTATCTTGTTTACTCCAATCTTTTTGAAATTCAATTCAAAAAGGTTCTTTACAGTGAGAGCGAGGTAGAAAACTAAGAACAGGACTAATGACATCCCAGACATCACCCATGATTGATTTTCGATATTTTCATCACGAAATAACTCAATCGTGTCATTGTACGCCCAAGCACCAACCGTTGGAACGTTTTCTTCAAGAAATTGAAAATCGCTATCCATCGCCGTGAGGGTTGTTCCTGTTCCGTTCACGTCTATCATTGATACTGATGTTAACGATCCTATAACCTCGAGTCCTAGAGACCAAAGACCCACAGGAATCCAACAACTACCTGTGCATCCTAGTACTAGGTAGTGAGGGTCTTTAAAATGACTAACCAAATCACTGTATCTGCTTGGTGCCTTTCCAACAGTCAGTTTATTATGTACGGCAGTGAACTGATCAAGCGTCTCGTGTAGTAGTTCTGTGTGAGTTGATAGCGATCCCTCATAACCAGAATACATTATTTGTTTGATGTATAAAACTTCTCTCGCAGCAATTTGTACTAAAGTTCTTGCCTTTCCGCAATCATGGTACTTGTCTATTGTCGATATTTGAAGTTGAGTTCCCATAGTGCTAATGACGAAAACAATTATCGCCAACAAAACAATAATAACAAACGCAACCAAGACAGTCATTGACATAATAACAGCGGAGTTGTTATTCGTTGTATTCGTTTCTTCTTGTGGAAGAAGTTTAAAAGTAACATTATGTGTTGTACTGTGAGAACGTTGTCCTGCCCCCATTAAGTTTTTACGAAGTTCTTCACCGACTTCAAGCATTTTTGTTTTAACTTGATCGGCTTGTCTTTTATCAAGCATGACGTGTTCTAAGAATGATGCATAATTATTTAAAACTTCTCTGTCGGTACTTCCAGCTTGGATTGCTCGTTGATAAAGACCGTTTCCTCTGTCTCTCTTTTCGGTTATTTGATTCGCAAGACTCGCTAAAGACATTAAATCGTTCTTACTGTTCATCAATTTAAACCAAAACGTTGCCATGTTACTCAGAGCGTCTTTGTGGTATTTCTTTGCTCGATTTAGGGAATATAAGTGAGCTTTGTTATACATTCCTAGTCTACTTCTGAGTAACACATACGACTTATAGGAACGATATGAAATAGAAAAAGAAACACTACCTTCCCTTAGGAGATTATCACACTGCTCCAAAGCAAACATAGTCTTTATCGTTGGACAAAATGTTTTGATGAATAGCGCGAAATGAAAGTGAATGATTCCTAATTTTTTTTCAACAGCCAACGCCTTAACGTATATCTGAGAAGCAAAAGCTATCATGTGAATGCTGGTTAGATAACCAGATCCGTAATTACCGATTGGGGTTCGGACAGCCTCCGCGTGCATTATAAGAAATCTAGTCGACAATTCAACATCAGTAGCCAACACAACATGTTCAATGTAAGAGATTAACATTTCAGTTCTTTGAGGTTTGTTTGAAATACCTGCTTCTGTCTCATCACATTTTCCCTGTTCGAGAATTTCATTTTGAAAATTTGCGTGAATTGAATTTTCGAAATTTGCTGTCAATCCAGTTGGAAAATGTGATTTGTGTAGATAGACTTCACCAAACTTACTCAAATGTTCACTTCTCTCGATGCATTCGTGGAGAATTCGAAGACCTCCGACATGCCATCCAATAACTGCTGAAATAGGAACCAAACAATAAACCCACGTAGTGCTGCTGTTGTGATCAATGTACCGTTCGTCTTGAAAGGTAGCCCCTAGTGATATGATTCCAGTGATGCAAGCAGAGAGATGGATTGCTGACCTAAATTTATTAACACTCAGATTGTAATAAGGATGAACAAATGAAACAACTGCGAATACTAAGAAATTTAGAATCACAACAAAGACGCAGTAGCTTTTCACCCATCCTGGTCCCAAAAGTAAATGAAACAAAACAACTAATGCAACCTTACTAAAAATAATTAAATTATCAACCCGAGAATGAGCACGTGCGAGTAGAGACGATGACCCTACTTCATCATCAAATAAACAAGTGTTTACCAAAAGCATGATGAAAACAGTTAACAACCCGATTATAGACGATGAGAAAAAATGCAAAGTTGTTGAAACCTGCCAACATCTTTCAGTACTAAATGCCCACAACGATCCATCGTGACAAAACATATTCGCTGCTAACATATGTAATATGGGAATACCAAAACAGGATCCGACTAGGTGTAATGCGGGTGACATTATTTTGTTAACCACTTGGTCTTTTTCATGTTCTAGGTACTCACAAGCAGCAGCAGCGATATAAATAGAAATAATAACAACTGGAGCAGCAACAATCCAATACGCTGTTGAGAAAGTTTGGTATGAAATGTTCAAATATGAATTATCCCAAATTGGAAAGTGAGTCGTGAATATCAAAGTTGAAAGTTCCTTAGTCCCAGTAATAGAATACCCAAAGTGAGGATTAATACAAAACGCAAGCTGTTGCATTACTTCAATTACAGCTCCCATCGCGCTTACTAATTTCTCTACTGAGACACTAACTGGTGTTTCCATTAACAACAGCACTGGATACAGTAATGCAGTTAGTCCTTTTGAACCTTTACCTCCGGAAGTCGATTTTCTACTCATGTTCGTTGAACCCATGTCATCTTCCATCTTGTTGTTGTTGTTGTTGTTGTCGTATAAAAACCTGAAAAAAAAAAAAAAACATAGAAATAATCTTTTTACAGGTACACAATTCTTTTTCGATTTTTTTCTCCATTTTTATTATTCACTGGTTTTCCCAATATTTAAAAAAAAAAAAAATGTAAATCATAATTAGCTTTTGTTTAAAAAAACACACCACGATGACTCTTGTAGGCCAAAATACTTCGTCTTCTTATTTTCTTATTGAGAACGAAAAAGGGGACACCAACAGTTTGGTAGCTTAAGGGTTTTGCCAAACTGAAGGACCAGAAAATACGTGGCAGCGGCATTATATTGGCAAAAAAAACTTCCACCGAGACAATAGTATTCCACATCAGTCAAAGCAAGAGTACTGCTATACTATAGCATGCGTTTTTTTCCTCCCGACATTGTAAAAAAAAAAAAAAAAAAAAAAAAAGTCCCAGCCATTTTCATAAAGGAATTGTCCCCGCTTAAATGGTTTTCAAAGGGACTATTTAGTGCGTGTTGCGTGTTTTTTTTTTTTTTTTTCCCCACAAACCTTATAGAAAGAAGGGGATAGGAGGATAACGAAGGGAGGATTAACTGCCTGATTTTGTACGTAAAAAAATACAAATGTATTGTATCATAAAACAACATAAACGATAATTTAACATTAGTTTTAGAAACAGTGACTAGGTGTGATGCTCAAAAGTAGCCTTTTTGAAGTAACCATTTAGGTTTCGAGAGTAATCCATATACCTCTTTACCTCTATTCTCTCATCATCAGTTATGGTGTAGAAGTAAGTCAGTCAAAGTAACGAGACTGCAGCATTCTAATTAGCGAGATAGAAACTTATAGAAAGAAGGGATAAGGGAGGAAGAGGGGAAATTGCAGGTAAAGATGGTCCTTACAGAAAAAAAGAACATGAGCGAAAAAAAAAAACAACAAATCAAACTAAATTATTATACTAGAAAGGGGTTGGGAGTGAAACACGTCTTTTTTTGTTAATAAACAAATTACCAAACATACGGAACGTAACTATTTTATTTTAAGTAAATAATGACATCGACCTAATTAGTTAGTGGCAGTACCATTATTTATTTTATTTATTTATTTACGAAGCCTAGGAGCGTAAAGTCAGCAACCGTGAGACTCTCACAGACGATAAGAGACGTAGAATAACCTGAAAACAAAAAATGACTACCTAAACCCACACCCACGCGAGCAGACAGTGTTAGAGATGACTGATAACACGCAATGTTCGTCAAAGAGAGAAGTTAAAGGAAATTATTCTCGTGAGGAAAAAAAATTTAACAGTTTTTTTTTTTTTTCAAAAAATCTCCGATTTCACGAGAATAATTTCCCGTCTGCCAAAAAGTCTTTTCTTTCTAAAGCAGCAAAAGAAAAAAAATAATTTACTTAACAGCACCGTACTAGAAGAAAAACTTTCTTAAAGAAAATTCTTCAAAAAATTGCACACACACAAATTCCTTTTTTTTTTTCCCCACAGGAGTATAGAATAATACGCGTGCTTTGCCAGAATATTTTTCCTCACGAGAGCATTCCCTTTTTTATTTTTCACAAGCATATAATCAACTAATATAAGCAAATAGTAATTTATGAGAACATGTTGCACGGAAAAGGAGGAGTCAACATGAATTCAAAAAAAAAAAAAAAAAAAAGAAGTTTTTTTTTTATTCCTCAAAAAAAGAGTGTGATAGATTCAGACAAGTGATTGCGATTGCAGTATAAATTCAGTTGAGGCCTCGAAAAAAGATGTGAAAAAAAAAAAAAAAAAAAAAAAAAAAAAACCATTCAGAATAGCCTTATCTTTCGTTGAACCCAGCCGATAATTACAGCACAGCATTTGGGTTGACTCCTGGCATGGTTTTTCCGTTGAACGCAGACAAAATCCTGTCGTATAAGCGGAAAATAATTGACCATTAAAAATATCGACTTTAAATCTGAATAGTTTCTTCTCCGACTACGTCGGTACAAAAAAAAAAAAAGGTGCAGTCACATTACTTTGACCTCCGGTGTAAAATAAGGCAGCAGTTCCTTAATTTTTCCAAAAAAAGAAATTACACTAATTCGCATGTGAGAGGTACACATATAAAGCAATCACTTGCGCATTCATATTGATGTAGTAGACAAGTCAATTCTTTATTTAGGTAAAAAAAAAAAAAAAGAAAGAAGAAAAACGACAAAGTATTTCTGATAAGTGTTTTTTAATTTAGAAATTTAAAGGAAAACACACTGGAGAAACACTTACTACAGTCACGGTCTTGTGAAGCAAATTTTTTTTTTTTTTTTTTTGACCGCAAAAAAAATTAAAAACGACGCAATTTTGTCGAAAGAAAAACAGAGGTTTCGACAATTTCATCGCTGAGTGAAAGACCTGCTAAAAAAAATTTGTTTGTGCACGAAACCGTGAACCGACTTAAACTGATAAAGCTAAAGGAGGTTTACGTGTGCTGCCAACATTCTTTTTCGTTCTTACAATACTTGTTAAATGCAAAAAAACCATTCAGATAAAAAAGCCTTATAGTTGTTGATCGCAGACAGCATCACTGGCGCACGGGGGAAAATAGATAACACTTTGACAATAATAAAATAAACGGGGGGCTCTTAATCTGAATAGTTTCTTCTCCGACTTTGTCGGTGAAAAAAAAAAAAAAAAGAAAGAAAAAATTTAAGAATCCCAAAATGTAAGTGAAATAAATATTGAACGAACAATTGGCTGCATTGGATAGAGAGCAAATACCACACAAAAAAAAAAAAAATACTCATTTAGGGTGCCAGCGTGGAACAGTTTTAACAGGGTGCCATGAGTGGAAGAAAGCTTCTTATTTATTTTTGCTACATCCCGTATGGAAAAAATAATCAAACAAGAGATTTATAAAGAGCCCTCTCTCTCCCCCCCAGCTCCATTCCCACAATACTCCTCATCATGACGCAAGTTAAAAAAGTTTCCAATCTTCTTCCATAAAATTGATTAAAAAATAAAAAAATGAAAAACGCAAACTAAAACGTTAAAATAAAGCAAGTGAGCAGTAAAGAAAGGGGAAGAGGGAAACAAAATCATTGAGGAAAACACATCAGTAGAAAGAAAGAAGAAAAATTCGTAATTTGTGCTAAATTTTTTTTTCTTTTCTTTTTTTTTTTGGCCTTCGGCGATAACACCGAATATTACCTACAAAATAAAATACCCGCACAGGAACAATTCTCGTGCCCCACACACCCTGTGGATACACTAAGGGACGGACAAGCGCAGCTTTTTTTTCAAAAAAGTATTTCAAAAAAAAAAATAAATAAAAAAATATACCAATTCAAGTTAGAATGCTATTCATATGAAATACGAAATAAAAAAATAAAAGAAAACCGACCCTAAGTATCCAGACACAAAAACAATACTGTCAACTAATATAATACAAAAGAAAAAAAAAAAAAAAAAAAAAAAAACCATAATATGTTGGACTGGCGTAGCAGTCACGATGATTAAACCCACAAAGACATTTCAAAGTAACATCTTTACATAATTGAACTCGTTAGTGATTTTGACTTTTGTTTAAGAAGGTGATATCTCACAGCAGCATCGTGATATGTTCCAAATAAGAAATCAGAATCCAGAAGAGCCGACTCAGACTGCATCGACTCAGTGAGAGCTTCTACAAGACCAGCTGCGTCTTTGAGCTCCGCAGAAACGGCATCTGCAGCTGTTGAGTCTGCTCGACTTTGAACACCTTGACGAGTTAGTTGTAATATGTTTGCTTGTTCTTTTAACGATTTCACCTCCTCAATAAGTTGTGATTGAGTCAGCGTAGCTGCCAAAACCGCATCAGACGAGTCGCTCAGCTGTTGTTTAGCTGCCGATATTAAATTATTAGAACTGGCCACACACTGTTGTAAATCTTTTGAATAATTTTCAGTCATTACCGTAACCAGACTATCGTTGTCATCAGCTGTGGCTTCCAACTGAGAGAGAGACATATCGCTTAGTTGCCCATCAAATGTGGGTACGGTCGGTACGGCTACGTCAACCTTAACAATATCACGTTTACTAACCACAGATTCATTACTCTGAATAGACACCATACTCTTACATTGTGACAATGACAGTCCAGTTGCAAACGAATCCGGCGCAGCTTCAAAATGAATAGGCGCCTCCTGAACCTTCGGTTGATGTTCATAAATCCGTTCATGAGATGCTAACAAAACATCATCAATTTTTGGAGGAGGGGGAATCGAACTGGATGATAAATTCCATCGAATCGCTGATGACTTAAGAACCGGAGGATTGGCTAAGAAATTGTTATAAATCTTTCTCAAAACACTACTCAGAGAGGTGGAGTAATTCCAATTTAACATCTCTGGGTGAATTATTTGTCCATCATTCGCAACATAAATATGATTTACGATTCCAGGGTCAGGATTTGATAAGAATACGATTGGTCTTCTCGCTCTTGGAAATCCGTCTGGGAAGAGACAAGTGATGCTGAAGACTTCTTTAAAAGAAATGACCATCTTCATCTCTCCCTTCTTCCCCATCCCTCCTCGCACCCCTTCAGAGCTAAATTCAATCAAGATACCGTCGGTTTGCCTTTTGTATAATTTTCGATCTTCAGGTCCCTCGATGATTTCAAAATCATCTTCCGTCAGATCATCCTCAAAGTTTGGCATTTTTTTTTTTTTTTTTTTGTGTAGGTACCTTTGTTAATAATTAAAAAAAATAAATCACAGTTTTCACCCCAATCCACACATCACATTCTTATTTTATTGTTTTACGAGATGACCTGTCACAGATGACCAAAAACAGTAAGACAACCAACAAAAACACAACAACTCTTTAATGAAAATCCTCAACTCAAAATGATAAAACAGATGAATGAGTTGAACAGTTGAAATCCTATTTTGTGATAACAGTAATTAAAATATATTAGGTCCGCAATCGCTGGACCAGACAGAGAGAAGATAAAACGAGAGGAATCCGCGGCCAACAGGTCAGCAGAAATAAAAACACGCCGATCGGACGTGTCATTACGAAATGAGACTATGCACCAAGAAATGATGGGTAACTTGATACCTGAATTAACTGAATACGGTTTTTTGACTAAGGCTGGCATACAGCAAAGTAAATAGCGTACTTGTTAACATTGTATGTTTCCCTTTTATAAAAATCTGAAAAGAATTATCATAGTCTATTTTGTCTTGTTTTTTTCTTCTTCTTTAGTTCATATTAGATTTATTCATTCTCCATAGTACTCAGCTAGTCCTTCACAGGCCTTCTTGTAGAGAGCTGCTCCGTTAGGATCTCCAGAGCTCGCCATCGAAACCGCTTTCACCAAATCGTCTGCGTGTTGACATCCTCCACTGTCAGCAAACTGGTCATTCGCAATCGCCGCAGCTTTTCTAAGAATATCTGTAGCAGTTTGCCAACATTTAGCTTTCATGTAGATATCAGCAAGTGAGACATACATATCATAGGGAATCGAACTGGAGAATAGTTTAGCAAGGTACATTGCTCTCCATTGGTATTGAAGAGCTACACGACAACGACCAGCCAACAAAGCGATCCTTGACATCTTTTGATACTGGGGTATTAATGCGCCGTGAGCTGGACCGTATAACCTTCTGGCAATAAGAAGAGATTTGAATTGGTGTTGAATTGCGTGATCGAGTTCTGGGAGAGCCAGTCCGGTGATGTAATCTGCGATGGCCTGATAGCAGAATGCTGATTCTTTGCAGATTGTCCCGACTATCTGATTGACGTAGTCAAGACCTTGATGTAGTTTCCTTCCAACGAGAGTACTCTCTTCGTGAACTATCGAGTGAGACATTCCTTCAACGATACTAAATCGAATCTCTGGATATGAAACTGTCGGAAGAATATCAACGAGGTCAGTTAGAGTGATCGGTTCTGACGATGAAAAATCAATTTCTCTTTGAGCAATACAAAGACCAGTCTTATAACAAATTGATCTCAATAATATAAATCTATTTATCCCGTTAATCCATCCTTGTGGTAGATTATAATCAAATCTCTTAAGAACTTCTCGTTCAATCCAATCCGATTCTTTGTCGCTTTCTTCATGGATTGTGGGTTTGTTTTTCTTCTTCTTCTTCTTACTAACTTGAGACTTACTCATACCAAGGTTAGAACCTTCTCCTCCTAAAAGTTTATTTAGATAGCAGACCAATGGAGTTAATAGGTCTCCAGTTGTGTTTTCTGCTTCGCTCATCACCGCTCTGATTTTATGTTTTATAATCCGTGAAACCATTTCTATAATCGTTATGTTCTTCGCACCGATAGCCCATGACGGTAATTGCTTTGCTATTTCTCCTAAGTATCTCATGTTGACACCTTGGTCATGAAGAAACGATGTAATCTCAGCTGGGTCAGTTATCTCACCAATTTGTAGCCTTTTCACCAACGGAGGTATCTTAGCTTTCAAGAACAACGCGAGGTCTTCCAACTGCTCGGTGTGTTGTTTGATCGTTTCATCGTCGTCACCCGAAACCATTCCCTGACAATAGGTAAACAAATCACAATTAAAACTTATGTTACTGTTAACATCCAATTCACGTAATCTCTGTTCCCTCTCAACGTATGCCTGTACTGGATGGGTTCCTTGTTTTATAGTGAGTTGGTACAGCTTTTCAACTTCTGCAACCTCTTCAGGATTTCTCTTACTTTTTACATAGTCTTGAAGACATTGTTGTCTTATAAATGCTAATGGTTCGTGTGATGTCTCTCCGGTAGTTGATTTTCCCCTCCAGTTCAAGTCCCGTGGAAGCGTTTTTCCACATTCTAAGAGATAACAATCCCCGTCAGATGATTTCATTATTTTAATCTCAGTGTTGATGTGAATTATTACTTTAGAACCATCTGGATTGATCATAGTGTGAGGGGCACAATGAAGTTGTTTGGCGAGGTGTTGAAGTTTAATTTGAACGTCGTCGTTAACGATGTAGGCGTCTAAACTATCATCCCAACCCTGCTGTTGTGGAGCAGCTACTTGACCATCAGTTTGGTGTAGTAGTATACCGGGTATCAATGCTTGACACAGTATTCTCTTTCCCTTATAATCGAGTACTACCGTGCTGACAGTTCTGAGGTCTGATTTACATTCGCGGAGAGCAGAGATCCCATGGAGGTCTTGTTTTGCCATTACTCTGGCTAATCCTTTCGGAGGATCCTTTAACAATTTATTGTCTAATGCTTGAGAGATGAACGTATCACTGACAACGTATACTAAGCTATCAGCTGTATCTCCACCATTAGTGCTTAAAGGAAGAACCTGACCATCAGCACAGTTCATGGCAGAGCGAGTAGCGAAATCGATGTATTCAGTGTGTGCTCGTGAGCATTGTTTTTGTTTTTGATATTGTTGTTGGAAATCATCATCGGGAAGAGACAAGACTTCTTGAGTAACTTGATTCCATTGCCTTACAGGTGCTAAATGTTCAGCAACTGCCGGTGAATGTTCGCTAAACTTAGCACCTCCACATGATGACGATCCGTTTGCTGGATAATCCATTCCCGTCGGCATCAGAAGAAGAATTGTTGATCCAGTTTCAAATGGATGCAACGACACTCTCAATCTTAACAAATCAAATACTTTTTCTTTATACTTCGGCCACACCTGCAGAATGAGTCCCAACAGCGTCTCTGAATGACACGGTTTCGAAGCAGGCACTGGATTAAAGACAGCATGCTTAGTTTGATTCACATAAAACCCTCCTGGAGTACAAGTAACCTGAATAGAAGGTGGTGTATAACCACTCTTCATAGTAATGTCGATATATCCTAGATCGCCTTGTAGTTTTCTTTGACGAGGTGGTGGGTTGTAACCTGACCATATTATTCCAATGTGTGATTCAAAACTAAATTTCACTACCGGAACTTGTTTTAGTATATCTAAGTAGGGCGATACTTTTACAGTTTTATTTTCACTAAATAACTCTGAAAACGACCCAGGTGGATTCATTCCCTCAGGAACCGATAACGGTCTCCTCACTGATTGCTCAGTTAGTTTCTTATCCTGAGCCGATGTAAACCCCGCAGAATGAGTACACTCAACGTCAAATGCGTATTCAGTACTTGTGAAACTAGCTTGGTAGAATCCCTCTGGATCATCAACAATACCTTTTAAATTCTGACCAAGTGATTTATAAATAGAAGGGTAAGACTTAGGATCGGTTGACTTGTCAGCTACAACAGGAACTTGAACAGGAAATATCGACAACATAACCTCATCTAACCTCGACATTAATAATTCTTGTAGGTGTGAAATATGCAGTCGAAGGTCTTTGTCATCATACTTTTTAAATTTCATCGTGAAACTATCTCCTGTTTGCAGACCATCAAATTTATAATTATAGGCATCGACGGGTTTACCGGTTTTGTCTTCTACTAATTCATATGATGTAACGTAGCAGCATTCGATATTTTCCATTAGTAAGTTTTTAATATCCATTATAGTGTCTTCATCATGGGTTTCTAACATAACCCGAACCCCAGTTGGAAGTTGAATTTTTAGTTCTATGGGGTGAGTCATCGTCATTTTTTTTTTTTTTTTTTTTTCTTCTTTAAATCGCCACCTACTTGTTTTTTTTTGTTTTTTTTTAAAAAAAAAGAGTAATAAAAATAAAAATAAAAAACATAGTAACGTCAAAATAGGTTACAAAAAAAATAACATCCACAGCTTCTGACAGACTCAGGAACAGCAGAAATCGATTAATAACAGACTACACATAACACGGATATCTCTGGGGTAAATGTAAAAAAGAGGAGGAGAAAAATATGAAAAAAAAAAAAAATACTGTACTTTTTAACGTAGTAATACAAAACTACTGTCGAGGAGAACCTGTTTTTGTTATTGTTTTTGGTGTGTTATTTTTTTTTTCTAAAGATAAATATTGAGATCGATCGTATGCGTCATCCATATCCTCTCTCTATTATCATGTATGTGTGTGTGTTGTGTGCTAATCATTTCCCCGTCCCACATCCAGCAGTGCTTCCAGAGTTCCTTCCCGCGCCTTTCTTTTTTTTATTTATTTTTTTCCTTCTTCTTCTTTGTTTCCCTCTCTTCGTCGCCTTTTTTTTTTTTTTTTTTAAACTTTCTCGTCAGGATACAATCAAAAATTTAAGAATAGAAAATTATGCGGAACTCAAATAGTAGTTTAATGGTTTCTTTTTATTTATTTATTTCTTGTTGTTGTTTAGCCAAGTAAGCTAGTAAGCTTGTTTAGCCTTAGTATTGGTATTTAGTTTGAAGTAACCTGACAGAAAGACTTTTGCTTGTAGTCTCTCTCTCTCACTCCCTCCTCGCAGTGGTAGATTTAAAGTAACGTGTAAAAGTATAAATTAAGAGAGAGAGAGAGAACAGCAAAAAAAAAAAAAAAAGAGGAGAAGAAGAGAGGGGGGGAAAAGAGATCAAAGAAAAGGATGAAAAGAAAGACGCGGGAGAAGAAGTAGAGCAAATGTTCCATATTTATTTTTTATCAATACGCAATATGTTTGCCTAAACACCTGTATCTCAACTGAACCAAATGAAGATTCACAAGCAGTTTTCATAAACACAAACGTCACGGCAATCATACTTCGTAATTCACGGGCTACTAAAAGGGGGTTTCTGTGATGCACTGATACCCTTCTGTTGCTTTCTTTATATTTTTTTTTTTTTGTTTGTTTTTTTTTTTTCTTTTGTTGCTCACTTCAAAATATTCATATTTCTTTATTTTTTTTTCTTCTTTCCGAAAACCAACAATTCACATAATAAAAAATAAATTAAAAATCTTCGAAGTCAGGATAACTGCTCACCTACTTGTCAGCGTTGAGGACGTAGGTCAAATGACACTTTCCGCAGTACTGTCTGTCCTTGTGGGCAGCCATGAAGATACCGGCACCACAGTCAGGGTGAGGACATTCCATCTTAGTTCTCTGGATCTTACCCTCACCGTCAACCTTGTAGTACTTCAATACGGCAAGTGGAACCTTCTTGTGCTTGTGAGAGTTCTTCTTTGGCTTGGTGTAGTTCTTCTTCTTCTTCTTCTTTCCTCCTCTCAAACGAAGGACCAAGTGAAGGGTTGACTCCTTCTGAATGTTGTAGTCAGCGAGGGTTCTTCCATCTTCCAATTGCTTACCTGCGAAGATCAATCTCTGCTGATCTGGAGGGATACCTTCCTTGTCCTGGATCTTAGCCTTCACATTCTCGATGGTGTCATTGGACTCAACCTCGAGGGTGATGGTCTTCCCCGTCAAAGTTTTGACGAAAATCTGCATGTTTTTTGTGAACTTTTTTAAAAGCTTTCTGAGAGAGAGAAATTTTAATACAGTTTTTTTTTTTTTTTTTTTCCCGGTAATAACAACGCAAACTGAAAAACAAACACAAATATAAGAAAGAAGTATTACTCTGCCTGCTCCATTTTTTTTTTCACCATACTTGGTCATTGTTGACTGAACAGGAAATAGTCACCTTACACAACCGGTCTGAATAACAAGAAGACGAAAGGGAAAGACTACGGCTGCTAAAGCCCACAAAGTACTAACAAGCCGGGATAGGGAAAGGCATGAGAAGGGGGGCATTATATTTGTGAGCAATTGAAACAAAACTAAAAGTAAAAACCGCAGGAACCTCTCCTCAGGGTAAATCCGTCGTAGGAAAAATAAAATAAAAAATACAAATGAATTGAACTTTTCGCAAAAAAAAAAAAAAAAATTGGGTTCTTCCATACTAATTTGTCGCACGAAACCAAAACCTTTTTCCTCAGTATTAAAAATAATAATAATAATAATACTACCCGCAATAGCAATAACAGTCAGAGATTTTTCGTTCAACGTGACTTTTTTTAATAAAATTTCTTCTTTTCGAAGAATGATTACTCGGAAAAAAAAAAAAAAAAAGGGAAAGTTGACAAGAGAGAGAGAGAGAGAGAGAGAAAATAAAAATACCATGAAATAGAGAAAAGTACTTCTTTTGAGCAATTTTAAAAAAAATTTTTTTTTGAATATATAATTTTTTTTTTAAACTTCATACTACCGTAGACTTAGTTAGTATTAATAATTATCAGTCAATCAAAAAAAAGCAAAATTTTCGTAGGACAACAAACAAGTTGGTTTCGGGCTAAGATTAAAAACAATCTTTCTTCGGACCATTCCCCTTACCCAAGCCCTCTTCAGAGAAGTAAGCAAGGGGGACACTGCGGTGTCAGGCCTGTCCTACTCATCGCGTTTGCCCTTCTCAGCCTACTACTAGACTTAGTTAGTTATATAATCCAACGTTACTGTATATTATGAGTGCTCTAGGAGGGTAACTCACACTTATCAAAGACTTATCAAATAAGTTTACACTCCGCTCGTTTAATAAAAAAATCAGAAAAACCGACTTCAACACAATAAGTTAAAGGAAAAGGTGTCCAACCGTTCTTTATTTTTTTGCATTTAACAAGTATTGTAAGAACGAAAAAGAATGTTGGCAGCACACGTAAACCTCCTTTAGCTTTATCAGTTTAAGTCGGTTCACGGTTTCGTGCACAAACAAAAAATCACAGTGTTATATCATTATTTTCTGTATAGTTGAAGATAAAGCCAATTCTTTTTTTTTTATAGCTCCTTACAGTACTTCTTTGTTTAAATACAACAAAAACAACAACAAAAAAACAAAAAAAAAACGACCATTAAAAACCTAAAAAGGGTTGCATGAAGAGACAACAGCCAACGTTGTCAAAGGCTATCTCAACCTTTTTTTTTTGGAGGTTTTTTTTTTTGGCCTCGCAGCGAGATTCTCACCGAGAGAAAAAAGGGACGGTTTACCCCCATTTGCTTTTTTAACAAAAGTCAGTAAAACCATGATCCAATAATATGAAAAAAAAAAAAAAAAAAATGATGACAACATCAAAAACAGCTGCAGAGACACCTGTTGTGTCGGTGTCGTCACCTCACCTCCGATTCGGAGTCGACCGAAAGAAGTACAATTTTCCTTACTATTGTGTAATAGTTTACCCAAAAATATGTCAAATAACTGACCGACACAAAATAATTGTCTCTGCAGGGTTTTAAAAAAAAAAAAAAAAAAATTAACAAATATTTTGGGGCAGACGGAACAAATCCACTCCACGTGATGCCAGAAGGCGAGAAATAAAAAATAAAATGTTTTTTTTTTCCTTAAAGGTAAGTTGATTTTTTTTTTTTTTTTTTTGAGGTCTTTCCCACTGAAAGGAAAACAAAAGAAATCCTAAACTGTCGAGAGGCAGTGTAGAATTACGATTGCAGAAAATAAAAATACCGCTCGACGGAGGTATAACCGTTACGTTGAAACCGGCTAAACTAAAATAGGGCTGCATGCAAAAAGAAAAACCAACAGTAGTATAACGCACACTAAGCAGTGTTGGCGGATTACGATCCTTTATGAATTATCAAAAGGAAACTCTCCTCTAATAGGGAAGAACAAAAGAAAGAAATAATAACCGAAAAGGAAGAGAAAGCACAAAATCACTTTACTCAAAAAAAAACGGGCAATTAATATTAGAAAAATAAAAGACTACTATTGAGCCTTGAGAGGAAAAGTGTAGCAATATTGGCTGTGTAAGAATTAAGAAAAACTGAACTTTTTCGTTTACTTCCCCTCAAGAGATGTTTTACTCGCCCGTCGTTCAAGTTCTACAGACTTGCCTTTCGTGCTGGCGGCGCTTTTTGAACTTCCGTTTGAAAATTTTCTATCCGACTGAGTGAGTAGCCTACTACTAGAAGTCTTACGTGCTGCCTGCATCTGACTGGATGAGTTACTTGACTTTCTATCAATCGGAGCAGTTGGTGGGCTTTCATTAGATTTTGTACTACCAGATATCTTTCCATCTGATTTCCGACGGTTGGAACCAGCAGAAGGTGGTTTGGTTGGTTGATCATCAGGTAGAGGACTACCAGAAGATTCATTCTGAATCTCGCCTGACGGAGTAATCGAAGTTGTAGCTTCCTCTTCCCTGTCATCGCTGTTACTCGCTGTATCTTGGGAATCAACTTCAGTCCTCTCTGTATTAGTTGGAGGAACTGGAGGTGATTTCAGTTCATCAACTGGAAGCGGTATTCTCGGCACTGGCACTGCCACCTCATCCTTTTCATCAGCTGATGAACCAGAGCTGCTTCCTTCACTGTTCTTGTTCGTGTTTGCATCATTTTTACTACCAACACTCCTCTCTGTAGCAGCCTTCTGAGCCCTGCTACTACTTGGTGAGCTGCTGGAAGGAGGAGGAATGGCCGATAACTTCGTATTTGGATGACGACAACGAACACCATGATCATTATTCTGACGTAGATTCATTTCAACCGAATCCTGTTATTGTTTGAAACGATAAAGCCAAATAAATGGCTTCTTGAAAAGGATATAAATACAGAGCATTCACACATACCATTCTCTGAATCAACATGTCACGAACTTTGTCGTACTGATGACGTAAACGAGCAACTTCTTCACGTTTTTCTTTTGAATTTCTAAACAGTTTCTGTCGGTCCGTCTCCCCTGATTTCTGCAACACAGAGCGCTGATATTGACAAGCGACGATTCTTTTTTCCCGATCATCAAGTTTTTGCTCAAGATCCTGTTTTTGATTACTATTTTGGAAGGAAAAACTTCAAATGAGTTAGCAAATAAAAACATCTGCCTCATCTCCTATAAGATGTGATGAGTTACGACTAAATTTGGAGACGTAAAGACTTTTTAAAGGCAGTTGTAGGAACCGCAGAAACATTTGAGCAATCGCAGAAACGTGGAAGCCCAGAAGAGTTTCAAATACAGTTGACTGAGCGGAAGCGGGTCCGAGCTGCCAAATAAATCGAATATTTTCTTACATTCGTTACATTTGTCCATATTAGAGTACATTGTGTATCTATTAATTTAAAACTTCTTCTCCTTCCACCAGGAAAGCGCAGCTAGGAATTTTTCCACGCAAGCGGATCTCACAACCCGACCACCCTTCCCCACGCTCAGTATTATGAACAAGCCGTTTCATACTCCGCCTCGGGTGCGGATTACAGGTACAGTTTTTTTTTTTTTTGAGTGCACCACGACCCGTGAGTCTGTGATGCTGATTGCGCTGTAAGGCGCGGTTGTTCTTTTTCTTTCTTTCTTTCTTGCTTTCTTTGTTTTGGGGGTTGTGGGTGGGAATCCCGTAGGCTTCGTATCCCCTTTCTTTGTAACTTAAAACTAATACTACAGAATAAATTGTCCACTTGGACGACTTCAGATGTGTTACAATGATGCCTTCAATGTTGATATTCGAAATGTCGATGTTTTAATAATACTACCGTCCTATTAGTTGTGCCAGTCTGTCTAAGGTTGTGACAAAACCAGTCATCTGCTGTTGATTCGCAGGTAAGTAGCAGTCCTCCAGTTGGCATGCTTCCTCTCCCTTGTCATTCATCATGTGACTGATGTATTTTTCTCTCAAGGTTTCTATACACCAATGTTCGCATAAAAATAATACATGATGTGCTGTCGCCTTTCCAAGTTTACAGAAAAGGCACAGCTCGTTTAGTCCTTTGATCTTCAGAGATCTGCAATGTCCCACTCTAAAGCGTGACATCAGTACTTCCTCTGGTCGTGTTAGAGCTTCGATGTACGGAGGGTGTCTTACCTCTCCTGGTCCGATCCAGTTCTCCTGTTTTCTCCGCTTGTGAAACGTCATCAATGTTCCCATGTTAAGTTGAGTGGGCAGTTGTTTAATAATAACATCTTCGTGAGGTGGATCTTCCTTCAGGCCTGCAGCGAATTTCGCCAGTTGGTCCGCTACTTCGTTGTACCGCACGTTTCTGTGTGCCGGTACATACTGCATGTTGACTTGGATTCCCTTCTTCTCCAATTTCATTGCCAACTTCCAGATCTTTTTGTTCATTGGGGACCTTTGTTTATATGGCCCTTGTTCCAATGCCTGCATGACTGACATCGAATCAGTCAACAGGTGCGTCGTTGTTGTTAGAGATTCATGTTCATCCTCCGCCACCTGAACTAAATTTTCCAACGCCAGTTTCACTGCAATCTGCTCGGTCCTATAAGAGGAACCCGCTACTGGTATTTTATATCCAAGTAGACGCATCTTGCTTTCGTTAACCATTACCACAGCGGCAGCCGAGTCTGTCATGTAAGTCTTGGGCTTGTGTCTTATCGACCCATCAGTGTAGACTTTCATCTCGTGAGTTGGTAGTTCAGTTTCTCGCTGTTCAGCCTCTTCCTTGTTACTTGAATATGTGAATCTCATCGAATTAGTACTTTTCCATGGAGGGACAGTGTAGTGTTCTGGGTTCACTTCCAGGTTGGTAATGCTCCGGTAATTGTCAAGGCCAGGGACACCAGAGACATAGTCTATCCAGACATTCCATCCCCATTTCGATTTTTGAAATAATTCTGAACTCCCTGTTCTCGTCAGCTTGCGAATCGGTAGGAACGGACTCAATTTAGGTTCTACACATCTTATACTGGATGTGTTCCTTCAGTCTTGACGTGTCGGCTTCTTTGTAAAGTCTCCGTAGTTTGGTGCTCCGCAGACATCCAGTTACCAGCCTCACTGCCCTGTTTACCAGTAATTCCAGTTGTTCGAAGCACTCTTTTGGTAGCATCCAAGCAAAGCTTTCAACACCATAAAGCACCCTTGCTAACACCACCGTCACCAGTATACTGATGAGTGTCCTCTTTCTGCAGCCTATCCTGGTGAGTCTAACCAACAAGCCTAGACCCTTGGAAGCAGCTGTCATCATCTTTTGAATTTGCGACTTAAAGGTTAACTTCTCGTCATAATGTACGCCCAGATACCGCACGGTATTTGTCTTGTGAACTTTTCGTCCAACCGCATAGGCAAATCCGTGTAATCCGGGTCCCACTCTTTCCAGCATCTTATCTATTTCTGCCTTGTCGTGGACTTTCTTCAGTTGTGAGAAGCGGGCACTCATCTTCATTGTTTTCAGTACCGCCGGTTTGTTCGGTAGCTTGACTTTAATCTTATGTTGTGGAACGACATACAGGTGAGTGATGGCGAATTCTTCTTTTGAAACTACAGTTGTTGAGTTATCATCCTTTACAAGGTTACTCACTTGTTCTGCCGTGGCCACCACATATTTAAATGTGTTCCTCTGAGTATACCACTACTGGGGACTTGTCGTGAGTTCCACTTGGCCTCACGTGAATGTATTCCGTCTTGCCAGGGTTCTTATTGATTTTGATGTGTGAGTCAAGTGCCCACCTTTCAAATATTTTGACTGCGTTGTTAACCTTGTTTTCTAAACAGCTGACAGTGCCCGCGGTTATTACTATTCCAACATCATCTGCAAAGACAGTCGGTTCGTACATCTCTAGTTTATCTATCAAATCGTTTATGAAGATAGAAAATAACTGGGGGAGAGACGGGCTAACGAAGTCAGTCAGAATCTAAAATCATTGCTGGACTAGTTGAGGTGAAACAGAAAAACACTAGATCCTTTGGCATCCTCAAAAACTTGCGGAACAACCCCCTCTTTACGAACCAGAAGTCCCTCTGGGGATGTTGCCTAACCTAAATGATCAAGGAAGAAATTTTTGTGTGAAAAATTATGGAACCCGAAACAAGAGACATTACACGCAGTCAGATAAGATAAAAATCGCAAAAAAAAACAGAGCGAGGTTGGCGCAGTCGGTAGCGCGTAGGTCTCATAATCCTAAGGTCGTCAGTTCGATCCTGGCACCTCGCATTTTTATCTAAGTAGTTTTCTGAATTTAGCTGAACATTTTGTTACAAACTTTGATCTCTTTTCTCCCAAAATCAAATGTTTCCTAATATCATAGCCTGTCTCTCCGCATCCTTTCCGATAAATAGGTTATAATGTGATTTATAACAAATGGAAAGCGTTTTAGGTTTTGTATTTTGTTGACTTTAACGTCATCTTCAACAGTAGATAATTTAAGGATAAATGAAGGATTAAACATCTCAACAAGATGACATTTGTAAAATAACACCGTGTGGTGAATAATGGAATATTAACTAACTAATGACTAATGACAGAGGCATTGAATAGGGCTGACCATCTTAACATCGAGAGAAATCAGATATCAAAAGTCTTTAAAATTCAAGATTAGTTGACAATACAAGAAATGAAATGGGTAAGAGAAAAAAAGAAAAAAAAAGAGTTTACAAGCTGGATTGTTTTCTTCTCAGAGGTGACAGGTAATTCCTTGTCATTTGCTCTGTTTCGGAGTGGGGGCAATTTGATATATTCGATTTTGTAAAAATTACAACTGTGTTGTATTATAAAAAACTTAATGATAATTTAACATTAGTTTTAGATACAGTGACCAAGGTTGATGCACAATTTAGCATAATAAGTAACTGGTGTAGACAGTCAATTAGAAGTCAGTCAGTCAATGTTGAGACTGAGACAGGAATGTAGTTTCCTTAAGCTAATTCATCTGCCGCAGCCATTAGCAACCCATATAAGCATCTCTCAATCGATGAAAGTATCATCGCTACAGATGAAGGGGCTTCTGCAAGGCTAGAGAGTCTATGAACCCAGAAAGCATAGCAGATACGGAATGAGAAATTACATACTTTAAGCAGCTTTACATCGATGTTGGGAAGATTGTTGTCGTCAATTGTTCGTTGATAATCGTTTATCGTCTTCTGTTGTGCTGCAAGAGTTGCCTCGTCCTTGAAACGGTTCTCTTCAACTTTTTTGAAGCGACTTCGAAGAAGTTCAATTTCACATTTGGAATCGTGTTTTCTTTTCTCAACTTGATCAGCTAGCTTTTCCTTTTGATCAAGAGATTTGCTGACTGTTTTTTGCTCAAGAAGTAAATGCCGAGTTTGATGCTTTAATATTTTGAGTTCATCATCTTTCACATCAATTTTTTTATGCAGGTCGGTCGAGGTGGGTCCTTCTTCCCGTTCTTGTATTCTCGAAGTCAGTATTTCATTTTCTCTCTTATACCAAACTGTTTGCTTTTCAACTACTTCTAATTTCGCTTCGTAATTAGTAGCTGCTGCTATTTCTGTTCGTGTTCTTGTTGAACTACCTCTTTTTGGTGGCACTTGCTCTTGCAAACTCGCTGCGACTTTTTTCAAGTCTGCGATTTGCTTTCGCAAATCAGTGTTTAGCAGTTGCATTTTTTGCAGCTTACGAGCTTGAGTATTTTTTACTGCCTTAGGACTGGAAGGGGATTTAGGTGAGGAGGCAGCGGTGGCAGTAGGTATTTCTTGGCTTGGGGTATCATCTTCTTCAGTTTCAACAATTTTTCTGATGAGTTGGGGAGGAATTCCAACACGGCTTTCATTATCGATGTCAATGCCGATACGACCTCTCCAGTGGCCAGTGACTGTTCCATTCTTTCCTGTTGATGTGACTTGAACACGAGATCCAAGAGGATACACAGAATTGAGTGGTGTTTGTGGGCGTGATGTGGAAGCTGGTGGAGTCTCAGGTGGTTTTGGTTCTATGGCTGCAATTTCTTCATCATCAGACTTTTCACTAAAGGATGACACGCTACTTACTCTACTCCGCTTATCATCTTCGTTATCATCACTTATTGTATCAGCAGGCTGACTCAATTCGTCTTCTTCTTCTGAGATTTCATCCTCCTCACCTTTCTTTTCAAATTCTTCCCTTTCCTCTTCGCCTGTTGGCTCAGTCACTTCCACCGCCTTTCTTTCATTTGCCAACTCAGTTGGGAAGTAATGAGTTTCCGACATGAGTGGACCCCCCGCCCTGAGGTCCTGTAGAGCTAATTGAAATATGAAAAGTCAAGAAACCATCCTAAGCTGTCACCTACAACATTTTTACCACCTGGAGAAGTCAGACTGCGTAACTAAAGCTGTGAATGAACCGCTGGGGGTACATCTGGGTACACAAATTACAAAACAAACTGAATGTTACAGAGGGAGTAGTTGGGAGTCGCTACAAACCATCAACAGTTAATTCTCAACAAACTTGGCATGGAAATAAAACAGCTACATTACCCAATCAAGTTGTGCTGTCAGGCTTTTATATTCGCGATGAATTTGAACGAATGCGCTTATGTCGGAACGAGACGCAGCTGAAAAGAGGGGAAAAAAAAAAAAAAAAACAATAAGATTTTCACTGAAAGAAAGATGGATCGAATACCTGCTGTACAATATTTGATGCAGCAGCCATAGGATTCTCACGGATTGCGACTTCTTTATCTCCGACATAGACGAGGAGTCCTCTTACTGCTTTAGTTGTGGCATATTCACCCAGATCTGTGCAGATGGCATCTGGTAGGCCCGACATTGACTTTGCAACAGATGGGATGTTCGCGTATGCGTCACAAACAGTATCCCAGTGACTGGTGACACTAACAGCGTCGAGGGCTGCATCAACAATTGGACGCATTCCTTCATGAAGAGGATTCGAAGAGGTTTCTCTAAAGTAGTCAGTACAGGCCTGTGGATTCTGTGAAGTTATCATATCCATTGCAGCTGACAAGTCTAATCCCTGAAGAGCTCCAATTAAAACCTCTAGAGCTGTTTCAGCAGCTTGCTCTGCAGCCGCATTCAAAGTTGATACGAAAGTGTCGTAATGGTCAGGTAGAAATCTCTGCACAGCAGATTCAACATTCCCACCTAACTCCTCAGGCCATGGAATTCTAACCCTGTGATTGTTTGCAAATCCTCCTGGTCTCATAGCTGTTGAAATAGCAAGTTCTATACCTTCTTTCAAAGCCTCTGTGAATGCCGTTCTTATCATTTCATCTCTGCTCATCCCACCACCGCCACCTTCTTCATCTCCACAGAACATTCCTTCAATCTGATCAGGGATGTCAACACCTAAAGCCTGTTCCGCTTGTTGAAACAGGTTCTTGCGAATTCCGAAACTGCCAAACATTTTTTTCAGGGGAAGAAAAAAAAGTCTGTTGAGAAAAGAAATTAGTGTTTTTCGTGGTTGATTTGTTTTATTACTACAAACAAAAGAACGAATACCATGAACTTAAACATCTGTGAATCAACCTGTCTGTGTAATTATCGAATAATAATAATTATAACAACGTTAAACATGTGAATGTGGGAGACAGTGAGTGTAAGTGGCAATAGCAAAAAAACGAAAAATAATAATATTTTTTTTTGGGTGGTTTTTCTAACCAACCGGTGGGACAGGAGCCCTTCCTTTGTCACTACTAACATGAGACGGTTTTGAATTATATTTATATGAAGCACGAGAATGACCAAAAACAGCTTTGTGAGATGCGATGATTGAAAGAAGCTTGCACCTAATGCTGGGTGTCAAAAGAGAGAAGACACCACCTGGAACAGGTTCGCCTGAAACTTCTCTGTGTGACGATCTATTAGAGCTTAGTAACGCCTTTGCTTCTTTACTATGAGCATCACCTACTACAAATCGGATTACCGGAGATGTGAATGACAACGACATCCTTGGAGGAAGTTTCTTTTTATGCATTACTTTCAATGCTTGCGGTGACGACTCAACAGTACTGATATGAGAAAGGTATCCAACAGGATCTAACAGCTGGCCTATCAATTCATTCATTTGTGCTATTATCGTTCTGCCATTCTCAGTTGCTGACCAACTAGGGTATGACATACAAAATATACTTTCACAAATAACTCGGATTCCCAATATAGTAAGAGGGAGGTCCATAGAATAACGGCTTTTGCTTCTTCTGTTTAACATCATTTGTGAGATGGTTTGATAGACGTCTACAAATCGCTCATCGAAATTACGGGCTTCTCGTTTGTTAGAAACACCCGCAACGTGTGGAGCTAAAAATGACCAATACAAAAACAAGACTAAACGATACTCAAAGTCGACAACTTCACTACTTTGTAAGTATCTAGAAAGCTGTTCAATTCTAACTGATAAATCTGCTTTTTGAGATCCGCTGAAAGCAAATTGACTGTCATCGTGTTTAAGATTCACACCAGTAAAATCATTATCGTTACCTTGACTGTTAGGAATCCTAAGAGGTCTTGTAGACTTCACATTCACCGAAGTCCCACTACGGATTTTATTTGTGTTTTGTGGATATTTTGCCGACCAATATGTCTGAAAGGGAAATCCGTCGATGTATTTTTGAAACAACTCTCTTATTTGAGATTGAGAAACAGACGGAGGATGCATTAATTCCTTATCTGTAATGGTGTCTTTGTCTCTGTTTTTATGCAACGGTTGATGGTAAGACGTCGGGTTTTTTGATCGTTTCTTTCTCGGTTCTGAATCGAGCTCTCCAACAACACATTCAGCGACTCCCATATCCGGATGGAATTCAAGAGCCGAAAGGTCGCCTTGGGCTGCTCGTTTTTCTAGTTCTTCTCGTAGGTTGGAAGCTTCTTCTTCATCAAGAGGTTGCTCACCCTTCTTAATGAGGTTAACTAAATTATCCTGCAATCGGAGTCTCTCATCAGTAAGAGCAGCCCTACTAACAGGAGCATGTTTGGATGCCACAGCAGCTGAGGATTCCTTTCGATTCTCAGAAACGGCGTCTTCAGCCTCACCGACATCAGTTTTTACCTGAGCCCTGGGAGTAGTCGCATTACTTTTCGTACCTTGATGTACAGAACCCTCCCTGGGAATCTTCATTGTAGTCGGCCCAACTGAATTATTGTACTTCCCTTTCCTACTACCTGAAGCACTACTGGGCGCAACAACATGTCTGCCTCTTAGATTATACGGATAAACGTACATTTCTCTGTACTCTGAAAATTGCCTCAATTTCGCTCCTTGACGATCTTCGTCAGTCTCTTGTCGAATTGACGTGTTTGAGTTTTCAACTTCTGGTTCATTTTCATTCAAACTGATTGGCAATGATTCGAATGGAATGTTCTGAGGGTCGTACATGCAATCAGTAGCTCTTGAATGCTTTTGATTAGGCTTGATTATTATGTAGTTCTTCTTTTCATGTTTTGACAGTCCCGGATGAAACACCTGTTGGTTAGTTATTTAATATTATTTAACTAAAAATATCTCTTTTTTTTTTTTTTTTTTTTTTTTGCTTTCTTCTTTTAATCACAAACCTGTTGTATCTTACACTGCTCAAGAGGAATGTGTTTTGATATTAGCTGAAGGTTAGCAGGGGTGGGACTAACACCAAGTTTCTCAAGGTAACGAGCTGCATATTCGATGTGAAGAGCCTTATCAGTGTGAATGGCAGAAGTCTTTACCCTGTCATTAGCGAGAGGTATAATGATTTCAATGGGTTTTTCAACTTCTGTTTTACGGACATATTTCTGGTGTGAATGCCTGGTACGAAAATTCGAACCCTGTTCTGGCTCATATGCTGCAGCGTTCTCGGCATCTAATCCCCTCGGCATGCTATTTCCTTGACCCAAACCAGTCGGTTTACAAATCATCCCAACGCTTTTAAGTTCGAGTCCCTTGAATACCTGAGTGTGGCGCCCCTCAAGAGTCGTTCCTTCTTTCTTTGTTCCTTCAAAACTCAGCATAGCTTGTTTTCTCTTATGCCTATAAACTTCTTCTGGGTCGCTGTACAGTTTATCATCAGTAGTGTTGTCGCCAAATTTATGTTCCTTATGTAATTTATTTATTTCCTGCATACGTTGATTCCATCCTGCGCCAGTACCCTCGAGTAGGTCATTTCTGATGCGAGGGTGTGGCATTTCCTACCTAGAGGGGTAAAATAGCGTGAGCACATTTAAAAAATAGCAATAAACACAGGGTAATTTAATTTCTGTAGTGCCGATAAATATCTCCATTCTTAAGGTTGAACCCCTCAATTTGAAATACCAGTTTACAAAACAAAAAATTGGTCACATTTGATAATAAAGATGCAGTAAGTGTAAGTCGCTGCAAAATGAAGCAAGCATCACTTCTATAGGATGCTTTATATATTTCACTGCCAGTCGGAGTCAGGACTGATAACAATCAAGTCAGTAGTTTGATTATTGATGAGAGGATTTGATCATTTTGACTCTCAACAGTTTCCTTTGAGTACGGAGGTCGGATAATTGCGGCATCATCAAAAACAGATATATCACCAACAGAATCTACCTTAAAAGGAAGTCGAGCTGCAGACAACCTCTCCTCCACGACCGACAAACTCAGCGTTGGCGCATTGCGACGAGATATGACTGTAGATAAGTTTGAACCAAAATCCTTAAATAACGTCTCTTCGTTGTCACTCACTGAGTGTTTGTTTATTGAGGTGATGCCGTGGGAGAAACATGTAATCACTTTATAATTTCCTTCTCTTTTATCTTCTTGTTTGGTTAAGACTATACAGCATCCTGTCTCCGGATCAACATTCCAAAGCAACCCAACGACATCATTCTGAGTACAATGTTTTTTACTTGTGAACTCTACCTTCACTACAGATCCAACCAGCAGTCTGGTTCCCATTTTTTTTTTTTTTTTTTTTAAAAAAACTTTTTGAGTAAAATAACAATTTTTTTTGACAATAAAATTAAAAAAAAAACCTGAAAAATTGGTATGCTTCTCCGCCAACAAGTCGTCACCTCTATGTTTGACCTGCTGAAATTAAATTAAAGTGTTAACTAACGTTGTAAATAAAATAAATGAAAAATCAAGAACACTATTTCTCTCTATGGCTTCGGGCAGAAGCAACTTTTTGTTAAGTAAAAAAAAGGTTAGATTACGGAGTAGAGAGGGGAACGTTCGACAAAAAAGAAGTTTTGAATAAGATGTTTCCTTTTTAGGTACGATAGAAAAGTAATACATTATTTTTTTTTTTTTTTCCCACAGGAATCTTACCCAGATGGTCAGGCCACAACAGATAATAATACAGATCAAAATAGTGGTACTTTTTTTTTTTTTCTTCCTTTGTGTTTCATTTGCTGCGGCAATGTTATTTAATAGCTCACAAACACTGTTTCTCAGTTCTATTTTTTTTTTTATTTTATTATTTTTTTCAGCCTTACATTACCTGGTAGCTACGCTTTGGCTTTTCAATGAGATCAGCATTGGTAGCCAAGAAGGTGGCAACTGAAGAAACGAACGAGATCATTTGAAGGTAGTTGTCAGACAACTGCCTGGCGTAGGTCTTCTCGATGGAGTTTCTTTGCTTTTCGTCTAGGTCAGCTGGGTAGTCGTCAGGTCTGTCCTTCTTCGCCTTGGCAAGACCAGCAATTTCACCCAAATACTTACTGTAGCTAATAATGCTCTCTTTCTCTCCGCCTCTCAGTTTTCCAAGAATTTCGTTGATACTTTTAATCGCTCCCTCTTGAACTTCCGATCCGAAAGTGTCCTCCATTTGCTTCGTTGGAAGCTTCTTGTGAATAGCGAGAACCAGAACTTCTAAATCCTGAATCAACTGATACCTGGCTGTGGTGAATACTTCCCACGCCGCTTCATCAGAACCGCTTCCCTGAGCCTTAAAGTAACCGTCAATACGCTGACTGACAGTCGACTTGAAATCCTCAATCGCTGTATCGATCTTACACTGGAGAGAATCGTAGCTAGTGATCGACATTTTTTTTATAAAGTATAAGGTTAATCTAATGGGAGTAATGAATGAAGGGTCAAACATCAAACAAGACATACTCGTTTGGTTTGGAGACGGTTTTCAGCATCTTTGTGACACTGATGTCGCTTGCAATAGCAGCAGTATATCGACAACTACAGTCCCCCTATGAAATCAACTTCTTTGATTATTATTTATTGACCTGAGAAAAAGAAACAAAGAATCAAAACCAAACGATAACAGTCTCGACAATAAAATAGATCTCTGAGAATGAATAATATCACAAAAAGAGAGTAGAGTAATGCTACCATGAATTTGAATTGAAATAAACAAATATAAATATTTAAATATTCGACAGCAGAAGAGGAAAGGGAAATAAAATTACAAAGCCTGTCGGCAATGTTAAGAAATATTATTAAAATTCGAATTTGTTTCCATTCAAATGTGATTCACTGAAAGTTATTGAGAACGGAGAGCGCGTCAAACAAAGGGGAAACATTCCCAGAAACACTCTTAATGTTCTCAAAGAAGAAAAGAAACGTAATAAATTTACCCGCCAGATGATCTTCAGTACAGGAGACTGATATACCACAGGATAAAATACAGAATGAGATGGAAGAAAAAAAAAGAAAAAAAAACGTAACGTTTACAGTACAACAATCCAATTTTTACACAACGCTGAAATGCTTTCAACTTGTGAGGAAGAAACCTCGGCAATTAGAACTGGATGGTGAACTGTAAGTTTATTATTGTGAAAGACTATCGACATTTTAAAACATCGAAACTTCTTTTCAGTACAAGAAGAAAGTTGAGAGGGAGAAGTTTTCCATCACATACCCGCAATCAAACGGGTTATGAATAAAGTACATCTTACACTTCCGAGTAATCCGAAAGCAAGAAAGATACTTTTTTTTTTGTAAAACATAGATTCATGAATCAAAAAGTCAACAACCGATAACTTTATTAAATCCTGGAAACAGCAGCAGTGACTTTGTCATTGTTATTGTCAGCCTCCATCTCTTGCATAGTAGTTAGGAAGCTATCGCAATTAGTTTCGTTATTTTGTTGCTTTCGGTAGATGGTGAAGGCAACCAGAGCACCACCTAAGCAAAGGGAAGCAACAACACCAACAATAATGTATATAATGTTATTGTTGTTGTCATTGCTGCTATCCTTTACCACGTTGTCTTCTGTTGATGTTTTAGGTGAATTGAGAGATTCCATTCCGTTTCCAACAGGTTCCATTATCAAAGTGCTGCCGTCACCATTGTCTCTAAGTAGACCAGCACCGTTACCTGACTCAGTTACCGCGGTATTCAATACAGCAGCACTCTCGTCAGTGACTTCGAAATCAACGAACATCCCGGAATCTCCAACAGACTGCTGGTCCTTGGTTGAGCTGACACCGTGTCCGAGAGTCTTCACTTCCCTGTTTTTACTCAACTCCTTTTTAAACAATTCAGTGTTCCACGATGAAGGAATAGAAGTACCCCACTTCTCTCTCACATCCTTAGCAGGAACGATGTTGTCTTTCATCAGACTCCCAACGTACTTGATCATCAGATTCGATGACTCCAATTCTTTTGTAACTCGCATGATGGTTCTTCTTAACTTTCTTAGAAACCTCTTCGGGTTTTCCATAATCTTTGAATACGATCCCTTGAATGACAGACGGAACGGTTTCCTTTTGTTGCTTGTCTTCTCCGTATGGCTGTCCACTACTTCGTCATCCTCAACCTCTTTGCAGTGAAGGCCCTTGGAATTGCAGCAACCCATCTTCTCCTCCTCACTGAGAAGGCCCGCATCAGCTCGGCAGTCAACTGAACACGCGATGTTCTCTTCGTTGCAACACCACTCAACCTGATCGCTTCCCCAATCAGACATTGCTTTCGAATCGCTGAAGCAGTCGAACTTCTCCGTCGCACAACCGACACCATCACTGAGACAACAATCCATTCTCGTCAGCTCATCCCACGATGCACGTTCTGCACGCATTACTTGGCACTTCTCGTTCACCTTCACATCCGCTGCCGCAACATCCGGACAACGAACTCCCTTCACAAAGCAGCACCAATCCGATTGTTCTTCACTCCAAGCAGCAGCAGTCTTCTCACTCCACTCGCAATCGAACGCATCCTCGTCAACAACGCATCCGACTTGAAACTTCTCACAGCAGTACGCAGCCTTCTTCTCGTCCCACATCGTCACGTCCACAACCGAAGTCTGCAACAATCCCTCAGCGTTCTTCACAATCTCCATCGACGCATCATCAACACTGCAGTCATACATTGCTATTGGACATCCTACTTGTTTTTCTTCACAGCACCACTTTCTCTGAGCAAATCTCCATCCCTTTGGGTCTGATCTGCAGTCAAACTGATCCTTCTCGTCTTCCTTGCAGTACCTACCAGTCTTCTCACAGCAATACCTCATCTCTTCCAGAGAAGGTGATTTCACAGAATTGTAGCAACTGAAAGTCTTGCATCCCAACGAGTTCCATTTCGACACCGACTCCGCAAGACACTCCGACTTTACTTCAATTTTTTCACACGATGGTCTGCAATCTTTGCTGCACACCTTCTTCCCGTTCACATCACACTTGCACGTCTGCTGGCATCCAGTACACGAATACCCCTTCTTGCATGTTCTACCAGCTCCACACAACACTACATTGTTTGTCTTCAGGTCACACTTCTCATCAATTTTAGGAGCAATACACTTCACATTACCTCCTTCAACAGAACAATACTCACCTTCTTTACATGAATACGGGTTGCATCTAATTGCGTTACTCTTTACACAGAAATATTCCTTGGAATTCACATCTCTCGTACACTTCGTTCCTGCAGGGCAATCAGAACTACGATCCATTGAAATAATCCTTCCACTGTCAATACGACAGACTTCATCTTCTGAGAGCATCGATTTCATACAACTACCAGGGAGGTTAATATTGTCTTCCTTTGTAATACACTTCAATGATGATAAACAAATATCATATTCACATGATGGTTTGAATCCTCCACAAGACTCTCCTTCTTTAGATCTCTTCACACAAACCATTTCAGTACCACACTTTCCTGAACTGATAGACTCTGAACGACAGAATTCATCTTCTCCGCAGTCTTCATTATTCTTACAATTCATCTTACTAACTACAGCAACACATTCTGGGTAAGCTCCGTTGCTTCCCTTCATCATCTCACAGACGTATCCAGCATTGCATTTCATGCTTGCACAGTCACTAGCTGGAGCCTTGGAGTAAACACATTCTGGGTAAGCTCCGTTGCTTCCCTTCATCATCTCACAGACGTATCCAGCATTGCATTTCATGCTTGCACAGTCACTAGCTGGAGCCTTGGAGTAAACACATTCTGGGTAAGCTCCGTTGCTTCCCTTCATCATCTCACAGACGTATCCAGCATTGCATTTCATGCTTGCACAGTCACTAGCTGGAGCCTTGGAGTAAACACATTCTGGGTAAGCTCCGTTGCTGCCCTTCATCATCTCACAGACGTATCCAGCATTGCACTTCATGCTTGCACAGTCACTAGCTGGAGCCTTGGAGTAAACACATTCTGGGTAAGCTCCGTTGCTTCCCTTCATCATCTCACAGACGTATCCAGCATTGCACTTCATGCTTGCACAGTCACTAGCTGGAGCCTTGGAGTAAACACATTCTGGGTAAGCTCCGTTGCTTCCCTTCATCATCTCACAGACGTATCCAGCATTGCACTTCATGCTTGCACAGTCACTAGCTGGAGCCTTGGAGTAAACACATTCTGGGTAAGCTCCGTTGCTTCCCTTCATCATCTCACAGACGTATCCAGCATTGCATTTCATGCTTGCACAGTCACTAGCTGGAGCCTTGGAGTAAACACATTCTGGGTAAGCTCCGTTGCTTCCCTTCATCATCTCACAGACGTATCCAGCATTGCACTTCATGCTTGCACAGTCACTAGCTGGAGCCTTGGAGTAAACACATTCTGGGTAAGCTCCGTTGCTTCCCTTCATCATCTCACAGACGTATCCAGCATTGCATTTCATGCTTGCACAGTCACTAGCTGGAGCCTTGGAGTAAACACATTCTGGGTAAGCTCCGTTGCTGCCCTTCATCATCTCACAGACGTATCCAGCATTGCACTTCATGCTTGCACAGTCACTAGCTGGAGCCTTGGAGTAAACGCATTCTGGGTAAGCTCCGTTGCTTCCCTTCATCATCTCACAGACGTATCCAGCATTGCACTTCATGCTTGCACAGTCACTAGCTGGAGCCTTGGAGTAAACACATTCTGGGTAAGCTCCGTTGCTTCCCTTCATCATCTCACAGACGTATCCAGCATTGCATTTCATGCTTGCACAGTCACTAGCTGGAGCCTTGGAGTAAACACATTCTGGGTAAGCTCCGTTGCTTCCCTTCATCATCTCACAGACGTATCCAGCATTGCATTTCATGCTTGCACAGTCACTAGCTGGAGCCTTGGAGTAAACGCATTCTGGGTAAGCTCCGTTGCTTCCCTTCATCATCTCACAGACGTATCCAGCATTGCATTTCATGCTTGCACAGTCACTAGCTGGAGCCTTGGAGTAAACACATTCTGGGTAAGCTCCGTTGCTTCCCTTCATCATCTCACAGACGTATCCAGCATTGCATTTCATGCTTGCACAGTCACTAGCTGGAGCCTTGGAGTAAACACATTCTGGGTAAGCTCCGTTGCTTCCCTTCATCATCTCACAGACGTATCCAGCATTGCATTTCATGCTTGCACAGTCACTAGCTGGAGCCTTGGAGTAAACACATTCTGGGTAAGCTCCGTTGCTGCCCTTCATCATCTCACAGACGTATCCAGCATTGCACTTCATGCTTGCACAGTCACTAGCTGGAGCCTTGGAGTAAACACATTCTGGGTAAGCTCCGTTGCTTCCCTTCATCATCTCACAGACGTATCCAGCATTGCACTTCATGCTTGCACAGTCACTAGCTGGAGCCTTGGAGTAAACGCATTCTGGGTAAGCTCCGTTGCTTCCCTTCATCATCTCACAGACGTATCCAGCATTGCACTTCATGCTTGCACAGTCACTAGCTGGAGCCTTGGAGTAAACACATTCTGGGTAAGCTCCGTTGCTTCCCTTCATCATCTCACAGACGTATCCAGCATTGCACTTCATGCTTGCACAGTCACTAGCTGGAGCCTTGGAGTAAACACATTCTGGGTAAGCTCCGTTGCTTCCCTTCATCATCTCACAGACGTATCCAGCATTGCACTTCATGCTTGCACAGTCACTAGCTGGAGCCTTGGAGTAAACGCATTCTGGGTAAGCTCCGTTGCTTCCCTTCATCATCTCACAGACGTATCCAGCATTGCATTTCATGCTTGCACAGTCACTAGCTGGAGCCTTGGAGTAAACACATTCTGGGTAAGCTCCGTTGCTTCCCTTCATCATCTCACAGACGTATCCAGCATTGCACTTCATGCTTGCACAGTCACTAGCTGGAGCCTTGGAGTAAACACATTCTGGGTAAGCTCCGTTGCTTCCCTTCATCATCTCACAGACGTATCCAGCATTGCACTTCATGCTTGCACAGTCACTAGCTGGAGCCTTGGAGTAAACGCATTCTGGGTAAGCTCCGTTGCTTCCCTTCATCATCTCACAGACGTATCCAGCATTGCACTTCATGCTTGCACAGTCACTAGCTGGAGCCTTGGAGTAAACACATTCTGGGTAAGCTCCGTTGCTTCCCTTCATCATCTCACAGACGTATCCAGCATTGCATTTCATGCTTGCACAGTCACTAGCTGGAGCCTTGGAGTAAACACATTCTGGGTAAGCTCCGTTGCTTCCCTTCATCATCTCACAGACGTATCCAGCATTGCACTTCATGCTAGCACAGTCACTAGCTGGAGCCTTGGAGTAAACGCATTCTGGGTAAGCTCCGTTGCTGCCCTTCATCATCTCACAGACGTATCCAGCATTGCATTTCATGCTTGCACAGTCACTAGCTGGAGCCTTGGAGTAAACACATTCTGGGTAAGCTCCGTTGCTTCCCTTCATCATCTCACAGACGTATCCAGCATTGCATTTCATGCTTGCACAGTCACTAGCTGGAGCCTTGGAGTAAACGCATTCTGGGTAAGCTCCGTTGCTGCCCTTCATCATCTCACAGACGTATCCAGCATTGCATTTCATGCTTGCACAGTCACTAGCTGGAGCCTTGGAGTAAACACATTCTGGGTAAGCTCCGTTGCTTCCCTTCATCATCTCACAGACGTATCCAGCATTGCACTTCATGCTTGCACAGTCACTAGCTGGAGCCTTGGAGTAAACGCATTCTGGGTAAGCTCCGTTGCTGCCCTTCATCATCTCACAGACGTATCCAGCATTGCATTTCATGCTTGCACAGTCACTAGCTGGAGCCTTGGAGTAAACACATTCTGGGTAAGCTCCGTTGCTGCCCTTCATCATCTCACAGACGTATCCAGCATTGCACTTCATGCTTGCACAGTCACTAGCTGGAGCCTTGGAGTAAACGCATTCTGGGTAAGCTCCGTTGCTTCCCTTCATCATCTCACAGACGTATCCAGCATTGCACTTCATGCTTGCACAGTCACTAGCTGGAGCCTTGGAGTAAACACATTCTGGGTAAGCTCCGTTGCTTCCCTTCATCATCTCACAGACGTATCCAGCATTGCACTTCTTGCTTGCACAGTCACTAGCTGGAGCCTTGGAGTAAACACATTCTGGGTAAGCTCCGTTGCTTCCCTTCATCATCTCACAGACGTATCCAGCATTGCATTTCATGCTTGCACAGTCACTAGCTGGAGCCTTGGAGTAAACACATTCTGGGTAAGCTCCGTTGTTGCCCTTCATCATCTCACAGACGTATCCAGCATTGCATTGCATGCTTGCACAGTCACTAGCTGGAGCCTTGGAGTAAACGCATTCTGGGTAAGCTCCGTTGCTGCCCTTCATCATCTCACAGACGTATCCAGCATTGCACTTCATGCTCGCACAATCAGCAGTATGCTGGCAGTGAACCATGGAAGCTACCAGGCATAAGATCAGAATTCTCATTGTATATAGGTGTTGTAAACTGAATTAAATGATAATTTGGTGATATTTTGTTCAGAAATAATGTTCACAAAAGAACAGTCACAGAAGTAATTATTTGCTACCGAAACATGCTGCAGCTATGAATAAGAATATAAAAATTAAAAACTTTGATGGGAATTCTTACTTTGGTACAAACATTACAGTCACCCTATAAACTTGTTCATGAAATAAGCTTCTTTGATTATCATTTATTGACCTGAGAAAAAGAAACAAAGAATCAAAACCAAACGATAACAGTCCCGACAATAAAATAGATCTCTGAGAATGAATAATATCACAAAAAGAGAGTAGAGTAATGCTACCATGAATTTGAATTGAAATAAACAAATATAAATATTTAAATATTCGACAGCAGAAGAGGAAAGGGAAATAAAATTACAAAGCCTGTCGGCAATGTTAAGAAATATTATTAAAATTCGAATTTGTTTCCATTCAAATGTGATTCACTGAAAGTTATTGAGAACGGAGAGCGCGTCAAACAAAGGGGAAACATTCCCAGAAACACTCTTAATGTTCTCAAAGAAGAAAAGAAACGTAATAAATTTACCCGCCAGATGATCTTCAGTACAGGAGACTGATATACCACAGGATAAAATACAGAATGAGATGGAAGAAAAAAAAAGAAAAAAAAACGTAACGTTTACAGTACAACAATCCAATTTTTACACAACGCTGAAATGCTTTCAACTTGTGAGGAAGAAACCTCGGCAATTAGAACTGGATGGTGAACTGTAAGTTTATTATTGTGAAAGACTATCGACATTTTAAAACATCGAAACTTCTTTTCAGTACAAGAAGAAAGTTGAGAGGGAGAAGTTTTCCATCACATACCCGCAATCAAACGGGTTATGAATAAAGTACATCTTACACTTCCGAGTAATCCGAAAGCAAGAAAGATACTTTTTTTTTTGTAAAACATAGATTCATGAATCAAAAAGTCAACAACCGATAACTTTATTAAATCCTGGAAACAGCAGCAGTGACTTTGTCATTGTTATTGTCAGCCTCCATCTCTTGCATAGTAGTTAGGAAGCTATCGCAATTAGTTTCGTTATTTTGTTGCTTTCGGTAGATGGTGAAGGCAACCAGAGCACCACCTAAGCAAAGGGAAGCAACAACACCAACAATAATGTATATAATGTTATTGTTGTTGTCATTGCTGCTATCCTTTACCACGTTGTCTTCTGTTGATGTTTTAGGTGAATTGAGAGATTCCATTCCGTTTCCAACAGGTTCCATTATCAAAGTGCTGCCGTCACCATTGTCTCTAAGTAGACCAGCACCGTTACCTGACTCAGTTACCGCGGTATTCAATACAGCAGCACTCTCGTCAGTGACTTCGAAATCAACGAACATCCCGGAATCTCCAACAGACTGCTGGTCCTTGGTTGAGCTGACACCGTGTCCGAGAGTCTTCACTTCCCTGTTTTTACTCAACTCCTTTTTAAACAATTCAGTGTTCCACGATGAAGGAATAGAAGTACCCCACTTCTCTCTCACATCCTTAGCAGGAACGATGTTGTCTTTCATCAGACTCCCAACGTACTTGATCATCAGATTCGATGACTCCAATTCTTTTGTAACTCGCATGATGGTTCTTCTTAACTTTCTTAGAAACCTCTTCGGGTTTTCCATAATCTTTGAATACGATCCCTTGAATGACAGACGGAACGGTTTCCTTTTGTTGCTTGTCTTCTCCGTATGGCTGTCCACTACTTCGTCATCCTCAACCTCTTTGCAGTGAAGGCCCTTGGAATTGCAGCAACCCATCTTCTCCTCCTCACTGAGAAGGCCCGCATCAGCTCGGCAGTCAACTGAACACGCGATGTTCTCTTCGTTGCAACACCACTCAACCTGATCGCTTCCCCAATCAGACATTGCTTTCGAATCGCTGAAGCAGTCGAACTTCTCCGTCGCACAACCGACACCATCACTGAGACAACAATCCATTCTCGTCAGCTCATCCCACGATGCACGTTCTGCACGCATTACTTGGCACTTCTCGTTCACCTTCACATCCGCTGCCGCAACATCCGGACAACGAACTCCCTTCACAAAGCAGCACCAATCCGATTGTTCTTCACTCCAAGCAGCAGCAGTCTTCTCACTCCACTCGCAATCGAACGCATCCTCGTCAACAACGCATCCGACTTGAAACTTCTCACAGCAGTACGCAGCCTTCTTCTCGTCCCACATCGTCACGTCCACAACCGAAGTCTGCAACAATCCCTCAGCGTTCTTCACAATCTCCATCGACGCATCATCAACACTGCAGTCATACATTGCTATTGGACATCCTACTTGTTTTTCTTCACAGCACCACTTTCTCTGAGCAAATCTCCATCCCTTTGGGTCTGATCTGCAGTCAAACTGATCCTTCTCGTCTTCCTTGCAGTACCTACCAGTCTTCTCACAGCAATACCTCATCTCTTCCAGAGAAGGTGATTTCACAGAATTGTAGCAACTGAAAGTCTTGCATCCCAACGAGTTCCATTTCGACACCGACTCCGCAAGACACTCCGACTTTACTTCAATTTTTTCACACGATGGTCTGCAATCTTTGCTGCACACCTTCTTCCCGTTCACATCACACTTGCACGTCTGCTGGCATCCAGTACACGAATACCCCTTCTTGCATGTTCTACCAGCTCCACACAACACTACATTGTTTGTCTTCAGGTCACACTTCTCATCAATTTTAGGAGCAATACACTTCACATTACCTCCTTCAACAGAACAATACTCACCTTCTTTACATGAATACGGGTTGCATCTAATTGCGTTACTCTTTACACAGAAATATTCCTTGGAATTCACATCTCTCGTACACTTCGTTCCTGCAGGGCAATCAGAACTACGATCCATTGAAATAATCCTTCCACTGTCAATACGACAGACTTCATCTTCTGAGAGCATCGATTTCATACAACTACCAGGGAGGTTAATATTGTCTTCCTTTGTAATACACTTCAATGATGATAAACAAATATCATATTCACATGATGGTTTGAATCCTCCACAAGACTCTCCTTCTTTAGATCTCTTCACACAAACCATTTCAGTACCACACTTTCCTGAACTGATAGACTCTGAACGACAGAATTCATCTTCTCCGCAGTCTTCATTATTCTTACAATTCATCTTACTAACTACAGCAACACATTCTGGGTAAGCTCCGTTGCTTCCCTTCATCATCTCACAGACGTATCCAGCATTGCACTTCATGCTTGCACAGTCACTAGCTGGAGCCTTGGAGTAAACACATTCTGGGTAAGCTCCGTTGCTTCCCTTCATCATCTCACAGACGTATCCAGCATTGCACTTCATGCTTGCACAGTCACTAGCTGGAGCCTTGGAGTAAACACATTCTGGGTAAGCTCCGTTGCTTCCCTTCATCATCTCACAGACGTATCCAGCATTGCACTTCATGCTTGCACAGTCACTAGCTGGAGCCTTGGAGTAAACACATTCTGGGTAAGCTCCGTTGCTTCCCTTCATCATCTCACAGACGTATCCAGCATTGCACTTCATGCTAGCACAGTCACTAGCTGGAGCCTTGGAGTAAACACATTCTGGGTAAGCTCCGTTGCTTCCCTTCATCATCTCACAGACGTATCCAGCATTGCACTTCATGCTTGTACAGTCACTAGCTGGAGCCTTGGAGTAAACACATTCTGGGTAAGCTCCGTTGCTTCCCTTCATCATCTCACAGACGTATCCAGCATTGCACTTCATGCTAGCACAGTCACTAGCTGGAGCCTTGGAGTAAACACATTCTGGGTAAGCTCCGTTGCTTCCCTTCATCATCTCACAGACGTATCCAGCATTGCACTTCATGCTTGCACAGTCACTAGCTGGAGCCTTGGAGTAAACGCATTCTGGGTAAGCTCCGTTGCTGCCCTTCATCATCTCACAGACGTATCCAGCATTGCACTTCATGCTAGCACAGTCACTAGCTGGAGCCTTGGAGTAAACACATTCTGGGTAAGCTCCGTTGCTTCCCTTCATCATCTCACAGACGTATCCAGCATTGCACTTCATGCTTGTACAGTCACTAGCTGGAGACTTGGAGTAAACACATTCTGGGTAAGCTCCGTTGCTTCCCTTCATCATCTCACAGACGTATCCAGCATTGCACTTCATGCTAGCACAGTCACTAGCTGGAGCCTTGGAGTAAACGCATTCTGGGTAAGCTCCGTTGCTTCCCTTCATCATCTCACAGACGTATCCAGCATTGCACTTCATGCTAGCACAGTCACTAGCTGGAGCCTTGGAGTAAACACATTCTGGGTAAGCTCCGTTGCTTCCCTTCATCATCTCACAGACGTATCCAGCATTGCACTTCATGCTAGCACAGTCACTAGCTGGAGTCTTGGAGTAAACACATTCTGGGTAAGCTCCGTTGTTGCCCTTCATCATCTCACAGACGTATCCAGCATTGCACTTCATGCTTGCACAGTCACTAGCTGGAGCCTTGGAGTAAACGCATTCTGGGTAAGCTCCGTTGCTGCCCTTCATCATCTCACAGACGTATCCAGCATTGCACTTCATGCTTGCACAGTCACTAGCTGGAGCCTTGGAGTAAACGCATTCTGGGTAAGCTCCGTTGCTTCCCTTCATCATCTCACAGACGTATCCAGCATTGCACTTCTTGCTTGCACAGTCACTAGCTGGAGCCTTCGAGTAAACACATTCTGGGTAAGCTCCGTTGTTGCCCTTCATCATCTCACAGACGTATCCAGCATTGCACTTCATGCTTGCACAGTCACTAGCTGGAGCCTTGGAGTAAACGCATTCTGGGTAAGCTCCGTTGTTGCCCTTCATCATCTCACAGACGTATCCAGCATTGCACTTCATGCTTGTACAGTCACTAGCTGGAGCCTTGGAGTAAACGCATTCTGGGTAAGCTCCGTTGTTGCCCTTCATCATCTCACAGACGTATCCAGCATTGCACTTCATGCTTGTACAGTCACTAGCTGGAGCCTTGGAGTAAACGCATTCTGGGTAAGCTCCGTTGCTTCCCTTCATCATCTCACAGACGTATCCAGCATTGCACTTCATGCTTGCACAGTCACTAGCTGGAGCCTTGGAGTAAACACATTCTGGGTAAGCTCCGTTGCTTCCCTTCATCATCTCACAGACGTATCCAGCATTGCACTTCATGCTTGCACAGTCACTAGCTGGAGCCTTGGAGTAAACACATTCTGGGTAAGCTCCGTTGTTGCCCTTCATCATCTCACAGACGTATCCAGCATTGCACTTCATGCTTGCACAGTCACTAGCTGGAGCCTTGGAGTAAACGCATTCTGGGTAAGCTCCGTTGCTTCCCTTCATCATCTCACAGACGTATCCAGCATTGCACTTCTTGCTTGCACAGTCACTAGCTGGAGCCTTCGAGTAAACACATTCTGGGTAAGCTCCGTTGTTGCCCTTCATCATCTCACAGACGTATCCAGCATTGCACTTCATGCTTGCACAGTCACTAGCTGGAGCCTTCGAGTAAACACATTCTGGGTAAGCTCCGTTGTTGCCCTTCATCATCTCACAGACGTATCCAGCATTGCACTTCATGCTTGCACAGTCACTAGCTGGAGCCTTGGAGTAAACGCATTCTGGGTAAGCTCCGTTGTTGCCCTTCATCATCTCACAGACGTATCCAGCATTGCACTTCATGCTTGTACAGTCACTAGCTGGAGCCTTGGAGTAAACACATTCTGGGTAAGCTCCGTTGTTGCCCTTCATCATCTCACAGACGTATCCAGCATTGCACTTCTTGCTTGCACAGTCACTAGCTGGAGCCTTGGAGTAAACACATTCTGGGTAAGCTCCGTTGCTGCCCTTCATCATCTCACAGACGTATCCAGCATTGCACTTCATGCTTGTACAGTCACTAGCTGGAGCCTTGGAGTAAACACATTCTGGGTAAGCTCCGTTGTTGCCCTTCATCATCTCACAGACGTATCCAGCATTGCACTTCTTGCTTGCACAGTCACTAGCTGGAGCCTTGGAGTAAACACATTCTGGGTAAGCTCCGTTGCTTCCCTTCATCATCTCACAGACGTATCCAGCATTGCACTTCATGCTTGCACAGTCACTAGCTGGAGCCTTGGAGTAAACACATTCTGGGTAAGCTCCGTTGCTTCCCTTCATCATCTCACAGACGTATCCAGCATTGCACTTCTTGCTTGCACAGTCACTAGCTGGAGCCTTGGAGTAAACACATTCTGGGTAAGCTCCGTTGTTGCCCTTCATCATCTCACAGACGTATCCAGCATTGCACTTCTTGCTTGCACAGTCACTAGCTGGAGCCTTGGAGTAAACACATTCTGGGTAAGCTCCGTTGCTTCCCTTCATCATCTCACAGACGTATCCAGCATTGCACTTCATGCTTGCACAGTCACTAGCTGGAGCCTTGGAGTAAACACATTCTGGGTAAGCTCCGTTGCTTCCCTTCATCATCTCACAGACGTATCCAGCATTGCACTTCATGCTTGCACAGTCACTAGCTGGAGCCTTGGAGTAAACACATTCTGGGTAAGCTCCGTTGCTTCCCTTCATCATCTCACAGACGTATCCAGCATTGCACTTCTTGCTTGCACAGTCACTAGCTGGAGCCTTGGAGTAAACACATTCTGGGTAAGCTCCGTTGCTTCCCTTCATCATCTCACAGACGTATCCAGCATTGCACTTCATGCTTGCACAGTCACTAGCTGGAGCCTTGGAGTAAACACATTCTGGGTAAGCTCCGTTGCTTCCCTTCATCATCTCACAGACGTATCCAGCATTGCACTTCATGCTTGCACAGTCACTAGCTGGAGCCTTGGAGTAAACACATTCTGGGTAAGCTCCGTTGTTGCCCTTCATCATCTCACAGACGTATCCAGCATTGCACTTCATGCTTGCACAGTCACTAGCTGGAGCCTTGGAGTAAACACATTCTGGGTAAGCTCCGTTGCTTCCCTTCATCATCTCACAGACGTATCCAGCATTGCACTTCTTGCTTGCACAGTCACTAGCTGGAGCCTTGGAGTAAACACATTCTGGGTAAGCTCCGTTGTTGCCCTTCATCATCTCACAGACGTATCCAGCATTGCACTTCTTGCTTGCACAGTCACTAGCTGGAGCCTTGGAGTAAACACATTCTGGGTAAGCTCCGTTGCTTCCCTTCATCATCTCACAGACGTATCCAGCATTGCACTTCTTGCTTGCACAGTCACTAGCTGGAGCCTTGGAGTAAACACATTCTGGGTAAGCTCCGTTGTTGCCCTTCATCATCTCACAGACGTATCCAGCATTGCACTTCTTGCTTGCACAGTCACTAGCTGGAGCCTTCGAGTAAACACATTCTGGGTAAGCTCCGTTGCTGCCCTTCATCATCTCACAGACGTATCCAGCATTGCACTTCATGCTAGCACAGTCACTAGCTGGAGCCTTCGAGTAAACACATTCTGGGTAAGCTCCGTTGCTTCCCTTCATCATCTCACAGACGTATCCAGCATTGCATTTCATGCTTGCACAGTCACTAGCTGGAGCCTTGGAGTAAACACATTCTGGGTAAGCTCCGTTGCTGCCCTTCATCATCTCACAGACGTATCCAGCATTGCACTTCATGCTTGCACAGTCACTAGCTGGAGCCTTCGAGTAAACACATTCTGGGTAAGCTCCGTTGCTTCCCTTCATCATCTCACAGACGTATCCAGCATTGCATTTCATGCTTGCACAGTCACTAGCTGGAGCCTTGGAGTAAACGCATTCTGGGTAAGCTCCGTTGCTTCCCTTCATCATCTCACAGACGTATCCAGCATTGCACTTCATGCTTGTACAGTCACTAGCTGGAGCCTTGGAGTAAACACATTCTGGGTAAGCTCCGTTGTTGCCCTTCATCATCTCACAGACGTATCCAGCATTGCATTTCATGCTTGAACAGTCACTAGCTGGAGCCTTGGAGTAAACGCATTCTGGGTAAGCTCCGTTGCTGCCCTTCATCATCTCACAGACGTATCCAGCATTGCACTTCATGCTCGCACAATCAGCAGTATGCTGGCAGTGAACCATGGAAGCTACCAGGCATAAGATCAGAATTCTCATTGTATATAGGTGTTGTAAACTGAATTAAATGATAATTTGGTGATATTTTGTTCAGAAATAATGTTCACAAAAGAACAGTCACAGAAGTAATTATTTGCTACCGAAACATGCTGCAGCTATGAATAAGAATATAAAAATTAAAAACTTTGATGGGAATTCTTACTTTGGTACAAACATTACAGTCACCCTATAAACTTGTTCATGAAATAAGCTTCTTTGATTATCATTTATTGACCTGAGAAAAAGAAACAAAGAATCAAAACCAAACGATAACAGTCCCGACAATAAAATAGATCTCTGAGAATGAATAATATCACAAAAAGAGAGTAGAGTAATGCTACCATGAATTTGAATTGAAATAAACAAATATAAATATTTAAATATTCGACAGCAGAAGAGGAAAGGGAAATAAAATTACAAAGCCCGTCGGCAATGTTAAGAAATATTATTAAAATTCGAATTTGTTTCCATTCAAATGTGATTCACTGAAAGTTATTGAGAACGGAGAGCGCGTCAAACAAAGGGGAAACATTCCCAGAAACACTCTTAATGTTCTCAAAGAAGAAAAGAAACGTAATAAATTTACCCGCCAGATGATCTTCAGTACAGGAGACTGATATACCACAGGATAAAATACAGAATGAGATGGAAGAAAAAAAAAGAAAAAAAAACGTAACGTTTACAGTACAACAATCCAATTTTTACACAACGCTGAAATGCTTTCAACTTGTGAGGAAGAAACCTCGGCAATTAGAACTGGATGGTGAACTGTAAGTTTATTATTGTGAAAGACTATCGACATTTTAAAACATCGAAACTTCTTTTCAGTACAAGAAGAAAGTTGAGAGGGAGAAGTTTTCCATCACATACCCGCAATCAAACGGGTTATGAATAAAGTACATCTTACACTTCCGAGTAATCCGAAAGCAAGAAAGATACTTTTTTTTTTGTAAAACATAGATTCATGAATCAAAAAGTCAACAACCGATAACTTTATTAAATCCTGGAAACAGCAGCAGTGACTTTGTCATTGTTATTGTCAGCCTCCATCTCTTGCATAGTAGTTAGGAAGCTATCGCAATTAGTTTCGTTATTTTGTTGCTTTCGGTAGATGGTGAAGGCAACCAGAGCACCACCTAAGCAAAGGGAAGCAACAACACCAACAATAATGTATATAATGTTATTGTTGTTGTCATTGCTGCTATCCTTTACCACGTTGTCTTCTGTTGATGTTTTAGGTGAATTGAGAGATTCCATTCCGTTTCCAACAGGTTCCATTATCAAAGTGCTGCCGTCACCATTGTCTCTAAGTAGACCAGCACCGTTACCTGACTCAGTTACCGCGGTATTCAATACAGCAGCACTCTCGTCAGTGACTTCGAAATCAACGAACATCCCGGAATCTCCAACAGACTGCTGGTCCTTGGTTGAGCTGACACCGTGTCCGAGAGTCTTCACTTCCCTGTTTTTACTCAACTCCTTTTTAAACAATTCAGTGTTCCACGATGAAGGAATAGAAGTACCCCACTTCTCTCTCACATCCTTAGCAGGAACGATGTTGTCTTTCATCAGACTCCCAACGTACTTGATCATCAGATTCGATGACTCCAATTCTTTTGTAACTCGCATGATGGTTCTTCTTAACTTTCTTAGAAACCTCTTCGGGTTTTCCATAATCTTTGAATACGATCCCTTGAATGACAGACGGAACGGTTTCCTTTTGTTGCTTGTCTTCTCCGTATGGCTGTCCACTACTTCGTCATCCTCAACCTCTTTGCAGTGAAGGCCCTTGGAATTGCAGCAACCCATCTTCTCCTCCTCACTGAGAAGGCCCGCATCAGCTCGGCAGTCAACTGAACACGCGATGTTCTCTTCGTTGCAACACCACTCAACCTGATCGCTTCCCCAATCAGACATTGCTTTCGAATCGCTGAAGCAGTCGAACTTCTCCGTCGCACAACCGACACCATCACTGAGACAACAATCCATTCTCGTCAGCTCATCCCACGATGCACGTTCTGCACGCATTACTTGGCACTTCTCGTTCACCTTCACATCCGCTGCCGCAACATCCGGACAACGAACTCCCTTCACAAAGCAGCACCAATCCGATTGTTCTTCACTCCAAGCAGCAGCAGTCTTCTCACTCCACTCGCAATCGAACGCATCCTCGTCAACAACGCATCCGACTTGAAACTTCTCACAGCAGTACGCAGCCTTCTTCTCGTCCCACATCGTCACGTCCACAACCGAAGTCTGCAACAATCCCTCAGCGTTCTTCACAATCTCCATCGACGCATCATCAACACTGCAGTCATACATTGCTATTGGACATCCTACTTGTTTTTCTTCACAGCACCACTTTCTCTGAGCAAATCTCCATCCCTTTGGGTCTGATCTGCAGTCAAACTGATCCTTCTCGTCTTCCTTGCAGTACCTACCAGTCTTCTCACAGCAATACCTCATCTCTTCCAGAGAAGGTGATTTCACAGAATTGTAGCAACTGAAAGTCTTGCATCCCAACGAGTTCCATTTCGACACCGACTCCGCAAGACACTCCGACTTTACTTCAATTTTTTCACACGATGGTCTGCAATCTTTGCTGCACACCTTCTTCCCGTTCACATCACACTTGCACGTCTGCTGGCATCCAGTACACGAATACCCCTTCTTGCATGTTCTACCAGCTCCACACAACACTACATTGTTTGTCTTCAGGTCACACTTCTCATCAATTTTAGGAGCAATACACTTCACATTACCTCCTTCAACAGAACAATACTCACCTTCTTTACATGAATACGGGTTGCATCTAATTGCGTTACTCTTTACACAGAAATATTCCTTGGAATTCACATCTCTCGTACACTTCGTTCCTGCAGGGCAATCAGAACTACGATCCATTGAAATAATCCTTCCACTGTCAATACGACAGACGTCATCTTCTGAGAGCATCGATTTCATACAACTACCAGGGAGGTTAATATTGTCTTCCTTTGTAATACACTTCAATGATGATAAACAAATATCATATTCACATGATGGTTTGAATCCTCCACAAGACTCTCCTTCTTTAGATCTCTTCACACAAACCATTTCAGTACCACACTTTCCTGAACTGATAGACTCTGAACGACAGAATTCATCTTCTCCGCAGTCTTCATTATTCTTACAATTCATCTTACTAACTACAGCAACACATTCTGGGTAAGCTCCGTTGCTTCCCTTCATCATCTCACAGACGTATCCAGCATTGCACTTCATGCTTGCACAGTCACTAGCTGGAGCCTTGGAGTAAACACATTCTGGGTAAGCTCCGTTGCTTCCCTTCATCATCTCACAGACGTATCCAGCATTGCACTTCATGCTTGCACAGTCACTAGCTGGAGCCTTGGAGTAAACACATTCTGGGTAAGCTCCGTTGCTTCCCTTCATCATCTCACAGACGTATCCAGCATTGCACTTCATGCTTGCACAGTCACTAGCTGGAGCCTTGGAGTAAACACATTCTGGGTAAGCTCCGTTGTTGCCCTTCATCATCTCACAGACGTATCCAGCATTGCACTTCATGCTTGCACAGTCACTAGCTGGAGCCTTGGAGTAAACACATTCTGGGTAAGCTCCGTTGTTGCCCTTCATCATCTCACAGACGTATCCAGCATTGCACTTCATGCTTGCACAGTCACTAGCTGGAGCCTTGGAGTAAACGCATTCTGGGTAAGCTCCGTTGCTGCCCTTCATCATCTCACAGACGTATCCAGCATTGCACTTCATGCTAGCACAGTCACTAGCTGGAGCCTTGGAGTAAACACATTCTGGGTAAGCTCCGTTGCTTCCCTTCATCATCTCACAGACGTATCCAGCATTGCACTTCATGCTAGCACAGTCACTAGCTGGAGCCTTGGAGTAAACACATTCTGGGTAAGCTCCGTTGTTGCCCTTCATCATCTCACAGACGTATCCAGCATTGCACTTCATGCTTGTACAGTCACTAGCTGGAGCCTTGGAGTAAACGCATTCTGGGTAAGCTCCGTTGCTGCCCTTCATCATCTCACAGACGTATCCAGCATTGCACTTCATGCTAGCACAGTCACTAGCTGGAGCCTTGGAGTAAACACATTCTGGGTAAGCTCCGTTGCTTCCCTTCATCATCTCACAGACGTATCCAGCATTGCACTTCATGCTAGCACAGTCACTAGCTGGAGTCTTGGAGTAAACACATTCTGGGTAAGCTCCGTTGTTGCCCTTCATCATCTCACAGACGTATCCAGCATTGCACTTCATGCTTGCACAGTCACTAGCTGGAGCCTTGGAGTAAACGCATTCTGGGTAAGCTCCGTTGCTGCCCTTCATCATCTCACAGACGTATCCAGCATTGCACTTCATGCTTGCACAGTCACTAGCTGGAGCCTTGGAGTAAACGCATTCTGGGTAAGCTCCGTTGTTGCCCTTCATCATCTCACAGACGTATCCAGCATTGCACTTCATGCTTGTACAGTCACTAGCTGGAGCCTTGGAGTAAACGCATTCTGGGTAAGCTCCGTTGCTTCCCTTCATCATCTCACAGACGTATCCAGCATTGCACTTCTTGCTTGCACAGTCACTAGCTGGAGCCTTCGAGTAAACACATTCTGGGTAAGCTCCGTTGTTGCCCTTCATCATCTCACAGACGTATCCAGCATTGCACTTCATGCTTGCACAGTCACTAGCTGGAGCCTTGGAGTAAACACATTCTGGGTAAGCTCCGTTGCTTCCCTTCATCATCTCACAGACGTATCCAGCATTGCACTTCTTGCTTGCACAGTCACTAGCTGGAGCCTTCGAGTAAACACATTCTGGGTAAGCTCCGTTGTTGCCCTTCATCATCTCACAGACGTATCCAGCATTGCACTTCATGCTTGCACAGTCACTAGCTGGAGCCTTGGAGTAAACGCATTCTGGGTAAGCTCCGTTGCTGCCCTTCATCATCTCACAGACGTATCCAGCATTGCACTTCATGCTTGCACAGTCACTAGCTGGAGCCTTGGAGTAAACGCATTCTGGGTAAGCTCCGTTGTTGCCCTTCATCATCTCACAGACGTATCCAGCATTGCACTTCATGCTTGTACAGTCACTAGCTGGAGCCTTGGAGTAAACGCATTCTGGGTAAGCTCCGTTGCTTCCCTTCATCATCTCACAGACGTATCCAGCATTGCACTTCTTGCTTGCACAGTCACTAGCTGGAGCCTTCGAGTAAACACATTCTGGGTAAGCTCCGTTGTTGCCCTTCATCATCTCACAGACGTATCCAGCATTGCACTTCATGCTTGCACAGTCACTAGCTGGAGCCTTGGAGTAAACGCATTCTGGGTAAGCTCCGTTGTTGCCCTTCATCATCTCACAGACGTATCCAGCATTGCACTTCATGCTTGTACAGTCACTAGCTGGAGCCTTGGAGTAAACACATTCTGGGTAAGCTCCGTTGCTTCCCTTCATCATCTCACAGACGTATCCAGCATTGCACTTCTTGCTTGCACAGTCACTAGCTGGAGCCTTCGAGTAAACACATTCTGGGTAAGCTCCGTTGTTGCCCTTCATCATCTCACAGACGTATCCAGCATTGCACTTCATGCTTGCACAGTCACTAGCTGGAGCCTTCGAGTAAACACATTCTGGGTAAGCTCCGTTGTTGCCCTTCATCATCTCACAGACGTATCCAGCATTGCACTTCATGCTTGCACAGTCACTAGCTGGAGCCTTGGAGTAAACGCATTCTGGGTAAGCTCCGTTGTTGCCCTTCATCATCTCACAGACGTATCCAGCATTGCACTTCATGCTTGTACAGTCACTAGCTGGAGCCTTGGAGTAAACACATTCTGGGTAAGCTCCGTTGCTTCCCTTCATCATCTCACAGACGTATCCAGCATTGCACTTCTTGCTTGCACAGTCACTAGCTGGAGCCTTCGAGTAAACACATTCTGGGTAAGCTCCGTTGCTGCCCTTCATCATCTCACAGACGTATCCAGCATTGCACTTCATGCTTGTACAGTCACTAGCTGGAGCCTTGGAGTAAACACATTCTGGGTAAGCTCCGTTGTTGCCCTTCATCATCTCACAGACGTATCCAGCATTGCACTTCTTGCTTGCACAGTCACTAGCTGGAGCCTTGGAGTAAACACATTCTGGGTAAGCTCCGTTGCTTCCCTTCATCATCTCACAGACGTATCCAGCATTGCACTTCATGCTTGCACAGTCACTAGCTGGAGCCTTGGAGTAAACACATTCTGGGTAAGCTCCGTTGTTGCCCTTCATCATCTCACAGACGTATCCAGCATTGCACTTCATGCTTGCACAGTCACTAGCTGGAGCCTTGGAGTAAACACATTCTGGGTAAGCTCCGTTGCTTCCCTTCATCATCTCACAGACGTATCCAGCATTGCACTTCATGCTTGCACAGTCACTAGCTGGAGCCTTGGAGTAAACACATTCTGGGTAAGCTCCGTTGCTTCCCTTCATCATCTCACAGACGTATCCAGCATTGCACTTCATGCTTGCACAGTCACTAGCTGGAGCCTTGGAGTAAACACATTCTGGGTAAGCTCCGTTGCTTCCCTTCATCATCTCACAGACGTATCCAGCATTGCACTTCATGCTTGCACAGTCACTAGCTGGAGCCTTGGAGTAAACACATTCTGGGTAAGCTCCGTTGCTTCCCTTCATCATCTCACAGACGTATCCAGCATTGCACTTCTTGCTTGCACAGTCACTAGCTGGAGCCTTGGAGTAAACACATTCTGGGTAAGCTCCGTTGTTGCCCTTCATCATCTCACAGACGTATCCAGCATTGCATTTCATGCTTGCACAGTCACTAGCTGGAGCCTTGGAGTAAACACATTCTGGGTAAGCTCCGTTGTTGCCCTTCATCATCTCACAGACGTATCCAGCATTGCATTGCATGCTTGCACAGTCACTAGCTGGAGCCTTGGAGTAAACGCATTCTGGGTAAGCTCCGTTGCTGCCCTTCATCATCTCACAGACGTATCCAGCATTGCACTTCATGCTCGCACAATCAGCAGTATGCTGGCAGTGAACCATGGAAGCTACCAGGCATAAGATCAGAATTCTCATTGTATATAGGTGTTGTAAACTGAATTAAATGATAATTTGGTGATATTTTGTTCAGAAATAATGTTCACAAAAGAACAGTCACAGAAGTAATTATTTGCTACCGAAACATGCTGCAGCTATGAATAAGAATATAAAAATTAAAAACTTTGATGGGAATTCTTACTTTGGTACAAACATTACAGTCACCCTATAAACTTGTTCATGAAATAAGCTTCTTTGATTATCATTTATTGACCTGAGAAAAAGAAACAAAGAATCAAAACCAAACGATAACAGTCCCGACAATAAAATAGATCTCTGAGAATGAATAATATCACAAAAAGAGAGTAGAGTAATGCTACCATGAATTTGAATTGAAATAAACAAATATAAATATTTAAATATTCGACAGCAGAAGAGGAAAGGGAAATAAAATTACAAAGCCTGTCGGCAATGTTAAGAAATATTATTAAAATTCGAATTTGTTTCCATTCAAATGTGATTCACTGAAAGTTATTGAGAACGGAGAGCGCGTCAAACAAAGGGGAAACATTCCCAGAAACACTCTTAATGTTCTCAAAGAAGAAAAGAAACGTAATAAATTTACCCGCCAGATGATCTTCAGTACAGGAGACTGATATACCACAGGATAAAATACAGAATGAGATGGAAGAAAAAAAAAGAAAAAAAAACGTAACGTTTACAGTACAACAATCCAATTTTTACACAACGCTGAAATGCTTTCAACTTGTGAGGAAGAAACCTCGGCAATTAGAACTGGATGGTGAACTGTAAGTTTATTATTGTGAAAGACTATCGACATTTTAAAACATCGAAACTTCTTTTCAGTACAAGAAGAAAGTTGAGAGGGAGAAGTTTTCCATCACATACCCGCAATCAAACGGGTTATGAATAAAGTACATCTTACACTTCCGAGTAATCCGAAAGCAAGAAAGATACTTTTTTTTTTGTAAAACATAGATTCATGAATCAAAAAGTCAACAACCGATAACTTTATTAAATCCTGGAAACAGCAGCAGTGACTTTGTCATTGTTATTGTCAGCCTCCATCTCTTGCATAGTAGTTAGGAAGCTATCGCAATTAGTTTCGTTATTTTGTTGCTTTCGGTAGATGGTGAAGGCAACCAGAGCACCACCTAAGCAAAGGGAAGCAACAACACCAACAATAATGTATATAATGTTATTGTTGTTGTCATTGCTGCTATCCTTTACCACGTTGTCTTCTGTTGATGTTTTAGGTGAATTGAGAGATTCCATTCCGTTTCCAACAGGTTCCATTATCAAAGTGCTGCCGTCACCATTGTCTCTAAGTAGACCAGCACCGTTACCTGACTCAGTTACCGCGGTATTCAATACAGCAGCACTCTCGTCAGTGACTTCGAAATCAACGAACATCCCGGAATCTCCAACAGACTGCTGGTCCTTGGTTGAGCTGACACCGTGTCCGAGAGTCTTCACTTCCCTGTTTTTACTCAACTCCTTTTTAAACAATTCAGTGTTCCACGATGAAGGAATAGAAGTACCCCACTTCTCTCTCACATCCTTAGCAGGAACGATGTTGTCTTTCATCAGACTCCCAACGTACTTGATCATCAGATTCGATGACTCCAATTCTTTTGTAACTCGCATGATGGTTCTTCTTAACTTTCTTAGAAACCTCTTCGGGTTTTCCATAATCTTTGAATACGATCCCTTGAATGACAGACGGAACGGTTTCCTTTTGTTGCTTGTCTTCTCCGTATGGCTGTCCACTACTTCGTCATCCTCAACCTCTTTGCAGTGAAGGCCCTTGGAATTGCAGCAACCCATCTTCTCCTCCTCACTGAGAAGGCCCGCATCAGCTCGGCAGTCAACTGAACACGCGATGTTCTCTTCGTTGCAACACCACTCAACCTGATCGCTTCCCCAATCAGACATTGCTTTCGAATCGCTGAAGCAGTCGAACTTCTCCGTCGCACAACCGACACCATCACTGAGACAACAATCCATTCTCGTCAGCTCATCCCACGATGCACGTTCTGCACGCATTACTTGGCACTTCTCGTTCACCTTCACATCCGCTGCCGCAACATCCGGACAACGAACTCCCTTCACAAAGCAGCACCAATCCGATTGTTCTTCACTCCAAGCAGCAGCAGTCTTCTCACTCCACTCGCAATCGAACGCATCCTCGTCAACAACGCATCCGACTTGAAACTTCTCACAGCAGTACGCAGCCTTCTTCTCGTCCCACATCGTCACGTCCACAACCGAAGTCTGCAACAATCCCTCAGCGTTCTTCACAATCTCCATCGACGCATCATCAACACTGCAGTCATACATTGCTATTGGACATCCTACTTGTTTTTCTTCACAGCACCACTTTCTCTGAGCAAATCTCCATCCCTTTGGGTCTGATCTGCAGTCAAACTGATCCTTCTCGTCTTCCTTGCAGTACCTACCAGTCTTCTCACAGCAATACCTCATCTCTTCCAGAGAAGGTGATTTCACAGAATTGTAGCAACTGAAAGTCTTGCATCCCAACGAGTTCCATTTCGACACCGACTCCGCAAGACACTCCGACTTTTCTTCAATTTTTTCACACGTTGGTCTGCAATCTTTGCTGCAAACCTTCTTCCCGTTCACATCACACTTGCACGTCTGCTGGCATCCAGTACACGAATACCCCTTCTTGCATGTTCTACCAGCTCCACACAACACTACATTGTTTGTCTTCAGGTCACACTTCTCATCAATTTTAGGAGCAATACACTTCACATTACCTCCTTCAACAGAACAATACTCACCTTCTTTACATGAATACGGGTTGCATCTGATTGCGTTACTCTTTACACAGAAATATTCCTTGGAATTCACATCTCTCGTACACTTCGTTCCTGCAGGGCAATCAGAACTACGATCCATTGAAATAATCCTTCCACTGTCAATACGACAGACGTCATCTTCTGAGAGCATCGATTTCATACAACTACCAGGGAGGTTAATATTGTCTTCCTTTGTAATACACTTCAATGATGATAAACAAATATCATATTCACATGATGGTTTGAATCCTCCACAAGACTCTCCTTCTTTAGATCTCTTCACACAAACCATTTCAGTACCACACTTTCCTGAACTGATAGACTCTGAACGACAGAATTCTTCTTCTCCGCAGTCTTCATTATTCTTACAATTCATCTTACTAACTACAGCAACACATTCTGGGTAAGCTCCGTTGCTTCCCTTCATCATCTCACAGACGTATCCAGCATTGCACTTCATGCTTGCACAGTCACTAGCTGGAGCCTTGGAGTAAACGCATTCTGGGTAAGCTCCGTTGCTTCCCTTCATCATCTCACAGACGTATCTAGCATTGCATTTCATGCTTGCACAGTCACTAGCTGGAGCCTTGGAGTAAACGCATTCTGGGTAAGCTCCGTTGCTTCCCTTCATCATCTCACAGACGTATCCAGCATTGCACTTCATGCTTGCACAGTCACTAGCTGGAGACTTGGAGTAAACACATTCTGGGTAAGCTCCGTTACTTCCCTTCATCATCTCACAGACGTATCCAGCATTGCACTTCATGCTTGCACAGTCACTAGCTGGAGACTTGGAGTAAACACATTCTGGGTAAGCTCCGTTGCTTCCCTTCATCATCTCACAGACGTATCCAGCATTGCACTTCATGCTTGCACAGTCACTAGCTGGAGACTTGGAGTAAACGCATTCTGGGTAAGCTCCGTTGTTGCCCTTCATCATCTCACAGACGTATCCAGCATTGCACTTCATGCTTGCACAGTCACTAGCTGGAGACTTGGAGTAAACACATTCTGGGTAAGCTCCGTTGCTTCCCTTCATCATCTCACAGACGTATCCAGCATTGCACTTCATGCTAGCACAGTCACTAGCTGGAGACTTGGAGTAAACACATTCTGGGTAAGCTCCGTTGCTTCCCTTCATCATCTCACAGACGTATCCAGCATTGCACTTCATGCTTGTACAGTCACTAGCTGGAGACTTGGAGTAAACGCATTCTGGGTAAGCTCCGTTGTTGCCCTTCATCATCTCACAGACGTATCCAGCATTGCACTTCATGCTTGCACAGTCACTAGCTGGAGACTTGGAGTAAACACATTCTGGGTAAGCTCCGTTGCTTCCCTTCATCATCTCACAGACGTATCCAGCATTGCACTTCATGCTAGCACAGTCACTAGCTGGAGACTTGGAGTAAACACATTCTGGGTAAGCTCCGTTGCTTCCCTTCATCATCTCACAGACGTATCCAGCATTGCACTTCATGCTTGTACAGTCACTAGCTGGAGACTTGGAGTAAACGCATTCTGGGTAAGCTCCGTTGTTGCCCTTCATCATCTCACAGACGTATCCAGCATTGCACTTCATGCTTGCACAGTCACTAGCTGGAGACTTGGAGTAAACACATTCTGGGTAAGCTCCGTTGCTTCCCTTCATCATCTCACAGACGTATCCAGCATTGCACTTCATGCTAGCACAGTCACTAGCTGGAGACTTGGAGTAAACACATTCTGGGTAAGCTCCGTTGCTTCCCTTCATCATCTCACAGACGTATCCAGCATTGCACTTCATGCTTGCACAGTCACTAGCTGGAGACTTGGAGTAAACACATTCTGGGTAAGCTCCGTTGCTTCCCTTCATCATCTCACAGACGTATCCAGCATTGCACTTCATGCTTGTACAGTCACTAGCTGGAGCCTTGGAGTAAACACATCCTGGGTAAGCTCCGTTGCTTCCCTTCATCATCTCACAGACGTATCCAGCATTGCACTTCATGCTTGTACAGTCACTAGCTGGAGCCTTGGAGTAAACGCATTCTGGGTAAGCTCCGTTGCTGCCCTTCATCATCTCACAGACGTATCCAGCATTGCACTTCATGCTTGCACAGTCACTAGCTGGAGCCTTGGAGTAAACGCATTCTGGGTAAGCTCCGTTGCTGCCCTTCATCATCTCACAGACGTATCCAGCATTGCACTTCATGCTTGCACAGTCACTAGCTGGAGCCTTGGAGTAAACGCATTCCGGGTAAGCTCCGTTGCTTCCCTTCATCATCTCACAGACGTATCCAGCATTGCACTTCATGCTTGCACAGTCACTAGCTGGAGCCTTGGAGTAAACGCATTCCGGGTAAGCTCCGTTGCTTCCCTTCATCATCTCACAGACGTATCCAGCATTGCACTTCATGCTTGTACAGTCACTAGCTGGAGCCTTGGAGTAAACGCATTCTGGGTAAGCTCCGTTGCTGCCCTTCATCATCTCACAGACGTATCCAGCATTGCACTTCATGCTTGCACAGTCACTAGCTGGAGACTTGGAGTAAACACATTCTGGGTAAGCTCCGTTGCTTCCCTTCATCATCTCACAGACGTATCCAGCATTGCACTTCATGCTTGCACAGTCACTAGCTGGAGCCTTGGAGTAAACGCATTCTGGGTAAGCTCCGTTGCTTCCCTTCATCATCTCACAGACGTATCCAGCATTGCATTTCATGCTTGCACAGTCACTAGCTGGAGACTTGGAGTAAACACATTCTGGGTAAGCTCCGTTGCTTCCCTTCATCATCTCACAGACGTATCCAGCATTGCACTTCATGCTTGCACAGTCACTAGCTGGAGACTTGGAGTAAACACATTCTGGGTAAGCTCCGTTGCTTCCCTTCATCATCTCACAGACGTATCCAGCATTGCACTTCATGCTTGTACAGTCACTAGCTGGAGACTTGGAGTAAACGCATTCTGGGTAAGCTCCGTTGTTGCCCTTCATCATCTCACAGACGTATCCAGCATTGCACTTCATGCTTGCACAGTCACTAGCTGGAGACTTGGAGTAAACACATTCTGGGTAAGCTCCGTTGCTTCCCTTCATCATCTCACAGACGTATCCAGCATTGCACTTCATGCTAGCACAGTCACTAGCTGGAGACTTGGAGTAAACACATTCTGGGTAAGCTCCGTTGCTTCCCTTCATCATCTCACAGACGTATCCAGCATTGCACTTCATGCTTGCACAGTCACTAGCTGGAGACTTGGAGTAAACACATTCTGGGTAAGCTCCGTTGCTTCCCTTCATCATCTCACAGACGTATCCAGCATTGCACTTCATGCTTGCACAGTCACTAGCTGGAGCCTTGGAGTAAACGCATTCTGGGTAAGCTCCGTTGCTTCCCTTCATCATCTCACAGACGTATCCAGCATTGCACTTCATGCTTGCACAGTCACTAGCTGGAGCCTTGGAGTAAACGCATTCTGGGTAAGCTCCGTTGCTTCCCTTCATCATCTCACAGACGTATCCAGCATTGCACTTCTTGCTTGCACAGTCACTAGTTGGAGACTTGGAGTAAACACATTCTGGGTAAGCTCCGTTGCTTCCCTTCATCATCTCACAGACGTATCCAGCATTGCACTTCATGCTTGCACAGTCACTAGCTGGAGCCTTGGAGTAAACACATTCTGGGTAAGCTCCGTTGCTTCCCTTCATCATCTCACAGACGTATCCAGCATTGCACTTCTTGCTTGCACAGTCACTAGTTGGAGACTTGGAGTAAACACATTCTGGGTAAGCTCCGTTGCTTCCCTTCATCATCTCACAGACGTATCCAGCATTGCACTTCTTGCTTGCACAGTCACTAGCTGGAGACTTGGAGTAAACACATTCTGGGTAAGCTCCGTTGTTGCCCTTCATCATCTCACAGACGTATCCTGCATTGCACTTCATGCTTGTACAGTCACTAGCTGGAGCCTTGGAGTAAACGCATTCTGGGTAAGCTCCGTTGCTTCCCTTCATCATCTCACAGACGTATCCAGCATTGCACTTCATGCTTGCACAGTCACTAGCTGGAGCCTTGGAGTAAACACATTCTGGGTAAGCTCCGTTGCTTCCCTTCATCATCTCACAGACGTATCCAGCATTGCACTTCATGCTTGCACAGTCACTAGCTGGAGCCTTGGAGTAAACACATTTTGGGTAAGCTCCGTTGTTGCCCTTCATCATCTCACAGACGTATCCAGCATTGCACTTCATGCTTGCACAGTCACTAGCTGGAGCCTTGGAGTAAACACATTCTGGGTAAGCTCCGTTGCTTCCCTTCATCATCTCACAGACGTATCCAGCATTGCACTTCATGCTTGCACAGTCACTAGCTGGAGCCTTGGAGTAAACGCATTCTGGGTAAGCTCCGTTGTTGCCCTTCATCATCTCACAGACGTATCCTGCATTGCACTTCATGCTTGTACAGTCACTAGCTGGAGCCTTGGAGTAAACACATTCTGGGTAAGCTCCGTTGTTGCCCTTCATCATCTCACAGACATATCCAGCATTGCACTTCATGCTTGCACAGTCACTAGCTGGAGCCTTGGAGTAAACACATTCTGGGTAAGCTCCGTTGTTGCCCTTCATCATCTCACAGACATATCCAGCATTGCACTTCATGCTTGCACAGTCACTAGCTGGAGCCTTCGAGTAAACACATTCTGGGTAAGCTCCGTTGCTTCCCTTCATCATCTCACAGACGTATCCAGCATTGCACTTCTTGCTTGCACAGTCACTAGCTGGAGCCTTGGAGTAAACGCATTCTGGGTAAGCTCCGTTGCTTCCCTTCATCATCTCACAGACGTATCCAGCATTGCACTTCATGCTCGCACAATCAGCAGTAGGCTGGCAGTGAACCATGGAAGCTACCAGGCATAAGATCAGAATTCTCATTGTATATAGGTGTTGTAAACTGAATTAAATGATAATTTGGTGATATTTTGTTCTGAAATAATGTACACACAAGAACAGTTACAGAAGTAATTATTTGCTACTGAAACATGCTGCAGATATGAATAAGAATATAAAAAGTAAAAACTTTGATGGGGATTCTTACTTTGGTATAAACATTACCTATTTAACACAGAAGTCCTATAAACTTATTACTGTAATCAACTTCTTTGATTATTATTATTAACCTGAGAAAAGAAAAAAAGAATAAATACCAAACGATAACACTCTCGACAACAAAATAGATATCTGAAAATCATGTTTGATCTCTCTGACTTCGAAAATATGAACACTCAATAGATGGCTGTTATCGCTTTAGTTGGGTCAGGCCAACCGACTACGGTAGTGGCACCGCAATGCCCCTGTTTCGTAATATTGCAACCCTCATAAGTCATTTGAATCGAGTGCTTTTTATTTTTGTATGACACGAGGCTGGACTTGCACTGGGAGTCACTTTGAGCATACAACCGGATTTTACCAGTTTTATCTAATTGCTGAACAACTAAACTATTATTGTTGTTGATCTCAAACTATAATTGAAGCTGATGGTGTTAGATAATTTATAATGTCATGTGTGGTAGTTGAATAAGAGACAAAGAGAGATGTTACAGTAGATTACTTAATTCGAACCAGTACGATACATTCTGTTCTCGTTGTCTTTCATAAACATATGACTACCAACAGTCTGCATAGTCTGGTGTTTGAATTTGACGAGAGTCTCTACTTAACCCACATGTTGACACCAATCTAGTATATTCTATACAACGGTACCATTTGCGGTTATCTTTATACGCTTGAACATCTTGAGAATGTCATTTCCCAATGCCACATGTTCTCCAGCTCTGAGTTGACAAATACCCACAATGTGAATACAAAGCTGTTGTGTTTATTCAATGTCTGTGTTAGTGATCGTTGTACCCTTTTGAACCATCGATGATGAAGTAATCATATCCGCTATTCGATGTATCGCATTGAAGCTTCCGACTTAGATGAATGATTGAATTTACCATCCTTTTTATTACATTCCGTCTAAGCGTTTATGATATTCTTGCAAATGCACCACATCTTACATGTTTCTGACGTAATTCATTCACTCTTCATAGCTGTGTTACCAACCTCAATCCTCTGATAGTTATTCATTCCAATTGTTCTCTTCATCTTTTATTGAGGCGATCGGCAGGGTGGAGGTGTTCACGATTTTTCACTTTGCTACACGAAAATTCATGATTTTTCACGATTTTTCACTTAATTTTTTGCTGCTTTCTGGTAGTGAAATCCACTTACTATTTTCCGTCCTGGTCAAGACGCTAAACTGATTGTTTTTTTTAAAAATAAATAATAAAAAAAAAAAAAAAAAAAAAAAAAAAAAAGAATAAACAATGTTATCATTGTTTTTTTATCGATCGACTATGTCGATTACTTTCTATTTTCCGTCCTGGTCAAGACACTAAACTGATTGTTTTTTTTTAAAATAAATAAAAAAGAATAAAAAAAAATAAAAAAAAAAGAATAAACAATGTTATCATTGTTTTTTTATCGATCGACTATGTCGATTACTTTCTATTTTCCGTCCTGGTCAAGACACTAAACTGATTGTTTTTTTTTTCAAAATCAATAAAAAAGAATATAAAAAAAAATTAAAAAAAAGAATAAACAATGTTATCATTGTTTTTTTATCGATCGACTATGTCGATTACTTTCTATTTTCCGTCCTGGTCAAGACACTAAACTGATTGTTTTTTTTTAAAATAAATAAAAAAGAATAAAAAAAAATAAAAAAAAAAGAATAAACAATGTTATCGTTTTTTTTTATCGATCGACTGTGTCGATTACTTTCTATTTTCCGTCCTGGTCAAGACGCTAAACTGATTGTTTTTTTTTTCAAAATCAATAAAAAAGAATATAAAAAAAAATTAAAAAAAAGAATAAACAATGTTATCATTGTTTTTTTTATCGTTCGACTTTGTCGACTAATTTCTATTTTCCGTTTTTTTCTTTAATTAATAAAAAGAATTTAAAAAAAAAAGAATAAACAATGTTATCATTGTTTTTTTATCGATCGACTATGTCGATTACTTTCTATTTTCCGTCCTGGTCAAGACGCTAAACTGATTGTTTTTTTTTTTCAAAATTAATAAAAAAGAATATAAAAAAAAAATAAAAAAAAGGAATAAACAATGTTATCATTGTTTTTTTTTATCGTTCGACTTTGTCGACTAATTTCTATTTTCCGTTTCTTTTCTTTAAAAAATACCGTAATTATAAATATCATGGTGTATAAAAAGTCTCCAAATCAGCAAAAAATGGCCAAATCCACCATCTTTATTATATCCAAAGTTTTTTTAGTACAATCATTCACAGAAAACACTTAGCAAAATTCGGATTCCAGAAGAAAAAAAAACTTTTTTTTTTGACCTTTTTCTTTTGACTTTGGTACTAAATTATCGACATTTTGAACTGGTTAAAGTTCTACAGGCTGGTCTTGTGTACCAACCTGGTGGATTGATAACTATGCTTCCAGATACATATCAGGACAACATATCCACAAATAACGTTATTGGTAGCTGGTTGCACACCAGTCTTAATGAATGATGTCAAAATTCCTAAAAGCAGCAAGTAGTAGTCTAGACGAGGCCAACTACAACTAAGGAGTTCTTCTCCAATCGTTGTAATACACCGAGGTATGAGGTGCGGTATTAAGAAACATGAACTCATGTTCACAACTACAGACTTCAGGAGCTCGGGTGGATTTGCAGGATTGACAATACCTGCTTTTATAAAACCAGCCGTGATAGTATTTTTCGTAATACTATCACGGGCTGTCACTATCCACCCAATTTGCGACTTCGTTTTTGTGAGACCATTTTGACATGGGTTCGGATTCAGGAGATCCCTTTGGACCCTTCCCTTTCGCAGCGCGCTTTAAAGTTTCTATCAGCTTTTTGCTTTGATTTTTTCAACTTTTCCTCCCGCTTGCGCATCTGCTCTGTCATCCACTCACCAAGAAAGCTTGATGCTTCTTTGAAGTTGGCCATGACAGTTAGATCCAGCGGCCGGAGATGAGAAGTCCATCCGCCTTGCACCAGTATAACCGTGATATTGGCTTCTTCAAATCGACGAAGGACTTCTTCAGTTATCTGCCCCCTAAACTGGGCATATACTGCGAGGCCAGGGTGATCCGATTGGAGTGTTTTTTAGTTAGTTTAGATCCGATTGGAGCGTTTCTTAATAAAGTATGGGATTATTGCTCCAGAAACCTTGACCGAGCTGATAGGAGTTCTGCTTCAGGCTTTCGCAGCGGTTCCAAGACGGTATCCAACCCTTCCGTTCCAGGAACTTGTAGGTCCATGTTGCTTGTAGGGAACCGGAATCCACGCGTTCCGGCGTATCACCTGTGCTTGAAACCAGAGAAGAGAAGCAAACACAGAGCCACCATAGGCACGGATATTCTCAATTAAATCGAGCACCCGCTTCCTCATCAGTGGTTAAGATGGTTGGTCTCCCAGATTTCACCTGCCCTTCTAGTGGTTCTCCCTTTGTCTTCCTCTTTTGTTCCTCAACCAAGAGCTTCATTGCCCTGCCTGCACTGTTGATCTCTTCTTATGGTCCGTGTTGAAGTATGCAATCGCCCTTGACACATTGGTGGCAGAGTTCACCATCTCACCAACGTTAAGCAACTCCCCCCTTGACCACTTCTCATAGCAGCGAGACGTTTGTGCTCTTTTACCCGCTCCTCTTTCTTTATCAAACCCAGCTCCACCTTGCTTACCGACGTCTTCAGGGGTTCAAAAGGATCCCGTTTTTTCAAAAAATTCCGCATAGTGTGAAAAATTTCATCCCCAAAAACTACCATTTTACAGTCAAAATGTGTACTTTCATACTTTTTTATAAAAATCCACCAAGTTTTTTTTCCGAGAATCCACCATCTTTTTTATATCCAAAGTTGTCATACTCCAAATTTTTTATACACCGTGATATTTATAATTACAGTAAATAAAAAGAATTTAAAATAAAAAAAAGAATAAACAATGTTATCATTGTTTTTTTATCGATCGACTATGTCGATCACTTTCTATTTTCCGTCCTGGTCAAGACGCTAAACTGATTGTTTTTTTTTCAAAATTAATAAAAAAGAATATAAAAAAAATAAAAAAAAAAGAATAAACAATGTTATCATTGTTTTTTTTTTATCGTTCGACTTTGTTGACTAATTTCTATTTTCCGTTTTTTTTCTTTTTAAAAAATAAATAAAAAGAATTTTAAAAAAAAAAAAAAGAATAAACAATGTTATCATTGTTTTTTTTTCTATCGATCGACTATGTCGATTAATTTCTATTTTCCGTCCTGATCGAGACGCTAAACTGATTGTTTCCTTTTTTTTAAATAATAAATTAAAAAAAAAAAAAAATATAAAAAAAAAAAAAAAAAAAGAGCATCTCCCTGCTATCCCTCATATCCCCACAATAATATTATACCTTTTCATTTTCTCTTTCCTTTTCTGGTCTTTTTTTTTTTTTTTTTTTTTTTCCTTTTTCATACAACGTTTTTTTTATTTATATATATATCAGTCATTCCTTTTTTTTGCGAACGGATTCTGGATACTGAAAATTTTTTTCAAAAAGAAATTGTAAAAATTTCGATCGAAGCGGCATTTTAATGCGCTGCATCGTTCGGTTCATTTCCGTCCGAAATCGGGAGGTTGGCATCACATACTTGTCTCCCGAATTGAGAAAAGAGATTTTGTGGTTTACTAAATCAGCTCAGCCGTGGACAAGTACCAAAACTAAAAATTAATCGAAGGGTCTAATTTTATACTGCTGACCCAGCGGGATTCAGAGAAAAAATAATCGAGCAAAAATATATTAAAGAGTACTCAGCATGTGCCGGTGAGGCAGATTTTACTAACTGTCTTTTTGGACCTACTTTGATACTTAATGAAAACATTTTCTTTATATTACATAATTGCTACTAGGGTTGATTAGTTAGCAAAAAGGTGCATATCTCCTGAGTTCGGGAGAAGGAAAAAAAAATAGTAAACAAAAAAAATTAGGGGTGTTTTTTACTCAGATTTTCTCGATCTTTCCATTCCAGGTCTGGGATTAATATTTATCATTGAGTAGTACCAAGGAAATCTTGCAAAGAGACGTTTATCTCTTTTTAGCAGCACTTACCATGTTTAAAAGTATATCCCTATGCCTAATTTTACAGATCGCACCCTCCCCGATTCCAAAAAATAAAAAATCGAGCAAAAGTAACATATCGTGTAACCTTGCTCAGGCGGTGAGAAAATGGTGTTTTTTGTTCGCAAAAAGGATTTTTTTTTTTTTTTTTCGATAAAGTGGGAAGTAACGGACTGGGAGCTTTTGGCTCCTGCCCTATTCCCGATGTAAACTTTCTTTTTATTTTTTATTTTTTTTTAACAGGCCCAAAGGGCGACAATGATGGTTGCTGACCAAGGAATAATATTCAAATGAATTTTCGTTTCAAAGAAACGAACAGAATTGAGAGAGAGGCAGAGAAAAAAAAAAAAAAAAAAAAAAAGAAAGAATAGAAAAAGAAAAATATGAAGAGGAAATAATCAAACATGAAAAAAAAAAAAAAAAAAAAATATAAATAAAAAACGTTGTATGAAAAAGGAAAAAAAGAAAAAAAAAAGACCAGAAAAGGAAAGAGAAAATGAAAAGGTATAATATTATTGTGGGGATATGAGGATAGCAGGGAGATGCTCTTTTTTTTTTTTTTTTTTTATTATTTAAAAAAAGGAAACAATCAGTTTAGCGTCTCGATCAGGACGGAAAATAGAAATTAATCGACATAGTCGATCGATAGAAAAAAAAAAATGATAACATTGTTTATTCTTTTTTTTTTTTTTTTTTTTTTTTTTAAATCCTTTTAATTATTTTAAAGAAAAAACAATCAGTTTAGCGTCTTGACCAGGACGGAAAATAGAAAGTAATCGACATAGTCGATCGATAAAAAAAAAACAATGATAACATTGTTTATTCCTTTTTTTTTTTTTTTTTTTTTAACCTTTTAATTATTTTTTAAAGAAAAAACAATCAGTTTAGCGTCTTGACCAGGACGGAAAATAGAAAGTGATCGACATAGTCGATCGATAAAAAAACAATGATAACATTGTTTATTCTTTTTTTTTTTTTTTTTTTTTAAATTCTTTTTATTTATTTTAAAGAAAAAAAAACGGAAAATAAAAATTAGTCGACAAAGTCGAACGATAAAAAAAAAACAATGATAACATTGATTAATCTTTTTTTTTTTTTTTTTTTTTTTTTTTTAACCTTTTAATTATTTTTTAAAGAAAAAAACAATCAGTTTAGCGTCTTGACCAGGACGGAAAATAGAAAGTGATCGACATAGTCGATCGATAAAAAAACAATGATAACATTGTTTATTCTTTTTGTTTTTGTTTTTTTTTTTTTATATTCTTTTTTATTAATTTTGAAAAAAAAAACAATCAGTTTAGCGTCTTGACCAGGACGGAAAATAGAAAGTGATCGACATAGTCGATCGATAAAAAAACAATGATAACATTGTTTATTCTTTTTGTTTTTGTTTTTTTTTTTTTATATTCTTTTTTATTAATTTTGAAAAAAAAAACAATCAGTTTAGCGTCTTGACCAGGACGGAAAATAGAAAGTAATCGACATAGTCGATCGATGAAAAAAAAACAATGATAACATTGTTTATTCTTTTTTTTTTTTTTTTTTTTTTAAATTCTTTTTATTTATTTTTTAAAAAGAAAAAAAAAAACGGAAAATAGAAATTAGTCAACAAAGTCGAACAATAAAAAAAAAAACAATGATAACATTGTTTATTCTTTTTTTTTTATTTTTTTTTTATATTCTTTTTATTAATTTTGAAAAAAAAAACAATCAGTTTAGCGTCTTGACCAGGACGGAAAATAGAAAGTGATCGACATAGTCGATCGATAAAAAAAAACAATGATAACATTGTTTATTCTTTTTTTTTTATTTTTTTTTGTATTCTTTTTTATTAATTTTGAAAAAAAACAATCAGTTTAACGTCTTGACCAGGACGGAAAATAGAAAGTGATCGACATAGTCGATCGAAAAAAAAAAACAATGATAACATTGTTTATTCTTTTTTTTTTTTTTTTTTTTTTTTTTTTAAATCCTTTTTATTATTTTTAAAGAAAAAACAATCAGTTTAGCGTCTTGACCAGGACGAAAAATAGAAAGTGATCGACATAGTCGATCGATAAAAAAACAATGATAACATTGTTTATTCTTTTTTTTTTTTTTTTTTTTTTTTTTAAATCCTTCTTATTATTTTTTAAAGAAAAAACAATCAGTTTAGCGTCTTGACCAGGACGGAAAATAGAAAGTAATCGACATAGTCGATCGATAAAATAAAAACAATGATAACATTGTTTATTCCTTTTTTCTTTTTTTTTTTATTCTTTTTATTAATTTTAAAGAAAAAACAATCAGTTTAGCGTCCTGACCAGGACGAAAAATAGAAAGTGATCGACATAGTCGATCGATAAAAAAACAATGATAACATTGTTTATTCTTTTTTTTTTGTTTTTTTTTTTTATTCTTTTTATTTATTTTTTAAAGAAAAAACAATCAGTTTAGCGTCTTGACCAGGACGGAAAATAGAAATTAGTCGACAAAGTCAATCGATAACAAAACAATGATAACATTGTTTATTCTTTTTTTTTTTTTTTTTTTTTTTATTCTTTTTATTTATTTTTTAAAGAAAAAACAATCAGTTTAGCGTCCTGACCAGGACGGAAAATAGAAAGTAATCGACATAGTCGATCGATAAAAAAAAACAATGATAACATTGTTTAATCTTTTTTTTTTTTTTTTTTTTTTTATTCTTTTTATTTATTTAGAAAAAACAATCAGTTTAGCGTCTTGACCGGGACGGAAAATAGAAATTAGTCGACAAAGTCGATCGATAAAAAAACAATGATAACATTGTTTATTCTTTTTTTTTTTTTTTTTTTTTTTAAATTCTTTTTATTTATTTTTTAAGAAAAAAAACGGAAAATAGAAATTAGTCGACAAAGTCGAACGATAAAAAAACAATGATAACATTGTTTATTCTTTTTTTATTTTTTTTTTTTATAATCTTTTTTATTAAGGAATGACTGATATATTTTTTTTTTTTTTTTTTTTTCATGTTTGATTATTTCCTCTTCATATTTTTTTTCTTTTTTTCTTTTCTTTCTTTTTTTTCTTTTTTTTCTCTGCCTCTCTCTTAATTCTGTTCGTTTCTTTGAAACGAAAATTCATTTGAATATTATTCCTTGGTCAGCAACCATCATTGTCGCCCTTTGGGCCTGTTAAAAAAAATAAAAAATAAAAAGAAAGTTTACATCGGGAATAGGGCAGGAGCCAAAAGCTCCCAGTCCGTTACTTCCCACTTTATCGAAATTCTCGTGCATATTATATATTCGGCGTGAGTGGTACTGTTATTAGGACCGAGTTGAGTTTACCAGGTGAGATTTGGACTGTTAGCTTTTGGCTAAGGCCCTCCCTGAAGAGCAAGAACAAAAAAACTACTCACACCTGAAGAAAACATACACAAAGAACACACTGTAAGCTGTGTGTGTATTTTGTGTTTGTCACAACAGGAGAGAAAAGAAAGAATGTCAAGGTTGGTCACCTTGCCTATCAACGCACAACATTGGTGGTCTCTACTAGACCCTGAGTGATCCCACTGGATCTCTCATCGTTCATAGTACCCTGTGTGAAGTTATAAAATCAAAGGTAAACTATGAACTACAAATGACTTAGCCTGTTATTATAATGCCACAGGCAGGCCCTGCATTCAGCAACTATCCAGCAGTGCTTGGATGTCCTGATCTTCTTCTAAAAAAAAGAAAGAAAAACAAAACTGTAGCTGGGATCACTCAGGATCAACAGACTACCAATGCTACCTGTTGTACTTGCTCACTATGGGGGGTGATGCCAAACACCCAGAAGTACTTAACTACTTTCCTTCTTGCTGCCCAGGAGTTTCTGACCAGAACTAATAGAAAATAAAAAGTAGATGGGAAATAATAAAAAGTAAAATGAATATAACTGAAGTTAAACAAGACAAATGAGGTAACAGACCAGAACAGATAGAGAATAAAAATAAAAGATATAGGCAAGAATGATTGTAGTGAAAGATTACAAATAAAAAAAATGCAAGATCAACACATGATCAAGATACACCAGCAGCTAACAAACAACATAAAATTGAAGATCAGTTGCCAGAGTATTTCAACCATGGTAGAATACTCGCCCCTCTGGCAGGGATTATCCCAGACTTGTCCTTTAATCTAGTTGGACACCATGGCTTACAACCCTTCCAGAGGGAAGCACCATTATGACTTCTATTTTTTTTCTTCAAGAAAATCATAAGGTGGGAACAAAGAAAAATGCTAAGAGGAACCCCTTATTAACACCTAAGACATCTAAACTGCAGCCCAGCTTATGCCCAATGCACTAACAGGTCATTCCCTCACACTCAGATCAAAAAATCAAAGTTCAGAGTGCATCTTAGCGTGAATGAGAGAATTTCCTCCCGCTTTTTTTGAACAAAAGGGATAGGAGAAGGGATAGAAAACGAACATAACAATAAGATTCTAAGTGAGGAACACTTAGCAGAAATACTTAGCAGCTTTTAAGGAGCTGAAAAGCAAAAAAAAAATCTAAGTGAGAAACACTTAGTAGAAACACTTTGTAGCTAATTGAGCTGAAAATAAAAAAATAAAAAATTTTCTAAGTGAGAGATACTTAGCAACTTTTAGAACAAATATTTCAGTAAATAACCTGTTGAAATGGTAGTTAATGTAACCATTACAGGTTTGATGCCAATACTGACAAAGACTGAGTTGAGTTTACCAGGTGAGATTTGGACTGTTAGCTTTTGGCTAAGGCCCTCCCTGAAGAGCAAGAACAAAAAAACTACTCACACCTGAAGAAAACATACACAAAGAACACACTGTAAGCTGTGTGTGTATTTTGTGTTTGTCACAACAGGAGAGAAAAGAAAGAATGTCAAGGTTGGTCACCTTGCCTATCAACGCACAACATTGGTGGTCTCTACTAGACCCTGAGTGATCCCACTGGATCTCTCATCGTTCATAGTACCCTGTGTGAAGTTATAAAATCAAAGGTAAACTATGAACTACAAATGACTTAGCCTGTTATTATAATGCCACAGGCAGGCCCTGCATTCAGCAACTATCCAGCAGTGCTTGGATGTCCTGATCTTCTTCTAAAAAAAAGAAAGAAAAACAAAACTGTAGCTGGGATCACTCAGGATCAACAGACTACCAATGCTACCTGTTGTACTTGCTCACTATGGGGGGTGATGCCAAACACCCAGAAGTACTTAACTACTTTCCTTCTTGCTGCCCAGGAGTTTCTGACCAGAACTAATAGAAAATAAAAAGTAGATGGGAAATAATAAAAAGTAAAATGAATATAACTGAAGTTAAACAAGACAAATGAGGTAACAGACCAGAACAGATAGAGAATAAAAATAAAAGATATAGGCAAGAATGATTGTAGTGAAAGATTACAAATAAAAAAAATGCAAGATCAACACATGATCAAGATACACCAGCAGCTAACAAACAACATAAAATTGAAGATCAGTTGCCAGAGTATTTCAACCATGGTAGAATACTCGCCCCTCTGGCAGGGATTATCCCAGACTTGTCCTTTAATCTAGTTGGACACCATGGCTTACAACCCTTCCAGAGGGAAGCACCATTATGACTTCTATTTTTTTTCTTCAAGAAAATCATAAGGTGGGAACAAAGAAAAATGCTAAGAGGAACCCCTTATTAACACCTAAGACATCTAAACTGCAGCCCAGCTTATGCCCAATGCACTAACAGGTCATTCCCTCACACTCAGATCAAAAAATCAAAGTTCAGAGTGCATCTTAGCGTGAATGAGAGAATTTCCTCCCGCTTTTTTTGAACAAAAGGCTGAATTTCGAAAAGGTGGGAAGTAACGGACTGGGAGCTTTTGGCTCCTGCCCTATTCCCGATGTAAACTTTCTTTTTATTTTTTTTTTTTTTTAACAGGCCCAAAGGGCGACAATGATGGTTGCTGACCAAGGAATAATATTCAAATGAATTTTCGTTTCAAAGAAACGAACAGAATTAAGAGAGAGGTAGAGAAAAAAAAAAAAAAAAAAAAAAAGAAAGAATAGAAAAAAAATATGAAGAGGAAATAATCAAACATGAAAAAAAAAAAAAAAAATAAAATATAAATAAAAAACGTTGTATGAAAAAGGAAAAAAAGAAAAAAAAAAGACCAGAAAAGGAAAGAGAAAATGAAAAGGTATAATATTATTGTGGGGATATGAGGATAGCAGGGAGATGCTCTTTTTTTTTTTTTTTTTTTTTTTTTTTTTTTTTATTTATTATTTAAAAAAGGGAAACAATCAGTTTAGCGTCTCGATCAGGACGGAAAATAGAAATTAATCGACATAGTCGATCGATAGAAAAAAAACAATGATAACATTGTTTATTCTTTTTTTTTTTTTTTTTTTTTTATTTATTATTTAAAAAAGGGAAACAATCAGTTTAGCGTCTCGATCAGGACGGAAAATAGAAATTAATCGACATAGTCGATCGATAGAAAAAAAACAATGATAACATTGTTTATTCTTTTTTTTTTTTTTTTTTTTTTTATTCTTTTTATTTATTTTTAAAGAAAAAACAATCAGTTTAGCGTCCTGACCAGGACGGAAAATTGAAAGTGATCGACATAGTCGATCGATAGAAAAAAAACAATGATAACATTGTTTATTCCTTTTTTTTTTTTTTTTTTTTTTTATTCTTTTTATTTATTTTTAAAGAAGAAACAATCAGTTTAGCGACCTGACCAGGACGGAAAATTGAAAGTGATCGACATAGTCGATCGATAGAAAAAAAACAATGATAACATTGTTTATTCTTTTTTTTTTTTTTTTTTTTTTTTAAATCCTTTTAATTATTTTAAAGAAAAAACAATCAGTTTAGCGTCTTGACCAGGGCGGAAAATAGAAAGTAATCGACATAGTCGATCGATAAAAAAAAAACAATGATAACATTGTTTATTCCTTTTTTTTTTTTTTTTTTTTTTTATTCTTTTTATTTATTTTTAAAGAAAAAACAATCAGTTTAGCGTCCTGACCAGGACGGAAAATTGGAAGTGATCGACATAGTCGATCGATAAAAAAACAATGATAACATTGTTTATTCTTTTTTTTTTTTTTTTTTTTTTTTTTTTTAAACCTTTTAATTATTTTTTAAAGAAAAAACAATCAGTTTAGCGTCTTGACCAGGACGGAAAATAGAAAGTGATCGACATAGTCGATCGATAAAAAACAATGATAACATTGTTTATTCTTTTTTTTTTTTTTTTTTTTTTTTTTTTTTTTTTAATCCTTTTTATTATTTTAAAGAAAAAACAATCAGTTTAGCGTCTTGACCAGGACGGAAAATAGAAAGTGATCGACATAGTCGATCGATAAAAAAAAAACAATGATAACATTGTTTATTCTTTTATTTTTTTTTTTTTTTAAATTCTTTTTATTTATTTTTAAAGAAAAAAAAACGGAAAATAAAAATTAGTCGACAAAGTCGAACGATAAAAAAAAAACAATGATAACATTGTTTATTCTTTTTTTTTTTTGTTTTTTTTTATTCTTTTTTATTAATTTTGAAAAAAAAACAATCAGTTTAGCGTCTTGACTAGGACGGAAAATAGAAAGTAATCGACATAGTCGATCGATAAAAAAAAACAATGATAACATTGTTTACTCTTTTTTTTTTTTTTTTTAAATTCTTTTTATTTTAAAAAGAAAAAAAACGGAAAATAGAAATTAGTCGACAAAGTCGAACGATAAAAAAAAAACAATGATAACATTGTTTATTCTTTTTTTTTTATTTTTTTTTTTTTAATATTCTTTTTTATTAATTTTGAAAAAAAAACAATCAGTTTAGCGTCTTGACCAGGACGGAAAATAGAAAGTGATCGACATAGTCGATCGATAAAAAAAAAACAATGATAACATTGTTTATTCTTTTTTTTTTTTTTTTTTTTTTTTTTTTTTAAATCCTTTTTTTTTTTTTAAAGAAAAAACAATCAGTTTAGCGTCTTGACCAGGACGGAAAATAGAAAGTAATCGACATAGTCGATCGATAAAAAAAACAATGATAACATTGTTTATTCTTTTTTTTTTTTTTTTAAATCTTTTTATTTATTTTTTAAAAAGAAAAAAAAAAAAACGGAAAATAGAAATTAGTCAACAACGTCGAACGATAAAAAAAAAACAATGATAACATTGTTTATTCTTTTTTTTTATTTTTTTTTGTATTCTTTTTTATTAATTTTGAAAAAAAACAATCAGTTTTGCGTCTTGACCAGGACGGAAAATAGAAAGTGATCGACATAGTCGATCGATAAAAAAACAATGATAACATTGTTTATTCTTTTTTTTTTTTTTTTTTTTTTTTTTTTTTAAATCCTTTTTATTATTTTTAAAGAAAAAACAATCAGTTTAGCGTCTTGACCAGGACGAAAAATAGAAAGTGATCGACATAGTCGATCGATAAAATAAAACAATGATAACATTGTTTATTCTTTTTTTTTTTTTTTTTTTTTTTTTAAATCCTTCTTTTTATTTTTTAGAGAAAAAACAATCAGTTTAGCGTCTTGACCAGGACGGAAAATAGAAAGTAATCGACATAGTCGATCGATAAAATAAAAACAATGATAACATTGTTTATTCCTTTTTTTTTTTTTTTTATTCTTTTTATTTATTTTTAAAGAAAAAACAATCAGTTTAGCGTCCTGACCAGGACGGGAAATAGAAAGTGATCGACATAGTCGATCGATAAAAAAACAATGATAACATTGTTTATTCTTTTTTTTTTTTTTTTTTTTTTTTTTTATTCTTTTTATTTATTTTTTAAAGAAAAAACATCAGTTTAGCGTCTTGACCAGGACGGAAAATAGAAATTAGTCGACAAAGTCGATCGATAACAAAACAATGATAACATTGTTTATTCTTTTTTTTTTTTTTTTTTTTTTTTTTTATTCTTTTTATTTATTTTTTAAACATACTTGTACCCCTTTAAAGGGGGCAAAATAAAGGGGAAATTAAAGGGCTTTTAATGCCCTTTAATTTCCGTAATTCCAAAATAAAGGGGAAATAAAGGGCTTTTAATCCAAATAAAGGGCTTTTTTTCCTTTTTTTCCAAAATAAAGGGGAAATAAAGGGGAAATAAGCGGAATAAAGGGGGGTGGGAAAGCCCCTTTATTTCCGCTTTATTTATTAAATCCCAAGGCACCCACCACGCTGCGTCATCCTAAGTCGGAAAGGAAATTACTCGAAAGTCGGGGCAGTTCGAACGTCAGCATTCACATCAGCAAGCAACCAGTCCTGAGTACTTAAAGAACCCAACCATTACGTGGATCAGTCACAGTCACACTTAGTATAGCGTTAGTACAGAGGACACGGATCTGCTATGCAGGGAAGTGACTTGAACTCGTTCAACTAATTAATGTGTGTAGATATAAGCGCCGCGAATTGACGGGTCTGAAGTTATGCTTTCCGAAGAGAGCAACCACCCACGCGAGTGTTATTTTGACGCTATAACCTGTGACTTTCAACACGTAACAACCAGGGATAATTCTCAGTAAGGCCGCCGTCACCGTGAAGCTGCTACGAATATAACCCAACAAACTAGCAATTCCTCCAACCTTTTTCGTCAGTCGGGATTGTTACACGCCGGAAAAGGAAACTACTCGAAAGTCGGGGCAGTTCGAACGTCAGCATTCACATTAGCAAACAACCAGTCTTGAGAACCCAATCATTACGTAACATGTAACAACCAGGGATAATTCTCAATAAGGCCGCCGTCACCGTGAAGCTGCTACGAATAACAGTTCGAACGTCAGCATTCACATTAGCAAGCAACCAGTCTTGAGAACCCAACCATTACGTGCATCAGCCACAGTTAACCTGCAACTTTCAACATGTAACAACCAGGGATAATTCTCAATAAGGCCGCCGTCACCGTGAAGCTGCTACGAATAACAGTTCGAACGTCAGCATTCACATTAGCAAGCAACCAGTCTTGAGAACCCAACCATTACGTGCATCAGCCACAGTTAACCTGCAACTTTCAACATGTAACAACCAGGGATAATTCTCAATAAGGCCGCCGTCACCGTGAAGCTGCTACGAATAACAGTTCGAACGTCAGCATTCACATTAGCAAGCAACCAGTCTTGAGAACCCAATCATTACGTAACATGTAACAACCAGGGATAATTCTCAATAAGGCCGCCGTCACCGTGAAGCTGCTACGAACATAACCCAACAAACTAGCAATTCCACTCACTTCGAACGCACTCAGCCAGAGAGCTTGCCAACAGAACAGAACGCAAGGTTACTTTCGGGTCCAATCTTCGCCGTGAGCCTGGTGTCTTGTGCTGGGCTGGGTTTCCAGAGGGCCTCACCATGCACACAAACTCCTGGATGGGACGATCGAGGGAATCAACCAAGCCGAGAACTGAACCGGAAGGATAGGCTTACAAGACTAACCTGAAGTAAACTTCAGAGCTTCGCTTTCCAGCATGCCGAAACAGAGCCATGGAAGGGGATTACACAACAACCTCATTAAACCCACTGGCCACCCCGTGCATAGTCGCCGCCAATGGTTATTACTATCCAAAGCGCTAACACGAGGCACCACACATTCGTAAGAAGGGAGTCCTACCGGAACGGACCACGCATCTGATTCTACTGGTTAAAGCAACTCCGAAAGAATGTATTCTCCATGATTTCAGACATGTAACTTTTGGATATCATGCTCCTGTCTAATTGTTCCCACATAAGCTTTTGTCTTGAGAGATTGAAAATAAAGTTTGTAGTAATAGCCTAAAGAGAGGAGAAAGTTTTTATTTTAAAATTGCGAGAAAAAATGATGTCAAGTCAAATTGACCAGGTATTTCTCTGACAATCTTGACTGTCAGCGGCAGCGTAGTAAATGACTGCAGATAAATAAATACCACGTGAACATAGTTGAGCACCACTTGCTTGATGTAACCGCAACAGTTTTTTATAAAACCCATGAGTATTTAATTAATAATTATATTGTCTTGAAAACTTGAAGGGGGTTAACTGTTGGATTTTATACGATTCCTCTCAGCTGCATACACATCTCTTTTTTCCGTGTTGTCATTCAGTGCAGTACGGAATCGAGTTATTCAACTGTGAATTAATCACCAAGACGAACACCAGGAAGGGGGGCGTTTGAGTTTGATTTGTAAAATACAACTATATCATCATAACGATATTTAACATCATAAGGAAACCGCTAGCTACCATGCTGGTAACTGACCAACTCAGTCAACTCACTAATCTTTGGCCACCGTTCCGACTTTCTTTCCTTTCACACCGACAGTCCTCTAACGGACTAATCACGTATCGAAAAAAACAGCGAAGGTCGAGCAACTTAATACCTCGTGCCGAAATTCTTGTGAGGAACTCAAGAATTTTTGCTGAAAAAAAAATTTCCAAAAAAAAAATTCCTCACAATAATAATTCCTTACCAGATCACCAAAGGAAACCCCCAGTAAAAATTTTTCCTTGATCAGGAATTATTTTTGTGGGAGAAGAATCTTGTGAAATAACGATTTTTGAGGAGAAATTCCTTGCAAGGATAATTCCCGCAATAAGAATATAGGAAAGAAAATTAAAAAAAAACTTTTTTAAGTGACGCTGGTTGTCCACTGGTATGATTGTGGATTTGCATTCGCTAGGCTGCAGGTTCGAGTCCTGGTGGAGGATTTTTTTTTTAATTAAAAACCATTAAAAGCCCTTTATTTTTATTTTTCCAAATTAAAGGGGAATTAAATCCCCTTTAATTTTAAAATAAAGGGCCCTTTAATTCATTAAATCCCCTTTAATTCCCCTTTATTTCATTAAATTGGAAAATAAAGGGGAATTAATTAAAAGCCCTTTAATATTAAAAGCCCTTTATTTCCGCTTTAATTTTTAATTCCCCTTTAAAGGGGTACAAGTATGTTTAAAGAAAAAACAATCAGTTTAGCGTCCTGACCAGGACGGAAAATAGAAAGTAATCGACATAGTCGATCGATAAAAAAAAACAATGATAACATTGTTTAATCTTTTTTTTTTTTTTTTTTTTTTTATTCTTTTTATTTATTTAGAAAAAACAATCAGTTTAGCGTCTTGACCAGGACGGAAAATAGAAATTAGTCGACAAAGTCGATCGATAAAAAAACAATGATAACATTGTTTATTCTTTTTTTTTTTTTTTTTTTTTAAATTCTTTTTATTTATTTTTTAAGAAAAAAAAAACGGAAAATAGAAATTAGTCGACAAAGTCGAACGATAAAAAAACAATGATAACATTGTTTATTCTTTTTTTTATTTTTTTTTTTTTTATTCTTTTTTATTAATTTTGAAAAAAAAAAAAACAATCAGTTTAGCGTCTTGACCAGGACGGAAAATAGAAAGTAATCGACATAGTCGATCGATAAAAAACAATGATAACATTGTTTATTCTTTTTTTTTTTTTTTTTTTTTTAAATTCTTTTTATTTATTTTTTAAGAAGAAAAACGGAAAATAGAAATTAGTCGACAAAGTCGAACGATAAAAAAACAATGATAACATTGTTTATTCTTTTTTTTATTTTTTTTTTTTTATATTCTTTTTTATTAATTTTGAAAAAAAAAAAAAAAAAAAACAATCAGTTTAGCGTCTTGACCAGGACGGAAAATAGAAAGTAATCGACATAGTCGATCGATAAAAATACAATGATAACATTGTTTAATCTTTTATAATTTTTTATTTTTTTTTTTTGTTTTAAAAAAAAAAAAAAAAACAAGCGGAATTGATCATAATGGGTGGTAGGGGTTGTTATAACTTCGTTTGAAAATTCTTCTTTTTTGATTTCTTTTTTTTTTTCTTTTTATAGGAGTTAAGATCACTTTCAGGAGACAACACATGAACAAGAGCAGCAAGCAGAGTTGACACTATCAATTCAAATTTGAAATACCGGGAATTAATTTACAAGGAGGTATCTCAAGTGACTTGGTATCTCTAGCGTGTCGGTATCTCTGGAGTGCTGGTATCTCGTATGTGCGTTGGTATCTCATGAGTGATGGTATCTCTTGTGCATTAGAAAAACGAAAAAGAATGTCATGACCATGACGGAAGAATTGAGGAATTGAGTTAACATGTTCAATTTAACTTATTTAAACTTTTTTTTTTTTAAACAGACCGTAACTATTTGAAAATAAAATGTAGATGGGAAACAGTGAAAAGTAAATTGGATGATAAAATTAAATGAGAAATATGACATAACAGACCAGATAGCGAGTATTAAAAGGAAATTGAAAAGGAAAAGAGAAACTAGGTTAACACTTATTTAAAATTAAGACCGGTTAGTCAGTTTAAGGTCTTGACTAGGACCAACAAAAAAGAAAGAAAAAAAAAAATTAACGATCAAGCTGAGCTGATCTTGTTTTTATTACAAATAGGGGAGCGGGAGGGATGGAAGGAATAGAGGAAAAAAAAAGAAAAGGTTGATCAATTGGATCTGATCGTCGAGAAGAAGAAATTATTTTAAAGGTTGATCGGTATAGCCGATCGTTGAGAAAAATAAACAGATATAAATACAATCAGTTTAAATTAAAAAAAGAAAAAAAGATTAACGATCAAGCTGAGCTGATCTTGTTTTTATTACAAATAGGGGAGCGGGAGGGATGGAAGGAATAGAGGAAAAAAAAAGAAAAGGTTGATCAATTGGATCTGATCGTCGAGAAGAAGAAATTATTTTAAAGGTTGATCGGTATAGCCGATCGTCGAGAAAAATAAACAGATATAAATACAATCAGTTTAAATTAAAAAAAGAAAAAAAGATTAACGATCAAGCTGAGCTGATCCTGTTTTTATTTAAAATTAGGGGAGCGGGAGGGATGGAAGGAATAAAGGAAAAAAAAAAAAAAAAAAAAAAAGGTCGATCAATTGGATCTGATCGTCGAGAAGAAGAAAACAATTATTTATAAAAAAAAAAAATGGTCGGTATAGCCGATCGTTGAGAAAAGAACAGATATAAATACAATCGGTTTTGGTGATCGACGAGTGGAGCGATCACTTGACAAGAAGGAAAAAGAAAGGACCGATTAATTGGGGCTTTGATTGTATTCCCAAGGCATGTTTTTTTTTTTTTTTTTTTATTATTCAATACAATTTTTTTATTATTCAAAGAAAAAAAACAAATGTGCCCCTGGTCCCAATTGCATACCTTATGTTGTATGGAAAAAGGTCCCAACTTTTATGGAAGCACTTTACAAGGTATTAAAGAGAATTTTCGAACTCAAGGCCTATCCGGATAGTTGGGGCTTAGCATTTGTAACAATGCTCCCAAAGCCCAACTCCGATGGGAAAGACATCTCGAAAACGAGACCGATAGCTGTGGGCAACTGCGACGGGAAAATTTTTAATACGGTTATTCAGGAAGCCGTCGCAAACCACACTCTTTCTAAATTTAATTTTCAAAAAGGCTTTAGGAAAGGTGTCTCTGGATGTATCGAACATGCCACGATCACCTCAGAGATTTTTAAAGAAGTGAAAGCTCTCCGGAAAAACCTAACAATTGTCTGGGTGGATTTGGCAGATGCTTTCGGCTCAGTCAAACATCAATTAATTTTCTTTGCTTTAAAATATTTCGGAATTCACGAAAGAATAATCGGTTTCTATAAAAGGTATTATTCCTCCATGCGCGTCCAAATCAGAGTTGGAGAAGGCCTGACGCCCACTATCCCTTTTGAAGTTGGTGTCTTTCAAGGCTGCGTTTCCTCCCCAACCCTTTTTAATTTGGTATTCCAACTACTGCTCTTTTCCTTAGCAGTTCATCAACAGGAAGCCTACGAGTTTAACAATAAATCCCTCCAACTATTAGTTGCAGCTTTTGCTGATGATTTACAACTTACCACGTCATCAAAGGCGGGGGCAAAATTGCTAATCAAGTCGCTCGAACAGTTTCTTTCCTGGTCTCGTGGTATGAAAGCGAAACCCCAGAAATGCATTGCCCACAGCTTTGTACAAGGGAAACCAGCTAACCCGGACCTGAAGATTAACAATGTTCCGATTACGAATCTCCAGGAAGCTGGAGAGTTCAAATACCTCGGGCGTTGGTTTGAGCCGAACGCCAAAGAACAGAAATTGCGAGAGCGCCTGACCACTTTTACCAGGAATTTTTTAAAAAAAGTCGACGCCATGCCACTATATGGGTCTCAGAAGGCTTGGTCTGTCCAACACTTGTTATTGTCAAGGTTAACATGGAGTTTAATGATCCATGACTTATCTCTCCCTTTTGCCAAAAAAATGGACAAAATTATTAAACCTTTTTTGAAGAAATGGTGGGGATTTGTCCGCTCTGCGAACACAGTCATCCTTTTTACCGGTTCAAAGAACACTGTTGGTCTCAGACACAAAAGAGTTGAGACGCTATATAAACAAGCGCAATCAATTAAACTAGACATCCTCAGATCCTCACAGGACTCTGACATGCACGGTGTCTACAATGTTATTATGGAGAAATCGTCCAACTGGTCGAAAAAGTTTTCAGCTTCTGCTGAGTGGGAGCGCCTTATTAAGTTTTTTTCTTACCGTTCTCTTGCGAAGCAATCAGCTGGTCTTGGTCACCGATTGCGCGATCTACGTACTACTCGCCCCGATCTCCTTAAGCGTTTTGAAGTGGAAGCCACAGATGAACTACTGAACTCTTTGAATAAATTACAAGTCCAAGGTCAGTGGAAGGAGTGGTCTAAATGTATGATAAACGATTTCACCTGGAATAAGGTACTTAGGGAGGGAAATCCTGCCTATATCTCATTTCAACTGAAAGCGGTTACAAACACCCTCCCCTCACAAGATAATTTAAAGAGGTGGAACATCACCAATGTGGACCAAAATTGTGTTTTGTGTGGCAAAGTGAATCCTACCCTCAGGCATGTCTTAACAGGCTGTCCTGTCTCTTTAACACAAGGGAGGTTCACGTGGCGTCACGACAGCGTTCTAAAACGCATTGTTATCTTCTTGGAAGAGTTGATAATAAAAGCCAACAAAAGAAAAGAAAACCTCCCGCCTCCCTCTCAAACTTTTTTAAAAACAGGGGAAAATAAACCCCTAGAAAGAATTTCTAAAGAGACAGGCGAACTTTCACTAGCGAATGATTGGGTCATCCTCGACGATGTCGGTGATAACCGCCTAATTGTTCCTCTTGAAGTGTGCCATGTCTCGTCCTCTCTAAGACCAGACATTTTTATTTATTCTTTTTTTGCGAAAAGAGCACTGATTCTGGAGCTGACGTGTCCAAATGAAGATCGTTTCGAAACCTCTCATGTCTTAAAGGAAAAGAAATACCTAAAGCTAAGAGACTCGATCATCGCTAATGGCTTCGACTGTAACATTTTTACTATTGAAGTTGGCGTACGAGGAAACATCTGCATGGACCAGCTGAACATCTGGACACGTCACATCGGTTCACCTTTAGCACCAACAAAAGCTTTATTTTGTGAATGCACCAGAATCGCCAGACAGTGCTCATATGTTCTGTTCCAGACGAGGAACCTCCCCACGTGGCATTCAAGACCACTAATGCGCAGCATTAAAGAAGAACCTGCCACTGCAAGTTTTATAAAAGATGGTAAAGAAATCTTCCCTGTGGAAGAAGTCAAAATCCACAAAGTAACAAAACTGAAAACGATCGAAAAGCTCACCATTGAAAGATCGTGGCTTGAGAAATGTTTTATCTGGCAAACTTGTTACGCATCGGCTCTTTCTATTCTACTTATTGCCAATGGTTCTTCCTCCCCGGCCCCTTCTGTTTTGTTAGATGAGGATGAGCTCACTGGACTCTCCTTGTCATTCTCTTCTATTTCTTCCATCTCTTTCCAGACTCCCCCACCTGAACTCATGTCAACGGGATCGCAAACACTTCCTGCTGATTTCGCTATAGTGATAAGAACTCAATCTGACATGGGTTCTCAAACCCCCTTGTACAAAAAAAAAGAAGGAAAATTAAGGCTGAAACTTTCCTTGAAATGCCAGATTTTAGAAAACGAATTAGAGCAAATGAAAGAACGAATTTTTTATGTTCTATTTTTATTTTACTTTAATGCGATGTCAGCCTCCCTCGAGAAAGACAAGCAGTTACTAAATGGATTACCTGTTGAGATCAAAGCTACCAACCAGGATCCATCCTCACTTCCTCCTGCGCCCCCTGTTTTAATTATTGAAAAAGATAGAAAAGAATATGAACTTCTGGAAGGAGTAATTCAACGGTTAACAGCAGAACGCGATGAATCGAAGACTTCTCTTTCTGCACTAGTTCGACAATATGACTTAGTGGAAGATTACAGGAAACGTGAGCTCGCAAATCTGACTCAGAGAGCAGACCTATCGGAAATGGCGCTCTTTAATTACCATCAAAGGTTTGTTCTTCTGTCGAACGAATTGGAGACCAAATGTAATGAGGAAAGAGAAAGTAAAATAAGACTTTTCTATACTCAACAGGAGGTCGAGAGTTTGCGTGCCGCGCGTCCCCGTATGACCCACTTTAGTCAACAAGTTTCCCCCCGAACCCCCGTTCTGTATGAATCTGTTGCTATGATGAAGATAGCAAAGAACTACCTCTCGCTCTTTACAACTACGAGTAGTCTTTTTACTCCTCTTATTAAACCCCTTATCCCTACCCTTAATTATATCACCCCTCTTTGTCCTCTAGCCTCAATTCCTCCGACAATGCCGCAGAGTGAAGCTCTCGACCGCACGCCGACCAAGATTTTACGACAAGAGAGTCACGTTATCTCCGTTAAAGAGAATACACCTATTGCGAGACAATGGTCCGAGGGTAGGATTGACTTACTCGAGAACTACTGTCGAGCAGTAGATGACTCTCTCGAAACAAACGAGAAAGCGGCAGAGCTCTCAGAACAACTTCTGGATGCCCAACTTCGCCTCTCGGAGCTGAATCACCAACGGTGTACAACTCACGCAGAGCAGCTTGAGCAATCCATGATGTTAACGGGACTGGCGAGCGATTTAAATGCTCAACTCGCCTTGGCACGGTCTCAAATTGCGGCCCTGAAGTTCCAATTAGCTTCATGGGCAGAAGGTTTGAGTCCGCCAGACACAGAAGAACATGAGGAAAATGAAACTCCGCCGAGAAAGTCTGAGCGTTCAACTCTGAAAAAACGAACCCCTCCATCAAGATATCGTTACAATCGAAGGAGATGTTCTGCTGATGACGTTCACGGTGACTCCACCCCCTTGTAATTCTCTTTTTCCTTACTTTCACATCACTTTGTTTAGTTAGTTTTTTAGCTTATTTATTATTTATTGTTCGTTTTTGTTTGTATTATTTTATCGATATGTTTATGTCCGTCAGATCATAACGTTAATCAGGTTAATTGTTAATTGTTAATTATAAATGGTCTAAACCCCAATCCAAGTTCCCAAGGCTTGGCATAGATTTGAGTGACGCCTTACTGGCCTCCTCATCCTCTATGAGTGGTGAGGGGGCCAGCAATGGTTTTTTTTTTTTTTTTTTTTCTCTTATTTCTTTTTTTCTTTTTCTTTTACTCTAATATGAAATATTTTTGAACAAAATGTGATTATTAATTTAAAAAAAAAAAAAAAAAATAATAATGTAAATGAATAATAAAAAAAAAAAAAAAAAAAACATGCCTTGGGAATACAATCAAAGCCCCAATTAATCGGTCCTTTCTTTTTCCTTCTTGTCAAGTGATCGCTCCACTCGTCGATCACCAAAACCGATTGTATTTATATCTGTTCTTTTCTCAACGATCGGCTATACCGACCATTTTTTTTTTATAAATAATTGTTTTCTTCTTCTCGACGATCAGATCCAATTGATCGACCTTTTTTTTTTTTTTTTTTCCTTTATTCCTTCCATCCCTCCCGCTCCCCTAATTTTAAATAAAAACAAGATCAGCTCAGCTTGATCGTTAATCTTTTTTTCTTTTTTTAATTTAAACTGATTGTATTTATATCTGTTTATTTTTCTCGACGATCGGCTATACCGATCAACCTTTAAAATAATTTCTTCTTCTCGACGATCAGATCCAATTGATCAACCTTTTCTTTTTTTTTCCTCTATTCCTTCCATCCCTCCCGCTCCCCTATTTGTAATAAAAACAAGATCAGCTCAGCTTGATCGTTAATCTTTTTTTCTTTTTTTAATTTAAACTGATTGTATTTATATCTGTTTATTTTTCTCAACGATCGGCTATACCGATCAACCTTTAAAAAAATTTCCTCTTCTCGACGATCAGATCCAATTGATCAACCTTTTCTTTTTTTTTTCCTCTATTCCTTCCATCCCTCCCGCTCCCCTATTTGTAATAAAAACAAGATCAGCTCAGCTTGATCGTTAAATTTTTTTTTCTTTCTTTTTTGTTGGTCCTAGTCAAGACCTTAAACTGACTAACCGGTCTTAATTTTAAATAAGTGTTAACCTAGTTTCTCTTTTCCTTTTCAATTTCCTTTTAATACTCTCTATCTGGTCTGTTATGTCATATTTCTCATTTAATTTTATCATCCATTTTACTTTTCACTGTTTCCCATCTACATTTTATTTTCAAATAGTTACGGTCTGTTAAAAAAAAAAAAAAAGTTTAAATAAGTTAAATTGAACATGTTAACTCAATTCCTCAATTCTTCCGTCATGGTCATGACATTCTTTTTCGTTTCTCTAATGCACAAGAGATACCATCACTCATGAGATACCAACGCACATACGAGATACCAGCACTCCAGAGATACCGACACGCTAGAGATACCAAGTCACTTGAGATACCTCCTTGTAAATTAATTCCCGGTATTTCAAATTTGAATTGATAGTGTCAACTCTGCTTGCTGCTCTTGTTAATGTGTTGTCTCCTGAAAGTGATCTTAACTCCTGTAAAAAGAAAAAAAAAAAGAAATCAAAAAAGAAGAATTTTCAAACGAAGTTATAACAACCCCTACCACCCATTATGATCAATTCCGCTTGTTTTTTTTTTTTTTTTTTAAAACAAAAAAAAAAATAAAAAATTATAAAAGATTAAACAATGTTATCATTGTATTTTTATCGATCGACTATGTCGATTACTTTCTATTTTCCGTCCTGGTCAAGACGCTAAACTGATTGTTTTTTTTTTTTTTTCAAAATTAATAAAAAAGAATATAAAAAAAAAAATAAAAAAAAGAATAAACAATGTTATCATTGTTTTTTTATCGTTCGACTTTGTCGACTAATTTCTATTCTCCGTTTTTTTCTTAAAAAATAAATAAAAAGAATTTAAAAAAAAAAAAAAAAAAAAAAGAATAAACAATGTTATCATTGTTTTTTTATCGATCGACTATGTCGATTACTTTCTATTTTCCGTTTTTTTCTTTAAAAATAAATAAAAAGAATAAAAAAAAAAAAAAAAGGAATAAACAATGTTATCATTGTTTTTATTTTATCGATCGACTATGTCGATTACTTTCTATTTTCCGTCCTGGTCAAGACGCTAAACTGATTGTTTTTTCTTTAAAAAATAAAAAGAAGGATTTAAAAAAAAGAAGAAAAAAAAAAAAAAGAATAAACAATGTTATCATTGTTTTTTTATCGATCGACTATGTCGATCACTTTCTATTTTTCGTCCTGGTCAAGACGCTAAACTGATTGTTTTTTCTTTAAAAATAATAAAAAGGATTTAAAAAAAAAAAAAAAAAAAAAAAGAATAAACAATGTTATCATTGTTTTTTTATCGATCGACTATGTCGATCACTTTCTATTTTCCGTCCTGGTCAAGACGCAAAACTGATTGTTTTTTTTTCAAAATTAATAAAAAAGAATACAAAAAAAAATAAAAAAAAAAAGAATAAACAATGTTATCATTGTTTTTTTTTTTATCGTTCGACGTTGTTGACTAATTTCTATTTTCCGTTTTTTTTTTTTCTTTTTAAAAAATAAATAAAAAGATTTAAAAAAAAAAAAAAAAAGAATAAACAATGTTATCATTGTTTTTTTTATCGATCGACTATGTCGATTACTTTCTATTTTCCGTCCTGGTCAAGACGCTAAACTGATTGTTTTTTCTTTAAAAAAAAAAAAAGGATTTAAAAAAAAAAAAAAAAAAAAAAAAAAAAAAGAATAAACAATGTTATCATTGTTTTTTTTTTATCGATCGACTATGTCGATCACTTTCTATTTTCCGTCCTGGTCAAGACGCTAAACTGATTGTTTTTTTTTTCAAAATTAATAAAAAAGAATATAAAAAAAAAAATAAAAAAAAAAGAATAAACAATGTTATCATTGTTTTTTTTTTTATCGTTCGACTTTGTTGACTAATTTCTATTTTCCGTTTTTTTTCTTTTTAAAATAAAAAGAATTTAAAAAAAAAAAAAAAAAAGAGTAAACAATGTTATCATTGTTTTTTTTATCGATCGACTATGTCGATTACTTTCTATTTTCCGTCCTGGTCAAGACGCTAAACTGATTGTTTTTTTTTCAAAATTAATAAAAAAGAATATAAAAAAAAACAAAAAAAAAAAGAATAAACAATGTTATCATTGTTTTTTTTTATCGTTCGACTTTGTCGACTAATTTTTATTTTCCGTTTTTTTTCTTTAAAAATAAATAAAAAGAATTTAAAAAAAAAAAAAAAAAAAGAATAAACAATGTTATCATTGTTTTTTTATCGATCGACTATGTCGATCACTTTCTATTTTCCGTCCTGGTCAAGACGCTAAACTGATTGTTTTTTCTTTAAAATAATAAAAAGGATTAAAAAAAAAAAAAAAAAAAAAAAAGAATAAACAATGTTATCATTGTTTTTTATCGATCGACTATGTCGATCACTTTCTATTTTCCGTCCTGGTCAAGACGCTAAACTGATTGTTTTTTCTTTAAAAAATAATTAAAAGGTTTAAAAAAAAAAAAAAAAAAAAAAAAAAGAATAAACAATGTTATCATTGTTTTTTTATCGATCGACTATGTCGATCACTTTCAATTTTCCGTCCTGGTCAGGACGCTAAACTGATTGTTTTTTCTTTAAAAATAAATAAAAAGAATAAAAAAAAAGAAAAAAAAAAGGAATAAACAATGTTATCATTGTTTTTTTTTTATCGATCGACTATGTCGATTACTTTCTATTTTCCGTCCTGGTCAGGACGCTAAACTGATTGTTTTTTCTTTAAAAATAAATAAAAAGAATAAAAAAAAAAGAAAAAAAAAAGGAATAAACAATGTTATCATTGTTTTTTATCGATCGACTATGTCGATCACTTTCTATTTTCCGTCCTGGTCAAGACGCTAAACTGATTGTTTTTTCTTTAAAATAATTAAAAGGATTTAAAAAAAAAAAAAAAAAAAAAAAAAAGAATAAACAATGTTATCATTGTCTTTTTTCTATCGATCGACTATGTGGATCACTTTCAATTTTCCGTCCTGGTCAGGACGCTAAACTGATTGTTTTTTCTTTAAAAATAAATAAAAAGAATAAAAAAAAAAAAAAAAAAAAGGAATAAACAATGTTATCATTGTTTTTTTTCTATCGATCGACTATGTCGATTAATTTCTATTTTCCGTCCTGATCGAGACGCTAAACTGATTGTTTCCTTTTTTTAAATAATAAATAAAAAAAAAAAAAAAAAAAAAAAAAAAAAAAAGAGCATCTCCCTGCTATCCTCATATCCCCACAATAATATTATACCTTTTCATTTTCTCTTTCCTTTTCTGGTCTTTTTTTTTTCTTTTTTTCCTTTTTCATACAACGTTTTTTATTTATATTTTATTTTTTTTTTTTTTTTCATGTTTGATTATTTCCTCTTCATATTTTTTTTCTATTCTTTCTTTTTTTTTTTTTTTTTTTTTTTCTCTACCTCTCTCTTAATTCTGTTCGTTTCTTTGAAACGAAAATTCATTTGAATATTATTCCTTGGTCAGCAACCATCATTGTCGCCCTTTGGGCCTGTTAAAAAAAAAAAAAAAATAAAAAGAAAGTTTACGTCGGGAATAGGGCAGGAGCCAAAAGCTCCCAGTCCGTTACTTCCCACTTATCGAAATTCTTACATTATTATTTTTTTTTTTTTTTTTTAAATTAATAATCACATTTTGTTCAAAAATATTTCATATTAGAGTAAAAGAAAAAGAAAAAAAGAATAAGAGAAAAAAAAAAAAAAAAAAAACCATTGCTGGCCCCCTCACCACTCATAGAGGATGAGGAGGCCAGTAAGGCGTCACTCAAATCTATGCCAAGCCTTGGGAACTTGGATTGGGGTTTAGACCATTTATAATTAACAATTAACAATTAACCTGATTAACGTTATGATCTGACGGACATAAACATATCGATAAAATAATACAAACAAAAACGAACAATAAATAATAAATAAGCTAAAAAAACTAAATAAACAAAATGATGTGAAAGTAAGGAAAAAGAGAATTACAAGGGGGTGGAGTCACCGTGAACGTCATCAGCAGAACATCTCCTTCGATTGTAACGATATCTTGATGGAGGGGTCCGTTTTTTCAGAGTTGAACGCTCAGACTTTCTCGGCGGAGTTTCATTTTCCTCATGTTCTTCTGTGTCTGGCGGACTCAAACCTTCTGCCCATGAAGCTAATTGGAACTTCAGGGCCGCAATTTGAGACCGTGCCAAGGCGAGTTGAGCATTTAAATCGCTCGCCAGTCCCGTTAACATCATGGATTGCTCAAGCTGCTCTGCGTGAGTTGTACACCGTTGGTGATTCAGCTCCGAGAGGCGAAGTTGGGCATCCAAAAGTTGTTCTGAGAGCTCTGCCGCTTTCTCGTTTGTTTCGAGAGAGTCATCTACTGCTCGACAGTAATTCTCGAGTAAGTCAATCCTACCCTCGGACCATTGTCTCGCAATAGGTGTATTCTCTTTAACGGAGATAACGTGACTCTCTTGTCGTAAAATCTTGGTCGGCGTGCGGTCGAGAGCTTCACTCTGCGGCATTGTCGGAGGAATTGAGGCTAGAGGACAAAGAGGGGTGATATAATTAAGGGTAGGGATAAGGGGTTTAATAAGAGGAGTAAAAAGACTACTCGTAGTTGTAAAGAGCGAGAGGTAGTTCTTTGCTATCTTCATCATAGCAACAGATTCATACAGAACGGGGGTTCGGGGGGAAACTTGTTGACTAAAGTGGGTCATACGGGGACGCGCGGCACGCAAACTCTCGACCTCCTGTTGAGTATAGAAAAGTCTTATTTTACTTTCTCTTTCCTCATTACATTTGGTCTCCAATTCGTTCGACAGAAGAACAAACCTTTGATGGTAATTAAAGAGCGCCATTTCCGATAGGTCTGCTCTCTGAGTCAGATTTGCGAGCTCACGTTTCCTGTAATCTTCCACTAAGTCTGTCTTTAACGTAGAAACGGAACAGAAAAAACGTGAACTATTGGAAAAAGAGAATCAACACCTGATCGCTGAATGTGATTTAGTGAAAAGTTCTCTTCTCTCATTAGTTCAAAGAACTAACTCTCTGGAGGAAAAAAGGACGAGCGAGCTGGCGCGACAATCACAAAGAGCGGACCACGCTGAAATGTTTTATTTCAACTTACAACAAAGGTTCATTCTATTAAACAATGAATTAGAATCTAAGTGTAGGGACGAAACTGGAACAAAAATTCAACTCTATTTGTCTCAACAAGAGGTCGCAACATTGCGTGCTGGCCCTCAACTGTCCCATTTTTCCCAACAATTTTCCCCAACACCCCCTTTTTTATTCGAATCAACGTCCACGGTAAAGAATTATCGACTCCCTCTCATCGCAACAACCTATTACTCCTGGACTCCCAAACCCCGTCTTTCCTTTTTTTTTAAACCTCATTCTCCATTGATCACGTTCCCTTCTGAACTGTCTCAAAGTAGACTACTGGTATCGTCTTCTGCTCAAACGGAACAAGAAAAAGACAGTGCGGCGACCTCATCGACGGAAGATTCACCTATTGCGAGGCAATGGTCCGAAGGTAGACTCGATTTACTGGACAACTACTGTCAAGCGGTAAGTGACTCTCTCCAGACAAATGAGAAAGTGGCGCTGCTCTCGGAAAAACTAGTGGAAGAGCAACGTCGATGCTCCGAGTTGAGCTATCAACAGAAGACTATCCATAAAGAACAACTGGATCATTCCATGTTGTTGATGGAGATGGCCAGTGAGCTCTCTGAGCAACTCTATTTGGCAAAAGACCAAAACAGAGCTCTCAAATTTCAGTTACAAACATGGGCAAATGGTTTTAACCCACCCGAAAAGGAAGCGCAAGAAGAAAATGAGACCCCAAAGCGTCCGAGGGAGCGCCTATCACAAAAAAAGCGAACTCCACCCTCAACGAATCCTCATGATCGCAGAAGAATCTTTTTAGATGACGATTGCTAAGTTCTAGTTTCTATTAGTATTAAATTATTTGTATTATTTTGTCGATATGTTTATGTCTGTCCGATCATAACGTCAATCAGATTAATTGTTAATTGTAATTGGTTTGAGCGCTTATCAAAAAAAAAAAAAAGCGAACTCCAACCTCAACGAACTTTCATGATCGCAGAAGAATCTTTTTAGATGACGATTGCTAAGTTCTAGTTTCTATTAGTATTTATTTATTTGTATTATTTTGTCGATATGTTTATGTCCGTCAGATCATAACGTTAATCAGATTAATTGTCAATTGTTAATTGTAAATGGTCTAAACCCCAATCCAAGTTCCCAAGGCTTGGCATAGATTTGAGTGACGCCTTACTGGCCTCCTCATCCTCTATGAGTGGTGAGGGGGCCAGCAATGGTTTTTTTTTTTTTTCTCTTATTTCTTTTTTTCTTTTTCTTTTACTCTAATAGGAAATATTTTTGAACAAAATGTGATTATTAATTTAAAAAAAAAAAAAAAAAAAAAAAATGTAAATGAATAATAAAAAAAAAAAAAAAAAAAAAAACATGCCTTGGGAATACAACCAAAGCCCCAATTAATCGGTCCTTTCTTTTTTCCTTCTTGTCAAGTGATCGCTCCACTCGTCGATCACCAAAACCGATTGTATTTATATCTGTTCTTTTCTCAACGATCGGCTATACCGATCTTTTTTTTAAAAATAATTGTTTTCTTCTTCTCGACGATCAGATCCAATTGATCGACCTTTTCTTTTTTTTTCCTTTATTCCTTCCATCCCTCCCGCTCCCCTTATTTTAATAAAAACAAGATCAGCACAGCTTGATCGTTAAACTTTTTTTATTTATTTATTTTTTTTTTTTTTTTATTTAAACTGATTGTATTTATATCTGGTTATTTTTCTCAACGATCGGCTATGCCGATCGACCATTAAAATAATTGTCTTCTTCTTCTCGACGACCAGATCCAATTGATCGACCTTTTCTTTTTTTTTCCTTTATTCCTTCCATCCCTCCCGCTCCCCTTATTTTAATAAAAACAAGATCAGCTCAGCTTGATCGTTATTTATTTATTTATTTATTTTTTTTTTTTTTTTGTTGGTCCTAGTCAAGACCTTAAACTGACTAATCGGTCTTAACTTTAACTAAGTGAATGAACCCTTTCCGTTTTCCTTTTCCCTTTATTACTCTCTATCTGGTCTGTTATGTCATAAATCTCATTTAATTTTATCATTCATTTTAATTTTCACTGTTTCCCATCTACATTTTATTTTCAAATACTGCAACTGGAAATATTACTGCGCTGAATAATTACTGCGGGGAAATATTACTGCGCGGAAAAATTAGTGCGGTTTTTTTGAGAAAAGATTAGTGCGGTTTTTTCCACTTGGTGGTAGAAAAAAAATTGGTTGCTTTTTTGCTGTGTAAGGCACCAGCAGAAAAATGCATCTGGAGAAAAAATCACTTCTGAGCAGAAATATTAGTGCGGTGGAAATATTACTGCGTGGAAAAATTAGTGCGGTTTTTTGCAGATTTGGAAATTAGTGCGGTTTTTTCCGCGCAGTAATATTTCCAGTTGCAGTAGTTCCGGTCTGTCTCTGATGTTAAATAAAACTGATCATGTTAACTCAATATTTTTTTTTATTATGTGCAAGAGATACCAACACGCAAGAGATACCAACGCACATACGAGATACCAGCACTTCCGAGATACCGACACACAAGAGATACCAAGACACTTAAGATACCAGCAAGGACAGTGAGAGGTAGAATGAACTCTCCTCCTTGTGTCCGATCCTGATTATTTTTTGTTGAATTGGTAGTGTTACCTCAGTTTGCTACTCTCGTATCTGTGTTGTGTTAACTCATGTAAGTGATCTTAACTCCTGTTAAATAAAAAAAAAATTTCAAAAAAAAAGAAATTAAAAAAGAAGAATTTTCAAATGAAGTTATATCAACCCCTGCCACCCATTATGATCAATTCCGCTTGTTTTTTTTTTTTTTTTTTTTTTTTCTTCTTTCTTTTCTTCAAATATAAAAAAAAATTAAAAATATAAAAGATGAAACAATGTTATCATTGTTTTTTTTATCGATCGACTATGTCGATTACTTCCAGTTTTCCGTCCTGGTCAAGACGCTAAACTGATTGTTTTTTTTTTTTTTTTAAAAAATTAATAAAAAGAATATAAAAAAAAAAAAAAAAGAATAAACAATGTTATCATTGTTTTTTTTTATCGTTCGACTTTGTCGACTAATTTCTATTTTCCGTTTCTTTTCTTTAAATAATAAATAAAAAGAATTTAAAATAAAAAAAAAGAATAAACAATGTTATCATTGTTTTTTTATCGATCGACTATGTCGATTACTTTCTATTTTCCGTCCTGGTCAAGACGCTAAACTGATTGTTTTTTTTTCAAAATTAATAAAAAAGAATATAAAAAAAAAAAAAAAAAAAAAAGAATAAACAATGTTATCATTGTTTTTTTATCGATCGACTATGTCGATCACTTTCTATTTTCCGTCCTGGTCAAGACGCTAAACTGATTGTTTTTTTTTTCAAAATTAATAAAAAAGAATATAAAAAAAAAAAAAAAAAAAAAAAAAAAAGAATAAACAATGTTATCATTGTTTTTTTTATCGTTCGACTTTGTTGACTAATTTCTATTTTCCGTTTTTTTTCTTTAAAAAATAAATAAAAAGAATTTAAAATAAAAAAAAAGAATAAACAATGTTATCATTGTTTTTTTATCGATCGACTATGTCGATCACTTTCTATTTTCCGTCCTGGTCAAGACGCTAAACTGATTGTTTTTTTTCAAAATTAATAAAAAAGAATATAAAAAAAAAAAAAAAAAAGAATAAACAATGTTATCATTGTTTTTTTTTTTATCGTTCGACTTTGTCGACTAATTTCTATTTTCCGTTTCTTTTCTTTAAAGAATAAATAAAAAGAATTTAAAATAAAAAAAAAGAATAAACAATGCTATCATTGTTTTTTTTATCGATCGACTATGTCGATCACTTTCTATTTTCCGTCCTGGTCAAGACGCTAAACTGATTGTTTTTTTTTTTCAAAATTAATAAAAAAGAATATAAAAAAATACAAAAAAAAAGAATAAACAATGTTATCATTGTTTTTTTTTATCGTTCGACTTTGTCGACTAATTTCTATTTTCCGTTTTTTTTCTTTTAAAAATAAATAAAAAGAATTTAAAATAAAAAAAAAGAATAAACAATGTTATCATTGTTTTTTTATCGATCGACTATGTCGATCACTTTCTATTTTCCGTCCTGGTCAAGACGCTAAACTGATTGTTTTTTTTTTTTCAAAATAAAAAAAAAATATTAAAAAAAAAAAAATAAAAAAAAAAAAGAATAAACAATGTTATCATTGTTTTTCTTTATCGTTCGACTTTGTTGACTAATTTCTATTTTCCGTTTTTTTTTCTTTAAAAAATAAATAAAAAGAATTTAAAAAAAAAAAAAAAAAAAAAAGAATAAACAATGTTATCATTGTTTTTTTTATCGATCGACTATGTCGATTACTTTCTATTTTCCGTCCTGGTCAAGACGCTAAACTGATTGTTTTTTTTTCAAAATTAATAAAAAAGAATATAAAAAAATACAAAAAAAAGAATAAACAATGTTATCATTGTTTTCTTTATCGATCGACTATGTCGATTACTTTCTATTTTCCGTCCTGGTCAAGACGCTAAACTGATTGTTTTTTTTTCAAAATTAATAAAAAAGAATATAAAAAAATACAAAAAAAAGAATAAACAATGTTATCATTGTTTTTTTTATCGATCGACTATGTCGATTACTTTCTATTTTCCGTCCTGGTCAAGACGCTAAACTGATTGTTTTTTTTTCAAAATTAATAAAAAAGAATATAAAAAAATACAAAAAAAAGAATAAACAATGTTATCATTGTTTTTTTTATCGATCGACTATGTCGATTACTTTCTATTTTCCGTCCTGGTCAAGACGCTAAACTGATTGTTTTTTTTTTCAAAATTAATAAAAAAGAATATAAAAAAATACAAAAAAAAGAATAAACAATGTTATCATTGTTTTTTTTATCGATCGACTATGTCGATTACTTTCTATTTTCCGTCCTGGTCAAGACGCTAAACTGATTGTTTTTTTTTTCAAAATAAAAAAAAAATATTAAAAAAAAAAAAATAAAAAAAAAGAATAAACAATGTTATCATTGTTTTTTTTTATCGTTCGACTTTGTTGACTAATTTCTATTTTCCGTTTTTTTTCTTTAAAAAATAAAAAAAAAGAATTTAAAAAAAAAAAAAAAAAAAGAATAAACAATGTTATCATTGTTTTTTTTATCGATCGACTATGTCGATTACTTTCTATTTTCCGTCCTGGTCAAGACGCTAAACTGATTGTTTTTTTTTCAAAATTAATAAAAAAAAAGAATATAAAAAAATACAAAAAAAAGAATAAACAATGTTATCATTGTTTTTTTTTATCGTTCGACTTTGTCGACTAATTTCTATTTTCCGTTTTTTTTCTTTAAAAAATTAATAAAAAGAATTTAAAATAAAAAAAAAAAAGAATAAACAATGTTATCATTGTTTTTTTTATCGATCGACTATGTCGATTACTTTCTATTTTCCGTCCTGGTCAAGACGCTAAACTGATTGTTTTTTTTTTCAAAATTAATAAAAAAGAATATAAAAAAAATAAAAAAAAAAAAGAATAAACAATGTTATCATTGTTTTTTTTTATCGTTCGACTTTGTTGACTAATTTCTATTTTCCATTTTTTTTCTTTTTAAAAATAAATAAAAAGAATTAAAATAAAAAAAAAAAAAAAAGAATAAACAATGTTATCATTGTTTTTTTTATCGATCGACTATGTCGATTACTTTCTATTTTCCGTCCTGGTCAGGACGCTAAACTGATTGTTTTTTCTTTAAAAATAAATAAAAAGAATAAAAAAAAAAAAAAAAGGAATAAACAATGTTATCATTGTTTTTTTTTTATCGATCGACTATGTCGATTACTTACTATTTTCCGTCCTGGTCAAGACGCTAAACTGATTGTTTTTTCTTTAAAATAATTAAAAAGATTTAAAAAAAAAAAAAAAAAAAAAAAATGAATAAACAATGTTATCATTGTTTTTTTTTCTATCGATCAACTATGTCGATTAATTTCTATTTTCCGTCCTGATCGAGACGCTAAACTGATTGTTTCCTTTTTTTAAATAATAAATAAGAAAAAAAAAAAAAAAAAAAAAAAAAAAAGAGCATCTCCCTGCTATCCCTCATATCCCCACAATAATATTATACCTTTTCATTTTCTCTTTCCTTTTCTGGTCTTTTTTTTTTTCTTTTTTTCCTTTTTCATACAACGTTTTTTATTTATATATATATATTTTTTTTTTTTTTTTTCATGTTTGATTATTTCCTCTTCATTTTTTTTTTTCTTTTCTTTTCTTTCTTTTTTTTTTTTTTTCCTCTGCCTCTCTCTTAATTCTGTTCGTTTCTTTGAAACGAAAATTCATTTGAATATTATTCCTTGGTCAGCAACCATCATTGTCGCCCTTTGGGCCTGTTAAAAAAAAATAAAATAAAAAGAAAGTTTACATCGGGAATAGGGCAGGAGCCAAAAGCTCCCAGTCCGTTACTTCCCACTTTATCGAAATTCCCATATTGTCGAGCTAGTGCAGAAAGAGAAGTCTTCGATTCATCGCGTTCTGCTGTTAACCGTTGAATTACTCCTTCCAGAAGTTCATATTCTTTTCTATCTTTTTCAATAATTAAAACAGGGGGCGCAGGAGGAAGTGAGGATGGATCCTGGTTGGTAGCTTTGATCTCAACAGGTAATCCATTTAGAAACTGCTTGTCTTTCTCGAGGGAGGCTGACATCGCATTAAAGTAAAATAAAAATAGAACATAAAAAATTCGTTCTTTCATTTGCTCTAATTCGTTTTCTAAAATCTGGCATTTCAAGGAAAGTTTCAGCCTTAATTTTCCTTCTTTTTTTTTGTACAAGGGGGTTTGAGAACCCATGTCAGATTGAGTTCTTATCACTATAGCGAAATCAGCAGGAAGTGTTTGCGATCCCGTTGACATGAGTTCAGGTGGGGGAGTCTGGAAAGAGATGGAAGAAATAGAAGAGAATGACAAGGAGAGTCCAGTGAGCTCATCCTCATCTATAGGAGAAGGGATAGAAAACGAACATAACAATAAGATTCTAAGTGAGGAACACTTAGCAGAAATACTTAGCAGCTTTTAAGGAGCTGAAAAGCAAAAAAAAAATCTAAGTGAGAAACACTTAGTAGAAACACTTTGTAGCTAATTGAGCTGAAAATAAAAAAATAAAAAATTTTCTAAGTGAGAGATACTTAGCAACTTTTAGAACAAATATTTCAGTAAATAACCTGTTGAAATGGTAGTTAATGTAACCATTACAGGTTTGATGCCAATACTGACAAAGACTGAGTTGAGTTTACCAGGTGAGATTTGGACTGTTAGCTTTTGGCTAAGGCCCTCCCTGAAGAGCAAGAACAAAAAAACTACTCACACCTGAAGAAAACATACACAAAGAACACACTGTAAGCTGTGTGTGTATTTTGTGTTTGTCACAACAGGAGAGAAAAGAAAGAATGTCAAGGTTGGTCACCTTATGTTATCATTGTTTTTTTATCGATCGACTATGTCGATCACTTTCTATTTTCCGTCCTGGTCAGGACGCTAAACTGATTGTTTTTTCTTTAAAAATAAATAAAAAGAATAAAAAAAAAAAAAAAGGAATAAACAATGTTATCATTGTTTTTTTTTTTTATCGATCGACTATGTCGATTACTTTCTATTTTCCGTCCTGGTCAAGACGCTAAACTGATTGTTTTTTCTTTAAAAATAAATAAAAAGAATAAAAAAAAAAAAAAAAGGAATAAACAATGTTATCATTGTTTTTTTTTATCGATCGACTATGTCGATTACTTTCTATTTTCCGTCCTAGTCAAGACGCTAAACTGATTGTTTTTTCTTTAAAATAATTAAAAGGATTTTAAAAAAAAAAAAAAAAAAAAAAAAAGAATAAACAATGTTATCATTGTTTTTTTATCGATCGACTATGTCGATTAATTTCTATTTTCCGTCCTGATCGAGACACTAAACTGATTGTTTCCTTTTTTTAAATAATAAATAAAACGCAGGCAGAATCCACCTCTGCCAAAAAACCGAAAGCTGAGGCAGACCGTCCACCGCTTACCGCAGCCGACCCTGATGGAAGCCCGAGGTCAACGGCCAGCCCGAAGAATAAGAAGCAATGGTCCCCTGGCTCAGACTCACAAGACGAGCCCGTACCATTGAAGAAGCCGAAGACATCTGTTTCCGTCCTGATCGAGACGCTAAACTGATTGTTTCCTTTTTTTTTTTAAATAATAAATAAAAAAATAAAAAAATAAAAAAATAAAAAAATAAAAAAAAGAGCATCTCCCTGCTATCCCTCATATCCCCACAATAATATTATACCTTTTCATTTTCTCTTTCCTTTTCTGGTCTTTTTTTTTTTTTTTTTTTTTTTCTTTTTTTCCTTTTTCATACAACGTTTTTTTTACTTATATATATATATTTTTTTTTTTTTTTTTCATGTTTGATTATTTCCTCTTCATTTTTTTTTTTTCTTTTTTCTTTTCTTTCTTTTTTTTCTTTTTTTCTCTGCCTCTCTCTTAATTCTGTTCGTTTCTTTGAAACGAAAATTCATTTGAATATTATTCCTTGGTCAGCAACCATCATTGTCGCCCTTTGGGCCTGTTAAAAAAAATAAAAAATAAAAAGAAAGTTTACATCGGGAATAGGGCAGGAGCCAAAAGCTCCCAGTCCGTTACTTCCCACTTTATCGAAATTCGAGGTGGCCCAGGAAGCTACAGACCCTCCGGAGAAAGTAGGACTCGATGCCTCCGAAGAACCAGCTAACACCCACACGGAAGGGGAGCATGCCTAGCAGACACCTTCACCAAGGAAGTGCGTGATACCTCCGATGAACCAGCAGACAGCCTCACCAACGAAGAACATGATGCCGCCGTAGAACCAGCAGGCACCCTCACGGAAGGAGAATATGCCTTCCCCATTTACTTTTTATTTTCTATTAGTTCTGGTCAGAAACTCCTGGGCAGCAAGAAGGAAAGTAGTTAAGTACTTCTGGGTGTTTGGCATCACCCCCCATAGTGAGCAAGTACAACAGGTAGCATTGGTAGTCTGTTGATCCTGAGTGATCCCAGCTACAGTTTTGTTTTTCTTTCTTTTTTTTAGAAGAAGATCAGGACATCCAAGCACTGCTGGATAGTTGCTGAATGCAGGGCCTGCCTGTGGCATTATAATAACAGGCTAAGTCATTTGTAGTTCATAGTTTACCTTTGATTTTATAACTTCACACAGGGTACTATGAACGATGAGAGATCCAGTGGGATCACTCAGGGTCTAGTAGAGACCACCAATGTTGTGCGTTGATAGGCAAGGTGACCAACCTTGACATTCTTTCTTTTCTCTCCTGTTGTGACAAACACAAAATACACACACAGCTTACAGTGTGTTCTTTGTGTATGTTTTCTTCAGGTGTGAGTAGTTTTTTTGTTCTTGCTCTTCAGGGAGGGCCTTAGCCAAAAGCTAACAGTCCAAATCTCACCTGGTAACTTAACTCCGGAGAACTGACAGACACCCCCACCAATGAAGTGCGTGGAACCTCCGAAGAATCAGTAGACATCCTCACCAAAGAAGAACATGATGCCTCCGTAGAAACAGAGGATGCCCTCACGGAAGGCTGAATTCGATAGAGTGGGAAGTAACGGACTGGGAGCTTTTGGCTCCTGCCCTATTCCCGATGTAAACTTTCTTTTTATTTTTTTTTTTTTTTTTTAACAGGCCCAGAGGGCGACAATGACTGTTGCTGACCAAGGAATAATATTCAAATGAATTTTCGTTTCAAAGAAACGAACAGAATTAAGAGAGAGGCAGAGAAAAAAAAAAAAAAAAGAAAGAAAAGAAAAGAAAAAAAAAATATGAAGAGGAAATAATCAAACATGAAAAAAATAAAAAAAAAAAAATAAAATATAAATAAAAAACGTTGTATGAAAAAGGAAAAAAAAGAAAAAAAAAAAAAAAAAAAAAAAGACCAGAAAAGGAAAGAGAAAATGAAAAGGTATAATATTATTGTGGGGATATGAGGATAGCAGGGAGATGCTCTTTTTTTTTTTTTTTTTTTTTTTTTTTTTATTTATTATTTAAAAAAAGGAAACAATCAGTTTAGCGTCTCGATCGGGACGGAAAATAGAAATTAATCGACATAGTCGATCGATAGAAAAAAAAACAATGATAACATTGTTTATTCTTTTTTTTTTTTTTTTTTTTTTTTAAATCCTTTTAATTATTTTAAAGAAAAAACAATCAGTTTAGCGTCTTGACCAGGACGGAAAATAGAAAGTGATCGACATAGTCGATCGATAAAAAAACAATGATAACATTGTTTATTCATTTTTTTTATTTTTTTTTAAATTCTTATTATTTATTTTTTAAAGAAAAAAAAACGGAAAATAAAAATTAGTCGACAAAGTCGAACGATAAAAAAAAAACAATGATAACATTGTTTATTCTTTTTTTTTTTGTTTTTTTTTTATATTCTTTTTTATTAATTTTGAAAAAAAAAACAATCAGTTTAGCGTCTTGACCAGGACGGAAAATAGAAAGTAATCGACATAGTCGATCGATAAAAAAACAATGATAACATTGTTTAATCTTTTTTTTTAAATTCTTTTTATTTATTTTTTAAAGCAAAAAAACGGAAAATAGAAATTAGTCGACAAAGTCGAACGATAAAAAAACAATGATAACATTGTTTATTCTTTTTTTTATTTTTTTTATATTTTTTTTTAATTAATTTTGAAAAAAAAACAATCAGTTTAGCGTCTTGACCAGGACGGAAAATAGAAAGCGATCGACATAGTCGATCGATAAGAAAACAATGATAACATTGTTTATTCTTTTTTTTTATTTTAAATTCTTTTTATTTATTTTTTAAAGAAAAAAAACGGAAAATAGAAATTAGTCGACAAGGACGAACGATAAAAAAAAACAATGATAACATTGTTTATTCTTTTTTTTGTATTTTTTTTATATTCTTTTTTATTAATTTTGAAAAAAAAAAAAAAAAACAGTCAGTTTAGCGTCTTGACCAGGACGGAAAATAGAAAGTGATCGACATAGTCGATCGATAAAAAAACAATGATAACATTGTTTATTCTTTTTTTTTATTTTAAATTCTTTTTATTTATTTTTTAAAGAAAAGAACATGCCTCCGGAGAACCGACAGACACCCCCGCCAAGGAAGACCGCGATACCTTCGAAGAACCAGTAGGCATCCTCACCAAAGGCGAGCGTGAACTGTCCAGCCCTTCATCGCAGCCGGAAGAACACAACACGGAGATCCACACACCCCCTATAGCCAGAACACTAATTCTCGATAGCCCTAACAACTCTACAGAAGAACCGACGCCGAAGACCAGAAGAGCTAGGAGCAGCCCACCCCGGACAGGGACAAGCGGTTCCGATGCCTCCACAAACGACGCCGAAGACATCAAACCGACCTGTGACCACGCACCACCGATGCAAAAGGGACCAAGGGTCAAATGTGACTTCTGCCGTAGATTGCTACAACGGAAATGGCTCAGGAGCAGATGCACGAAGTGCCAGATAACCACCTGCCGCAGGTGCTGGACCGCCGGAGAGAAGAATGCCACCAGAGCCTTGGCTCACCCAGACGGTACGCCAAGACACGGGAGGACGAGGTCGTGCCCGTCCCCAGCCGAGAAGACAAAGAAAAAGTTATCACCATACAGTTCCGCGGACTCAGAGAAGACCAACCTGAGTCCGGGGAAGAGACTTAAAGACGACTGCTGAGATCTGTGGGTGTACTCACACGTCCCCTCCCCCCTCCTCCCCCCACCCCCCCCCTTTATACCCACCGGAATAGATAATTTCTTTTAAAAGTGTCACTGTGAGACCTCAAAGAAAGCCGCACGTCCTCGGCAAAAAGAAGCCTGAGATGCTGACAAAAAGTCGATCTGTTAGTGAAACCTTGCCACTTAGCTTAGCTCTTCCAAAAACAACCAAGGCGGAACAAGATTGACTGCATCGAAGGTGGAAACCGACAGCGTGCGAAGAAGAAAAAAGTAAAAGACTTAGGTAAAGCATACAATAGGTTATTAGGGAATAACCGCCGTCACACGGAAGAGTGATGAGTAAACCAGGGGCAATAATTACAACTTGGTCCACCGGGCTGGTGACAATGTTCCAACGTAGCATGCTAGGGCTAAGACAAGAGATGCGCCTGACGCGGGTGGAGTAGAGTCTTGTTATATTTTGGAGCGCAACGTTTTCGAACTACCCAATATACCCGTCAGGAGGCAACTTGTACTTGGCTTACAATTTTAAAGACTACCAGTTTTCTCAGATAGAATTCCAGCAGACAAAGAAAAGTAAAAGAACTGTACTAGCATGTGGTTTCTTCCCGGCATCTTCGCTTCGGCGAAAAAAAAAAAAAAAAAAAAAAAAGAGCATCTCCCTGCTATCCTCATATCCCCACAATAATATTATACCTTTTTATTTTCTCTTTCCTTTTCTGGTCTTTTTTTTTTTCTTTTTTTTCCTTTTTCATACAACGTTTTTTATTTATATATCAGTCATTCCTTTTTTTTGCGAACAAAAAACACCATTTTCTCACCGCCTGAGCAAGGTTACACGATATGTTACTTTTGCTCGATTTTTTATTTTTTGGAATCGGGGAGGGTGCGATCTGTAAAATTAGGCATAGGGATATACTTTTAAACATGGTAATTGTCCTTCCATGCTTTGCACCTGTCGAAATAATAAAACTTAAAAACTACACACGCACCAATAACAAGCGATTACACTAGAACGCGCGATTGCAAGAACACCCTGGTTCAAGGTGGCTTCGAAAACGTGAGTGTGAGAGAAAGAAGTGATCGAGCTGTATAAAGAATTTCTTTTTGAAAAAATAGAAGGCTAAAGAATATATAAAAAATGTCTGTTGTTTTGTTCATTTTTCCAACTTCGGAATCATACACTTTTCTGTCTGATTCCTTTGATTATTTCTTTCCGGTGCTAAGCTTGGTGGAAAATTACCTGAATGAATTCTAGTAAGTGCTGCTAAAAAGAGATAAACGTCTCTTTGCAAAATTTCCTTGGTACTACTCGAGCAAAAGTAACATATCGTGTAACCTTGCTCAGGCGGTGAGAAAATGGTGTTTTTTGTTCGCAAAAAAAAGGAATGACTGATATATATTTTTTTTTTTTTTTTTTTTTCATGTTTGATTATTTCCTCTTCATTTTTTTTTTTCTTTTCTTTTCTTTCTTTTTTTTTTTTTTTTTCCTCTGCCTCTCTCTTAATTCTGTTCGTTTCTTTGAAACGAAAATTCATTTGAATATTATTCCTTGGTCAGCAACCATCATTGTCGCCCTTTGGGCCTGTTAAAAAAAAATAAAAATAAAAAGAAAGTTTACATCGGGAATAGGGCAGGAGCCAAAAGTCCGTTACTTCCCACTTTATCGAAATTCAAAAAATGATAAATATTAATCCCAGACCTGGAATGGAAAGATCGAGAAAATCTGAGTAAAAAACACCCCTAAATTTTTTTTTTTCACTATTTTTTCCCCCTTCTCCCGCACTCAAGAGATATGCACCTTTTTACTAACAAATCAACCCTAGTAGCAATTATGTAAGGAAAATGTTGCATCTGTGGTGGTGATAATGATCATTAAGTATCAAAGTAGGTCCAAAAAGACAGGTAGTAACAATCTGCCTCACCGGCACATGCTTAGTACTCTTTAATATATTTTTGCTCGATTATTTTTTCTCTGGATCCCGCTGGACCAGCAGTATAAAATTAGACCCTTCGATTAATTTTTAGTTTTGGTACTTGTCCACGGCTGAGCTGATTTAGTAAACCACAAAATCTCTTTTCTCAATTCGGGTGACAAGTATGTGATGCCAACCTCCCGATTTCGGACGGAAATGAACCCAATGATGCAGCGCATTAAAAATGCCGCTTCGATCGAAAATTTTACAATTTTTTTTTGAAAATCTTTTTCAATGTCCAAAATTTGTTCGCAAAAAAAAGGAATGACTGATATATATATTTTTTTTTTTTTTTGATGTTTGATTATTTCCTCTTCATATTTTTTTTTTCTTTTCTTTCTTTTTTTTTTTTTTTTTCTCTGCCTCTCTCTTAATTCTGTTCGTTTCTTTGAAACGAAAATTCATTTGAATATTATTCCTTGGTCAGCATCGGTCATTGTCGCCCTTTGGGCCTGTTAAAAAATAAAATAAAAAGAAAGTTTACATCGGGAATAGGGCAGGAGCCAAAAGCTCCCAGTCCGTTAATTCCCACCTTTTCGAAATCACTCAGTCTTTGTCAGTTTTGGCATCAAACCTGTAATGGTTTCATCATTGAATTTAACTACCATTTCAACAGGTTATTTACTGAAATATTTGTTCTAAAAGTTGCTAAGTATCTCTCACTTAGAAATTTTTTATTTTTTTATTTTCAGCTTAATTAGCTACAAAGTGTTTCTACTAAGTGTTTCTCACTTAGATTTTTTTTTTGCTTTTCAGCTCCTTAAAAGCTGCTAAGTATTTCTGCTAAGTGTTTCTCACTTAGAATTTTATTTTAATGTTCGTTTTCTATCCCGGCGGCAAAGGGAAACAAGAAAGAACGGGCAATGAGACAAACCTGTTTTCAAGAAGTTAGTTGGTGTTGTGTTGTTGTTTACAACAAAACAAAAACGTCAGGAAGTCCAACAACGAAGACATCGACATCGATCGCTGCTCTGCAGATGTCCGGCGGGTGTTCGTCTACACTGTGTTATTGTTTGTTTTTATCCCAAGGTTCACCCTTGGGAAGAGAAGTAAAAAATTCCGTCAATGTTGGCCTTCCTGTTTGAAGGTGCGCACCAATGACGATAAATAGAGTACCACAGAACAGAACAGAACAGAACAGTCTGAACGAGAATGAGCCCCTCAGTGATTAAACCCACCGCACACGCGATGCGCCGGTCCAAAGTCCGGAACCTCACCACAAGCGATGCCCATTTAGTTGTCAAAGTGACATGTATGGCAAACTGAACAGGTTTGACATCGCACAGCACACCAGCGCCAACGGTACCATCTGGATATCACTCACTTTTTTCAATAGAATTCACACATTTTCACACATTTTCATGGGAACCATACACAAAGAACACACATACATCATTGTTTTTTAATCGATTGACTATGTCAATTAATTTTTATTTTCCCGGCTGCCACCTCTCGACGAACCTGTCGTCATCGTCATCGTCATCGTCATCGTCATCGTCATCGTCATCGTCATCGTCATCGTCATCGTCATCGTCATCGTCATCGTCATCGTCATCGTCATCGTCATCGTCATCGTCATCGTCATCGTCATCGTCATCGTCATCGTCATCGTCATCGTCATCGTCATCGTCATCGTCATCGTCATCGTCATCGTCATCGTCATCGTCATCGTCATCGTCATCGTCATCGTCATCGTCATCGTCATCGTCATCGTCATCGTCATCGTCATCGTCATCGTCATCGTCATCGTCATCGTCATCGTCATCGTCATCGTCATCGTCATCGTCATCGTCATCGTCATCGTCATCGTCATCGTCATCGTCATCGTCATCGTCATCGTCATCGTCATCGTCATCGTCATCGTCATCGTCATCGTCATCGTCATCGTCAGACCCAGTACCCAATGTTAGAATAGAAGAGAAGGCGACATTGGGAGTGCAATCTCTCAAACAGAACCCTGGGAGACATGATTCTGAATAAGCTTCAGACATCGGTGATGGATAACTAGTCTCCAGCGACTTGTACATGAGAATAACGTCCTCACGTCAGCAACGGAAGAGTTTCCCAGAATTATTTGTCACAACTGAGCTGATACAACAAGATCGACCAAATTCGCCGACATTATCTGTTATAATCCAAACATCACAGCAGCATAGGTTCGTGAGGCAGGTTCTTGATGCCTTCTCACAAACCCCAAGACAACCTCTTCTGAATATGTTACAGTGACAACTTACATGCGTCAACAGAAGTGACACATCTGCTCCCGCCAGCTCCGCCAGCATTAATCGTTCCAACTGAAACAACCCAACCAGGGGTTTGATATCGGAATGATATTTGGGAGTGAGACACCGATAGATATTTGCGGGAAAGTGGTAATCTTAATGAAAATGGGAAGCGCTCGGGGATCTCGGAGGGGGACATAAAAGACGATGAGAACAGAAGATGCCTGTTTGATACACCGCAACGTCAAGCAGAAATACCTTCTTCGGTCCCAAGGACAATGCCAGACTCCTTTACATCGACAGATGACTCCCAATGACACCAGACAATCGATGAAGATTGAGATAGGGTTTCTGTTCTGCTAGTTGTGCGCGTATATTACGTTATATTCTTTATTCAGGTGCTGTACAGACATAAAAGGCAGATTCACATTGTTGAATGCTTATCGTCAACTTACCTTAGCAGGTTGTGCTCTGTTATACTCAGTAGAGGGAGAGAATGAATGTTGTAAACCTCGAGGAAAACTCGCGAACCGATAAGAATACATCACTACAGTTGGAGCGGAAAAAGAAATGGCAATGAAAGCTAAAAGATGGCTTACATGTGCTGCCAAGTACCTGTTATATAAAAACAAGAGAAACCTTCTAGAGACCTTCAAAACACTTGCTCATCACGGCCATCTCTCATTCTTGCCAATCTCTGTCTTTAGTTAAACTTATCGAAATAAATAAATAAGTTATGGTCTTCCTTCTTGTGATAGCTATCCAACCAGTAATTATTAGATTTTTACTACTGTCGACTACTTAACAAATATTCTTCGCATTATTGACAGGTACATCAATATATGAACATGGAATGAGGCGATCGGCAGGGGTGGAGGTTTCACGAATTTTCACGATCCTTCACGGTTTGTCACGAGTTGTCACTACCTATCACGAAAATTCACGAAAATTCACTGCCAAAAACATGGTGAAAAATCGTGAATTTTCGTGAATTTTGATATTGAGATTTGTGGTTTGGTAAAAAAAACTACTCAGGGGGGGCCTGAACTGCACTGCTTCGTGCTTGTTAATCCTATCGTTCTCTACAGTTTATTGTTAATACTACTTCTCTTTAATCCAGCTCTTGTTACAGTTTCATGTGGTTGCTGAACTATTCTAGCACAGGTGGGTTGATAGGCATGTGTGGTGATTGTTGAAGTGGTGGTGCTTGTTAATCCTATCAAGATTAAGATTAAGATTGGTGAGGTTGACGGTGTATCGCAATACACTGTTGCTGGGACCCTGCATCACCGCCCACAGCCACCAAGTACAGTTGTCCCGATCCTCTTGCAGCACATTGCCATGCGCCGCATTCCGCAGTTTACCCGCCAGCTTCATGGTCTTGACTCCGTCAGTTATTGGGCTGCACGAAGAGAGATGATCCGGTGGTTGTATGTGCAGGATTGTGTGTTTCTCATTCGCAACCGGGAGAGTACCTTCTGCCTAGTAAGTGACGCAACATCTGTGACAGAAAACTCGTCAGCGCTACACATCACTGCTGCTACAGCTACGACTGCATGCTATAGTCTTGCATGCAGACTGACACAGAGCCACCAAGCTCAATCATTCTGTGACACCCTACGACGTGCGCTGCACCACTTCCAGCAGCTCGGAATCTTAATCACTGATCCGGCACCACCACCTCTGTCAACTTGCATGATTACCTCTGCGCTCAGTGATCGGGGTGGATCAGAATACAGGGGGTTTAAATTATTTGACCAAGATGGCAATATCTGCCTCATCCCGGAGCCTACACACCGAGTTCATTGCATTGCCTCCTGGATTGCGAAGTACTTTGGCCTCAGTGACTTCCTCCGTTCAATAGTAACGCTGTGCTTCTTCATACGTGGGAATCGGTCGTTTGCTTACTGGCTTCGCAAGAAGCACCGCATCTCTTTTAGGGCGTGCCCATTTAAAGAGAAGGCCGACAGCATCAAAAAAGAGAAGAGGAGTTGCGGGAGAAGGAGGGGCATCTCCGGTCGATGACTGAGAATCTGGACCGCGAAGTCCAGATCCTCCAGAAGGAACGAGAGCTGGAGAACGCCATCGCTGAAGTGGCGGCTGAGAAGGCTGCTGCCAGAAGAAAGAAGGGGGCAGTAACCCTGACCTTCCGTGTCGAGGCTAACGCCGCCGCCCAGCAACTGAAGAACAAGAACCTCGCCCAGTTGCGGACGGCACTGGAGTTCACGACAGACGCAGCCGAGTTGCTTGACAAGGTGTCGGTCATTGTATCTCGGTAGTATGTGTTTCTCTTTTTTACATAGTAATGATGAATCTGAACAAGCAGCTATTTTATTATCACTACTAAACATAAACCAGCATGAAGAAGAGGAATGACGTCAGTATCACTGAAGTAGAGGTGACACGCAAACCGGACAATGAGACACAGATGTGTCTCATTGAGAGGGGGGTTGATTTTACAGGTGCCTTGGCAGGGGCGTTGTCTTGGTTAGAGGACACGTTCAACTGCTTCATTGTGTTTTCTTGTTGAGGGTAACACAACAGAACATTTCAAAAAGATTAACCGGCAGAAAGTTCAGGACAGCCAGGCCAGAAGATCAGGCCATTGTCACCTCGATTATTGGGAAAAGATTTTTGCATTGCTCGATACCGAGCTTCCAGGTAGATGGTTCTACATGCTGGAACCCTTGGGGGGAAAGGGCATTTTTCGTTGCTGCTATTGCGGTGACACAGTCTCCCCTCACCACGCCCGCCTGCTGGAAGTCAATAGGCAGGTCAACCACGCCCTCTCCCATGTGAACCACATTCAGGTCTCTAAGCTGAAGAGCGATGTCCCCGATGACCCCATGCTCACCAAGCCTGATGCCAGCATCATCCCGGTGGACGCACCATCCCTACCTAACCCCCCAACCAAGTCCCAGCGCGGGGCATTCATTTTCTCTGTTGTTGAATGCTTTGCGCTGGAGCTCCCCACAAAGCTAAAGTTGCGTGACCCCCTCTCCCTCCCGGTGCCCCAGCAGTCCGCCACACTGACCCAAGCGAAAGTAGCGAAAGCAGCAGAAAATGCTGCTGCCAAGAAAGTTGCACAAGAAAAAACTGCTCAGCGAAAAGAGGAGGCAAGAAAGGAGAAGGCGGCTGCCAAGAAGGCGAAGGAGGAAGCAAGGGATGCAGCCAGGAAGAAGGCTGCAGAGGCGAAGAAAAAGAAGGCTGCAGAACCGGCACGCAAGAATCCCAAGGTTGAGCAATGACAACAGTTGCTCTTTGGATTTTTTATTTATTTAACCAAAAAAATTATCATCAGCTTGGAACCCAATGATTACAGTTACTTGTTTCTACCCCAATGAATTACCTCTCATTGTCTCTCAAGCAATATCAATATGGGTTGTCAGGCTGTCTCCTGGCAGAGATGGGAGGAGTAATGGAAAGACACCACAGAACAGAACAGTCTGAACGAGAATGAGCCCCTCAGTGATTAAACCCACCGCACACGCGATGCGCCGGTCCAAAGTCCGGAACCTCACCACAAGCGATGGTCAGGAAGGGTGATGGGTCACTGGGCACAAGCGATGCCCATTTAGTTGTCAAAGTGACATGACGTATGGCAAACTGAACAGGTTTGACATCGCACAGCACACCAGCACCAACGGTACCATCTGGCTGGATATCACTCACTTTTTTCACTAGAATTCACACATTTTCACACATTTTCACAGGATTTCACTACCAAAAAGCAGCAAAATATTAAGTGAAAAATCGTGAAAAATCGTGAAAAATCGTGAAAAATCGTGAAAAATCGTGAAAAATCGTGAATTTTCGTGTAGCAAAGTGAAAAATCGTGAACACCTCCACCCTGCCGATCGCCTCATGGAAGTTGTGCTGTAGAACAGTGGAGTGAGTACTAGTAGGCATGAGGGTATTGTGAAACACTATTGGAGCGCTTTTGGAGTAGACATTTGCCACTTTCTCTTGTTTATATTTTATACTCCTGCGGACTCAAACCTTAACTTTATTCTTCCTTCACACAGGCATACACAACTACAGATACGGTGAGACCCTCAAACTTATTTTGAAAAACGTTGTTACGACACCTTCTCAACTATGTTCACATTGCATCTAGCGTTTTTGACAGTCAATACTGTCTGAAGTAGTGTAGTTCTTTTGAGATGATTAAGTATCTTATTATTCCCCACTCAGGTAGCATTATCCACAGTTCGAAACAAAATGTTTGAAGTTGTTTTATTATTTTCTATTCGAGATTGAATGAATTGTTGTTTCTGGTGTCTGTGGTGTGTTTTGTTGTTATTTCTTTTCCTTTTCCACAGGCAGCCGTATCGAAAAGTTCTAAACCAATCATGTTCTGGACAACGTTAACGCCGTGGGAGTCCGAGGAGATCCACCGCGGTGCTGGGAATGAGAGTGGGAGGGGCACCAGCAAAACTGGCGCCTCTCCCAGAAGGGAGCAGCAGAGACGGAGAGAGTCTCAGGAGAGGGAACGAAGGGACCTGCTGCGGGGAGTGAAGGACGCGATGCGTCATTCAGATGATCGGGAGCAGCAGGAAGAGCAGCCATCGTTGGTGCAGCCACTACTACTACCACAAGAACAAGAAGAACATCAACAGCTACAACATCAACAGCAGCAGCCGCCACTACCACCACTGACGTTGTCTCGACCAACGCAGCAGGGGCCGACTTCGACATTCCAACAACAGCAACTGCAGCAAGAACAACAACAACAGCAACAACAACAACTACTTCAGAATTCAGCACCTGAGCCGCTCACATCACAGCGTGTTTGGTGCGAACCACTGGCACAACCACAACCACAAGTACGTGCATCGTCGCTGAGACATCCTCGGGCGATGGTGCCAAACAGACAACCGCGGAGTTCATTCCGAGACCGGATGACCACCGACGCACCAACGGATGGTGACTTCTTCGTGAGGCAGCTTTGTGCGTGTCTCCTCGTCACCGTTGTGTTGATTGTGTCAGTTTTATATTATGCTCACCTACACCCCGAAGTCTTTGAAGGAATTGGGGTGGTTGTTTCTGTGTTTTTCTTTATAGCGAAGTTGTATATCGCTTTATACCCTCCACCTGTTTTGATCATTGCGATGGTCAGCAGCTGGTTTTTTTCTCGTACATGGAAGGAGTACGCGTTCCGGGTATCGACCTTCCCTATCCAGGTAATCTTCTTCCTGGTGTGGGGAGTACGCAGCTTGCTGGGAAAGTCGCAAAGTTGAGAAAATGATCTGAGCCGTCGATGGTTCAAATTGTTTTTGGAGCGACTTTTCCTTCTTCTTCCTCATCAACATCAACATCATCATCTTGTTGTTGATAAACTTTCAGTTCCTTCGTTTGTTGTCCTCGTCACTCATTGGCTCTTGTTAGGCCAGATATTAAAAAAAAAAAAGTATTAATCGACTTGTTTTCATTTTTTTTATTTTTTATAAACATTGCACGCAGGGATTGCTCGGAGTAACTTCACCCATTTGAAAATCTCCTGACAACCTGCCTGCATCGGGTTTTGGGGTTTTGGGGTTCTTTTTTCTTTGTACATATAACCGGAAGTCATTTTCACCTAATTTAATATCTTCCGGGTACTGCTTTAATTTGTTCTGTTTTGTTAATTTTCTTGAAAAGAATACTTGCCCTCCATAATAGCGACTGTACTTCCTGTCTCGATCGTCCTATCCCATACCCATACCCACCAAAAAAATAAGTAAATAAATAAATAAATAATAATAATAATGATTTAAAAAAAAAAAAAGTAATAACTTCACCGAACTTACTTTCTTGATGTTTTTTCTCAATTTCGCGCGTCCCAATCTACCCCTCCTTTTTCAGGTGTACAGTCGCTGAATGATATTAGTGTCTTGCCTTTTCTTTTTTCCCTTTCCCTTTTCCTTTTTTTATTATTTTTCTTTTGTTTTTTTCTTTTCAACACACTCGCAAGTAGAAACCCTTCTTCCCTTTCCTCATCGTTGAGTAACTTTTCACACTCAACTCACCGTTTTGATCTCATTAGGGTAGAGGGGGAATACTTGCACGGAGTTTATCTTGATATTCATTTTAGTTTTTACACGCAATGCTTCACTTTTCTTAATTGGGTGGTGGTATATGTTTTTTTCTCGTAAGGTTGGAAAGAAAGGAAATTGTCCGATTTTCCGTCGGTTGGCGTGTCTGTGGAAAGATCTGTTTTGTTGGAGGAGGTTGTATGTTTCCTTTTCTGGTTTTCTTTTTTTTTTTTTGTGAGATGTGGTTTTTAGGATGTTTATTTATCCTTTTTTTTTGGGTGTCCTTGTGTTGGATTCCAAAATGCAAATAAAATAAAATGAATTCCTTTTGCTTTCTTTCTTCTGCATTCTAATCAGTCCAGTGACCGTCGGTCCTGTCTTGATTAGTTTTGTGGTTGTCAGAAAGAAATGACCGTGTTCCCTTTTGCCCCCGTGTTGCGGGAGGTTTGTTTCCGTTTTATTTTTTGGGGAAAGAGATGAACCAAGCTGTGGCAGCGACTTTTTTCTTTTCATTTTTGGCTTCTGTTTGTGTGATGTGTCACAACAACTGAGAGGAGCCAACCTGTCAGTGTTGTTGTGTATTCCGCAGACGGATTCGATTCCATCTCATTTTGGAGATGAGAGAGATGGAAGTCGATTATATTTATTTGGGTCTGCTGTTAGCACAGTTGTACTCTTTTTGTGATTTCATGTATCTTGTTGGTCATGTCTGCTTTGCTTGGTTTCATCGCTTCTGCACGGTCCGAATTCAAGACTGCTGCTTGTTGGGTTTAGAGCAGTGGGTCTAATTAGTTGATAATTTGTTGAATGTGTGTTCCCATTATTTATTATCATCATCATCGTTCTTCCCTCAGTTCCTCTGCGAAGTCGCGGAGGGGTATGAGGAAAATGATAAATGTGATGATGATGATGAAGATGATGGGTTTTTCTTGAAAACATGTGTATTCCCTGCTTCTGTGGGTGTTTGCTTTGTTTTCTTCCCTTTCCGTTGAATATTAATTTACACTATTCTTTTTCCCCCCTTTTTTTTTTGTATTTGTTGTTGTTATTGTTAACATTATAGTACACAACACAACACGCAAAAACACATGCTCTCTCTTCTTCCTGTCTTCTCATGTATGTTGAAGTGTTAGGTTGGAGGGAAATCACCATCTGGCTTCTCGTTCTTCGTTTCCTCCGTTTTCGGAGTGGTTGAAGGAGAGGCAATTAATCCTTTTTTAGGCTTATGTCCTTGTTTTGAGTTTTGTTTTGTTTTTTTAGTTTTTTTTTATTTTCATCAGTTCACTTTATATCGAATATTTGATTGTTAGTTTTTGAGAAGTAAATGTGTTTTGAGTGATCTCCGTTGAAGATAGGGATCGTTGAAAAAGTGTTTTCTTTTTTTGTTTATTTTACCGTTGATGTGCCTTTCTTGGACAGCTTCGGGTGCATACAACCAACTCCCTCATTTTTAATCTTCTTCAGCAATACCCTTCCTTTTGTTTTTTAATTGTAGCCTTACATTATCATTACACCAACCTCCCCAGTTGAAGCATTGCAAGTTCTACATTTCAAAAGAATATCTGAATCTGTAAAGTGTGTTGGGTCCCTTTTTTCCTGTTTTTCCTTTATTCTTATTTTGTTCCATCTCTTTTTTCCTTCAACTGTTTATCCTCGTTTTTCTCTTTTCGAGTACAGGATAAAGAAGGAAGTGAGGTGATGGCAATGAGGCAAGGAATAAAGTGTTTTTCTTAAAAAAAATAAAAATAAAGTAAGTAACATGGGGAAACTTCCCTGAAAAAAAAAAAAAAAAAAAAAAGGGGTTCAACTCCCCGCTAATCAAAAAAAAAAAACAAACAAATAAATAAAATAAAAAAATAATAAGTAGCAGGGGAACCTCCCTGTGCAATCTTTAAAAAAAATAAAAAAATGGAGTTCTGCTCTCTCGCAAACACATTTGCTTCGCATGTTTGTTGTTCTTCAGTTATTTTTACTTCACAGGAACAACAACAACAAAGGAAAATCGATCTGAAATGTTCAGTTTCTTACCGGCTGTTGACCGTACGTTAGTAAGATAAACGTGTTTTGGTGTCATCAAAAAAAACTGGTATATACAGCTAACGACAAAGGTCGCCCCCCCTCCCTGGTGTTCGTTGGCTATAGTTAGGTTATCGAGATATAACTGCTAACGGTAGTAACATAGGCAAGAGGCGCTTAACTATGTTCACGTGGCTTCAAGAGGCAACTCAAATATGTCCATACATACTGCGTCAATTATTATTATTATTTGTTCCCCTTTCAGTGTTTTTTTTTTGTGTTTTTTTTTGTGTTTTTGTTTGCTGTTTTTTTCTTCTCAACCTAACAAAAAATGACTCGCTTAGACTCAACCATGTCTCTTGATGAATTGCAGTCAATCGACGATTTGAGAATTAAAAAAATTCAGCCACTACTCCCACCGAGTATCCTTCTTGATGAGGTACCTCTTTCAACAGAGGGAGAAGCTACTGTTGTCGCGGGAAGACAAGCTGTTACTAGAGCAATTACTGGTAAAGATGATAGGTTAATTGTAGTTGTTGGACCGTGTTCGATTCACGACACAAAAGCTGGAATGGAATACGCTGAGAAATTAAAAGTAATGGCAGACGAGTTCAAACGGGATTTGATTATTGTCATGAGGGTTTATTTTGAAAAACCTCGAACGATAGTTGGATGGAAAGGACTGATAAATGACCCAGACCTCAATGGAACATTTAAGATTAATAAAGGTCTCAGACAGGCAAGAGGTTTCTTAGCCAAAGTAAACGAGTTGGGATTACCCTGCGGATGTGAATTCTTAGATACGATTTCACCACAATTCTTTGCAGATCTTGTTAGTTGGGGTGCTATCGGTGCTAGAACAACTGAATCACAGATTCACAGAGAACTATCATCAGGTTTATCGATGCCTGTTGGTTTTAAAAACAGCACTGCGGGTGACATTCAGATTGCTTGTGACGCAGTTCAGTCGTCGAAGCATCCTCACACTTTCTTATCAGTTACAAAGCAAGGATTATCAGCTATTGTTCACACCACAGGAAATCCTTATTGCACTATCATCCTAAGAGGGTCATCCACTGGTACGAATTACGATAAAGAATCAGTTACAAAATGTGTTGAAAGTTTAAAAAAGAGAAATGTTGAATACCCAAAAGTGATCATCGACTGTAGTCATGGTAACAGTGGAAAACTATGTAAGAATCAACCAACTGTAGCAGAAGCAGTTGCTTCTCAGCTGGCTAACGGTTCATATGATGTAGCAGGAGTTATGATTGAAAGTTTTATTGAAGAGGGAAATCAAAAACTTCCGTCACCTCCGGGTGAGAACCCAAGGAACTCATTGGTTTTTGGAAAATCAATCACTGATGAATGCATTGACTTAGAGACTACTCATCAGGTTCTTAAGAAACTATCTGAAGGTGTTCGTCAAAGAAGAAAAAGAAAGTTTAGCGAAGAATAGAAACAAATGTCTCTGTTGAGTTAAAAAGCCACGATTATTTGCTCCAGGCGTTAGCTTCTTAGGAATTACTGTGTGCTAATATTTTTTTGTTTTGTTTTTTTTCTGTGGATGTGTTCCTTTTACAGGTGGTTTATTGCCGATTCCTCAGAAAACCTTTTTCCCTTTTTATAGCATATTATATTATGTGTGGATTTTTTTTCATTTTTTTTTCTTTTTGTTTTTTTTCAATTTATTGCAGGCTAGTCAACGCGACTTTTTTTTGCGTTTTTTTAATCTTTTCGAAATTTCCTCCCTGCCGCGCCTGCAGCAGCAACAATTTGCGCCGCGGTGCAATTCTGCGGCCCTTAAAAAGAAAAAAGAAACCAAATTGAATTTTTTTTTCCCCCGTCTTATCTTTTTTCCTTTTAAAAAAAAAAAATTCGAAACTTGGTGCTTTTCGCACTGGAAATATTTGGAGGCAAGCTGATTAGCCTTTTATTGTTTTTATTAAGAGAATAGAACGGGAACAAAAAAAAAAAAAAAAAAAAAAAAAGAAATTCGCTGTATAGCATAGTATATGTACCAGCTGGGAGGGGGATATGTAGAAAATAACAAATGAAATAAAATAAAAAAAACTAGTAGGTATTTAAAATCACTGTAAAAAAAAAAACAGGAATAATTATCGTGAGAATTTTTATTCTCAGGTGGGAACTTTTAGTTCTCTCGATCTCAATTCTCTCGTTGTTGAAATTTAAAAAAAACAACAACAAAGACGACTTAGTTTTTTTTTATTTATTTTTTTATTTTCTTTCTTCCCCCCTGCCTCTCCCTTTGTTCCCTTTTTACGTTTTTTTTTAGATTTATCTTTTTTTAATAATCTTACTAAAAGATTAATAATGAAAATGTTTTTTTTTTATTTTTGTAACTAACTAATTTAAATTTAATACAGGTAAAGGTTTTTTGAGTATGTTGCAACTGCGAAAAAAAAGCAAAAAAAACGTGTTGTGTGTTGTAAAGGGGTTTTCTGATTTCCGACTAGCAGCGCCAAGCCCTATGCAAGTGATTCTTTAACCCCCTTATTATACTTCACTCCCCTCAGGAATTACTGAACAAGATCAAAGCCTCAATTATATTTTAAAGAAGACTGTTTATACGATTTTAAGACAATTTCTTTTCCTTCCAGTTAATTTTTAATGACATCTCTACCGATAGTGTTGTTGCTATTGGTTATATTTGTGTCTAAGGTAGAATGCAGTGTCGGGTGTGAGGAGTTCACCATTCTGAAATCGAACGACTACGTTGTTTGTTGGAATATAACCAACGGTACGGAAATAGAAATAAGTTTTGAAGTTTTGACTCAAGGATGGATTGGATTTGGGTTATCAGATCCGAATACTGGAGGGATGTTGGGTTCTGACATTGTCACAATAGAAACTGACGATAACGGGACTGCAATAGCCGTTGATAGATTCACCAATGGAAGTTATTCATCACCAGTTTCTGATTGCAATCAAGACTGGGAATTACTCTCATTCACTTCTAACAATGGTTACATATCGTGTTCTCTAAAGAGACTGATTGACAGTTCTGACTCACAAGATCGTTCCTTTTCATTGTTAAAGAGCAATCGAATCATAATGTCATATTCTGCTGATGATAGCCCGTTCTTTTCATATCATGAAAACAATAGACTGATGGGAGAGTTGAGTTTAAACTCGATCAGTGATGGCAGTAGTTCTGATTTAGAGTTCGATAAAAAAGTTGTTTTGTCATTCGAATCACACAACGTCACGAGTGATGATCTAACTTTTTGTAAACATTTCGATTTATCAGATTTTTTAGAACTGAACTACAGCAGATGGGTATCAACAATTCAAATTTCAATGAGTCCAGTTACCACCGTGTCCTTGTACAGGTGTACTCAATCACCTAACGCCTCACTTTCAAATGTTTCATTTAGTTGTACTGACGAATATCCTTTTGATGAAGAATGTGTTGAGCTCGAATATATTTGGAATGGGGGTGATCGTTATTTTAATTTTCCAAATGAAAGTGGAATTCCTTTCGGTAGCAACAACAACAGCAGCAGCACTCGTATTCTGGTTAAGCAAACACACGTACCTCCTGAGACTTTCGGTTTTTATTCTGGTTCTGAAGTTTCTCTTTATTTTTCTAAAAAATCAAAAATGAAAAAAAATGCATCAATTTTTCAAGTCGGAAACCCAACAGGTCTCTCTGGAAATACTATTTTCACTAATGATACGATCCAGTCAAGTTGCGTGAGTCAATGCACGTCTTTGTTTGTTTCAAATATCTCAGTTTTTGCATTAATGTTCGTCGGTTCTGCAGAGCATAATACCGGTTCTCAAATTTTTATTGAAAAAATTTCGTTGGATGGAAATGTTACTTCTGTTAAAATCGATTATTTTATTCCGTTGATTAATCAGTACGTCTTTGTCGATTGGACGATATCCCCTGGTGATGACCTGCATGTTAGATGCAACGGTAATGAAAATTCATCTTGTGGAGCGTATTTGTACACTACTGCAGGATATAGCAATCCATCATTGTGTAACACCCATGACGATGGAGTGATCGAGTGCCTCGGATCGAATGGCACGAGGCTAACCTCTGATGGATACAGTCTTGATAAACCGATAGTGATGATTGATAATCTTGAATTGACTTTTGGAAATGATAGATCGTGTTTGGGTAAGAGAATTTATGACTTCGTTTTATACGATCTGTTGGTTGCATTGTTATATCCAGCGTTCATGATTCAGCTATTCGTGGTTGCTAGTATTGTTAGGTGCATTAAAACAAAATGTAAGAAAACCACTTTTAACGATCCAGAACAACTACATGAAATGAATAAAATCTCTTTTTAAGATTACAGAATAAACCAAAGAATAGATTCATTGGTCGATCAACAGAAATATATATTTTCGAAAGATCGCCCTACCGTTTTTTTTATCGCTCTCTCCATATTCTTTTTTTTTCCTCCCTCTCTTTTTGTTCCCTGACAGGTCTGCGTTCGGCGTGTTAAATTAAAATTAAGATCTAATACTTATGCCTTGATATGGTTTTAGACTACGTCGTTCGTTGGCAGAGAATCTCCTTCCTGTTGACTGTCATTGTTTTGTTTATCATCATTTTGGGTATGTTAATACTCGAATTGTCCCCCTCTCCACTAGCAATTGTTGCTAACAACTTTTTTTTATAAAGATTGTTTATTTCTTGACGAGACTATAGGTGAAACCTACACACTGTCGTATTACATTATACCCTGGTTTTGGTTTCCCAGGGCTCACAATTAATTCGTAATTGAATAACTCGATTCCGTACTGCACTGAATGACAACAAATATCAATAATATGAACTTATCAACTAATATTAAATTCATCTATGAAGGCTGCGACATCTGCTGGCAAGCTCCGTGACACCAAATCACGTCAACCACATTAAAAAAAAATGTCATTCTGAGGACATCCCACGTCTCTTGGGTATCTGAGCGCCTTGCATACTAATCGCACGCAAGAAATATTCTGCTGCTTTCGCATGTTCGGAAAAAGAGTAGAAACATTGATTATAATGTAGAGCAAGTACGTCAATCGCAGAGTGTTAGCCTGTATTAACATTTTTAGTCACTTGTGTCATGAGTTTTTTTAATTTTATTATTGAGTTCTGATACAATGCAGAGATTTATATTCGTACGAACCTAATCAAACAGTCTTCCCCCCTCCTCATATCTCCTGATGTTTTATCAGGAGGATGAGACGTAATTGTTATTCATGCATCTTGCAACAAAGAAAATTGTTGTGAGAAATGTCATGTTTTTTTTTTTTTTTTTGTGTGTTCTGCGATGTCTGAAGGGAGTTTGGGAAAGCAATAAAATCTTTCCTAAACTCTTTTTTTTTTTTTTTTTTTTGACAGCGCATTCAGCGTTTTTTGTTTAAATTATCATTTTACCGTTTTTTTTTTTTTTGCATTTAACAAGTATTGTAAGAACAAAAAAGAATGTTGGCAGCACACGTAAACCTCCTTTAGCTTTATCAGTTTAAGTCGGTTCACGGTTTCGTGCACAAACAAAAAACCGCAGTGTTATATCATTATTTTCTGTATAGTTGAAGTTAAAGCCAATTCTTTTTTTTTTTTTTTTTTTTTTTTCGTTCCCACTTGCGCAACCTGGTGGAGGATCGATCTCCCCCTTCGTTTAAATCACGTTGTGAATATTACGATTATTGTTTTGCACGTGATGATAATTAAACAGCAACTTGGGAGGTCGGATACCATTTTTTTCCCTATTCTTTTTTCTTCTTCTTTCGAATGAAATATACCTGTGTCGGCGTTTACTTTTTTATGGGAAATTTGTTTTCCTTCGTTTGCGTTCAAAAAAAAATGCAAAAAAAAAAAAGTGTGAGAGTTATTTAGTGCGGTGCTGATCTTTTTTCATGACAAAAAAAACAATCCAAAACCGGATTGTGTCCTCTGTTGCTGTGAGTTACCCTCCTAGAGAACACTGTAATTTCATATAACATACTTGTACCTCCTTTAGAAGGGGGTAAATTTCCAAAAATAAAGCAGAAATGTTAATTATTTCTCGTTTATTATCCCAATTTAATGAAAAATAAAAAGGTGGGAAAATTAAAGGGGGGGGGCTATTGAAAGCTCTCCTTTATTCTTTTTCCCTCTTTTTTTTCAATTTTTTTTTCACCCCCCATTCAAAAGGGGTGCAAGTATAGTATAACTAACGTACTTTTTTCTTTCATTAACAAATTTTGTTTTTTTTAATATCTTATCGTCTGTGAGAGTCTCGCGGTTGCTGGTAGCTATATAATTGTTACCCTAACTGTGAGCTTTTCCTGGCTTTTGGCTTCCTAGGCTTCGTAAATAAATAATACCAAAAGTTGTTGCTGTTTTTTACATTGTCAGAAGTCTCACTCTCTTTTAAAAAGGGAGTGACAAGTATGACATAACTACCAAATTCTCAAAAGATATTTTTGTCTTTACGATGGTTTCAACCGATTTTCTTTTGAAAAACCTTTCGATCTGAATTTGCGAATTTAGTTTTTTTCTTTTTCCATTTTTTTTTTCTTTTTTTTTTCCTCACCATCTTTTTAATAATAGCATAGCGTAGTCTAATGATTGCATGGAAACGATTTTTTCAATATAAAGAGGAGTTTTTTTTCTTTCTTTTTTTTTTTTTAGGTAAAAATAAATCTTATAAACTACTAGACCAACCAACTGTTTTTGTATCGCATCCCGAGAAGAACATTATCTTACTTCGCGTGTGATTTTTACGGTTTTATGTTGGAAAATTCTTTCCTTCCACTTCCTCAATTTTCTTTCTTCTTTTTTTTTTTCCAGAAAATATTACCTTCGATTTGTAAAAATAAATAAATATTTTTATTTGGCAGCTGATTTTCGGTTGAATTCCTTCTGTCCTCCACCTCTTCTATCTTTAGGTGACTTATTTTATTCATTATTTTCTCTTTTTTTTTTGTGTCTGAAGATCTGCAAACAATCGAGATGTGTATGCAGCTAAGTTAAAAAAAAACTTACGTTCTATTACAGAGTGAATCCATGAACTAATGTTGTTTCATGATACAATAATACATTTGTATTTTACGTACAAAATCAAACGGTTTTCCTCCCCCACTTCTTCTTTTTTTCTTTTGTTGTTGTTGTGTGTAAGATCTACAAAACGATCGCCCTAAAGATAGATATGTGAAAAATAGACAACTCTGTATTCCACAAGTGTATTATGGAACAGCAGAACAATGTGTTTTTTTAATTTTTCTTTGTTATATTTTATTTTAGTGCACTTTTTTATAATAAACTCAAATTACAACTCTGGATCACCCTAAAGATAAATATGTGAAGAATAGACAACTCTGTATTGGTACAAATTTGAATTCAACTTCACATTAAAATGAATTTTTAGACTATCCTCGAAACGTTACTAACTAGCTTATAATTGGAACGTTTTCTCTTTTTTTTCTTCTTCTTCCAGAAAAACAAACAAACAAACGAAATCTCTCACGTGTTATTTGGACAAGACTTACTTTAATTTATTCAACAGCGACAATAACAAAAAAAAACAATGCCGGGTAAGAAAGCTGCAATCACAAAAACTGCCAAGAGGGCTTTGTCAGAAACGACACCTGCTAAGAAGACAGCTAAGGTGGAAAGTCAATACCCAGTTGATGGACTTATTAAGGGTTCAAGTCACCCTCTCGTGAAGGATATCAGATCAGCCTATGTAGGAAATGTCATCAACAGTGAGAAGCAATGGAATATTATTTCTTGGAATGTAAACGGACTGAAGGCACTCACTGCTAAGTTTGATGCCCTCGGAACACTTTGTAAGACTGAAAATCCTGACGTTGTTTGCCTTCAGGAAATCAAAATGGACGACTCACAAGTTGTGAAATACAACAATATAGTCGACGGGTATCAAATTTCATGGAATTGTTGTCAAGCAAGAAAAGGTTACAGTGGAACTGCGTGTTTAATTAGAAATGATGTTTTTAAAGACGTTCAGGTATCAACCAGTGAAATACCACCTGAGTTTAATGAAGAAGGTCGTCTTCAAACTATTGAATTTGATACTTTTTATTTGATTAATACGTACGTTCCCAACTCTGGATCAAAGCTTGAGCGTCTTGATTACCGAGTTGATGAATGGGATGTAATGCTCAGAGAGTACATAACTAAATTAAGAAAGACTAAAAATGTCATTTGGACTGGAGATCTCAACGTCAGTCATCAAGAAATTGATTTGAAAAATCCAAAAAACAACCACAAAACTTCTGGATTCACTCCTCAGGAAAGAAATAGTTTCTCAACAACACTGGAATCAGGTTTTATCGACACTTTCAGAGAACTTCATCCGAATGAGAGGGATTTCTTCTCTTATTGGGGATACAGACAAAACTGCAGACCTCGTAACGTTGGATGGAGACTCGACTACTTTGTTGTAAACAAAGACTTCTACCCAAAAGTATCTGCCTCAAGCATCCTTCCTGCCTATCTGGGATCCGATCACTGTCCTATTCAGCTGGTAGCTAGTAAGTCTTAAGAAACCTTATTACTAAAGTGAATAGAACCACCTGCCTTAGACGGTAGTATTCCTGTCGACAACTTGCAGACAGGTGAAATGTTTGACTTATCGAGTAAGACGACTTTGATGTCACTGTTTAGCTGTACCCCTCCCGTCTCGCAGTATCTGCTTTTCGAAAAGAGCTGCAGTTTCCATCTGTTTGAAAAAAAAAAAAAAAAAAAGAAACTCACCCAATGTATTTTCGAAAATCGATTTTTTCTTTTTTTTTTTTTTTGTGTGTTCTCTTTTTATATGTTGGTGTAGAAAAAAAAAAAACAAAAAATAACACTTCAGCGTTGCCTATAAATTTATCCTACTCACTGGTGAGCGCTATGTGTAAATCAAAAACAGTGATTCGTGTTCTAATTTTTTTCTTCTAGCCACTAGATAACAAAAATAGCCCCCCCCCTTGTAACGTTCGTACTCCTTAAGGAAGAAAGGAAAATAATAATATTTAACTAAAGTAGATCAATGGATCAAGTGATGAACACATCGAGACAAAATTCTTTGGAATTAACATCTGAGTTGAGTGAGTTGCGTAAAGAAATAGAAAGATGTTCGGTAGATCTACACGCGGCAAGATTAACAGCAACGAACAACAACACCACTGCTATGGCTCTACAGAATGATATACTCGGAGGGAAGGAATGGGTGAGTTCAACTGCAATTGGAGATCCAATTTTAACAGATTGAATTGTCATCAAAGTTTAGTGACGGGTCACTCTTCAAATATATACAACCTGACAACTGACAAAAAGAGAACAAACCCGTTCTTCAAATTCATGGGGAGCTACTCCGACTAAAGTACCTCTTTTTTTTTTGTTGTAGTTGTTATTTCATGTGAGAGAGATTTATTTATTTACTGCTAAAATGGAAGTATTTACTTGCGTGTGAAAAAAAAACCGCACCAATTTCCAAATCTGCAAAAAAAAAAAAAAAACTGCACTAATTTTTTTCCACGCAGTAATATTTCTACTTTGCGGTCATCATTTTTTCTGGTAGACAATCTGGACAATCATGTTTACGGTAGACTTCAGTAGTATTCATATACCATGAGAGTTTTTTAAATAATACCTTTTTTTTTTTTTTTGTTGTTGAAGAAACTAATCAGAAAAAATAATAATCAAAAAAAAAAAAAAAAATAAAATAAATAAGATGTTCGAATCTATATCTGCAGTCATGCAAAGCAATCCATATTTTCATGCCGGAGCTGGACTTTACGGTATTGGTGCTGCTCTGATGGTCGCGAGAACTGGAGGACGACTCGGAAAAGAATATATAAAAAGACGATTCATAACAACTGTTGAAGTCACAAACAGAGACCCAGCCTATCAATGGGTCATTGAATGGGTAGCAAAACACCACGGTGAATCCTACCTACACAAGTCAATAATGACTTCTAACTTAGTAGTCCACGCAAATGACAGCGTTTCTGCGAAAATGAAATATGTACCTTCTCCCGGAACTCATTTTTTTATGCATAGCAATAGGTTTTTTTGGGTTAAAAGAAGTAGACAAGTTGAAAAAACACATGGGACAGATGTATTAGAAACCGTCTTAATAGGGACTCTAGGATCATCGTGGAAGCTAATGGACAGCATGCTGAATGATGCTTGTAATGAAGCCTCAATCCTTGATAAAGACAGAACTATAATATACACTACGACTGGTGGATCCAAATGGACTCGTTTTCAAGATCCAAGAGTGAAAAAACCATTAGCATCAGTGATCCTTCCTTCTGATAAAAAACCGAGAATTTTAAAAGACATTTCTCGATTTTTAAATGACAGGAATTGGTATGAAGGAATGGGTATCCCATACAGAAGAGGTTACTTACTTTACGGACCTCCTGGATGTGGAAAATCTAGTTTTGTACTGGGACTCGCAGGAGAACTATCAATGGCAATATGTATCCTTTCTCTCAGTAATAGACATCTTGATGATGAGGGGTTGATGTTATTATTAAATACCGCACCTCAAAGATCAATTGTCCTACTTGAGGATGTAGACAGAGCGTTCTCTAACGATAGTCGAGTTACTATAAGTGGTTTGTTGAACTCAGTTGATGGTGTCGCTGCTCAAGAAGGACGTCTTTTATTCTTAACAACGAATCATATTAATAAATTAGATGATGCTTTGATCAGACCAGGCCGTTGTGATGTTAAATTATTATTCCCGAATAGCACTTCTGAACAACAACAAAAATTATTTCTCAGATTCTTTCCTGACCAGACTGATCAATCAATAAGGTTCACTGATGAAATATCCAAATTAATAAAATCAGCTCACCTACCAGATGGACCATCAATGGCTGCCTTGCAAGGTCACCTGTTTTCATTTCGTGAGAGTTCTGAGGAATGCATCGCTTCACTGCCAGAGTTTATTGAGGGAGAGACGCTACCTCCTTAGTGATGGTAAGAAAGTAGGAAAATGTTTTTTTAAAAAAAAAAGATGATCGTTGGTTTTTGTTTGGAAATGACTTCCGAGAGAGGGGTCAACACACTAAATGCGTTCTATTCGTTTTTTTTTTTTTTGTTTTCAAATGACAGTTGTTGTTGTCTGCTGCTAAAGCATCTTTTATCAAATAAAAAAAACCAAACGAATGAGAACTCAGTACGTCGTCTCTTTATTACAAAAAGACGTTAAGAGGTTTCCCCAAACAGAGGGGATTTTTTTTTTTTTTTTTTTTGCTTCAATTCATAACCAGAGTAGAATATCGATTGTGGTTAAGAATAGCTTTGTAGCTTTGTCTCTCTCTGTCTAATGATTATTTTTATAGGGTTTTAAAAAAAAAAAAAAAAAATTGAATAAAATAAATGCCGTGAAGGATGCCGTTGAGTGTCACGATTTCGTTTCCTGCAGCTACTGCTCCAGCCGATACTGCTGAGAAGGAATTGGGTGCTGATGGAGCCTTGGCAGTTGCTTTAGGGATCCTTGTTGTGTTTACCTTAATAGCAATTTGTATTTTAAAATCTCGGATTGGAAAGAGGAATCAACCGAAGAAAAAGATTTCTTCAACGACGGGTTCACTTCCGAGGAGAGAGAGTGTTGAGGCACCTCATCCCAACTTGACCCTTGAGCTCCTAACAACAGCTCCGCGGCAAGGGATCTGCTTATACGAAAATAAACCTGATTATGAACCTCCTCATCAGGAAGATGATATCTTATTGTGAAGAAGTATTTACGTCAATCGCAGAGTGTGTGTACCTACACTAACATTACCTGTAGTCAGTTGTATCTCAGAACTAATGTTGTTTTATGATACAGTACATTTGTATTTTACGTACAAAATCAAACGGTTAACCCCCTCCCAGCAAGAAGATGGCATCTCATTGTGAAGAAACACTTAAAAAGTTGAGAATTACAGCTTACAGACGTGTTTTTTTAAATTTTTTTTTTTTTTTTTCCTAATATATCAAAATTCTGTTATTCTATTCTTTATTGTTTTGTTGTCAGTTTCTTACGTGTGAGTTATGGAAAAAAAAAAAAAAAAAAAAAAACCTCACTTTTAGAATAGTGTGGGTGAAAAAATAAAAAAGTGTGAGTTGCTTGCATTCTTCTTTGATCAATTTTTTTATATTTTTTATATTTTTTTCTTTTTGAATCGCCCGCAAACCCCTCTCACCTGTACAAAAAAAAAAAAAAAAAAAAAAAGAAATAAAATAAAGTTCTATGACGAATGTAATTATGCTGACGTGTGGCATCAAATCACTGTGATCGAGAAAGACTCTTGTTTGATATTTGTTGCTTCTTGTTGTGTCATTTCAGTAGCGAAACCATTGTGATATTTGTTTCAGCTTTTAGGGAGCCAATCTTTATTCTGTTTTTTGTCTGAACAACAACAACAATTTTTTTTTTCTCCACCCCCTTTTCCCACATACCATCAGCATTAGTTAATAGATAGCACCTCTAACGAAAAAAAGGTTGCGGACTGTGTTCTCTGTTGTTGTGAGATACTCTCTTAGAGAACACTCATAATTAACGGTAGCATCGTCGTGACTCACCGCACTAGTTGGTATCCTGCGTTCGCTAATACTTATTTTGAGGGACTGTGTTAAATGGTAAAGAAAATAACTATGTTGACGTAGTCCCTTTGCTGAGAAGGGCAAACGTGATGAGTAGGACACGCAGTGTCCCCTCACTTGCTTACTTCGCTGAAGAGGGGCTGGGTAAGGGGAATGTTCGGAAAAAAAAGATTTTTTTTAATTTCAGTGGCCACCAAAACAAATATTTGTTTGGTTATCCTTACAATTTTTTTTTTTTTTTTTTTTTTTTTTTTTTTATAATGCCGGGAAGAAACCACATGCTAGTACAGTTCTTTTACTTTTCTTTGTCTGCTGGAATTCTATCTGAGAAAAACTGGTAGTCTTTAAAATTGTAAGCCGATTCCAAGTTGCCTCCTGACGGTTTTGATTTTGACTGACCGATTAATACGATCATAGTATTGATTATTAGTCTGACTGACTTTTGGCTTCCTTCGATCTGTAAATAAATAGTCAGCACCTCTCTCTCACTGGGAGCATAAGCTCCTTTTTTTTTTGTTGTTGTTGTTGTAGTTTTTTTTATAATTTTTTTAAATATGGAAATGTTCATCAGACTTTGTTTTTTTTTAATCGGAATTGCTTTAATAGAATACGGAAAAAAAAAAAAAAGAAAAAAAAAATAATTTGAAAATAAGAATCAAAATTCCTGTATTCCTGCTATTCTTAGGCTTTGTAAAAAAAAAAAAAAAAAAAAAAAAATGACTTCCCGTTTTCGGATAGTTGTTCCAAGTGTTTTGGTGTTTTTAGCACACTTAAACATCGTTCAGTTTGGTTTTTTTCTTTCTTTTTTTTTTTTTTCCCCCCCCTCTTAAAACTTTCTGTAATGAAGAGAATAAGGGGGTACAGATGTATGTGGGTTGACTCAGAGATAACATTGCAGTCTACTGTGTCTTTCGTTTCGATGTTGTTGTGATGCGCATTTTTTTTTTCTTTTTCTGCAACGATGACGCTACTTTCGCAAATAGTTTGTTACCAATGACTTTCTTGGAACCTACAGTGCAGACATGATAGCGCGCAGAAAAAAAGAAATAGCAGATTTTCTGAATTTTGGAGATGCAGTGCATTTTTTTTCTTTTTTTTTTCTCCCCCTCCCTGCGCAATAATATTTCCAACTAGACAGTAAAAAAAAAAAATCAAAATAATTATTCCTCTTCACACATGACAGAAGCTACAGTGAGAATACACTTGCGAGGAGAGGCGGATTAAAAAAGTGCGTACTTAGAAATGAGAATTGCTCTTTTTTTTTCCCAGTAAGTTATCTCTTTCTTTGGTGAGCTTTTATCTTCTTGGGTTCTTACCTGTTAACGCATCTGTGAGATCTCGTCACCTATATCTTCTTCTTTCCTCCCTCCCTCTTCTTCTTTTTTTTGTGAATTGTGAGAACTCGGTAGTTGCTACTTCAAAGCGAAGGAAGGAAGAAAAAAAAAAAAAAACGAATTCACCTCCGGAAAAGTTCGATTACCAATTGAACAAAAATAAACGGGATACTAATCTGAGTTTGACTTATGCAAACTACTTATTGGGATATTGTTGATCTCCGTGGTGTTGTTTTGTGGTCTTCGCTTTTTGTTGTAATTCCGAGTTCTGTTTCCCCCCCTTTCTGATTGCGAGCTTTTTTTTTTTCGTGCGTTGCCTTTTTATTGTGAACAATATGTATATAGCCATTACTAAGACAATACCTCTTAAGGTCTTTTATTTGTCGTATCGATGATGTGATACGCAATGTAACGAAGACCACTATATCTAATGTTCTATCTGCTGTTTTCCTTTTTGTTCTCCTTTGGATTCATATGTATCAATCAGTTTGTACGTAGCACTCTAGTCTAAGGTTTGTTGTTTCATGAATCTCTTTTTTTTCTTATTTTATCATAGCTCAGGCCTACGTTTCCTCTCGCCAGTGAGTGTCTCACGGCTGTGTGGTATTCGGTGTGGTTGGCTTTTTCTAGTGTCAAGCAACTGTTATGTTGTCTGAGGGTGATTTTTTTTTCCCCTCGGCTTAGCCAGTTTCAAGTTGCTTTATATTTAATCATAGTAACAAGTTAACCTCCATTTTTTTTTTTAGAATCCCAAATAACTTTTTATATGAGACGAGGGGGGTAAGAATAATAATCTAACCGTGTACCCTGAGTTTTTCCTGACTTTGGGTTTCCAAGGCTTTTAAAAAAAAAAAAAAAAAATGTTTGACAGTACCTCACAGTCAGACACACGGATTACGTTTTTATGGAATGGGAATTCCCTTTCTCAGGTGAGGAGGGAAATGAAAAAAAAAAAAAAAAACCCAAACCGAAGAGTTTCTTCTCATTTTCCACGTCTCTTATCGTCTGTGAGAGTCTCACTCTGCAAGATCCCTTCAGTTACGTTGGGTTTCGTGAATATTGCGTTTCCCCCCCCTTTTTTTTCTCTTCTTTCCCTTCATTCGTATTTTAGTGCGTGAAAAAAAAAAAAAAAAACCCTGTCCACTTTTCTCCTTTTCCTCCCTTTTGCCAGTCTTTGTTACATAGCAACCTAGTTTAGGGGAGGTTGGTCGAATCCAGTTTTGAGGTGCTTTATATTTTAGTTGTGGCATCTTTTTATAATGTAGAGTACTCAGAACTAACTTTAAGGCTCCTGAAACTACGTATTCCACAAGTGTATTATGGAACAGCAGAACAATGTGTTTTTATAATTTTTTTTATTTTTTTTTTATATATTTTAATTTAGTGCACTTTTTTTATAATAAACTCATATTCTAACTTTTACAACACCAGAGTAGGACAGGTCTGACACCCTTCGATGAAGAGGGCTGGGTAAGGGGTCTGAAGCTAATATTCTGACATTAGCGAAGTAGTTTTTGGTTACTTATTCAATTATTTGTATTGATTAACTGTTGATGTGGTGTTCAGATATTTATATCATCATATCATAGTAGTGTGGAGAATTATTTAGTGGTGTGTCCATCCTTTTTTATAAACAGATATATCATATTGTGTTCTCTGTTTGATGTGAATCACTCTCATAGAAATATTCATGTAATCTGTGAGAGTCTCACGGTTGCTGGTAGCGATATAACTGTTACTCTGTGAGCTTTTCCTGGCTTTTGGCTTCCTAGGCTTCGTAAATAAATAATCAAATTAACTATATTTGGTTGATGGACGTTCTTCTGCACCAAACTGACAATGGGAAAAATAGAAATAAGTTATGTTTTTTCATCATTTTTGAAACTTAAATTTAGTTTTTTTTTTTTTAAAGTCGCTTTTTATATTTAATTTACCTGATGATCGATGTTATGGGTTGCGTGTTTGTTGTGTAAATCGTATTGTAGTAATTGTTAGTTTGGAAACGGTTATGAATTGTGTCCTCTGTTTGCTGTGAGTTACCCTTATAGAGCTTATAGTGTAAAGGAAAGATTTTTTTTAATTTTAGTCACCGAAAAACCCCGCAAAACTATTATTTTGTTTGGTTATCCTACGAAAATTCTGTGTTATTCAAACTTATTTTGGAACATCACTGCCTTAATTTATTTAAGGTGAGTGTTCCGTTAGTAGTGTGCTACGAACTAGCAATTGTTGCTAACAACCTTTTTTTTTTATAAAGAATTCTACTAAGAAATGTTCATTTTTATTTTTTTATAAAAGATACGAAAACAGCCCCCACAAAAAAAACCATTATTTTGTTTGGTTATCCTACGAACGATGTACTAGTAACAACAAGAAAAATGTTTTTTTTTATAAACATTATAACAAAAGTAACTACATCTTAGTCTTGCTAACTAAGATGCTTCAGTCACAATAGATGATTGACTTACTTCTACACCATACTGATGATGAGAGAATAGAGGTAAAGAGGTATATGGATTACTCTCGAAACCTAATAGTTACTTTATTATGCTAAGTTGCGCATCACACCTAGTCACTATATCTAAAACTAATGTTAAATTATCGTTATGTTGTTTATGATACAATACATTTGTATTTTACGTACAAAATCAAACAGTTAACACTCCAAAACCTTTATTTTGTTTGGTTATCCTACGAAAATTCTTTTTTTTTTTTGTTGCAATTTTGATTTTTTTTTTCTTCTTAAAAAAACTAATCTTTTTTGCTAACTAAACTAACTATTACTATTAGCTACCTGTTTGTTATGTTGTGATGTATTTTCGTTAAGTATTTTTTCGTAGTGTGATTTTTTTTTTTTTTTTTTTGAATAACCTAAAAAAAAAAAAAGGAACTGTATGCAGACTTACAGGGATAATTATTTATAAGAAAAAAAACTTTTTTTTTTTTTGGCCGAAACGGTATTGGATTGTGTCTTCTGTTGTTGTGAATTACCCTTCTTAAGAGTACTTATAAAAAAAAAAAACCAGCAACGTTTTTGGATTAAAAAAAAAAAAAAAAAACTGACTAATTGCCGAGAAGAAATCATTTCTTTTTGAAATGGACCACAACTTACTAATTGTATCTAAGAGGGACAAAAGTAGTATAAGATTAAGGCTCCCGAAAGTTATGCATTCCATTTTTTTTTTAAACTTTTTTTTTATTTATTATATTTTTGACTAAGTACACTAATCACATAATAAGTTTATATGATTCGGACTAACTAACAAAAAAAAAAAAAAAAAAACCTTTCGGTAAGTTGCTGTGATGGTTTTCAAATCTGTTGTATTATTAACTTTTTTTCAATTTTTTCAATTTTGTTAATTTTTTTTTTTTTTCAATTATTTGGTAGGCAATTCAGGGCAGAAATCGTTTTATCGATGATCCGGCGCAGTCATGACCTTAAACTGACTGTCGTCTGTTATTCGATTGGACACCGTCAAAGGGTTTCATCAAACTGTGTTGGACCTTTCAGACATGTATTAACAATGGAATTACCATTGTTATCAAACTGAATGTCGTAAGGTATTTTCCCCCCTGCGTAGATTATGGCTGATTTAATGAGCCGTCTGCAGACTCAATGTGATCCATTTACTCTGAGACTTGCATGGCTTAATCCTTGAAACAAGCATATGTCTATTGCTGTGATGAAGCGACATGTGTTCGTGGCAGTTACAAGTTGACGCGACATGCGGTTCTGAGAGAACCTAATAATCACACCGTTACCTACATATGTCCTTAGTGTGATCTCTTTAATTAACCAGTTGGGTTCCTCTTGTTCGTAACAGTTACAAGTTAGACGCGACGTGCAGAGGCCCATAGTGACCAGTGAGTCTCACAGTTGTTGAGCTTGATAAAAAAATAAAATAAAAAAACTTCTAATCTCTTATTTCTTTGATATGTAGTAACGTTCTTCGGGATCCGATCGTTCGTAAACGTCTTACTCACATTGATTGTTTTTGTAAAAAAAAGGATATTTTCACACAAAAAAAAAAAAACAATTCTAACTTCTTTTTTGCATTTAACAAAGCATTGTAAAAATGAAAAAAGAATGTTGGCAGCACACCTTTAGCTTTATCAGTTTAAGTCGGTTCACGAGTCTCGTGACACAAACAACCCTTTTCATCCCCCTTTTTAAAATCCCTCATTTTTTTAATGCGAAAAAAAAAAACTCGCTTCAAAATTTCAGTAGCGAACAAAGTATATGTGATTTGGTATGACTTGCTTTTTTGGTTGTTTTTAGTTACAAAATCATGTAATTTAATTTCTTTTTTTTTTTTTTTAATATTCAGAATACAGAAGAAACTCCCACAGAGTTGCAGAAAGCATCGATGATTGCAATTATTCTCCTTGAATGAGGAATGAGGAATGAGGAATGAGGAATGAGGAATGAGGAATGAGGAATGAGGAATGAGGAATGAGGAATGAGGAATGAGGAATGCCTAGTAGGCGCAAGTCATCAGCTTGCACTGATGACGTTCCCTGCCATTTGTACACACCGCCATTGATAACGAGATGTGAAGTTACTTTACCCCCACCAGTATATGAGAATAGGCGTTATCAGTCGTCTCTAACACTGTCTGCTCGCGTGGATGGTGGGTTTAGGTAGTCATTTGTTCCAGGTTATTCTACGTCTCTTATCGTCTGTGAGAGTCTCCACGGTGTTGGCTGGTAGCGATATAACTGTTACCCCACCCTGTATCCTTAACAGATGTTAAACCATCGCTATGTTACGCGATACAAAACAGTTGTATTTTACAAATTCAAACATTCAACCCACCCTGTTAGAGCTTTTTCCTGGCTTTTTTTTTTGGCTTCCTAGGGATTCGTATATAAATAAAATATAACCCAGTAATAAACTAAAACACACAAAAAAAAAAAAAAAAAATGGTAAAGGATATTGATAAACAAGCCTTGGAAGAAGAGGTAAAGAAAAACGTTAAAAGTATGAGAGACGATGGAATGAAAGAAATTTACAAAACAAGAATGGAAAAATTAAAACATGAGGTCGCTGATAAGCTTTCGATTTTTAAAGACGATCTTTACCATGATTTCACACCTCAGCAGTTTATAGAAATCGCCTGGGGAGGCGGTGATACAGAGGATGTTGCTCTCAATGGAAACACGTTAATTTTGGATAAAATACAACCGAAACCGGTTTACATGTTTGAAACTGGAGAAGGCATCCAATATTGTTTAATATCGTTCGATGCGGATGCGAAGACACTTTTATGGTCAAGGTTTAATATTACTGGAGATACAAAATATTCAACTGGCAGAGACTGGTTCAGATGGCAACCACCACATCCTAGTGATGATGGAAAGGCTCATAGGATCATATTTATGTTGTTTCATCAAAAAACTGACATCGATCTCAAAATTTTAAAAACGATTTCGAAATTTTCATCTGAAGGAAGGAGCAATTTTTGTCCAAAACGCTTTGCTGAGTTATTCAATTTACAGATAGTTGTTGGACTCAACGGAATCAAAACTAAATTCACACCAATTTCTGATGTTTTCAGAAAATCACTAAAACCGACTGTGGACATGACAGAAAATAAAGAAAAACCGAATTCACTTCCTGAGGGGTGGTTCGAGTCCACCACGTAAGTAGTGCACATCCTCTCTAACGTATCCAACATTGGTAGGGTATTTCATACATGATGAGGATAGATTTTTTTTTTTTTTTTTTAAAAAAGAAAAGAAGAAAAAGAGAGTCAAAACCGCTTAATTAGTAACTTTATTTTATTTCATAAGTGCTTCCTTCGTGAACGAAGAAAAGTTTAAATTTTTTTTTTCCACCCCCCCTCCCTCTTCACAGGACGAATCGGCTCCAAGTATCCTTTTTTTTTTTGTTAGCTTACAATTGTTGGATAAAAACTCAATTATTATAACAACCTTACAGTTGAAGTTGTTAAGTGTTTCACCCCTCCCGAATCCCCATATTCGACAGCACATAAATGATTCTTTATTGATACCAATTGTTGATTTTCTTATATTGCAACCAGGTTTGGCCGAACCCTATTCTCGTTTTAGCCAGTTTCAAATTGCTTTCCATTTAATATTAGTATCAAGTTACCTCCCCACAGGTATATGGATTACTCTCGAAACCTAAATAGTTACTTTAAAAGGCTAAGTTAAGCATCACCATAGTTCACTGTATCCTTAACAGATTGTTAAATTATCGTTTTAAGTTGATGTGATACAAAAACAGTTGTATTTTTACAAATTCAAACATTAAACTCCCCACAGGACCACGACACTGAGGGGTTCATTATGTCGGAGGTGTTTTCATATATTCTTGTATATTGAATGATAATAACTTTGTACCCTTCGGTGTGTACTAATTCTGAATAATTTATATCGATCGATACCAACTCTTTCGATAGGTAAACTGACATACCTGTTTATTATTTCTTCATTCTCTTCTTTTGCTGGTGTTGCTCAATTCGACAGACGTGTTTATGTAGTCAAGCAAGCAATCCTCATTGCCTCAACATGGTTAGTCATGGGGTTGGAAATAACTATTTCCCTCCCCTCTAGAGACCTTGTGAGATCTTTCAATTCTTCTGAAGTACAAATAAAGTTAGTGATGATGTTTGCGGTGTTGTGTAGTTACCATACTTTACTAATTACGTTTCAGTGTCTATCTGGTGACGTGATACCAAGGGTGTGGGAGATAAAATACTTCGCCTTCAAGTCGTCGGTTGTCAACGGGAGTGGTTTGGAGGTGACTATTTCCTTCCCTTCTTGAGACGTTGTGAGAATAACGTTTTTAGCACAACACCTGCTGTAACATATCATATTACGAAAGGAGGTTTTCTTAAACTAAAATATCCCTCGTCTTGTCAACATGGTTAGTCATGGGATTGGAAATAACTATTTCCCTCCCCTCTAGAGACCTTGTGAGATCCTTTATGGTGTTTCACAAGTAGTTCTACTACGATATTTATCGCATTGAGTACGAAGGCGATTTATTCAAAGCTGAGCGCACGCACTTAAGGTGGGTGAGTTATGGGGTGCCGCATCGACGAAATGCCTTCAATGTCCCCGGTAGACTCAATCTTAGGTTCCAGATACGTAAGGTTAATGTTCACATCTCAAGTAATCCCCCCTTTGCCTCTGCCCACTCAAGGTAATGTGTGGATCAGACTTTCCCTGGGCGGGTAGATCTACTCGTATTAACTAAAATATCCCTCGTCTTGTCAACATGGTTAGTCATGGGATTGGAAATAACTATTTCCCTCCCCTCTAGAGACCTTGTGAGATCTCTCAATTCTTCTGAAGTACAAACTGTGAATATCCATGATCATACTTTGTATTAATTATTCTGCTGTTGTTTGTAGACCTGGAGGTATCTCTGATTTGATAACGGTAACACTGTGTGGGTTGTTGATGACTTCGTATTTAAAAAAAACTGTTTTTTTTTAAAACCTTTTTGCAGTTAGTTTTTTCTCTCTGAAATTCATTAAAATATTTATTTGATTTTAAAGTGTGAACCAGGGCTACAGGACATGGGGCACTCAACCTAGTAGTACGTGGCCCCCGAATCCCCATATTCGACAGCACATATGGGGTTTTATCGATACCAACTGTTGGTCTCTTTTCATTTCAATCAGGTTTGGCTGAACCCTATATTCGTTTTAGCCAGTTTTCAAGTTGCTTTACCTCCCCACAGGACCATGACACTGAGTGGTTCAGTATGTCGGATGTTTTCATATATTCCAGTCGTGGTCATATCCATGATCATACTTTGTATTAATTATTCTGCTGTTGTTTGTAGACCTGGAGGTATCTCTGATTTGATAACGGTAACACTGTGTGGGTTGTTGATGACTTCGTATTTAAAAACTGTTTTTGTAAGTGCTGGAACCGTACCGATCGAGTGGAAGGATGGAAATCATTTCGTGGCGTATGATGGTGACAGTGAGGGCTTACCTGATTACTGTGACAACAAACTGCAGTGTTTTGAGAAAAGAAATAATGGGAGCATCCGATACTGTAACTCGTGTAAGTCATACAAACCTGACAGATGCCATCATTGTGATTTATGTGGAAAATGTGTTCTGAGAATGGATCACCATTGTATATTTGTGTCTAATTGCATTGGTCATTCAAATTACAAATTTTTCATTCTTTTTTTATTTTACATAGTCGTCAACGGCGGTTGGGTTGCTATCACGAATATATCGATAATCTCTCATACGAAAATTCGCATTTCCGAATTTTCATGCACCGCATCGCTGATGCTTTCGACGATAATATCTGGTTGTGCTGCCGTGGTGATGTTTTTTTTCCTACTAATGCATTGCTATTTAATAAAAACAAACAAGACTACATTGGATATTATGTCCCAAGTATCGTTATCTTGGGACAATAACTTAACGAGAAATAATATCGAACTGTCTCTTGGCTCGGATGAGATATACTGGTGGTTTCTTCCTGTTAATCCAACGCTGTCTGCTGGTGACAATTTTAGACTTCGGGGACAGCCGGTTGGAGAAGAGCACGGATTAACAATTAAGATACAGCTTTCTGATTAAATTCTTTTTAAAACATCATTTTTTTTTTTTTAGTTTTGTCTTATTTCTCGGTGTCTGCAAAGTGTTGCGAATTCGACTTAGCGACATATGGCAGCTATCTGAATGGTAGTTTTTTTTTTTTTTTTTTCTACTTTTTTTAAAAAAAAGAAACAACCTTACTGATTCTTTTCATAATTTGCGGTTTCGTGAATTAAAGAAAAAAAAAAAAAAAAAAAAAAAAGAAACAATGTAGTGTTGTTAATTTCTGCGTAAATAAAAGAGTTAAACGTCGAATTCCACTTTCACAAAGTTAGTTACTTCTGCCCTCATTTAATTATAAGTACGAACCTTCAGGGCTCATGCTTCATACTTGTACTCCCCTTTCAGGGGTCCACATTGACATCACTGCAGCATCTCAACTTTAGTGGCAGTTGACGGGTTAACGGGTTAACTTTTGTTTCTTTTTTTTTTAGGTTTTTCAAAAAAGTAAAAAAATAGATCGAATAGTTCTACAGTAGTATTGATATCTCTTTGGTGGGAATCTAATAACAAACTTCTTGTCCTTCTTTCAGGAAATTACTCGAAACAGGAATGCAGGTTTCTGTGACGTGCCCGGATTTGGGATTCGCTGGCGTGTCAGTGACGGCTGGTGTTGATTCCCTTGTGAGCGAAGTGTTGACGATGGCGGCTGGGGAGTGGGATGTCGATCCGGATGAAGTGGAACTGTCGTTCGCTGGTGACGTCCTTTGCGAAAGCGAGCGTATAACAGATTGCGGAGTGGGTGCAGACGGCGAGTTGGAAATGCGAGAGAAGCAGTTTCGGTTGTTTGGTAAATGCTGGTTCGTTGATGATGCAAAACTAGAGAAGCTGCTTGATTGGCTCAAAAACCACAATGAAGAATACTTATACCTAGACATCCCCGCATTCACAGAGGATGGTTGCATCAGTGTTAAGGGTGGTTTGCTGCCTTCAGATGCCGAACGGATTTCATTCCGCAATTCAAATTCCAACAGCACAGCCATCTCACAAGTTACCGATATTGGAAATTATTTCTTGTCTTCTTGTTCACAAATCACTTCCCTTGACCTTTCAGGTCTTAGTAGTGTCACCACTATTGGAAATGATTTTTTGTATTTTTGTTCACAAATCACTTCTCTTGACCTTTCAAGTTTTAGTAGTGTCACCACTATTGGAAATGTTTTCTTGTATTCTTGTTCAAAAATCACTTCTCTTGACCTTTCAGGTCTTAGTAGTGTCACCACTATTGGAAATGAGTTCTTGTATTCTTGTTCAAAAATCACTTCTCTTGACCTTTCAAGTCTTAGTAGTGTCACCACTATTGGAAATCATTTCTTGTATTCTTGTTCAAAAATCACTTCTCTTGACCTTTCAAGTCTTAGTAGTGTCACCACTATTGGAAATTATTTCTTGTGTTCTTGTTCAGAAATCACTTCTCTTGACATTTCAAGTTTTAGTAGTGTAACTACAATTGGAAATGGTTTCTTGTATTCTTGTTCAAAAATCACTTCTCTTGACCTTTCAGGTCTCAGTAGTGTCACCACTATTGGAAATCATTTCTTGTCTTCTTGTTCAAAAATCACTTCTCTTGACCTTTCGAGTCTTGGTGCTGTGACTAAAATAGGAAATAACTTTCTCTGTCCTTTGGAAGTACTTGAAACTGTTAGGCTGCCTGTAAATAATGAGGCTCTCTTTGAAGAATATAAGGATAGAACTGTTAATGTCATGTTTCAGTAAATTTTATTTCATGTTTTCAAAAAAATTCTGTTCTCCGATTTTGCTCTCCGTGTGTTTCTTCCCTTTTCCTTTTTTCTAGTTGTGTTACTGAAAATAAACCAAACCAATTTTTTGCTTTTTTAGTTTAAATCGGTCTCAGCGACTTCGAAAAAAGCAATTATATTTTGTTATTATTATCTAGCTTTCATCTTGCAACAGCTACCAGCTGTGAGATGGTAGCAACCTTTTAGTACAATATTAATGTTTAAAATATAAAAGAAGGTTTCACAGCGTGATCGTCGATTTCCTAGTAAAGGAGACATTAATAGTAAGTTAGTTTTATGTTTTTTTTTCATTTCTTGGAATTCATTTTTTTGTTTTTACAATTAACTCAGATGCTAACTAACTTCATTCTTTCTACAGTCTAATGTATAATAATATTATGTTTCAACTGATGTGTTGTATTTTAAAGGTGATGAAATCACATTTGTTCACACAGATTCCTATAAAAGTCATTTTACAATAATTCACACTTAAACTCAACAGTTAAATATAAACCATGAGAGTACTCAGTCTCTTTATATTGTTATCCTTATTGGGTGTTGGTAGTTCACAATGCACGGCTTCGACTCTGATTGTGACGGGAAGCACGACTTACGACTGCGCAATTGATTTATCACATGAGGTAACCCTCCACTGGAATCGTGAAACAGGCGGGGGAGTTGCTTTTGCGGCGACGACGACATCGGTCAACGGATGGTTTTCAGTGTCATTTCCTTATCGTTCGTTTTCCATGATCCCAGCAATTGGTGTCGCATCGACCAGTGCCACTGCTGCGGGTAGTTTCTCGTTCAATGAAAGGTCAGCGGCTGGAATCACTTCTGTGGTGTCTCCGTTGTTCAACAACCCGACCACGGAGATTGTAAACGGGATGCGCATTCTGAGATTCAACGTGGAAGCGGGTTTTCTGTCAACTGGGATGCCAGTGAACTATGCTTTCCATTCCTATGAGATGGATTTTCCTGTTAGCAAACATACTTCAGTAAGAAGTGTGATTGTGGATTTTGTTGTACCACTTCCTCCAGTTCCGATAAACTTTGTGACTTGCAGGACTTCTAATCTGATTGTGGCGGGCACAACCTACGACTGCGTGGCGGATTTGTCACCTGAAGTAAGCATCCACTGGAATCGCGGTACAGTATTCGGACCAACAGAATTCGTGGCTACGACGACTTCGGTCAACGGATGGTTTTCAGTGTCGTTTCCACTATCTTTGGGTTCGATGATCCCTGCTATTGGTGTCGCATCGACCAGTGCCACTACTGCTGACATCATCTCGATTACTGGAAGGTCAGCGGCTGGAATCACTTCTGTGGTGTCTCCGTTATTCAGCAACCCGACCACGGAGATTGTAAACGGGATGCGCATTCTGAAATTCAACATCGAATCGTCTTTTCGGAACTTTCTCAGTACAATTAACTACGCTTTCCATTCATCTGAGATGAGATTTCCTGTGAGCAAACATACTTCAGTAGGAAGTTTGTCGGTTAGTTTCATAGGTGTTCAGCCAGGCAGACAACCCGCCCCTGCTCCAACTTGCAGGGCTTCAACTCTGGTTTTGAGAAAAACCACAACCTACGACTGCATGACTGATTTGTCGCCTGAAGTAAGCGTCCACTGGAATAGTGGGGCATTCTTTGGAACAACAGATTTCGCGGCGACGACGTCATCGGTCAACGGATGGTTTTCAGTGTCGTTTCCTAATACTTTGGGGTCCATGTTCCCAGCATTGGGTGTTGCTTCGACCAGTGCCACAGCTGCAGACATCTTCTCATTCACTGAAAGGACAGCAGCTGGAATCACTTCGGATATGGTTCCTTTATCCAACACCCCGACCAACCCGACGGAAACACCGACGTCGGATTCTCCCTCTTTGCCTCCTTCGGCGTCTCAGTTTTTTGAAAACCCGACCACGGAGATTACAAACGGAATGCGCATTCTGAGATTCAACATTGCATCGCATTTATTACTGAGACCTGGCACGCCAGTGAACTTTGCTTACCATTCATCTGAGATGGATTTTCCTGTTAGCAAACATACTACAGTAGGAAGTGTGAGTGTCGATTTCGTGGAACCATTGCCAGCATCTCTCCCGCCAACAACTCTGCCACCAACAACTCTCCCGCCAACAACAACAACTCTCCCGCCAACAACTCTCCCGCCAGCATCTCTCCCGCCAACAACTCTGCCACCAACGCCAGTTGTGCCGCCGCCAACTGTTGTTTCCTCTCCAGCTGTTGGCACTGTTAGATTTGAAGTAGTCGCAGAATTGAGTGATCTGGTTAGTCAGATTGATACGTTGGTAGCTGCCGCTTCCACATCATTAGGTGGTACTGCTCGTTGTAGTATGTTGTGTCAAGGTACTAACTGTGTTAATTGTGATGGTACTGTTGTTAATCAAAGATCTGTTTCTACACTAGTCAGAGCAAGTTGGAGAGTTGTTTTGATTATAATTAATAATGAAAATGGAAGCATTACGAAAACAGCTGTCGATAATTCTTTGAAGAATCTCTTGTCAAACAATGCGGTTATTGGATACTTCGATGGAAGTGTTGCTGTTGTTGCTGCTGCTGCGAATAGTAACAACCCACAAGTTGTCGTCGTTAACAATGACTTTGACGATGCTCACACTCACGGAAGGATCATGGTGGCAATATGGGCGTACTGGGTTCCTTTGTCGGTTGTTGTCAAGGTTCTTGGACCTTTTGTGTGTAAGCGAGAAGTGTTTAGGTTGCCAATATCAGTATTCATTCACGTAGTCATGATGATTATGGCAATGTGTTTAACTACCGTTTTCGCTTCTATTGCCTTGTCAGACTTTAACAGCAGAGTGGACTATGGACATAGAGTACTTGGTATTGCTTTATTAGTGATTGGGTGGGTTCAAATACTAAGTAGTCTTGTCAAGCCAGACAAGGAATTTGAGTATGGAAAGTACTGGGGATGGGGACACGTTCTGTTTGGTATTTCAGTTGTGGTTATTTCAATCGCTCAAATGGCGACTGGAGTTGAAATAAGAACTACACTCTTCCTCTCTCTCTCTTTATCTCTCTTCTTATTTTCATCTTGTTAAACACAAAATTAATTTCTAAAGATGATTTTTGATAAAACTATAATAGAAATAATTTGTTAAATACATATCAAATAATTGACGTGTTCTTACGAACCAAAAATGATTTATTTTATTGTTTCTTTGATTATTTTTACAAAAATAGTTTTCTTTTTTTAAATTTTCCTTATAATGTTTATTTGCTTTTGAAGTGTGAAGGAATACTATTTTAAGCTGTAGCGGGCTACAGGGCATGGGGTGCTCAAGTATATAGTACGTGGCCCCCGAATCCCCATATTCGACAGCACATAAATGATTATTTATCGATACCAATTGTTGATTTTCTTATATTGCAACCAGGTTTGGCCGAACCCTATTCTCGTTTTAGCCAGTTTCAACTTGCTTGCCATTTAATATTAACTCTCCCTTATCCTTCCTTTTTATTGACGAGTCTCTTTTGGCAAGTTAGCGAGCATAGCATGAATTAACAAAGGATAACTTTGTTGTTCACTATAGATTTTTTTTTTTTTTTTTTTTTTTTTTTTTTTGTTTTTCTTTTTAAAGTATTATTTTTGTACTACTATTTGAAAATCATTAATGAGCCGACTCACCGGATTTTAGGTAGAGTCAAAGTTTCCAAACAGTGTTTTTGTTCTTAACAAACAGAGGCACCTGTTGGTTTCAGTTTTTCACTCGATTATAGTTCCCGTGTTGAGCTAATGCAGATTTAATAATCAAATTGTTTTTTTTTTTTTTTTTTTTTTTTTTGACGAGAGGTATACTCCGTCGAATGAGAACTACACTCTTCTTCTCTCTCCCTCTCTCTTCCTCTCTCTCTTCCTCTCTCGTGAATTCGCTAAGCTAACTCAATAATCTTTACTGAGTCTTCGGATATGGCTACGGATTGCTGTCCTCTGTTACTGTAACTCAACCATTGCTAGCAACAACTTCGAATGGATGGTCATGATGATTATTGCAATGTGTTTAACTAGAGTGGACTATGTACATGGTAATCTTGGTGCTGCGATATTAATGATTGGTTGGGTTCAAATAGTAAGTGTTCTTTTCTTGTTAAGGCAGACAAGGAATCTCAATGCGGAAGGTACGGGGGATGGTGATTAGGGATAGACGCTGTCGATAGGATGCTTTTTTTTCGAATTTCGATAAAAATAACCTTTCGGGGGCAAAATATACCCAACGACTCCATCGGAACCCCCCAAAAATGTGATTCTGGCTGAAAAACCTGGTTTCTCATAAATACCGACCCCTGTGTTCTTGTCATTTATTTGCTAAGGTGAAAGATTTCTTAGAAAACGAGTCTCAGACTTCTTTAATCATCGAATGTTTATTTTATTTTTATTTTTTTTGCATCCACACTTTTTTTTGAATGGAAGGACAACATTTTAATTCATTCCTGGAGAAGATTAGGTCTTCTAAATTTACGCGGATCGATCCAGGCATAGCCAATCGATAACCATATCGGCCTTCAATATTTAATATTTATTTCATGTTACCTCTCCAGACAACTGTGCGGCATTCAGTTACCATGCTTGACAATCCCGCGACAGTTTTTTTTTCTTTTTTTTTTGGGAAAACCCCTAATCCAGACACAAAAGTTTCCGAAACCGCCAACTCTATATAAAATATTTTTTTGTCCCGTGAGAAACAATCCCTCAATGAGAGAATTATAAAACTTATCCTGTCTCACTTCTTCCCCTATTCTCCTTAAATTTTCTCTTGAGGGCAGGCCTTCCGGCTGTTCAAGTGGTCTTTGAACACCGCTCTAGTTATATGCTCGACTCTTTTGTTTTCCTTATCGATGGTAGGAATGGTAGGAATGGTAACCGAATTAGCTTCGTGTGTCCAATTTTAAGGACGCGTGACCATTTATTTTTCCGTTACCGTTCTTACGTCCTCAGGCGGAGCCTACCAAATGTTTCCCGTGTTTTCCAATTGTCAGACTTAAATCAAGAGAAAGTATAAAAGAAAGACAAACATAGAAGTGAAAAGAACAAAAAACAAAGAGTCTGGAAGCACAGACGAGTGTGAGATAACTTGAACAAGAGGTTTTGTGCCGTCAGGTACGTACTGTTGCTGTGGCGAAGGTTATTATGGCAAAGGTGGTGGAGTTACAATTCTGTGCCCCGATGGATCAGCACTTTGGCACACGAAGATTGATTTTCCGATCATAAACAACAAGCCCTCCTTTGAATCACACCACATTCGTTCGGTCAGGGTACGTCAAGAGACACGTGGTGCAAGAAAAAAAAAAAAAAAAAAAAGATTTTTTAACCACAGGCCACGAGGCACTTTTTTTGTATAGAGTTGGCGGTTTAGGAAACTTTTGCGTCTGGATTAGAGGTTTTCCCTTCTTTTTTTATTCCGTATCTGGGTATAGACACCAGTGTTTGCTCCTTATTGCGGCACCACGCTGGGGATGCGACTGTGTGAAAACTTGATATCCTTGTTGTTCCGGCTGGCATGTTAACTGTTCTACCCAAACATAGAATCCGGGTTCCCCAATTAAGGTCCTGATGCGACTGCGAAAAAGCAAAAACATTCTGTGTGTGTTCGTAAAGGATTTTTCTGATTTCCGACTAGCAGTGCCAAGCCCAATGCAAGTGATTCTTTAACCTCCAATTATACTTCGACAACGTCTTCTGGTCAGTAAGACAAGAATTATAGTTTTCTCTTTTTATGTTTACTTTTTTCTAAACGTAGTTTTCTTTGATTAACAACTACAAATATTTTCAGTCAAGTACTTGATATTAATTTTGTTTTTAATACCCTAAAGTTGTTACTGTTTTTACATTGTCAAAGTTTCACCCCAGTTAGCCTTCACCCCCTCAGAAATTACCGGACAAGATCAAAGGCTTAATTATATTTTTCTGTTGACTATTTCTTTTTTTTTGAATTTAACAAAGTATTGTAAGAACGAAAAAGAATGTTGGGGAGCACACGTAAACCTCCTTTAGCTTTATCAATTTAAGTCGATTCACGAGTTTCGTGACACAAGCTACACACTTGTTCTGTGTTGGTTAAGATTAAGCCAATTCTACAAGTCCAGCCATTTCAATTACTCACATTCTTAACAACGACCTCTGCAAAGAATGTCTTGTCAAACAATGTGGTTATTGGATACGTTGATGGCACAGCAATATGAATTCCTTTTTGACCAATTTTTTTTGTAGTACTTTTCTGAAGCTTTTCAGGCGTACTGGGTTCCTTTGGCAGTTATTATTAAGGTTCTTGGACCTTTTGTGTGTAAAGGAGGGATTACGGGTAGACGCTTTCGATAAGGTGCTCTTTTTCGAGTTTAGGTAAAAATAACCTTTCTGAGGGCATAATATACCCAACGACTCCATTGGAACCCCAAAAATGTGATTCTGGCTGAAAAACCTGGTTTCTCATAAAAAATAGCGACGACCCCACGTTCTGTTTGGTATTTCAGTTGTGGTTATTTCAATCGCTCAAATGGTGACTGGAGTTGAAAATATTAAACGCCTATTCACAAATGACTCGGAGGGGGTTAAGATTGCTCTGATCGTTGGAGTGGTCACCATATTATTGGGAAAATCTACGTCGCTGTTACGAAAAAAAGATGAGCTTGATGAAATTATCAGCTGCGGGTGTAGTATTGATGAGTGTTTTTTTCAAGTCAGCTTTCTTGTCATTTATTTGTTCGGATGAATATTTTTTTCTTTGTTTGGATTTTTTTAAAAAAAACGAGTCCTAGAATTCTTTAATCTTCGAAAAGCTGTTAACGCCTCGTCACCTATATCTTCTTCTTTCCTCCCTTCCTCTTCTTGCATCTGCTGCTTGATTGCGTTGAGACCAGGGAATTGGTAAAGCAAACCGTGAGATTTCCGACACCTGATGATGAGCTCTCTCTGGATATGTTCTTTCGAACCGAATGGCAGCCTTTCACTTTGTTATTGATCAGCAAGCTTGATAATCATCTTAAAGAGTTATCTGACAATCCGTTGTTGTTGAAGTTTCCGCTTCAGGGTACTTTTGTGAGGAAGAAACTAATCACGCACGTCGAAAGGAAGACATGTTTCTCGTTACTGGGTTCTGATGTGAAGGAATATGTTATGGAACTTATTGATAACGCTTACAAAGCTACCTATTTAAATGTTGTTATCGACGATCTTTCTATGGTTAATGTGCTGGTCAATCCTGATTGGTCGGAATCCAAGCTTTCTAAGTTCCTCTCTCGCTTGAGTCGCCTCCTGCGACGTAATCCCCGAAGTAGATAAAGAACGTCTCTTTCCTTTAGTGTAATTTCTTATTTTATTTTATTAGTATCATTTCTCTTTCTTATCATTACTTTATTTCTTATTTTCTGATCTAATGTGGCGTGTTCTCCCTCTCTTTGACGAAAATTGGCGTTATCAGCCGTCTCTAACAGTCTGCTCGCGTGGATGGTGGGTTTAGGTTGTACGTCTCTTATCGTCTGTGAGAGTCTCACGGTTGCTGGTAGCGATATAATTGTTACCCTAACTGTGAGCTTTTCCTGGCTTTTGGCTTCCTAGGCTTCGTAAATAAATAATAATAAATAAATAAATAAATACTTGTTCTGTGTTGGTTAAGATTAAGCCAATTCTACAAGTCCAGCCATTTCAATTACTCACATTCTTAACAACGACCTCTGCAAAGAATGTCTTGTCAAACAATGTGGTTATTGGATACGTTGATGGCACAGCAATATGAATTCCTTTTTGACCAATTTTTTTTGTAGTACTTTTCTGAAGCTTTTCAGGCGTACTGGGTTCCTTTGGCAGTTATTATTAAGGTTCTTGGACCTTTTGTGTGTAAAGGAGGGATTACGGGTAGACGCTTTCGATAAGGTGCTCTTTTTCGAATTTAGGTAAAAATAACCTTTCTGAGGGCATAATATACCCAACGACTCCATTGGAACCCCAAAAATGTGTTTCTGGCTGAAAAACCTGGTTTCTCATAAAAAATAGCGACGACCCCACGTTCTGTTTGGTATTTCAGTTGTGGATTTTCTGAAGCTTTTCAGTAAGCCCACAGTACAATTATAATGCTTTTTTTTTTTTTTTTTTTTTTGATGATTCATAGATGGAAGTGCCCTCCAAATTTGGAGGGCGCCTGGTGAAAATCCAAAATAGGGCGCTGGAGGGCGCGTAGGGCGCTTTTTTTAAATTTAATATAATGCCGAGCTCATTTTGACACACCCCTGCCCTCAGCGAGGGTCGAATCGCATCTTATTTGACTTCTCCGGTTCGCCCGATCAAATGCGTCTCTGGGATATCAGTTTACTTGCCACCAGTAAACTTCTTTTTTTTTCTCACAAGGTACCGTGAAGACCGGCCTATTAACAGGTTAGCAAGAACGCACTCTCCCTCCTCGAATCCCTCTATATTCGACTCGGTGCATTCTGCGGGCTAATCAGCTCCTTGTAGATCTGGGATGCATCGTCCACTGAAATGAGTTTCAGCTTCAGGGATTGCAGCAGGCTCCGGAAGCTCTCAAGGAGTGGCCCATTGTTTTTGCCATTGTTGACCACCGAACCATGACCTGGAGGTCTCGGGTTCGAACCCCGTGACACCCTTTTTTTCTCTTTTTCGAAAGACTGCCAAGCATGTCAAAATTTTTTTTTGGCTTCTGCGTCAAAATACTTGTGCGTCAGTGTAAGTCCCCGTCAATTTAGCTGTCTTATAGTAATAAAAAAGGTAAAAAAAATCGCCCTCCAAAATAATATTTATTTTAAAAGCGCCCTACAAGCGCCCTACACGCCCTCCAAATTGTAGGGCACTTCCATCTATGATGATTGATATTTATTTTTTTTTTTTTTTTTCCCGAGAAAAAAAAATTCCCGAGAAAAAAAAAAAGTGCTGGTACCCAACAGCGAAAAAAAAAAAGAGTTGTTCACAACAGCGAAAAAACTTTTTGGGTGCAGGCAACGGAGAAAAAAAAGTTAAGGTGACAGGCAACGGAGAATTCTCCTATTTATTAATACTAACGAACTAAAATATAAACAAGGCCTGACACCGCAGTGTTCCCCTTGCTGACTTCGCTGAAGAGGGCTTGGGTAAGGGGAATGGTCCGAAGAAAGATTGCTTTTAATCTTAGCCCGAAACCAACTTGTTTGTTGTCCTACGAAAATTTACTTTTTTTTGATTGACTGATAATTATTAATACTAACCATCTGCATATGGCACATGTGGTCGTATTATAAAGAAAGATGTAAATGAAAGAAAGAAGATTTTTTATTTTTTTCACCTTCCCCCACTCCCAGATCATTTCTCTTTTATTTTTTTTAGTTGTTTACAACCTGTTAGCCTCTGGGCAAGGTGGAGGCTGGAAGTCGATCACTTCCAGCCAATACTATGAAACTACAATCTTCGCGATTGGGTCCTTACTGATGCGGGCTACCCAGACCCGCTCGTAGTCATCAGTTTGTATTTTGCTAAAAAAAAAACTCATATTCCAACTATTATGAACCATTGGATTTAATGGTATCTTTTATTATTATTTATTTATTTTAAAAAATCTTTTTTTTTTTGATTTTTCAGTGGACAACAATCTTATAATAAAATACATATTCTAACTAACAAATTTTTTTGGTTGGAATTATTTGTTTAAATTTGATGTTCTGTTCTTCTCCCTTTTTTTTTTTTTTTTTTTTTAATTATTTCTTTATAATTACACCTTCCAACCCGATGTTCTTTAGTTTGCTGTATCAGCAATGCAATGTATTGGACTTCCTTATCTATCTATCTATCAACATAACCAGATGGTATGCGAAGATAATAATTAAAATGCAAAATAAAATATATGAACGACCTCGACTAATAACTCGATCGTCAGACAGGTCGAACATAAGAGTTTTAAAATTTGATCAAAAAAAAAAAACATTACTAGCCCCATATCCTGGCGTAGCTCCGATGATTTTCTGCCTTGGAGACGCTTAGATGTTAGGAAACTGCAGAATACTTTTATTTTTTATACTTATCTCTACTTCCCGTTACGGATTGTGTCTTCTGTTGTTGTGAGTTACCCTCTTAGACTACTCATAATATGCAGTAACGTTTTGGGTTAAAAAAACTAACTTTGATTAACCATTAATACTGACTAAATCTAAATTACTATCAAATGAATAATTTTCTATTTCCCATCCTCACTAGTTACACAGACACCCCCCTTCATGGATGATTAATCACTTTCGGTAGGACAGATTCCTATAAAAGTCATTTTACAATAATTCACACTTAAACTCAACAGTTAAATATAAACCATGAGAGTACTCAGTCTCTTTATATTGTTATCCTTATTGGGTGTTGGTAGTTCACAATGCACGGCTTCGACTCTGATTGTGACGGGAAGCACGACTTACGACTGCGCAATTGATTTATCACATGAGGTAACCCTCCACTGGAATCGTGAAACAGGCGGGGGAGTTGCTTTTGCGGCGACGACGACATCGGTCAACGGATGGTTTTCAGTGTCATTTCCTTATCGTTCGTTTTCCATGATCCCAGCAATTGGTGTCGCATCGACCAGTGCCACTGCTGCGGGTAGTTTCTCGTTCAATGAAAGGTCAGCGGCTGGAATCACTTCTGTGGTGTCTCCGTTGTTCAACAACCCGACCACGGAGATTGTAAACGGGATGCGCATTCTGAGATTCAACGTGGAAGCGGGTTTTCTGTCAACTGGGATGCCAGTGAACTATGCTTTCCATTCCTATGAGATGGATTTTCCTGTTAGCAAACATACTTCAGTAAGAAGTGTGATTGTGGATTTTGTTGTACCACTTCCTCCAGTTCCGATAAACTTTGTGACTTGCAGGACTTCTAATCTGATTGTGGCGGGCACAACCTACGACTGCGTGGCGGATTTGTCACCTGAAGTAAGCATCCACTGGAATCGCGGTACAGTATTCGGACCAACAGAATTCGTGGCTACGACGACTTCGGTCAACGGATGGTTTTCAGTGTCGTTTCCACTATCTTTGGGTTCGATGATCCCTGCTATTGGTGTCGCATCGACCAGTGCCACTACTGCTGACATCATCTCGATTACTGGAAGGTCAGCGGCTGGAATCACTTCTGTGGTGTCTCCGTTATTCAGCAACCCGACCACGGAGATTGTAAACGGGATGCGCATTCTGAAATTCAACATCGAATCGTCTTTTCGGAACTTTCTCAGTACAATTAACTACGCTTTCCATTCATCTGAGATGAGATTTCCTGTGAGCAAACATACTTCAGTAGGAAGTTTGTCGGTTAGTTTCATAGGTGTTCAGCCAGGCAGACAACCCGCCCCTGCTCCAACTTGCAGGGCTTCAACTCTGGTTTTGAGAAAAACCACAACCTACGACTGCATGACTGATTTGTCGCCTGAAGTAAGCGTCCACTGGAATAGTGGGGCATTCTTTGGAACAACAGATTTCGCGGCGACGACGTCATCGGTCAACGGATGGTTTTCAGTGTCGTTTCCTAATACTTTGGGGTCCATGTTCCCAGCATTGGGTGTTGCTTCGACCAGTGCCACAGCTGCAGACATCTTCTCATTCACTGAAAGGACAGCAGCTGGAATCACTTCGGATATGGTTCCTTTATCCAACACCCCGACCAACCCGACGGAGACACCGACGTCGGATTCTCCCTCTTTGCCTCCTTCGGCGTCTCAGTTTTTTGAAAACCCGACCACGGAGATTACAAACGGAATGCGCATTCTGAGATTCAACATTGCATCGCATTTATTACTGAGACCTGGCACGCCAGTGAACTTTGCTTACCATTCATCTGAGATGGATTTTCCTGTTAGCAAACATACTACAGTAGGAAGTGTGAGTGTCGATTTCGTGGAACCACCGCCAGCATCTCTGCCTCCAACAACTCTGCCACCAACAACTCTCCCGCCAACAACAACAACTCTCCCGCCAACAACTCTCCCGCCAACAACTCTCCCGCCAACAACTCTCCCGCCAACAACTCTCCCGCCAACAACTCTCCCGCCAACAACTCTCCCGCCAACAACTCTGCCACCAACGCCAGTTGTGCCGCCACCAACTGTTGTTTCCTCTCCAGCTGTTGGCACTGTTAGATTTGAAGTAGTCGCAGAATTGAGTGATCTGGTTAGTCAGATTGATACGTTGGTAGCTGCCGCTTCCACATCATTAGGTGGTACTGCTCGTTGTAGTATGTTGTGTCAAGGTACTAACTGTGTTAATTGTGATGGCACTGCTGTTAATCAAAGATCTGTTTCTACACTAGTCAGAACAAGTTGGAGAGTTGTTTTGATTATAATTAATAATGAAAATGGAAGCATTACGAAAACAGCTGTCGATAATTCTTTGAAGAATGTCTTGTCAAACAATGCGGTTATTGGATACGTTGAGGGAAGTGTTGCTGTTGTTGTTGCTGCTGCGAATAGTAACTTCCCACAAGTTGTCGTCGTTAACAGTGACTTTGACGATGCTCACACTCACGGAAGGATCATGGTGACAATATGGGCGTACTGGGTTCCTTTGGCAGTTATTATCAAGGTTCTTGGAGCTTTTGTGTGTAAGGGAGAAGTGTTTGGGTATCCAATACCAGTATTCATTCACATGGTCATGATGATTATTGCAATGTGTTTAACTACTGTTTTCGCTTCTATTGCCTTGTCAGACTTTGACAACAGAGTGGACTATGGACATAGAGAACTTGGTGTTACTTTGTTAGCGATTGGTTGGATTCAAATTTTGAGTGGTATCATAAGGCCAAGCAAGGAATCTGGATACAGAAAGTACTGGGGATGGGGACACGTTCTGTTTGGTATTTCAGTTGTGGTAATTTCAATCGCTCAAATGGCGACTGGAGTTGAAAATATTAATCGTCTATTCACAAATGACTCGGAGGGGGTTAAGATTGCGATGATCGTTGGAGTGGTCACCATGGGTGTTATTTATATTATTGGGAAAATCTACGTCGCTGTTACGAAAAAGGAGGAGATTTCAATTGTGGAAGACACTAACGGAGCTAAACGCTGTGAGCCTGATGAAGGAATGTAAACATAAAAAGAAGGCTATCCTCACATTGAATAATCAGCTGTGGGCGAGTCTTTTGTCAAGTCAGCGCGTATAGCATGAATTAACAAAGATAAATTATTGCTTTTTTTTTTTTTTTTTTAATTATTTTATTTACTATTTGAAATCATTAATGACCAAATTCCACGGATAGAGTGAAAGTCCCCAACAGTGTTTTTGTTCTTAACAAACAGAAGCACCTGCTGGTTTCAGTCTTTCACTCGTTTTTAGTTCCCGTGTATTGAGTTAATGATCAACGTTGTTTTTTGTGTTGTTTGTTTTTTGACGAGGGATCCACCCCGTCGAATAAGAACTACACTCTTCCTCTCTCTCTCTTTATCTCTCTTCTTATTTTCATCTTGTTAAACATAAAATTAATTTCTGAAGATGATTTTTTGATGAAATCGTAATAAAAATAATTTGTTAAAAACATATCAAATAATTGACGTATTCTTAACTATAGATATGGACGTGAAGGAAGGTATCGTTTTTGGATTTCTTTTTTTTTTTTTTCAATTTCAAAAAAACTAGCAAATCCATTGTTCCTTCATTTCCTTTCATATCCCTCTGCCTTATCCTTCCTTTTTATGAGCACAAACATTTCCTTGAATCAGAGGAGATAGTCTTCATTCGTTGAAGGAGAAAAAGAAAGAATATAAATATAAATATAAAAGATAAGTCTAGTCTTAGTTCTGAAGATGAAATTCGCAGGGCAAAAATATATATTTTGGACCTACTTTGATACTTAATGAAAACACTTGTACAACACTTTCTTTATATGAAGTCACAACTTATGATAAATTATGAGCTATCTGAGCCACATGAAGTGATATCATCATCATCATCATCATAGCTAGTGCTGATGGAAGAGTTCTCATACTCGGAAGAAGTGCTGTCTGACTCCTCGGAGGTACTACTTGGCGGGTGAGATTTGAGTATTTTATATCCAACAGATCCTTGTATTGTATGGTTCTGATGCCTCGGACATCCACCATTCGGTGATATCCTGAGTGAGGCTCCGGTTTAAGATGGACAAATACCGATATGGGACTTTTGCAGCAAACACAAGCTTACTCCATGTGCAGTCTGCATAGTGATCGGCAGAGGATCTGAGCAATGTTGCAGAAACAGCAACCACCGATGCCGTCACCACGAGATGGCTCCCTGCAACGACTGCAAGCGGAATCCGGATCCGGAACAACGGACTGCCACGAAATGCTGCAACAAAAAGCATCACGGGCCAATTATAAGGACGTTGACGAGGAGGGCGAAGCAGCCGACGAAGCATGATATGCAAACCAGCACATCGCTTCTAAAATTAGGTTTCACCAAACAAATGAAACCGAAAGCAGAGGAAACCCCGGAAAGGGAACCACAGGACAAGGGGTTAACTTAGGTTGGCCGAACCAGTGCCTCGTCATCTCACCGTGCTAGCAAGCCTGAATGACAGCACTCAAAATGGTACATATATTCTTGTTCAAAAATCACTTCTCTTGACCTTTCAGGTCTCAGTAGTGTCACCACTATTTGGAAATCATTTCTTGTCTTCTTGTTCAAAAATCACTTCTCTTGACCTTTCGAGTCTTGGTGCTGTGACTAAAATAGGAAATAACTTTCTCTGTCCTTTGGAAGTACTTGAAACTGTTAGGCTGCCTGTAAATAATGAGGCTCTCTTTGAAGAATATAAGGATAGAACTGTTAATGTCATGTTTCAGTAAATTTTATTTCATGTTTTCAAAAAAATTCTGTTCTCCGATTTTGCTCTCCGTGTGTTTCTTCCCTTTTCCTTTTTTCTAGTTGTGTTACTGAAAATAAACCAAACCAATTTTTTGCTTTTTTAGTTTAAATCGGTCTCAGCGACTTCGAAAAAAGCAATTATATTTTGTTATTATTATCTAGCTTTCATCTTGCAACAGCTACCAGCTGTGAGATGGTAGCAACCTTTTAGTACAATATTAATGTTTAAAATATAAAAGAAGGTTTCACAGCGTGATCGTCGATTTCCTAGTAAAGGAGACATTAATAGTAAGTTAGTTTTATGTTTTTTTTTCATTTCTTGGAATTCATTTTTTTGTTTTTACAATTAACTCAGATGCTAACTAACTTCATTCTTTCTACAGTCTAATGTATAATAATATTATGTTTCAACTGATGTGTTGTATTTTAAAGGTGATGAAATCACATTTGTTCACACAGATTCCTATAAAAGTCATTTTACAATAATTCACACTTAAACTCAACAGTTAAATATAAACCATGAGAGTACTCAGTCTCTTTATATTGTTATCCTTATTGGGTGTTGGTAGTTCACAATGCACGGCTTCGACTCTGATTGTGACGGGAAGCACGACTTACGACTGCGCAATTGATTTATCACATGAGGTAACCCTCCACTGGAATCGTGAAACAGGCGGGGGAGTTGCTTTTGCGGCGACGACGACATCGGTCAACGGATGGTTTTCAGTGTCATTTCCTTATCGTTCGTTTTCCATGATCCCAGCAATTGGTGTCGCATCGACCAGTGCCACTGCTGCGGGTAGTTTCTCGTTCAATGAAAGGTCAGCGGCTGGAATCACTTCTGTGGTGTCTCCGTTGTTCAACAACCCGACCACGGAGATTGTAAACGGGATGCGCATTCTGAGATTCAACGTGGAAGCGGGTTTTCTGTCAACTGGGATGCCAGTGAACTATGCTTTCCATTCCTATGAGATGGATTTTCCTGTTAGCAAACATACTTCAGTAAGAAGTGTGATTGTGGATTTTGTTGTACCACTTCCTCCAGTTCCGATAAACTTTGTGACTTGCAGGACTTCTAATCTGATTGTGGCGGGCACAACCTACGACTGCGTGGCGGATTTGTCACCTGAAGTAAGCATCCACTGGAATCGCGGTACAGTATTCGGACCAACAGAATTCGTGGCTACGACGACTTCGGTCAACGGATGGTTTTCAGTGTCGTTTCCACTATCTTTGGGTTCGATGATCCCTGCTATTGGTGTCGCATCGACCAGTGCCACTACTGCTGACATCATCTCGATTACTGGAAGGTCAGCGGCTGGAATCACTTCTGTGGTGTCTCCGTTATTCAGCAACCCGACCACGGAGATTGTAAACGGGATGCGCATTCTGAAATTCAACATCGAATCGTCTTTTCGGAACTTTCTCAGTACAATTAACTACGCTTTCCATTCATCTGAGATGAGATTTCCTGTGAGCAAACATACTTCAGTAGGAAGTTTGTCGGTTAGTTTCATAGGTGTTCAGCCAGGCAGACAACCCGCCCCTGCTCCAACTTGCAGGGCTTCAACTCTGGTTTTGAGAAAAACCACAACCTACGACTGCATGACTGATTTGTCGCCTGAAGTAAGCGTCCACTGGAATAGTGGGGCATTCTTTGGAACAACAGATTTCGCGGCGACGACGTCATCGGTCAACGGATGGTTTTCAGTGTCGTTTCCTAATACTTTGGGGTCCATGTTCCCAGCATTGGGTGTTGCTTCGACCAGTGCCACAGCTGCAGACATCTTCTCATTCACTGAAAGGACAGCAGCTGGAATCACTTCGGATATGGTTCCTTTATCCAACACCCCGACCAACCCGACGGAGACACCGACGTCGGATTCTCCCTCTTTGCCTCCTTCGGCGTCTCAGTTTTTTGAAAACCCGACCACGGAGATTAAAAATGGAATGCGCATTCTGAGATTCAACATTGCATCGCATTTATTACTGAGACCTGGCACGCCAGTGAACTTTGCTTACCATTCATCTGAGATGGATTTTCCTGTTAGCAAACATACTACAGTAGGAAGTGTGAGTGTCGATTTCGTGGAACCATTGCCAGCATCTCTCCCGCCAACAACTCTGCCACCAACGCCAGTTGTGCCGCCACCAACTGTTGTTTCCTCTCCAGCTGTTGGCACTGTTAGATTTGAAGTAGTCGCAGAATTGAGTGATCTGGTTAGTCAGATTGATACGTTGGTAGCTGCTGCTGCTACAGCTGTTGGTAGTACTGCTCGTTGTAGTATGTTGTGTCAAGGTACTAACTGTGTTAATTGTGATGGCACTGCTGTTAATCAAAGATCTGTTTCTACACTAGTCAGAACAAATTGGAGAGTTGTTTTGATTATAATTAATAATGAAAATGGAAGCATTACGAAAACAGCTGTCGATAATTCTGCAAAGAATGTCTTGTCAAACAATGCGGTTATTGGATACGTTGAGGGAAGTGTTGATGTTGCTGTTGCTGCGAATAGTAACAGCCCACAAGTTGTCGACGATGCTCACACTCACGGAAGGATCATGGTGGCAATATGGGCGTACTGGGTTCCTTTGTCGGTTGTTGTCAAGGTTCTTGGACCTTTTGTGTGTAAGCGAGAAGTGTTTAGGTTGCCAATATCAGTATTCATTCACATAGTCATGATGATTATTGCAATGTGTTTAACTACCGTTTTTGCTTCTATTGCCTTGTCAGACTTTAACAGCAGGGTGGACTATGGACATAGAGTACTTGGTATTGCTTTATTAGTGATTGGGTGGGTTCAAATACTATGTGATGTTGTCAAGCCAGACAAGGAATTTGAGTTCAGAAAGTACTGGGGATGGGGACACGTTCTGTTTGGTATTTCAGTTGTGGTTATTTCAATCGCTCAAATGGCGACTGGAGTTGAAATAAGAACTACACTCTTCCTCTCTCTCTCTTTATCTCTCTTCTTATTTTCGTCTTGTTAAACATAAAATTAATTTCTGAAGATAATTTTTGATGAAATCCGATGTAATCGTATTAAAAATGATCAAAGTTGTTTTTTGTATTGTTTTTTTTTGACGAGGGGTACCCCGTCGAATAAGAACTACACTCTTCCTCTCTCTCTCTTTATCTCTCTTCTTATTTTCATCTTGTTAAACATAAAATTAATTTCTGAAAATGATTTTTGATGAAATCGTAGTAAAAATAATTTGTTAAATACATATCAAATAATTGACGTGTTCTTACGAACCAAAAATGATTTATTTTTTTATTTCTTTGATTAATTTTTACAAAAATAGTTTTCTTTTTTTTAAATTTTCCTTATAATGTTTATTTGCTTTTGAAGTGTGAAGGAATACTATTTTAAGCTGTAGCGGGCTACAGGGCATGGGGTGCTCAAGTATGTAGTACGTGGCCCCCGAATCCCCATATTCGACAGCACATAAATGATTATTTATCGATACCAATTGTTGATTTTCTTATATTGCAACCAGGTTTGGCCGAACCCTATTCTCGTTTTAGCCAGTTTCAAGTTGCTTTCCATTTAATATTAGTATCAAGTTGCCTCTCCCTTATCCTTCCTTTTTATGAGCACAAGCATTTCCTTGAATCAGAGGAGATAGTCTTCATTCGTTGAAGGAGAAAAAGAAAGAATATAAATATAAATATAAAAGATAAGTCTAGTCTTAGTTCTGAAGATAAAATACGCAGGGCAAAAGATGGATTTTATCCTTCTGACTGATGCCATAAAATTATAATAATTTGATTTTGTTGTGTTAAATTCGAAAAAAACAAAACAACGCAAAGAAAGAAAATTTTTATTCCTCCTCTCGTATTCTTTTCCTCTCATTTGAGGTTCCTTTTGATTCTGTTCCATACAGATTGATATAGTTATTTGTGTTGCCCAAATATTACGATGCGAACTTCGGTAAGCTTCTTACGATATTAATGTTTAGGGTGGTTGGGGGGGGGTGAACGGCCTGGTTATGTTGCGGAGGGTTTTTTCTTTTCGCGGTATGAGGGCGTTCGACACGTGTAATTATTTCATGAAGAAAAGAGTTTTAAATATCAAAAGGAAAAATATATTATATTTTAAGAAAATTCTCCGTTGCCTACATAATTCTTTTTTTTTTTTCTCCGTTGCCTGTCACCTTAACTTTTTTTTTTTTCTCCGTTGCCTGCACCCAAAGAGTTTTTTCACTGTGGTGAAAAACTCTTATTATCTTTACGCGACATTACATTCGATTATACAATTCAATAAGAATTTCACAGCGTTCGTGTGAAAGTGATAGGCGGAGATCACTACATACTTCTGAGTACTGTTAGTAAAAGAACAGTCGTAATTAAGATCTCAATTGGATATAATACGAAACCTGAGATTAGTCGAGATGGTTACGAAACCTGAGATTAGTCGAGATGGTTACGAAACCTGAGATTAGTCGAGATGGTTACGAAACCTGAGATTAGTCTAGATGGTTACGAAACCTGAGATTAGTCGAGATGGTTACGAAACCTGAGATTAGTCGAGATGGTTACGAAACCTGAGATTAGTCGAGATGGTTACGAAACCTGAGATTAGTCGAGATGGTTACGAAACCTGAGATTAGTCGAGATGGTTACGAAACCTGAGATTAGTCGAGATGGTTACGAAACCTGAGATTAGTCGAGATGGTTACGAAACCTGAGATTAGTCGAGATGGTTACGAAACCTGAGATTAGTCGAGATGGTTACGAAACCTGAGATTAGTCGAGATGGTTACGAAACCTGAGATTAGTCGAGATGGTTACGAAACCTGAGATTAGTCGAGATGGTTACGAAACCTGAGATTAGTCGAGATGGTTACGAAACCTGAGATTAGTCGAGATGGTTACGAAACCTGAGATTAGTCGAGATGGTTACGAAACCTGAGATTAGTCGAGATGGTTACGAAACCTGAGATTAGTCGAGATGGTTACGAAACCTGAGATTAGTCGAGATGGTTACGAAACCTGAGATTAGTCGAGATGGTTACGAAACCTGAGATTAGTCGAGATGGTTACGAAACCTGAGATTAGTCGAGATGGTTACGAAACCTGAGATTAGTCGAGATGGTTACGAAACCTTGGACGCGTCCATCGCGGGTTCATTCTTGTTTACGATTTCGAAATTAGTATTTCCCACTCGATATGAAATTAATAAATATCCAAATGATCTGACAGTGGCTTTGTCGTCTACTGACAGCATGCAATTCCCGGGGGGTTCGTATCTCTCTTGTACTGATGATTCTGTTATGCTGATTAGAACAAGAAAACTCTCATCACATTCGATTGTTCTGCTACTGCAACAGCTGTACCAACAGTAGCGTCGAATACGGCTCCTGCAACGACGGTTCCAACGGCTGTGCCAACCGCAATCCCAACCGCGATTCCCACAGCAATTCCGACACTCTCGCCAACAACAGCACCAACCGCGTTTCCCACAGCAATCCCTACACTCTCACCATCAAGCATTATCACAAGGTAATATGATTAATAAATAAAAAACAATGGAACTGCTCGGAGTAGTTCCAGTCAGCTCAAAGAGAACAAAACTGTGAACCCGATTCCAGTTAGAGTGTGGATTCTATTTTTATGTCATCTTTTCTTGGTCTTTACATACAGTGATTAAGTGCTACAGCCCTGTCAGCTGCAAAAGGAAGAGATTTCAATTGCGGAAGACACCAACAGAACAAAACACTGTGAACCTGATGAAATTATCAGCTGTTGGTGTAGTATTGACGAGTCTCTTTTTCAAGTCAGCGCGCATAGCATGAATTAACAAAGATAACTTTGTTATTCACTACAGATTGCTTTTTTTTGTTTTGTTTTTTTTTTTAATTATTTTTGTTTACTATTTGAAAATCATTAATGAGCCGCCTTCTTAACAAACAGAGGCACCTGCTGGTTTCAGTTTTTCACTCGATTATAGTTCCCGTGTTGAGTTAATGCAGATTTAATAATCAAATTGTTTTTTTTTTTGTTTTTTTTTGACGAGAGGTATACTCCGTCGAATAAGAACTACACTCTTCTTCTCTCTCCCTCTCTCTTCCTCTCCCGTGAAGGGTATGTCTTTGGGCCAATCAAGTTCCAGAGTGTCTGCCCCATACATCCCCTCTATCTCTTCCGTCCGGCTTCATCCTGGAAGTCATTATTCCATACAACGGTTGATGTTGTTTGGGCCACCACATTGTCAACGAGGTGCTTACGTCCCTTCAGCGGGTGCTTGTACAGCTGTTTCCAATGTAGGGGTAGTTGGTGCCACTAGTAACACCCACCTCCATAGAGACCACCTTAAACTATGTGCGGGTTTGAGGCAATGATGTTGACAATACAAGCTAGTTGTGCTTCAAATATTGGCAGGCGGTCAAGAGACACGTGGTGCAAGAAAAAAAAGAAAAAAAAAAAAAAAAAAGATTTTTTAACCACAGGCCACGAGGCACTTTTTTTGTATAGAGTTGGCGGTTTAGGAAACTTTTGTGTCTGGATTAGAGGTTTTCCCTTCTTTTTTTATTCCGTATCTGGGTATAGACACCAGTGTTTGCTCCTTATTGCGGCACCACGCTGGGGATGCGACTGTGTGAAAACTTGATATCCTTGTTGTTCCGGCTGGCATGTTAACTGTTCTACCCAAACATAGAATCCGGGTTCCCCAATTAAGGTCCTGATGCGACTGCGAAAAAGCAAAAACATTCTGTGTGTGTTCGTAAAGGATTTTTCTGATTTCCGACTAGCAGTGCCAAGCCCAATGCAAGTGATTCTTTAACCTCCAATTATACTTCGACAACGTCTTCTGGTCAGTAAGACAAGAATTATAGTTTTCTCTTTTTATGTTTACTTTTTTCTAAACGTAGTTTTCTTTGATTAACAACTACAAATATTTTCAGTCAAGTACTTGATATTAATTTTGTTTTTAATACCCTAAAGTTGTTACTGTTTTTACATTGTCAAAGTTTCACCCCAGTTAGCCTTCACCCCCTCAGAAATTACCGGACAAGATCAAAGGCTTAATTATATTTTTCTGTTGACTATTTCTTTTTGAATTTAGCAAAGTATTGTAAGAACGAAAAAGAATGTTGGGCAGCACGTAAACCTCCTTTAGCTTTATCAATTTAAGTCGATTCACGAGTTTCGTGACACAAGCTACACACTTGTTCTGTGTTGGTTAAGATTAAGCCAATTCTACAAGTCCAGCCATTTCAATTACTCACATTCTTAACAACGACCTCTGCAAAGAATGTCTTGTCAAACAATGTGGTTATTGGATACGTTGATGGCACAGCAATATGGGCGTACTGGAGTTCCTTTTTGACCAATTCTTTTTGTAGTACTTTTCTGAAGCTTTTCAGGCGTACTGGGTTCCTTTGGCAGTTATTATTAAGGTTCTTGGACCTTTTGTGTGTAAAGGAGGGATTACGGGTAGACGCTTTCGATAAGGTGCTCTTTTTCGAGTTTAGGTAAAAATAACCTTTCTGAGGGCATAATATACCCAACGACTCCATCGGAACCCCAAAAAATGTGATTCTGGCTGAAAAACCTGGTTTCTCATAAAAAATAGCGACGACCCCACGTTCTGTTTGGTATTTCAGTTGTGGTTATTTCAATCGCTCAAGTGGCGACTGGAGTTGAAAATATTAATCGTCTATTCACAAATGACTCGGAGTTAAGATTGCTCTGATCGTTGGAGTGGTCACCATGGGTGTTATTTATATTATTGGGAAAATCTACGTCGCTGTTACGAAAAAAAGATGAGCTTGATGAAATTATCAGCTGTGGGTGTAGTATTGACGAGTGTTTTTTCAAGTCAGCTTTCTTGTCATTTCTTTGTTCGGATGAATATTTTTTTAAAAAAACGAGTCCTAGAATTCTTCAATCTTCGAAAAGCTGTTAGCGCCTCGTCACCTATATCTTCTTCTTTCCTCCCTTCCTCTTCTTCTTTTTTTGGTGAATTGTGAGAACTCGGTAGTTGCTACTTGAAAGCGAAGGAAGAGGAAAAAAAAAAAAACGAATTCACCTCCGGAAAAGTTCGATTACCAATTGAACATAATAAACGGGATACTGTAATTGCTCGCCTCAAAGTCGTCATGGGAGCACTTGTGTTTCTGTGCGGGTTTGCCGAAAGGGAATGCGTGAACATTCCGCAACCTGAATGCAGAGAACTAATCTGTGATGAGTTTGACTTATGCAAATTACTTATTGGGATATTGTTGATCTCCGTGGTGTTGTTTTGTGGTCTTCGCTTTTTGTTGTAATTCCGAGTTCTGTTTCCCCCCCTTTCTGATTGCGAGCTTTTTTTTAGTGCGTTGCCTTTTTATTCCGAACAATACAGGTCCGACGCAGTTATGACCTTAAACTGTCTGTCATCTCACCTGATCCTTTTGGTTTTCATTTCTTGCTGAGTGATATGGCTATGTGCTAAGCCCACAGTACAATTAGAATGCTTTGGACAACTGAGGGTGAAACGATCCTCGGTACTGTTCCGGGGTTTTCTATTTTCTTTCGTGGTGTGGGCATATGCAACATGTAGTCGTATTATAAAGAAAGATATGTACGAAAGAAGGAAGATTTTTTATTTTTTTTCACAATCCTCCCCACTCCCAGATCATTTCTCTTTTATTTTCTTTAGTTGTTTACAACCTGTTAGCCTCTGGGCAAGGTGGAGGCTGGAAGTCGATCACTTCCAGCCAATACTATGAAACTACAATCTTCGCGATTGGGTCCTTACTGATGCGGGCTACCCAGACCCGCTCGTAGTCATCAGTTTGTATTTTGCTAAAAAAGAAACTCATGTTTTAACTGTTATGAATCATAGGATTTAATGGTATCTTTTATTATTATTATTATTATTATTATTTTTTAATTTTTTTTAAAAAAAAAATTTTTAATTTTTCAGTGGACAACAATTTTATAATAAAATACATATTCTAACTAACAAATTTTTTTGGTTGGAATTATTTGTTTAAATTTGATGTTCCGTTCTTCTCCCTTTTTTTTTTTTTTTTTTAAATTATTTCTTTATAATTACACCTTCCAACCCGATGTTCTTTAGTTTGCTGTATCAGCAATGCAATGTATTGGACTTCCTTATCTATCTATCTATCAACATAACCAGATGGTATGCGAAGATAATAATTAAAACGCAAAATAAAATATATGAACGACCTCGACTAATAACTCGATCGTCAGACAGGTCGAACATAAGAGTTTTAAAATTTGATCAAAAAAAAAAAACATTGCTAGCCCCATATCCTGGCGTAGCTCCGATGATTTTCTGCCTTGGAGACGCTTAGATGTTAGGAAACTGCAGAATACTTTTATTTTTTATACTTATCTCTACTTCCCGTTACGGATTGTGTCTTCTGTTGTTGTGAGTTACCCTCTTAGACTACTCATAATATGCAGAAACGTTTTGGGTTAAAAAAACTAACTTTGATTAACCATTAATACTGACTAAATCTAAATTACTATCAAATGAATAATTTTCTATTTCCCATCCTCACTAGTTACACAGACACCCCCCTCCATGGATGATTAATCACTTTCGGTAGGACAGATTCCTATAAAAGTCATTTTACAATAATTCACACTTAAACTCAACAGTTAAATATAAACCATGAGAGTACTCAGTCTCTTTATATTGTTATCCTTATTGGGTGTTGGTAGTTCACAATGCACGGCTTCGACTCTGATTGTGACGGGAAGCACGACTTACGACTGCGCAATTGATTTATCACATGAGGTAACCCTCCACTGGAATCGTGAAACAGGCGGGGGAGTTGCTTTTGCGGCGACGACGACATCGGTCAACGGATGGTTTTCAGTGTCATTTCCTTATCGTTCGTTTTCCATGATCCCAGCAATTGGTGTCGCATCGACCAGTGCCACTGCTGCGGGTAGTTTCTCGTTCAATGAAAGGTCAGCGGCTGGAATCACTTCTGTGGTGTCTCCGTTGTTCAACAACCCGACCACGGAGATTGTAAACGGGATGCGCATTCTGAGATTCAACGTGGAAGCGGGTTTTCTGTCAACTGGGATGCCAGTGAACTATGCTTTCCATTCCTATGAGATGGATTTTCCTGTTAGCAAACATACTTCAGTAAGAAGTGTGATTGTGGATTTTGTTGTACCACTTCCTCCAGTTCCGATAAACTTTGTGACTTGCAGGACTTCTAATCTGATTGTGGCGGGCACAACCTACGACTGCGTGGCGGATTTGTCACCTGAAGTAAGCATCCACTGGAATCGCGGTACAGTATTCGGACCAACAGAATTCGTGGCTACGACGACTTCGGTCAACGGATGGTTTTCAGTGTCGTTTCCACTATCTTTGGGTTCGATGATCCCTGCTATTGGTGTCGCATCGACCAGTGCCACTACTGCTGACATCATCTCGATTACTGGAAGGTCAGCGGCTGGAATCACTTCTGTGGTGTCTCCGTTATTCAGCAACCCGACCACGGAGATTGTAAACGGGATGCGCATTCTGAAATTCAACATCGAATCGTCTTTTCGGAACTTTCTCAGTACAATTAACTACGCTTTCCATTCATCTGAGATGAGATTTCCTGTGAGCAAACATACTTCAGTAGGAAGTTTGTCGGTTAGTTTCATAGGTGTTCAGCCAGGCAGACAACCCGCCCCTGCTCCAACTTGCAGGGCTTCAACTCTGGTTTTGAGAAAAACCACAACCTACGACTGCATGACTGATTTGTCGCCTGAAGTAAGCGTCCACTGGAATAGTGGGGCATTCTTTGGAACAACAGATTTCGCGGCGACGACGTCATCGGTCAACGGATGGTTTTCAGTGTCGTTTCCTAATACTTTGGGGTCCATGTTCCCAGCATTGGGTGTTGCTTCGACCAGTGCCACAGCTGCAGACATCTTCTCATTCACTGAAAGGACAGCAGCTGGAATCACTTCGGATATGGTTCCTTTATCCAACACCCCGACCAACCCGACGGAGACACCGACGTCGGATTCTCCCTCTTTGCCTCCTTCGGCGTCTCAGTTTTTTGAAAACCCGACCACGGAGATTACAAATGGAATGCGCATTCTGAGATTCAACATTGCATCGCATTTATTACTGAGACCTGGCACGCCAGTGAACTTTGCTTACCATTCATCTGAGATGGATTTTCCTGTTAGCAAACATACTACAGTAGGAAGTGTGAGTGTCGATTTCGTGGAACCATTGCCAGCATCTCTCCCGCCAACAACTCTCCCGCCAACAACTCTCCCGCCAACAACTCTCCCGCCAACAACTCTCCCGCCAACAACTCTCCCGCCAACAACTCTGCCACCAACGCCAGTTGTGCCGCCACCAACTGTTGTTTCCTCTCCAGCTGTTGGCACTGTTAGATTTGAAGTAGTCGCAGAATTGAGTGATCTGGTTAGTCAGGTTGATACGTTGGTAGCTGCCGCTTCCACATCATTAGGTGGTACTGCTCGTTGTAGTATGTTGTGTCAAGGTACTAACTGTGTTAATTGTGATGGCACTGCTGTTAATCAAAGATCTGTTTCTACACTAGTCAGAGCAAGTTGGAGAGTTGTTTTGATTATAATTAATAATGAAAATGGAAACATTACGAAAACAGCTGTCGATAATTCTTTGAAGGATCTCTTGTCAAACAATGCGGTTATTGGATACTTCGATGGAAGTGTTGCTGTTGTTGTTGCTGCTGCGAATAGTAACAACCCACAAGTTGTCGTCGTTAACAGTGACTTTGACGATGCTCACACTCACGGAAGGATCATGGTGGCAATATGGGCGTACTGGGTTCCTTTGTCGGTTGTTGTCAAGGTTCTTGGACCTTTTGTGTGTAAGCGAGAAGTGTTTAGGTTGCCAATACCAGTATTCATTCACATAGTCATGATGATTATTGCAATGTGTTTAACTACCGTTTTCGCTTCTATTGCCTTGTCAGACTTTAACAGCAGAGTGGACTATGGACATAGAGCACTTGGTATTGCTTTATTAGTGATTGGGTGGGTTCAAATACTAAGTAGTCTTGTCAAGCCAGACAAGGAATTTGAGTTCAGAAAGTACTGGGGATGGGGACATGTTCTGTTTGGTATTTCAGTTGTGGTTATTTCAATCGCTCAAATGGCGACTGGAGTTGAAATAAGAACTACACTCTTCCTCTCTCTCTCTTTATCTCTCTTCTTATTTTCGTCTTGTTAGCCATAAAATTAATTTCTAAAGATAATTTTTGATGAAATCCGATGTAATCGTATTAAAAATGATCAAAGTTGTTTTTTGTATTGTTTTTTTTTGACGAGGGGTACCCCGTCGAATAAGAACTACACTCTTCCTCTCTCTCTCTTTATCTCTCTTCTTATTTTCATCTTGTTAAACACAAAATTAATTTCTGAAAATGATTTTTGATGAATCCGTAATAAAAATAATTTGTTAAATACATGTCAAATAATTGACGTGTTCTTACGGACCAAAAATAATTTATTTTTTTATTTCTTTGATTAATTTTGCAAAAATAGTTTTCTTTTTTTAAATTAAGTCTAGTCTTAGTTCTGAAGATAAAATACGCAGGGCAAAAGATGGATTTTATCCTTCTGACTGATGCCATAAAATTATAATAATTTGATTTTGTTGTGTTAAATTCGAAAAAAACAAAACAACGCAAAGAAAGAAAATTTTTATTCCTCCTCTCGTATTCTTTTCCTCTCATTTGAGGTTCCTTTTGATTCTGTTCCATACAGATTGATATAGTTATTTGTGTTGCCCAAATATTACGATGCGAACTTCGGTAAGCTTCTTACGATATTAATGTTTAGGGTGGTTTGGGGGGGGGGGGGGGGGTGAACGGCCTGGTTATGTTGCGGAGGGTTTTTTCTTTTCGCGGTATGAGGGCGTTCGACACGTGTAATTATTTCATGAAGAAAAGAGTTTTATATATCAAAAGGAAGAATATATTATATTTTATTACTCCCGTCTGTCGTTTTTATTATTATTTTTTAGGTCCGGCGCAGTTATGACCCATAAACTGACTGTCATCTTACCTGATCCTTTTGGTTTTCATTTCTTGCTGAGTGATATGGCTATGTGCTAAGCCCACAGTACAATTATAATGCTTTGGACAACTGAGGGTGAAACGATCCTCGGTACTGTTCCGGGGGTTTCTATTTTCTTTCGTAGCGTGGGCATATAGAACATGTAGTCGTATTATAAAGAAAGATGTGTATGAAAGAAAGAAGATTTTTTATTTTTTTCACCATCCCCCCCACTCCCAGATCATTTCTTTTTTATTTTCTTTAGTTGCTTACAACCTGTTAGCCTCTGTGCATGGTGGGAGCTGGAAGTCGATCACTTCCAGCCAATACTATGAAACTACAATCTTCGCGATTGGGTCCTTACTGATGCGGCTACCCAGACCCGCTCGTAGTCATCAGTTTGTATTTTGCTAGCTAACTAGTATTTTAAGCCTTTAGTTTCAAAAATATCTTACGTCTTGAATCGAGTGACCCTACACGATTCCCTTCTCTTGCGCTTGCAGAATGTCAAAAATTACTTGAATTCTGTATTGACTCCTCCTTTATTGCATTAAGAGGTTATATTTGGAGACAAACAATAGGCATTCCAATGGGTGGCAACGCCAGTAGCGATATAGCAAATCTCTACTGCTATAGAGTTGAATCCGCATATATCGATTCTTTAAATCTAGACTTAGCTCGGCAACATGACCACTCGTGTAGATACATCGACGACTTCCTCACCTGGAGTTGCGACCCTCCACCAGCAAGTCTATACTCAATGGATTACACTGATACTTCGAATAATATCGATGATGTCTCTTATATAGGAATTCGTATCCGAATAGAGATCACTAACACAAATAAACGATGGATTCGTTTAAGTGTTAACGACAAAGCCAGGGGTTGGCATATTACGCCAACAAGGTTTACCCATCAGCATTCCGCAGCTCAAGAATCAATGGGTTCAGGTATCTTTACCACCATGATCTTACGAGCTCTAAAAATCTGCAACAACCAGGCAGACTTTTTACAGGAACTTGAAGCGGTAACATATAGATTACTCAACCGGGGCTATAAATCTGACAATATCAGAGCAGCATGCCTCCGCTTCATTAGCTCTCACATTGATGATGGTAATACAGCAGCTGCAATGCGTCGACGTATCAACCTTACTTTTGAGAAGTTTAGTCACAAAGTCCCATTAAGCATCGAAAAGGATACAATTAACCATACAGGCTCTACAAGCCATTCCTTGGATAAACGATTTCCACCATCCCTACATCAAACATCAGGAGAAGGTCTTCTCGGTGGAGAATGCGGATGGGCAGCGCTCAACTTCATTGCAGATCATTTATATATTGATAGAATTAACTTCAGTTTTCTGCAAAACTACCAACAGCGATTTTATGAAGAATCTCTTAAAGTAGAACCGAACAACTCAGAGCATAAACCATCACCAGATGGTTGGTTCTCGCTACAAGTACTTAACATGGCTTGCATGACTAAATTCAACAGGAGAATCGAGTACTTCGTTAACCCTGCAGATTTCGATTATCCTGAAGCAGCCGCAGCACTTATTCTGCATAAAGCGAAAACAAGGATGACTCACTTTATTGTTGCGCTAGTCTCATTTGAGTCCATGATCATCCGAGACATTCTTAAAGGCACAAAAGATTTAAGACTCCCTTTCGATCATTTTGACAAGATGTACCAAACTACAGAATATAGTTTCCATATGATACCATTAAAAGCTCAGACTGATATGGATGTTACAATGACACCTGCGAATATAGGACCTTTGATGATATGCGAGGATAAAATAAAACGGAAATTGGATGACGACTCATCCATTAACTCGACTGTAATAGTGAAACGACCAGACGTCAAAAATTCAAATTGAGCAAAAGCAAATAAACATTGCTAGCCCTATCCTGGCGAGCTCCGATGGATTTTTATCTTTGAACGATAGCAACTTCAACATAGAATGAAGTCCCTTAGAACTTACTGATGAAGGCCTAAAAAGGGACAAGTAGTATAAGATTAAGGCCTGAAACTACATATTCTATTACCCTTTGATGTTAGGAAACTGCAGAAATGAATACTTTTCTTTTATTGATCTCTACTTTTCTTATTCTCACTTTTCTGTTCTAAAATTAATGATACTAACTAGTATTTTAATTTTACTTTTTTTATATTCTAATTTAGTGCACGTTTTTATGATAAACTCATATTCTAACTAACTAATCTGATGAAGACCTAAAAAGGGACAAGTAGTATGAGATTAAGTCTCCTGAAACTACATATTCTATTACCCTTTTGATGTTAGGAAACTGCAGAAATGAATACTTTTGTTTTACTAATCTCTACTTTTCTTATTCTCACTTTTCTGTTCTAAAATAAATGATACTAACTTTTTTTGTTTTTCAACTCGTTAGTCTTTCGGTAAGGTGAGCATCTGGGAATTGATGCTTCCAGTCGAAGATATAAAAACACAATCTTAGATTCTCGTTAAAAAAGATACTGTTGGATTGGTTTTTAGAACAAGTTGTTTCCTTCTCTCGTATTATTTTCCCCTCTCTAACTTTCTTTTTTTCTTCATCTGTTCTTTATTGATTTCCAATAATTAACACGGCGGTGGTAAACGATGGTGTACATGAGAAGATAGATGGGATCGAAGCGAAGGGCCTGTCTGTCATCTCTCAGATAGAAGGTTGGATGGTTTCCTCTAAGATGGAGGTAAACATGAAGAAAACAGAGTACGTTGCCTTTGGTAAGCGCATCTCTGGCTCCGATGTCGAATGGAGTAGGGCACCTCGCTTCTACTTCCCATCGTCTGTTGAAGAACTACACGTGCCTACAGGCGCTGCCAGTGCTCTCACTGAGAAGCTTTCTCCATCAATAGGGGCAGTTCTGGATCTCGCTGATGCTTTGCTGCCATTGGAGATTGATGGTTACCCAGTGACGAGACGGTCCGACTTTGTCCGACTGGCCGGAGCTCGAAATAACAAGGAGTTCAGGCTGAAAGCAGCGATCCCATTAAAACGTGTCAGGAGCGCGAAATACCTAGGAGTTGTCATTGATGACTCGCTATGCTTCGACGAACAGGTTGATTAGATTGTGAAAACAATTCGAGCTGGTTGCGGTTTACTCAAAATGTTCTCTCCCTATGAGGTCAAAACCGATACCCTTCGTCAGCTTGTAGATGGTGCAGTGTTATCTCGAGCGTTCTTTGGGCTAAAGGCTTTTTCTCCCTTTTTGTCTGATACTCAGATGAAGCGGATCGAAGCGTGCTTGCGTCATCTGTGGATAAGACTCACTGGTTGCTCATCCTCGATGACGGATGTGGTGCTCACAGTCGAGTCACGAATTCCACCGCTGCAACAAATGATATCTAGGCTCCTTGCCCTAGTTCATGAAGATCTGCTAAGGCGACAACCTGAATGTCCTTCATGGAGGCTGTTTAACGGTGATGAGAAGAAGAGACCATGGCAGACTAGAGTTGAAGCCTGTTCTTCGGAATTTTCTCTGTCGGAGCTTAGGTCCCAGAAAGTTCTGCCACATCAGTATCCTCCGTGGTCGAAACATCCTCCTTTGGTTGTAAACACGTCCTGCGGTTATGACAAGACTGACACACCTGAGGAGAAGTATGCTGTGGCGATGACGACCCTCAATGAACTGCCCCCGTGTGTTGCTGAAGTCTACACTGATGCCTCGGTCTTCCATGACAAGGAGCGGGGATTATTATGTGGGGGGGGCTGCTGTTCTGCTAGTTGCTGGCAAGGTCATTGAGAAGCTCTCCAAGTTCCAACCGTCCCTCACGATTTACAATGCAGAACAACTAGCACTATTGTCAGCCCTTGAACTACTGGAGGAGAATCTTCATGTTGTTTCGCATGGTGTGATTCATATTTGTGCATAGGGGGCCATCCAGGCAGTCATCATCAACGAATCGTGAGATTTTTGAACGATAGGCCACTGATTTTCCAGCATGTCCCATCTCATTGTGGCATTGCAGGGAATGAACTGGCTGATACACTGACGAAGAAGGCAGCCTTGCAATCAGTTGATCCTGAACTGACTCCGTATGATTTCAGGATGGCTCAATGTTGTATTAAGAAACAAGCAAATTGGAAGGCTATGGGTACTGTGGACTCTTCGCATTCTTACAGCAAAGCGACTCTAGGATCTGGCCCTCAACGTTTCCTTCCCTGTCTCACTAGGAGGCAGGAGGTGGAATTGTCTCGTCTGCGAACCTCTCACCGCAGGCTTGTAAAGCTACCGAGGGTCACTGCGGGCTTTAAATGTTGTCTGTTCTGTGGCTTTCAGGATACCTCTACCGAGCATCTGCTGCTTGATTGCGTTGAGACCAGGGAATTGGTAAAGCAAACCATGAGATTTCCGACACCTGATGATGAGCTATCTCTGGATATGTTCTTTCGAACCGAATGGCAGCCTTTCACTTTGTTATTGATCAGCAAGCTTGATAATCATCTTAAAGAGTTATCTGACAATCCGTTGTTGTTGAAGTTTCCGCTTCAGGGTACTTTTGTGAGGAAGAAACTAATCACGCACGTCGAAAGGAAGACATGTTTCTCGTTACTGGGTTCTGATGTGAAGGAATATGTTATGGAACTTATTGATAACGCTTACAAAGCTACCTATTTAAATGTTGTTATCGACGATCTTTCTATGGTTAATGTGCTGGTCAATCCTGATTGGTCGGAATCCAAGCTTTCTAAGTTCCTCTCTCGCTTGAGTCGCCTCCTGCGACGTAATCCCCGAAGTAGATAAAGAACGTCTCTTTCCTCTAGTGTAATTTCTTATTTTATTTTATTAGTATCATTTCTCTTTCTTATCATTACTTTATTTCTTATTTCCTGATCTAATGTGGCGTGTTCTCCCTCTCTTTGACGAAAATTGGCGTTATCAGCCGTGCGTGGATGGTGGGTTTAGGTAGTCATTTGTTCCAGGTTATTCTACGTCTCTTATCGTCTGTGAGAGTCTCACGGTTGCTGGTAGCGATATAATTGTTACCCTAACTGTGAGCTTTTCCTGGCTTTTGGCTTCCTAGGCTTCGTAAATAAATAAATAAATAAATTAATAAATAAATACTTTTTTTTTAAACTTTTTTTCCTCTTTTTTTTTTTTCTCCCTGAGTCCGCTGAACTATATGGCCTAACTTCTTCTTTTGTCTTCTCGTTCGAGGATGGGCACGACCTCGTCCTCCTGCGTCTTGTTGTACTGTCTGGGTGATCCAAGGCTCTGGATGCGGTCTCCTCTCCGGCGGTCCAGCATCTAGGGCAGGTGGTTATCTGGCACTTTGTGCTCCTGAACCATTTCCGTTGTAACAATTTTTTTTTTCATTTTATTCTTTAAAAAGTCAAGTATATTATTTTGCAAGCCCAGCCATTTCAATTACTCAAAAACTTTGGAATAAAAGTTCCCAGAATTTGGAGACACGCAATAAATTTGGTTCCTCCTCTCGTCATTATTATCTTTTCCCTCTTTAATTACGGTATCAGTACCACTTCTTTTTTCTTTTTTATTTGTTTCTCTCATTTCAACCAGAAGCATATCCTTTACTGTAATCTGAAGGAGATTGATTTTTGGGAGAAAGAAAGAAACAAAGAAAAAAAAAAAAGAAACAAGATTCAACTTCCTCTCGAGATTTAAAATTTTGCTTTTTTTTACAAATGAAACTCAGGCGCTATCTAATTTTCATTCATTGGCAGGACAGGCCTGACACTGCAGTGTCCCCCTTGCTTACTTCGCTGAAGAGGGCTTGGGTAAGGGGAATGGTCCGAAGAAAGATTGCTTTTAATCTTAGCCCGAAACCAACTTGTTTGTTGTCCTACGAAATTATACTTTTTTTTTTTTTTTCCCCCTGAATTTAAAGGGGTTGTGCGAAGTGAAAAAAAAATTCTTTTTTTCACTAACAATAAAAAAACTCAGACGCTAAAACTAAAATTTCATTATTTTCTACAGTTTTATATTGTTATTGGGTACAGTTTTTTTTCTTAACAAGAAAAAAAAAAAAAAAAAAAAAAATGACATCCCGTCTTTTATATGCCGTAAGGCCATTCGTGTTGTTGTTGACTGGATGCATATTACTGAACAGTGTCCTACTACTGACTAACGATATTTCCACACCGATAATCAAACATACCGATAGTCGTCAACTCGTTGATAATTTTTTAAAAATTGAAAATGAAAATAAATGGGGCGGTAAAAAAGAATTTAAATTCCACGTCTACGACATTCCCGACAAATACATCTCTGGAGCTATTGAAAAATTAACTGAAAATTGGCATAAGAGCACCTGCAACAGAGATGTAAAAAGAAAGACGAACTACACTATGATGGATTGGAGACACGCTCATTCGTTATTCACGGTTGATATATTCATCGCAAAATATTTAAAATATCATCCACGACATACTTCAAATCCCGATGAGGCAGATGTTTTTATTATCCCGACAATGACGCATCTCCTAAACTGCGCTGGAAAGATGCATTGGTTACCAAAAATTTTAAATTGGATCGAAACCCGACCAAATAAATATCATCGCAGATTCCATTCTCATGATCATTTTATTTTTTGGTGGAGATGGGGAATGAACTACCGAGGAACTCAAGATTTTTTTTCTCACCTTTCGAATTCTTTTCCGAATATAAATTACATCTCGTATGAATTCTTAGAACTGATGGGAAGAAATAAATTTCAAGATTTCTCTCTTTCATTAAAACCCAACTTCCATAAAACAATGATGGGTATTATTATGCCATATCCTGACTTCTCACCTCACTTAGAGCATCCTGTCAAAGAAACCCAACAGAGAGATGTGTTCGCGTTCATGACTGGCACCAGTACGATTGGTGGAGTCAGACGATGGATTAAAAAAGAATTAGACGACAAGAACACCTCTACTCATCACACTCTGTATCTTGACTTTGCTTCTCACGTTGTTGATACCAAACGATTAGGAGTTCCTGAAGCCTATCCTGAATGGTTTAAAAAATCTGTTTTTTGCATTCATGCAGCAGGTGATGGTTTAAGTGGAAGAAGACCGACAACAGCGATACTCGCAGGGTGTATTCCAGTTATGGTTTGTGATCTTTGTTTGTATCCTTATGAGAACATGTTGACGTACAGTGACTTTTCTGTATTCGTAAATGAGAATGACGTGATGGAAGGAAGACTGGTTGATATATTAAAAAATATTTCTAAAACTCAAATTGATCACATGCAGCGAAGTCTTCGAAAAGTCCGTCCTCATTTCATCTATCCAACGAGTGGACCTCCTTCACCTGGTGATGCTCTTGATATGTTAGTGTCTCAGTTGTCAGACAGAGCTGATATTTTAAAATCATACAAAAGATGGTTTGTATCTCATCAGGAGCTGTCAACTGATGTGAGAGACTATCCGAGAGATCCTCCACTTGTAAATAAATATAAAATAGATTCTAATATATGATGAACTCCTTTTGGATGATTACTCAGCTGTCAAGCAGTCAGAAATTATTCTTTTTTTGTTTTGTTTCGTAAATTCGACTAATTAGTTGTTTCTAAAATAACATGAAAATAACTGGAATAACAAGGGACCGATTCTCTCGGTCATTTTTGTTGGTTCTTAACCCGAGAAGGAATAATTTAAGGTAAGGCTCCAAAACTGACACTCGTGCCAGCGAGGACCTTTCCCCAGCGGGATCAATAGGGACTGCCGGGGTCGTGCGTACTCCCACGTCAGAGGTGAAATTCTTAGATCGTATTGACTTACCCTTTGAGATACCATTGTAAGTCAAGTTTTTGTGGAGAAAAAAAAAAAAAAAAAAAAAAAAAAAAAAAAAAAAAAAAAAAAGTCGGATAAAACCACTTCAGGTTTGAAAGAAATGCCAGTTTTATTTATTATATCAAAAGTGTTAATTTCAATCTCCCAGTAATACTGTTGGAGGTTTACACTAAATATTTATATATGAAACTGGTTAGTCTGAATCGTTTTTTTTTAAAAGTTCGGCGTGTTTATGTGCAATTTAAAAACTTTTCTTTTTTTTTTTCTTTCATTAGTCGAGTCGTTCATTTTTATTTTCGTTGATCGACAACTCCCTCGTTTCTTTACAACGATTACGGTAACCTAATGCCTGACAAAATCCCGCCAATAGAAATGATATTCAAAAAAAAAAAAAAAAAAAAAAAAAGGAAAATCATATTCAAAATATACGTAACCGTTCACACAATTCTGAAAAAAAACAAACAAACAATTCTCACCCTTCCCCTAGCAGGATGAGTTCATAAAAATAGGACATAAGCTGACTTCGAAAAAGAAGAGAGTTTCATGCTTGTTTCGTATGTGTGAGAAGGAAACTTTCAACAAGGTTCATTCATTTTGGCTCGGAGGGGGAACTTAATTTTATTTGTTTTTATGTTTTCATTATATTTATCAAACTTCCCCCCTCTTCAGTTTTTCATAATGGCCCAAAGGCTGATGAGGATAACGTTTGCTGCTATACCGATGATGATAATACTCTCACTGTTAGCTGCATACTTTATTATTATTGAAAAGGATGTCAGATTGTTACTATCAGTTCAGGTTGTCGGAAAGAATACTGTTCAGAAGAAGAGTAGGAATTCTAAAAGACGAAATGACAACTTCATCGCAACAGTAACATCAGCATCAAGACACGGACGTGTGATTGCTACGATTGCGAACTGCAGAGCACAACGGATGCTTGACAGCTGGTTGTATAACGTAAGGAAGTCTATTAGTACTACGAATAACGATTCTCCTTCAACCGGAATCTTCATTGGAACACAAGGGAGTGGATTACCAAGTTGGTGTCAAAGTAATAATGTTGATTGTTCTGACGTGGTTCAATTATGTCCTTGGCTTTCTACAAAAAGATCGACAGGTCACAAAGTAACATTATCGGTAATGCATTGCAAACCTGTCATGATGAATCGTATCTTACAGTCGGGTGTGAAATTGTTTTATTTATTTATTTTTATTTGGGGAAAAACTCCAATTCCGCACAAAGTTTTTCAAGATTCCACAAAAGGTCCTCCGAACGGAGGGAACACGCATCCGATGATAAAACCAGAACAGAATATCTGGTGGAAAGAACGACCAGAAGCACCTTAAAAATGCTCCCGTGTCATGTCGGCGTTAACCGACTCCAGTTCTCTGAACAAGACCAGGTCACCGAAGACCGTCCTCCTTACAAGATCCAGTCCTCTCTCTCACTGTGCCTGTTATCCCCGCATCTCGAAAGGTCTTGAGATCTATCCGAGCTTGCTTTGGTTCGTTCGTAGTTCGCGCAACTGGCTACGTTGCCTTTCAGTTTTAGAGCTATCTATTCTGCTGATCCATCAGATCCTCGATGGTCCAGTGCGCAGCTGTGCTCAATCATTTTGGTGATCAGAAACTCATCCTCAACCTGCTGGATCTTGTTGTCCGCTGCACAGTTGAGATTTACCCGAGTCTTGTCCTTCCTGGTCGTGCGAAATGTCCTTGAAGTTTGTGGGGGAATTAGAGGGGGGTTATTCCTTTTTGATTTTATTAATTAATAATTTATTTTTTTAAATTTAAATTTAAAAACGAACCCTCCACAGGTATCGCTCTCATACTTCTCGACACCGACGTTATTGCTCTACGAAATCCATGGCAACACTTCCTTTCATTGAATTCTAATTTAGCCATGATGTGTGGTGAGAGACCAACAGTTGAGCCATGTTTTGATGTCTGGCCTAATACAGGTGTGGTAGCTATGATGCCACATGTTGCTGTGATGAAGTTCACACAGAAATGGGCTGACGAACTAATTTGGTGGAATAAAGAATTAGAAAGGAAAGAGATGACCCGACGACCACATTTATCTGGTCGAGTTTCTCTTCGAATTTGGCAACTGGGAAAGCGGCTGAAAGGATTTGGTTTGAAGAACAAGGAGATGCGAATGAGTGTATCTCGTGAGATCATTATGAAATTCGACTCTGGGGATATGACTCTCGGTCTTCTAATTAAATCACTTTTAGTTGTTTGTAAGAACCACAAAACCAGAAGCGACGCAACCGGAAGCTATGAAATAATTTGTCACGGAGGGAAGTCCCTGATCGGAGAGATCCGCGAACTTGATTGGGAACAGAGGGAGGAGATCGGAATTCCTGATTACATTCAAAAGATTTCTTCTATTCGAAATGATGGTTTCGTCGACTCTCACACAACTGATCAGGAAATAGCTAGAGAATTGCTTCACTTTCCGGAACACACTCCTCGTAATATTAATTTTCATTGTGTTGGTTCTCCGAACTGGGTATTCCCTCGAAACATCTCTTCCAATATGACGGCAACTCTGGCGTCAGCGCATCTGATTCACGTGACTGGAAAATTTAGAAATCAAGCATTATCACAAGGTAATATGATTAATAAATTAAAAACAATGGAACTGCTCGGAGTAGTTCCACAGTCAGCTCAAAGAGAACAAAACTGTGAACCCGATTCCAGTTAGAGTGTGGATTCTATTTTTATGTCATCTTTTCTTGGTTTTTACATTCAGATATTTCTTTAAAGATATATTTTCAGAAAACATTGGATTCTGTCTACCAGCATTAAGACCTGAAGAGCTACTCGATTCTCTTATTCTCTTTGACTCAACTGGAGCTCTCTGATCAAGTAATCGTGTTATGTTACAAAGTGATTAAGTGCTACAGCCCTGCTGCGGTGCCAACAGCAAAAGGAAGAGATTACGGAAGACACCAACAGAACAAAACACTGTGAACCTGATGAAATTATCAGCTGTTGGTGTAGTATTGACGAGTCTCTTTTTCAAGTCAGCGCGCATAGCATGAATTAACAAAAGATAACTTTGTTGGTCACTATAGATTGCTTTTTTTTTTTTTTTTTTTTTTTTTTTAATTATTATTTTTGTACTACTATTTGAAAATCATTAATGAGCCGACTCACCAGGTTTTAGATAGAGTCAAAGTTTCCAAACAGTGTTTTTGTTCTTAACAAACAGAGGCACCTGCTGGTTTCAGTTTTTCACTCGATTATAGTTCCCGTGTTGAGCTAATGCAGATTTAATAATCAAATTGTTTTTTTTTGACGAGAGGTATACTCCGTCGAATAAGAACTACACTCTTCTTCTCTCTCCCTCTCTCTTCCTCTCTCTCTTCCTCTCCCGTGAATTCGCTAAGCTAACTCAATAATCTTTACTGAGTCTTCGGATATGGCTACGGATTGCTGTCCTCTGTTACTGTAACTCAACCATTGCTAGCAACAACTTCGAATAGATGGTCATGATGATTATTGCAATGTGTTTAACTAGAGTGGACTATGTACATGGTAATCTTGGTGCTGCGATGGTTGGGTTCAAATAGTAAGTGTTCTTTTCTTGTTAAGGCAGACAAGGAATCTCAATGCGGAAGGTACGGGGGATGGTGATTAGGGATAGACGCTATCGATAGGATGCTTTTTTTTTCGAATTTCGATAAAAATAACCTTTCGGGGGCAAAATATACCCAACGACTCCATCGGAAACCCCCAAAAATGTGATTCTGGCTGAAAAACCTGGTTTCTCATAAATACCGACCCCTGTGTTCTTGTCATTTATTTGCTAAGGTGAAAGATTTCTTAGAAAACGAGTCTCAGACTTCTTTAATAATCGAATGTTTATTTTATTTTTATTTTTTATTTTTTTTGCATCCATACTTTTTTTTGTATGGAAGGAAATATAATTGACTCAATAGAACACAGTTCACAATTCCGTTCTCCATGTTTTTTGCTCTCATTTCCTTTTCTCTGGTTGTGTCGCTGAAACTAAACCAAACTGTGATTATATACCTCAATACCAAATGGGTTTATCGACAGCCCAGGCATAGCCAATCGATAAACATATCAGCCTTCAATATTTAATATTTATTTCATGTTACCTCTCCAGACAACTGAGCGGCATTCAGTTACCATGCTTGACAATCCCGAGACAGTTTTTTTTTTCTTTTTTTTTTTTGGGAAAACTCCTAATCCGAACACAAAAGTTTCCGAAACCGCCAACTCTATATAAAATATTTTTTTGTCCCGTGAGAAACAATCCCTCAATGAGAGAATTATAAAACTTATCCTGTCTCACTTCTTCCCCTATTCTCCTTAAATTTTCTCTTGAGGGCAGGCCTTCCGGCTGTTCAAGTGGTCTTTGAACACCGCTCTAGTTATATGCTCGACTCTTTTGTTTTCCTTATCGATGGTAGGAATGGTAGGAATGGTAACCGAATTAGCTTCGTGTGTCCAATTTTAAGGACGCGTGACCATTTATTTTTCCGTTACCGTTCTTCTGACGTCCTCAGGCGGAGCCTACCAAATGTTTCCCGTGTTTTCCAATTGTCAGACTTAAATCAAGAGAAAGTATAAAAGAAAGACAAACATAGAAGTGAAAAGAACAAAAAACAAAGAGTCTGGAAGCACAGACGAGTGTGAGATAACTTGAACAAGAGGTTTTGTGTCGTCAGGTACGTACTGTTGCTGTGGCGAAGGTTATTATGGCAAAGGTGGTGGAGTTACAATTCTGTGCCCCGATGGATCAGCACTTTGGCACACGAAGATTGATTTTCCGATCATAAACAACAAGCCCTCCTTTGAATCACACCACATTCGTTCGGTCAGGGTACGTCTTTGGGCCAATTAAGTTCCAGAGTGTCTGCCCCATACATCCCCTCTATCTCTTCCGTCCGGCTTCATCCTGGAAGTCATTATTCCATACAACGGTTGATGTTGTTTGGGCCACCATATTGTCAACGAGGTGCTTACGTCCCTTCAGCGGGTGCTTGTACAGCTGTTTCCAATGTAGGGGTAGTTGGTGCCACTAGTAACACCCACCTCCATAGAGACCACCTTAAACTATGTGCGGGTTTGAGGCAATGATGTTGACAATACAAGCTAGTTGTGCTTCAAATATTGGCAGGCGGTCAAGAGACACGTGGTGCAAGAAAAAAAAGAAAAAAAAAAAAAAAAGATTTTTTAACCACAGGCCACGAGGCACTTTTTTTGTATAGAGTTGGCGGTTTAGGAAACTTTTGTGTCTGGATTAGAGGTTTTCCCTTCTTTTTTTATTCCGTATCTGGGTATAGACACCAGTGTTTGCTCCTTATTGCGGCACCACGCTGGGGATGGGACTGTGTGAAAACTTGATATCCTTGTTGTTCCGGCTGGCATGTTAACTGTTCTACCCAAACATAGAATCCGGGTTCCCCAATTAAGGTCCTGATGCGACTGCGAAAAAGCAAAAACATTCTGTGTGTGTTCGTAAAGGATTTTTCTGATTTCCGACTAGCAGCGCCAAGCCCAATGCAAGTGATTCTTTAACCTCCAATTATACTTCGACAACGTCTTCTGGTCAGTAAGACAAGAATTATAGTTTTCTCTTTTTATGTTTACTTTTTTCTAAACGTAGTTTTCTTTGATTAACAACTACAAATATTTTCAGTCAAGTACTTGATATTAATTTTGTTTTTAATACCCTAAAGTTGTTACTGTTTTTACATTGTCAAAGTTTCACCCCAGTTAGCCTTCACCCCCTCAGAAATTACCGGACAAGATCAAAGGCTTAATTATATTTTTCTGTTGACTATTTCTTTTTTTTTGAATTTAACAAAGTATTGTAAGAACGAAAAAGAATGTTGGGGAGCACACGTAAACCTCCTTTAGCTTTATCAATTTAAGTCGATTCACGAGTTTCGTGACACAAGCTACACACTTGTTCTGTGTTGGTTAAGATTAAGCCAATTCTACAAGTCCAGCCATTTCAATTACTCACATTCTTAACAACGACCTCTGCAAAGAATGTCTTGTCAAACAATGTGGTTATTGGATACGTTGATGGCACAGCAATATGAATTCCTTTTTGACCAATTTTTTTTGTAGTACTTTTCTGAAGCTTTTCAGGCGTACTGGGTTCCTTTGGCAGTTATTATTAAGGTTCTTGGACCTTTTGTGTGTAAAGGAGGGATTACGGGTAGACGCTTTCGATAAGGTGCTCTTTTTCGAATTTAGGTAAAAATAACCTTTCTGAGGGCAAAATATACCCAACGACTCCATCGGAACCCCAAAAAATGTGATTCTGGCTGAAAAACCTGGTATTCTCATAAGAAATGCCGACGACCCCACGTTCTGTTTGGCATTTCAGTTGTGGTAATTTCAATCGCTCAAATGGCGACTGGAGTTGAAAATATTAATCGTCTATTCACAAATGACTCGGAGGGGGTTAAGATTGCGATGATCGTTGGAGTGGTCACCATTGGTGTTATTTATATTATTGGGAAAATCTACGTCGCTGTTACGAAAAAAAGATGAGCTTGATGAAATTATCAGCTGCGGGTGTAGTATTGATGAGTGTTTTTTTCAAGTCAGCTTTCTTGTCATTTATTTGTTCGGATGAATATTTTCTTAATAAACGAGTCTTAGAATTCTCTAATCTTCGAAACGTTTATTTTTTTTTCACCCCCGCCTAAACATAAAAAATTAAATCTTTTTAATGCAAGTCAATAGCAAAATTATTTTGTTGTTGACTATTTCTTTTTTTTTTGCATTTAACAAAGTATTGTAAGAACGAAAAAGAATGTTGGGCAGCACACGTAAACCTCCTTTAGCTTTATCAATTTAAGTCGATTCACGAGTTTCGTGACACAAGCTACACACTTGTTCTGTGTTGGTTAAGATTAAGCCAATTCTACAAGTCCAGCCATTTCAATTACTCACATTCTTAACAACGACCTCTGCAAAGAATGTCTTGTCAAACAATGTGGTTATTGGATACGTTGATGGCACAGCAATATGGGCGTACTGGAGTTCCTTTTTGACCAATCTTTTTTGTAGTACTTTTCTGAAGCTTTTCAGTAAGCCCACAGTACAATTATAATGCTTTTTTTTTTTTTTTTTTTTTTTTTTGATGATTGATATTTATAAATACTAACGAACTAAAATATAAACAAGGCCTGACACCGCAGTGTCCCCCTTGCTTTCTTCGCTGAAGAGGGCTGGGTAAGGGGAATGGTCAGAAGAAAGATTGTTTTTAATCTTAGCCCGAAACCAACTTGTTTGTTGTCCTACGAAAATTTGCCTTTTTTTTGATTGACTGATAATTATTAATACTAACTACCTAAGTATATATAAAAGACTATGAGAAACACACCAACGTTAATCATTCGATTATTTTGACTTTATAACAAAATCAAATTCTAACTAAAATATATATATATGTAAAGGATATCGTCTGAATGGTTTTCTTTTCTTGAAAATCCTACTTTTTTTGTTTTTCTATTACTGAAAAATAAATAATACCAAATCATCAAAACCTTCCCTTTGAAAAGAGTTCTGTTGGAGATGGTTTTTATGTGTTAGAACAGCGTGAGCTACTAAATATAGTGAACCCAACCCAACCCATCCCATCCCAGCCCCTCTTTGCTTTGTTCGCCGGTAGGTCTGCTAACGTTAATATTTTTTGTTTTTTTAATTTTTTTTTAAGTACAATTATATTATTATTATTATTATTATTATCATCATACTTGTACCCCTTTAAAGGGGGCAAAATAAAGGGGAATTAATTAAAAGCCCTTTAATATTAAAAGCCCTTTATTTCTGCTTTAATTTTTAATTCCCCTTCAAAGGGGTACAAGTATGTATTATTATAAAAAAAAAAACTCACGTTCTAACTATTATGAACCATTGGATTTAATGGTCTCTTTTATTATTATTTATTTATTTTAAAAAATCTTTTTTTTTTGATTTTTCAGTGGACAACAATCTTATAATAAAATACATATTCTAACTAACAAAAACTTTTGGTTGGAATTATTTGTTTAAAATTGATGTTCTGTTCCTCTCCTTTTTTTTTTTATTCCTTTCCTTAATTATTTCTTTATAATTACACCTTCCAACCCTATGTTCTTTAGTTTGCTGTATCAGCAATGCAATGTATTGGACTTCCTTATCTATCTATCTATCAACATAACCAGATGGTATGCGAAGATATCAATGAAAACGCAAAAATAAGATAGATGAACGACCTCGACTAATAACTCGATCGTCAGACAGGTCGAAGATAAGAATTTTAAAATTTGATCAAAAAAAAAAAAAAAACATTGCTAGCCCCATATCCTGGCGTAGCTCCGATGATTTTCTGTCTTGGAACGACGCTTAGATGTTAGGAAACTGCAGAATACTTTTATTTTTTATACTTATCTCCCGTTACGGATTGTGTCTTCTGTTGTTGTGAGTTACCCTCTTAGACTACTCATAATATGCAGTAACGTTTTGGGTTAAAAAAACTAACTTTGATTAACCATTAATACTGACTAAATCTGAATTACTATCAAATGAATAATTTTCTATTTCCCATCCTCACTAGTTACACAGACACCCCCCTTCATGGATGATTAATCACTTTCGGTAGGACAGATTCCTATAAAAGTCATTTTACAATAATTCACACTTAAACTCAACAGTTAAATATAAACCATGAGAGTACTCAGTCTCTTTATATTGTTATCCTTATTGGGTGTTGGTAGTTCACAATGCACGGCTTCGACTCTGATTGTGACGGGAAGCACGACTTACGACTGCATGATGAATTTATCACCGGAAGTAACCCTCCACTGGGATCTTGAAACGAGCGGGACTGCTGCTGTTGCGGCGACGACGACATCGGTCAACGGATGGTTTTCAGTGTCGTTTCCTGATACTTTGGGTTCGATGATCCCAGCAATCGGTGTCTCATCTTCTGGTGAGACTACTGCTGACATCTACTCGATAACTGAGAGGACAGCAGGTGGAATCACTCTGACGACGGAAACGAACATCGACTCCCCGACGACGGAGATTGTGGACGGGATGTGCATTCTGAGATTCAACGTCGCTGATTCTTTTCTGACGGCTGCCATGCCAGTGAACTTCGCTTTCCACTCATCTGAGATGGGATTTCCCGCGAACATCCATACTAAGGTAGGAAGTGTGGTTGTGGATTTCGTGGAACCAACTTTTGTAGTTATGCCACCGAGTGAGCCTGTAGTTAGGCCACCAGCTGCACCTCTTCCGCCACCAGCTGACGACACAATTAACTTTGAAGTAGTCGCAGAATTGAGTGATCTGGTTAGTCAGGTTGATACGTTGGTAGCTGCCGCTTCCACAGCGATAGGTGAAAGTGCTCGTTGTGATAAATTCTGTCGGGGTAATAATTGTTTTAATTGTGATGGCACTGCTGCTACTCAAAGATCTGTTCCTACACTAGTCAGAGCAAATTGGAGAGTGATTTTGATTATTCTCAGCGATGCAAATGAAAACACTCCGCAAGCAGCTGTCGATAATTCTTTGAAGAAATTCTTGTCAAACAATGCGGTTATTGGATACGTTGATGGAAGTGCTGTTGTTGTTGTTGCGAATAGTATCAACCAACACCAAGACTTTGATAATGCTCACACTCAAGAGAAATTCATGATGGCAATTTGGTTATACTGGGTTCCTTTGGCAGTTATTATTAAGGTTCTTGGACCTTTTGTGTTTAAGGGAGTAGTGTTTGGGTATGCGATCCCATTAGTAATCCATATGTTAATGATGTTCACAGCAATGTGTTTAACTAGAGTGGACTATGTACATGGTAATCTTGGTGCTGCGATATTAATGATTGGTTGGGTTCAAATAGTAAGTGTTCTTTTCTTGTTAAGGCAGACAAGGAATCTCAATGCGGAAGGTACGGGGGATTAGGTACTTTTTTTCGAAATTCGAAAAATAACCTTTCCTGGGTGCATAATATACCCAACGACTCCATTGGAACCCCCGGAAATGTGATTCTGGCTGAAAAACCTAGTATTCTCATAAGAACTGCCGACGACCCCACGTTCTGTTTGGTATTTCGGTTGTGGTAATTTCAATCGCTCAAATGGCGACTGGAGTTGAAAATATTAATCGTCTATTCACAAATGACTCGGAGGGGGTTAAGATTGCGATGATCGTTGGAGTGGTCACCATGGGTGTTATTTATGTTATTAGGAAAATCTACGTCGCTGTTACGAAAAAGGAGGAGATTTCAATTGTGGAAGTGTGGTGTAGTATTGACCATTATCATGAATTAGCCCAAATCTATTTTTTTTTTTTTTTTTTTCCCCCTTCTTTTGCGACCTGCGAAAAAGCAAAAAGGCGTTGTGTGTGTGTTCGAAAAGGGGTTTTCTGGTAAGGGCGCCAAGCCTTATACAAGTGAATTATTTAATCCTATCATACCTAACCCCCTAGAAGATCTACTGATCGAGATTAAAAAGGGCTCAATTATATTTTCTTTTTAACGAGTCTCTTGGGCCATGGGATGTGTATTCCCAATCAGATGTTGCCGACTTTTGTGCTTTTTATTTTGGGCTAATGGGACTTGGCATTTTTTTTCTTTCTTTGTCATTTTTTTAAACTCTACCTCTTCCCGGCAGTGTGTATCCTCAGAGCCTTCACATCGTGTAGAATGAGCTGCACAATGTCCCATCAGTGTTGTTGTTTCTGACATCGGAAAAAACATTTTATGTATAATAGATTCTTTTACGTACCTTCGATGATGAGGTGTTCTATAGCATTCTCACAGGACTGCAGATGGAGTCGTGATGGTGCTTTTTGTTTTTAGCCAAACAAAAGCACTCTAGTAGTAGTTAGTTTTACGTTTTCGTTTTAGTTCTCATGTGTGTATGAGTTGTAGTTTGGCGACTAATATTTCGACGAGGGATCCACCTCGTTAAGTAAGTCTTCTCTCTCTTTAGCTCTCTCTTCCTCTCTCTTCTCTCGATTTATTTATCTTATGGCAGCATACTTAGCCTATATCAATTCTGGCCTATGGCTTTGATGATTTCATTAGGAATATTTCTTTTTTTTTTTTTGCATTTAACAAAGTATTATAAGAACGAAAAAAAAGAACGGTTTTCGTGACACAAACAAAATAAAAAATCACAGTTGTTATATTATTATTTTCTGTATAGTTGAAGATAAAGCCAATTCTTTTTTTTTTTTTTTTTTTTTTTTGTGTTTAATATTGATATGGTGATTATTTTGTGTGTGTAGAGCTTCGCGGGGGGGTTTCTTTTTTTGCACCGACGAAGTCGGAGAAAAACCTATTCAGATTAAGCTGTTTATGCATCATCTCGAAGACATGTTTTACAAGCGAAAAGAGAATTGTAGCAGCGTATCGTTATCACCCTTTACTTAAAAGGTTATAGGCTTGTTTCTGGTTACGTTTTCGTGTCGTGTTTATCTATTTCCCTTGTGCGCCAGTAATACTCTGTTTGATCAACGAGATATGTTTAAGGCTGCTGTTGTCTGAGTAGTTCTCTTTTTTCCCCTCCCTGAATTTTATAGCAATGCAACGGAGGGCTTTGTGTGTTTAATTAGAAGTTTAAAAAAAAAAGTTTTAATTTGTTACAAAACAACATAGATGGAAGTGCCCTCCAAATTTGGAGGGCGCCTGGTGAAAATCAGCCACAAAAATTTGTAGGGCCAAAATAGGGCGCGTAGGGCGCTTTTTTAATTAAATTTAATATAATGCCGAGCTCATTTTGACACACCCCTGCCCTCAGCGAGGGTCGAATCGCATCTTATTTGACTTTTCTCCGGTTCGCCCGATCAAATGCGTCTCTGGGATATCAGTTTACTTGCCACCAGTAAACTCCTTTTTTTTTTTCTCACAAGGTACCGTGAAGACCGGCCTATTAACAGGTTAGCAAGAACGCACTCTCCCTCCTCGAATCCCTCTATATTCGACTCGGTGCATTCTGCGGGCTAATCAGCTCCTTGTAGATCTGGGATGCGTCGTCCACTGAAATGAGTTACAGCTTCAGGGATTGCAGCAGGCTCCGGAAGCTCTCAAGGAGTGGCCCATTGTTTTTGCCATTGTTGACCGCCGAACCTTCATGACCTGGAGGTCTCGGGTTCGAACCCCGTGACACCCTTTTTTCTCTTTTTCGAAAGACTGCCAAGCATGTCAAATTTTTTTTTTTGGCTTCTGCGTCAAAATACTTGTGCGTCAGTGTAAGTCCCCGTCAATTTAGCTGTCTTATAGTAATAAAAAAGGTAAAAAAAATCGCCCTCCGAAATAATATTTATATTAAAAGCGCCCTACACGCCCTCCAAATTGTAGGGCACTTCCATCTATGAAACAAAACAAATTATTTTCTTTTTTTTTTTGCATCCCGACGAAGGCGAAGGTCGGAGAAGAAATCATTCACATTAAGCTGTTTATTTTTTATTTCGTCTTATCTTGCAACAGGCAGTTGGGTTTTTTGGGTAGTCATTTTTGTTTTTAGGCTATTCAACACCTCTTTATCGTCTGTGAGAGTCTCCACGGTTGGTTGGTAGCAATATAACTGTTACCCTCCCCTGTTGGAGTTTCGTAAATAAAATAAATAAATAAAAAAATCTGTTTCCCTTTTGCGCTCCAGTAATACTCTGTTTGTGATCAACGATATATATTTAACGCTGTTGTCGTCTGAGTAGTTCTCTTTTTTTCTCCTGAATTTATAGTAATATATCGAATGGCTTTGTTTGTCTGATTAATTTGTTACAAAACAAACAAATCCAATCGTCCCTCCGGCTCCCGCAGCATCTTCCATTTTTCTTTTAGAAAACAATTTCTTTCGCATTCTAAAAATGTTCTCAGAAAACTTGAGAGGAAGAACAAAGTTTTCTTATTTTTATTTTCTCCAAAGAGTATATTATGTTATATTACGTAGTCTTAGATGAAATGACTTGTGATGACCAAATAAAATTCTGTCCTTCAGGTCAACTAAAAAGTAATTCCTTGGTCCGGCGCAGTTATGACTTCAAACTGACTGTCATCTTACCTGATCCTTTTGGTTTTCATTTCTTGCTGAGTGATATGGCTATGTGCTGCCCAAATCTTTGTGGTACATTTCTAAAGCTTTTCGGTAAGCCCACAGTACACTTATAATGCTTTGGACAACTGGGGGTGAACGATCCTCGGTACTGTTCCGGGGTTTTCTATTTTCTTTCGTGGAGTGTGGGCATGTGGCACATGTGGTCGTATTATAAGGAAAGATGTGTATGAAAGAAAGAAGATTTTTTTATTTTTTTCACCTTCCCCCCTGGAAGTGATCGACTTCCCCCGGCTGGAAGTCGATCACTTCCAGCCAATACTATGAAACTACAATCTTCGCGATTGGGTCCTTACTGATGCGGGTTACCCAGACCCCTCGTAGTCATCAGTTTGTATTTTGCTTTAAAAAAATAAAAAATAGAACAATTAAGCGTTTTTGTTCTTCCTCCGTTCTGTTTTTGCTTATCATTATTTTATGTTTCTTTATTTTACGTTTTATCTACATCAACACTGTTTTTTATCTGTTCATTACTTTTTTTTTATTTTTCTTGAAAAGTAATACCAAATCATCAAAGCCTTCCCTTTGAAAAGGGTGATGTTGGTGATTGGTTTTTATGTGTCAGAACAGCGAGAGCCTCTTATTGTGGTGAATCCAACCCGACACTACGGTCAACTCTTTGCTTTGTTTGCAGCTAACAATAAAATTTTAGGACATGTCAAAAATCTAGTACTGTTTTGGTCAACGGTATACTGCGGGCATGTAAAAGTTAATCGAGACCCAACCCCCGTCTGAACCTATAGTCACTGTATCTCAGAACTAATGTTAAATTATCGTTATGTTGTTTATGATACAATACATTTGTATTTGGATGGTGGGTTTAGGTAGTCATTTGTTCCAGGTTCTCTTATCGTCTGTGAGAGTCTCACGGTTTCTGGTAGCGATATAGTTGTTACCCTAACTGTGAGCTTTTCCTGGCTTTTGGCTTCCTAGGCTTCGTAAATAAATAAATAAATAAATAAATTATACGTACAAACTCGAACAGTTAACCCTGTCTGAAACATGCCTCAAGAAATTCAATTCCGGGGGTGGGATCTCACTTTACTCGTAATCTTTGTAAAAAGAAAATCCTGCATTTTTTGCTTGTGGCTTACAGAGAAACCCAAACATAACATATGCAGCCATATTATTATTATAAAGAAATCCATATTCTAACCATCATGGAACAGTGGAACGATTGTACCCTTTTTTTTTTTCCTTTTTATTATTACTGTAATTATAAATATCATGGTGTATAAAAAGTCTCCAAATCTCCAAAAAATGGCAAAAAAAAGCTTCAGGCGCTACTTTCGCAGTGGTTCCACGACGGTGTGCCCAACCCTTCCGTTCCAGGAACTTGTAGGCCCATACTTCTTGTAGGGAACAAGAATCTACGCGTTCCGGTGTATCACTTGCAAGCACTATCCCTTGCTGTGCTTGAAGCCAGAGAAGCAAACACACAGCCACCATAAGCACGGATATTCTCAATTAAATCGAGCACCCTTGCTTCCTCATCAGTGGTTAAGATAGTTGGTCTCCCAGATTTCACCTGCCCTTGACCACTTCTCATAGCAGCGAGTTGGTTGCTCTTTTACCCGCTGCTCTTGCCTTATCAAATCCAGCTCCACCTTGCTTACCGACGTCTTCAGGGGTTCAAAAGGCTCCCGTTTTTTCAAAAAATTGTGCATGGTGTGATTGCCTACAGAAAAATTTCATACTTTTTTTATACAGAAAAATTTTATACTTTTTTATAAAAATCCACCAAGTTTTTTTTCCGAGAATCCACCATCTTTTTTATATCCAAAGTTGTTATACTTTAATCTTTTTATACACCATGATATTCATAGCATATAAAAAAAAAATATAAATTTCTTTTGGAGAGGGCAAAGCTCCATTCCCGGGGTAAAACTTATACCGAAAGTGCCGCGGGTACAACAGGTTCATTTCGGCTTAAGTTTGCCTGTGAAAAGAGCTTTGCCTTGTTTTTTTGATTTTTCAGTGGACAGCAATCTTATAATAAAATACATATTCTAACTAACAAGAACCCTTGATTGGAATTACTTGTTTAAATTTGATGTTATACACTCCCTTCTTTTTTTCTTTTTATTTTTTTTATATTTTTTTATTTCTTTCATAATTAAAAGAGTCAGATGCCTGAATTCAGATCTTTGCAATGCTCAACACTGATAAGGTTTCATTGAGAGGCTTCTTTAAAAATATGATAATAATAAAAAAACGTTTTAATTCATTCTTTGAGAAGACAATGTCTTCTACTCGTATTTGGATCGATCCGACAATACAGTTCGAATCAAGCAAGCGAAGTTACCTTCCAAGAGCACTCAAAATATACCGTAGCGCGCTGGATTGAACAAGTAACTTTGATTGACTGATAATACTGACCACATCCGGTTTATCAAATGAATAATTTTCTATTTCCCATCCTCACTAGTTACACAGACACCCCCCTCCATGGATGATTAATCACTTTCGGTAGGACAGATTCCTATAAAGTCATTTTACAATAATTCACACTTAAACTCAACAGTTAAATATAAACCATGAGAGTACTCAGTCTCTTTATATTGTTATCCTTATTGGGTGTCGGTAGTTCACAATGCACGGCTTCGACTCTGATTGTGACGGGAAGCACGACTTACGACTGCATGATGAATTTATCACCGGAAGTAACCCTCCACTGGGATCTTGAAACGAGCGGGACTGCTGCTGTTGCGGCGACGACGACATCGGTCAACGGATGGTTTTCAGTGTCGTTTCCTGATACTTTGGGTTCGATGATCCCAGCAATCGGTGTCTCATCTTCTGGTGAGACTACTGCTGACATCTACTCGATAACTGAGAGGACAGCAGGTGGAATCACTCTGACGACGGAAACGAACATCGACTCCCCGACGACGGAGATTGTGGACGGGATGTGCATTCTGAGATTCAACGTCGCTGATTCTTTTCTGACGGCTGCCATGCCAGTGAACTTCGCTTTCCACTCATCTGAGATGGGATTTCCCGCGAACATCCATACTAAGGTAGGAAGTGTGGTTGTGGATTTCGTGGAACCAACTTTTGTAGTTATGCCACCGAGTGAGCCTGTAGTTAGGCCACCAGCTGCACCTCTTCCGCCACCAGCTGATGACACAATTAACTTTGAAGTAGTCGCAGAATTGAGTGATCTGGTTAGTCAGGTTGATACGTTGGTAGCTGCCGCTTCCACATCATTAGGTGGTACTGCTCGTTGTAGTATGTTGTGTCAAGGTACTAACTGTGTTAATTGTGATGGCACTGCTGTTAATCAAAGATCTGTTTCTACACTAGTCAGAGCAAATTGGAGAGTTGTTTTGATTATTATTAATAATGAAAATGGAAGCATTACGAAAACAGCTGTCGATAATTCTTTGAAGGATCTCTTGTCAAACAATGCGGTTATTGGATACTTCGATGGAAGTGCTGTTGTTGTTGTTGCGAATAGTATCAACCAACACCAAGACTTTGATAATGCTCACACTCAAGAGAAATTCATGATGGCAATTTGGTTATACTGGGTTCCTTTGGCAGTTATTATTAAGGTTCTTGGACCTTTTGTGTTTAAGGGAGTAGTGTTTGGGTATGCGATCCCATTAGTAATCCATATGTTAATGATGTTCACAGCAATGTGTTTAACTAGAGTGGACTATGTACATGGTAATCTTGGTGCTGCGATATTAATGATTGGTTGGGTTCAAATAGTAAGTGTTCTTTTCTTGTTAAGGCAGACAAGGAATCTCAATGCGGAAGGTACGGGGGATGGAGATTAGGTAGACGATGTCGACGAGGTGCTTTTTTTTTTCGAAATTCAGTAAAATAACCTTTCCTGGGTAAAATCCCAACGACTCCATCGGAAACCCCCAAAAAAATGTGATTCTGGCTGAAAAACCTGGTTTCTCATAAATACCGACCCCCTCCCTACATTCTTAGTTACTTTATTATGCAAAGTTGCGCATTATACCCTTAGTCACTGTATCTAAAACTAATGTTAAATTATCGTTATGTTTTTATGATACAACGCGGTTGTGATTTTTACAAAATCGAACATACATCCCCCCTACGTTCTGTTTTGTATTTCAGTTGTGATATTTTCAATCGGTCAAATGGCGACTGACTATTCCTGAATGACGTTTTGTATTTTAGTTTTCTGACTACTACTCTGATATTACATCACTCCCGAGTCACTGTAGTCTATTAGTCATTCACTTTCTTAACTAAGGAACCTTTGTAGTACTCTTTTGTTATCTAATTCACGTCGGGAATTAGTATAAACGACAGACGTTGTCGTAATTACTAATCCTCTTGTGTCAAAAGCATTGATGGAGTCGAGTCCTCACATAGTAACGGAGTGCTACGAATTATTTTTTGGCTAACTAACTTACAGGTCTTAATTTGTTGTCCTACGAACTTTTGCATTCGATTGAATTTTCCCACCCTCTCCCCTTCTTTTGACTGATAACCATTAATACTAACTTACAGGTTTTAATCGTATACAATTAAAGCCTAAACCTACATATTCTATTACCTTAGATGTTAGGAAAACCTGCAGAAATGAACATTTTTTATTTTTATTTATTTCTGTTGTTTTTTTTTTTTATTCTCACTTTTTCTGTACTAAAATTAATGATACTAACCAACTTACAGGTGTTGACCGCAGTGATGAGGAGGGCTTGGGTAAGGAGAATGTTCTGAAAAAGATTTTTTTGATTTTTAACCACCGAAACCTAACCATTATTTGTTTGTTGTCCAACGAACGTTTTATATTTGATTTTTTTTTTTTTTTTTTTGATTGACTGATAGCTATTAATCCTAACTTCATTTTCGATGAAGGCTGGACAAGTTGCAGATTAAGACCTGGGATTCAAAACGCTCTAAGCGATTCCCCGCAGAGAGCTCTTTTTCCCCAATATGTTCGATACCAATTGTTGATTTTCTTATATTGCAACCGGGTTTGGCCGAACCCTATTCTCGTTTTAGCCAGTTTCAAGTTGCTCTCCATCTAATATTAGTATCAAGATATGCACGCAGAGAGCTCTCTCCCCCCATCAAGTTATCCCTCCAGCTCTATCCCACAGCCAATCGGTAGCAACGACGGGCGGTGTGTACGAATGGCAGGGACGTAATCAGTGCAAGCTGATGACTTGCTATTTCGCAGTGCTACGTGAAAACATGTTTAAACCACTACTGGAGCTCCGAAAATTCTGAATTTCTTTCTGTCGTGTTGAGTTGTTTTTGAGTTAGTTAAATATTTTTTTGATGAGTTTGGCGATTTTGCAAACTATTTTTAGTGGAATTATAATGTATGGCTATATTGTTATAATTTTTTTTTTTTGGTTTTTTTTTTTTTTTTTTTTGACGAGGGATCCACCCCGTCAAATAAGAACCACACTCTTCTTCTCTGTCTCTTCCTCTCTCTATCTCTATCTCTCTTTTTATTCCACCTTGTTAAGCATAAACTAATCTTCCAATAAGCATGTTTTTTTTTTTTTTTTTTAGTTCGATAGCTTATAAAGCTTTAGCAAGGTGGAAAGCTGGGGTTTAGTTTTAATCTTCCAGATTGGGGTCCTCTGTTTGATGTTGTGAGTTTACCCTTTTAGAGGTACACCTAAAATATTCAGTGACAAAAAAAAAAAAAAAAAAAACTTAACTTAACTTAACTTTTTTTCATCCTTCTCATAAAAAAAAAAACATAAATTCAAGTTACCACTAATTAGGTTGGTATCTCCGCGTTCAGTAATATCATATAGCTAGGAGTGTGTTAAAAAATTGCAAAAAATAAAATAATCACGTTGACGTTTGGTCGGTGTGTTATATCACAAGTTTTATAGAGAAGTTGCTGCTGACCGAAAGAATTGGTGGTGGACTGCCTCTGTTAGAACTGTGAAAAAAAAAAAAAAAAAAGTAACAAAACCAACGTTAGAGTAACGATTCTTTTTCTCTTTTTTTCTTTCTCTATATATGTCCTTTTATTATTATTTGCTGACAGCAATCGGACGAAGTGGGAAAGCTTTACCGCAGCAGTCCTAATAAGATTTGGGAGTCTAATTACGTTGCTGTTGCCTCGTAGATGCTCGTTAGTCTGCTGTACAATACGCAACGTGTTGGACTCCGAGAAAGCTGGTTGATCCTGCCAGTTGTCATTTTTTTTTTCAAAGGATTAAGCTATGCTGAGAAGGGGCCAAAGTGACAAGGGACCAAAGTCGAAGTCTGTTAGTCAGCTGGCCTTGGTTGGCTGGCTAAGAGGACCGATATTATTTTTTCTGGATTTGATGTAGAACGGTATTGTCCCTTACTTTCTTCGCTGAAGCGGGTTGAAGAGGGGAATGGGTCTGAAGAAAAAAACATTTTTTCTTAGTTTTTAGTCATCATAAGAAACACCTCAAACAATTATTTTGTTTGTTTTTTCCTCCGATTTTAATTTTTTTTTCTTTTTTAAATTACTCGCTATTATTTATATTTTATGGTTCTATCAAATTAAACCATACTACGACAACAATCCATCCGAAATCTTTGGATATGGCTACAGATTGGGTCCTCTGTTACTGTGAGTTACCCTCCTAGAGCACTCATAATATACAGTAACGTTGGATTATATAACTAATTAACTTACGACAATGCAACGGGCTGGGTAAGGGGAATGGTCCGAAGAAAGATTGTTTTTAATCTTAGCCCGAAACCAACTTGTTTGTTGTCCTACGAAAATTTTACTTTTTTTTGATTGACTGATAATTATTAAAACTAACTAACGACGATGCAACGACATGGGATGCAACCAAACCGGATGGTATTTCCGTTTGTCCATCCCGCGTTGACCAACATTTCACAGATCAGGTATCGTTCTCTCTTTACTTTCTTCTCGGCTGTGGATATGGTCCGAAGAAAAGATTTTCTTTTTTTTTTTTAAAATTCTTATCCACCAAGCAATAAAATTATTATTTGTTTGTTTTCCTTACGATTTTTTTTTAATTTAAATTTTTTCCCCCCCCCCTTTTTTTTTCATAATTAAATCTAAAATATTATTGCTAGCTAATGTCTTCTTGAAATCCGGAAATCTGGGGGAAAATTGTTTTCAAGTAAAATGACTATTTTCATTCTTTCTACAATTTCATATCATCACGCGACTGCGAAAAAAAGCAAAAACGTTTTGTGTGTGTTCTTAAAAGGGTTTTCTGATTTCTGACTAGTAGCGCCAAGCAATGCAAGTGATTCTTTAACCCCCTTATTATACTTCACCCCCCTCAGGAATTACACAAGATCAATTTTCTTTTTTAATATGCGGGGTGTGTTATATCTGTGTGTTGGTGACAAGGGTTGGGAGAGAACCGAAAAAAAAAACGTTTTATTAGGGGGAAAAAAAAAAAAAAAAAAAAAAAAAAAAAAAAAAAAAATGGGATTGGAAGAGATACCGTCAGCACCTTCCTTACCGCATCAGGATAACGGTGGTGGTGGTGATGGTAGTGGTGGAGAGACGGATTGGCAATTTGGTCTTTTTGATTGCCTGCAAGACCTTCCCATGAGCATCGACGTAATCTGTTGTATGCCTTGTGCTATGGCTAGACAATACGAAGCTGCGGTCAATTTCAGACCCCAGACGAGTAATATTCCGTTGTGTTGTGGGTTGGTCTGCATTCAAGCAAAACTCGACAATGTTCCATGTTGTTTAGGTTGGTATTTATTCTCGTGGTATCTCCGTGATTCTATCAGAAAGAATGGAAATATAACAGGCAACTGGTGGACTGACGGGCTAGCAGCCTGTTGCTGTCAACCTTGTACTATATGTCAACAGCAAAAAGAACTTATTTATAGAGGTGTGGATCCAGGGTTTACGGTTCTGCAACATTCTTCTCTCCAACCAGGCTATTCAGAGTGTTAGGTTGTCGTTTTTCTTTTCGCTACGTGTCCAATACAATTAGTAGGAACCTTATCAGTCTTTTACACATGTGAGCATAACATATAGACACGTATTGAAGTCAACGAACTGAAAGAGAAAATAAATTCAAATTTAGATTTTATTCTTCATACTTTATATAATCTGTTTTCTTAATCAGAAGTGTTTTTTTTTTTTTTTTTTTTTTTTTTTTTTGGATTTCTCAAAATTATTTTTTCTTACACAGACATCAACTTGTAAGAAAAAATGATGTCGAATTTAACTAACGGATGTGATGAAATCAGACAACAAGTTGGAGTTATCTCTCATCAATTCGATCAACCAAATGGCGTATTGCGGACGGCTCCTATTCAGGATGGTGGTGTCGTATTCGATCACAGTAGTAGTCAAATGGAATCACCTGTTCCGGTTTTGGGTAACTTTAATAATCCAGTGTCGTTCTCTCCGGTAGTCCAACAACAAAAGAAACAAATAAAAAATTTATTACGAAATTTTCAAAAAGAACTCTTTGAAGAATGCAAAGACCGTAATAACATTGTATTCGCTCCGACTGGAAGCGGAAAGACATGGGTAGCTGCGGCAGTAGCCCAACACGTTCTTGAAAGGGGAACATCAATTTACAAACACATAGTTCCAGCTGAAAAGAGAAGTAGGAACTGCGTGATTAAAAAAAAACCATTCGTGGTGTTTCTTGCTACGAGGATTCCTCTGATTGAACAGCAAGCCGACCTGTTTCGTGAAGTTTTCAGAAATGTAAACCAGACTTTAAAAGTTCACAAATACAGCAGTGAACACAGAGATAGCTTAACTGATGGTCGTTGGGATTTTATATACGAAAACTACGACATCTCTTTTATGATTGATACGATCTTTCTCAGGCTATTGGATGAAAAATTAGCCTACCTAACCGACGTTGATCTAATCATCTTCGATGAATGTCATCATGCTACTGGAAATCACTCTTTCAACAGAATTTTAGAATTGTATAAAAAAGATCTCAAAGAGTCACCTGAAACAGTCAAAAGTCAGTTGTTGGGACTAACAGCGAGCCCAGGAGCTGATGTTTCTTTTGAAGAAACTAGAAAACGAACTCAGAAATTAATGCAAGCAATGCATAGTTCTATTACATTAGTTAGGAATAACCTCGATGAGCTATCGACATATACGAAACCAGCAGTACAACGGATTGAACAATACCAACATAGTGGACCCGAAGCAGCAGTTTTAAATATGTTGAATAACGTGTTGGGTTATGTAGAGAGAGAGATTGATCAATATCGAAAACGATCACAAAATGCAGATACACCTCACAAGCTTCAAATTCAAAAATTTCCTCCACAGGTGTCTCAGGGTACGAAACATAGAACTTCACCAGACTACAAGACTTTTTGTTTACAACAGTCAAGCACGGCTTCTAATGCCTCTCGAACTGGTTTGAGTGGAGTCTTTCATCTCTGTCATATTATTAGTGAGATGATGACGTACACTACTGAAGTTGGATTTTCAGACGCATGTGACTACCTCCGAACTGAACGTGGTCTGTACTCTGATCAAATGTCATCAAAGCAACTGACTGATGAAGACATAATGCTTTATAACATCACTCAAACATACAGTAATCTCATTGAGAAGGAACTTCATATGCAGGAAGAGCATTATGGTCGTGAAGATACCCAAAATTGTACCAAATTAAATCAACTATTCGCATCCTTACGAGAAACATACGGAGTTCATGAGTTACATGGAACCTGGTTTAATGAACAGTTGAATATTATGGTTAAATTTGAGATTGCGACTAGTCGATCAGTAGTTGCTTCAGGGGCGTTTTCTCCCACGCTTAACGCGTGTGATGAGGAGCTATTAATAGTGCCAGCGTATGATGATTCAGTCCATGGGATGATTCTTGATGACTCACAGAATCAAAAACATCAAATTGCTTTTTTAAAAGCCCATCACAGAACCGCACCTGGAACGAATTCAAGTTCAAAAATAATCGCATCGGGAAACCTTTACACCAGTGGAACGAATTTTTCACCAGTTCCGTCTCTGAGTTTGGTGGTGTCGGGACAGGAAATTTATTTTAAAAAAATAATTAATCAGACTGTAAACCGAACTGGATCGTTCAAAGCTATCGTGTTTACACAAACAAAAAGAGGCGTATCGAGGATTTGCAAGGTTATTAAAAATTCCAGATCACTGAGTATGCTGTTTACTCCAAGAGGTTTCGTTGGCCACGGCAGCAGTGGTGAAGAACGAGGAATGTCACTGAAACAACAAAACAATGTTATGGTCGATTTTAAAGACGGGAATTTCAACTTAATGGTGGCAACCAATGTGGCTGAAGAAGGGATCGATGTCCCTATATGTAATTGTGTGATCAGATACGACACGCAGTTTTCTGTCATATCGCTGATTCAGAGTAGGGGTAGAGCTCGATCAAAACACAGTATTTTTATAGTGATCGTGGGTGAGGATGAAATCGGTCGATACCAAGCTCTCGAACAACAAGAACGATACCAACTAAACGCTGTTGAGGTATTGGCTAATCTTCAAACTCTTGATGTTAGTTCTGACGATGCATCCGACAGCGACAGGGATACCGATACCGACGCTTTCTATAAATTACAAGCTGTCAAACGAGTCTCCAGATACTGTAAACTGCAGGGAGGTGATCTACCTGATTTTGTCTTCTCAAAAAGCGAGTGTAGATTGGTTATTCCAATCCCTAACCAACCCCCATTGGAAAAAGTTGTTCGTGTAGACGGTACAAAACACCATCATCAAAGAAAAGCCAAACGCGAGGTTTCAATTCTCGCATGTCAAGCCCTCGCTGAGATGGGTCTCATGACTGGAACTGATGTACTAGAAGAAATCATCCCTGACGAGACCATAGAACTTATTCTCGGGTTGGTCATTACTACACGAAAAGATCGAAAATCAAACGAACGAGTTGTTAAAAAATTCATTCCATCAGAATGGCCTAATGGAATTGTACCACACAATTACGTTCTTGAAAAAGCAAAAAAACGAGGACGAGCACCTCCCAGAGTCATTCGCAAGGAAGTTTCTAATGAGAAATTGACCGTGGAGGTCAGATTCTATGAGGACACATGGAGGTTAACTGAACAACTCCCTCAAGATGGAAGTGGTGTTGACGATCGGTTAGATATGTTGCTGCAGGATTTATACATTGAGATCATGAGACAACTGTATAAGGTTTTTATTTATAAACGTGATCCTGTTGTTCCATTACCAGAACAGCAACCAATTGTACAGCAGTTACCAAAGTGTTTTTCATGCGTGTCGTGTGGGATATCTAATTTTAATTTTTGTCCAAATACTGGACAGGCGCACACTGTGATAGTGAATCAGCTGTGTGATGCATCACATTCGGCAGTCTTACCTGTATCGGGTAGTTCTCTTGTCTATAATCCATCACAACCGACTGGTACTCAATTCCCTTTAGAAACACATGGGGGGGTACTTGTTAACACAAATCAGAATAGAGTTGTTCATCCTTCACAGAGTTACTCATTGACTACGAGTGTAGTTAATCAGAACAATTATGTGAAGGAAAACAATATTATATCACAGGCATTGAGGGACTCTTCTCAAGGTCAGAATTCATATGAGAGTGTTCCTCAGTCACAGCAACAACAACAACACACGATGGGTGGTGCTCCTCATCCACAGCAACAGCAACACACGATTGGTGTTCCTCAGTCAGAGCAGCACACGATGGGCGGTCTTGCTCATCCACAGCCACAGCAACAGCAACACACGATTGGTGTTCCTCAGTCAGAGCAACACACAATGCCTCAGCCACAACAACAGCAACACGCGATGGGCGGTGTTCCTCATCCGCGGCAACAGCAACAGCTACACACGATTGGTGTTCCTCAGTCAGAGCAGCACACGATGGGCGGTGTTCCTCATCCACAGCCACAACAACAGCAACACACGATGGGCGGTATTCCTCATCCGCAGCAACAGCAACACACGATTGGTGTTCCTCAGTCAGAGCAGCACACGATGGGCGGTGTTCCTCAGTCACAACAGCAGCAACAGCAACACACAATGGGCGGTGTTCCTCAGCTACAGAAACAGCGACAACAACACACGATTGGTGTTCCTCAGTCAGAGCAGCACGCGATGGGCGGTGTTCCTCAGTCACAACAACAGCAACGCACGATGGGTGGTGTTCCTCATCCGCAGCAACAGCAACACACAATGGGTGGTGTTCCTCAGTCACAACAACAGCAACAGCAACACACGATTGGTGTTCCTCAGCCGCAGCAACACACGATAGGCGGTGTTCCTCAGCCACAACAACAGCAACAGCAACACACAATGGGCGGTGTTCCTCATCCACAGCCACAGCAACAGCAACACACGATTGGTGTTCCTCAGTCAGAGCAGCACACAATGGGCGGTGTTCCTCAGTCACAACAACAGCAACACACGATGGGTAGTGTTCCTCAGTCACAACAACAACACACGATGGGTAGTGTTCCTCAGTCACAACAACAACAACACACGATGGGTGGTGTTCCTCAGTCACAACAACAACATACGATGGGTAGTGTTCCTCAGTCACAACAACAACAACACACGATGGGTAGTGTTCCTCAGTCACAACAACAACATACGATGGGTAGTGTTCCTCAGTCACAACAACAACACACGATGGGTAGTGTTCCTCAGTCACAACAACAACAACACACGATGGGTGGTGTTCCTCAGTCACAACAACAACATACGATGGGTAGTGTTCCTCAGTCACAACAACAACAACACACGATGGGTAGTGTTCCTCAGTCACAACAACAACACACGATGGGTAGTGTTCCTCAGTCACAACAACAACAACACACGATGGGTAGTGTTCCTCAGTCACAACAACAACACACGATTGGTGTTCCTCAGCCACAACAACAGCAACACACGATGGGCGGTGTTCCTCATCCACAGCCACAGCAACAGCAACACACGATGAATGTTGGAAACACCACCTCTCTCGGTAATTCCGCGCCGTCGGTTGAATCAGCTGGTAGATATAACAACATCACATCACAGCCACAGTCACCGTCACAATTTGATACTCAAATTAGTAAGCCAGCTGACATTATTATTAATCAACATATCCAATACCCAGGGATGCGTAGACCTAAGAAACAAACTAACACTTCATTAAATAATACTCAAGAACAGACATCACGACCAACAGAAGGAACGGATTCACTGTCACGACTGTCTGGAGTACTTGCTGTCGGTGTTCGTCAGCGTTTACAGACTGAGCAGGTTAAAGATAATAGTTCTGTTAATAAAGAATTACCTCAGGGAATGAACTCAGTTAGAGTTCAATCACAACAACCTGTACGAGATGAATCTGTGAGTGCTCATGAAAACAACGTGAGAAGTGAATCCCTTTGTGGAGTATCTGAGTCAATGAATTCATTAGTTGGAATTCAAAGGAATGGATCGCAGAACTTACTTCAGATAAATAGTTTGAATCACAACAACGTGTTGCCATCAAATCAAACTACCGACATCAGTCATCAGACCAACCAACTTGTGGCAGTCACACAGCCACTGTTCAATTCCAACTTGGGTGGTGGACAACAAGATCCCATCACTGCCGTATCAAACCTTCAACAGCATCACACTTCAGGTGTTCAGGTTGCTGTTAACACCAACGGTACTGATTACGACAATCAGAGTGTTGGTCAGAAGGCTTTCCAACAACCTGTTCAAAGTACCAACAGCACTGATTATAATAATGTTGGTAATCAGAGAGCTGGTCAGGAGGCCTTAGGTTTTCAGCAACCTCAACAATTCGGCATTCAGAGTGCCAGTACTGTGAGTAATCAAAATATTGTTCAGCAGCAGTTTGATGTGAATAATGTTGGTGGTCAAAGTGTTCAACAGCCTCATGTTACGATCAGTAATTATGGTGTGAATTCTGTCCCTCGACAGCTTAGTGTTAGTAGTTTTAATAATAATAATAATTTCTTTAACGGTTAACACTAATTGTATTGTACAATACTCAGTCTGTGATACAGCTGTCACTTTAACATTCTTTTGATAGAAGCATCATGGTTGTTCCTTTTTTATTTAGTTTTACAAACACGAATACTATCGATAATAGCTCCTCAGTCGGTGGTGACTACCGCCTTCAAAAAAAAAAAAAAAAAAAAAAAAAAAAAACACTAAAAGGGCTTAGCATAGTCTTCTAGCTGATCCCTGTTAGGGTAATTCTCACAAACGATTTTTTATTTTTGTTTTTTTAAAATACCGAAAACAGTGAATCTGTCCGATTAGCTAGATATTGTTATATCAAAAAAAAAAAAAAACAGAAGTTTTTTTTTTTTTTTTTTTTTTTTTTTTATAGTTTGGTTCATCAATTCGATGAGACAACCAAAAAATAAAAATAAAATAAAATAATAACATACATAATATTCCCTTTCCATTTATATTATAATTGCTTTCAGACAGGTTGAACGGATAAATTGGAAAATATAGTTACAATTCGTGTTGTTGTTGTTTTATTTTTTGTTTTGTTTTATTTCTTTTTTTCAATACCAATACAGGTTAATAGATGCCTGTTTCGTCAAATCGTCCCAATTGGGCTAACGGTACAGGACTGGCTTCTCCATTGGCGTCATCTGCAGCAGCGTTCAACGGAGAGTTGAATGCGAGTGATCAGTTTCACGTTGAGCAGGGTATTGGTAGGATGTCACCGTCACCTGATAGAATTCATGATTATGCTCCACCTAGTTTTGCGTCAAGGGTATCGGGAGTACATCCTCCCACATCACCAGACACAATGAGAGGTGGAGGTTGGGGAACTGATTCAGTTATTGTTAAACTGGGCAATGGAGGACAGGTTGATATTCCTTATAGTAGTACCATGCTCGGAGAAGATTTAAAATTACAAATTGAAAAACACGAAGCTATCGATTTATCAAGACAACGGATATGGCTTTCAGATGGAAACGAACTTGAAGATTTCTCAGATTTCGCCACTGCAGGGATTCGACCTGGGGCGGTGCTTCGTTTAACTGTCGCTGCATCACCGCAGAGAGAGTCATCAAGGGTAAGACCACCAGCATTACCAGAGTATGATAAACCATTAACAAAAGAGATTGTTATAAAGAGAGATGCGATTGCTCAACCGATTGGACTAAACTTCGACTCTGATATGATAATCTCTGATGCTGATCCTTCAGGGGCAGCAGCAACATCTGGGATTAGAAAAGGTATGCAAATAATAGCAGTCGACGGTAATCCTGTGAGTATGATGCCAGAGTTTAAACATGCTATGGATACAGCCCCGAAAGACTTTACTGTTGTAGTTGCGGAGGGAAGTCCAGAATCACCGATTATTGGAAATTCATCACCTGATGGTGTGATTGCAATGCCAACAACTCAACCACCTCCACTTACTCGAACTGTTCTCAGAGAAATGAGCTATACCTGGATGATTCATCGATTGGCTTTGTCATTTTCTATATTATTTTCAATCATTCTCGGGATTGTTTTGTTAATTGTCGCTGCGGGTGAAGGAAGTGGATGCAGTCCAGTGAGCCATTGGTCTATAGCTGCGGGTCTCTTAATGTTGTTTGGAGGTGCCGCTGTGTCATATTTAGTGTTCAGTTTACAGCGAAACAATGGAGTGTTATTCGACCCTACTGACTATCAAAGTGTAACTGTAATGGTCGCATCAGCCTTTTTGGTATTCATGGACTTGATACTCGCTGCCGCTGGGTTGATAGTTTTAGAATCGAGTATGACTAGAGCTGAACGTGATTCTTGTTCTGTATTTCGAGATTTGGTTTTTTTTCTAATCATAACGTCGTGTGTGATAACAATTCTCATTGTTATTATTTACTGTACTAAATGTACTTTCAATTATGATCAAAAAAATAGAGAAAAAATTTACCACATGGAAGCGAATAGAGCTGCGGGGTTGCCTTCAACAGCACCTATTGACTACTATCACGACCCTATGAATGCGAGTGTTCCTTATCCTAACAAGAAACACGGTAATTACTATTAGGCGATGATAGGGAATTGGTAAAATAGATTTTATTTTAGATATTTTTTCATCCAGTTTAGATAGTTTTGCGTTCTTGTTGGTTGCTTGCTTCCTCAATAATATTCATTCCTGCTTAATTATTTGTTAACAATAATAATAAAAAAAAAGTTTTTTTTTTTTTTTGTATTTGCTTTTTTTTAATGAAAATTTTCTTTTTTTCAATTCTTTCGTGTTATTATTTAGATATTCCTTTTTTTTTTTTTTTTTTTTTTTCTTGTTAACTAACTTCTCTTGCCTATTCATTGCTACTGCCCTTTGCTTTGGTAATATTATTATTTTCGAAGAACCCCACGTGAACTTATTTTGATTTTTTTTTTGTTCTATCAAGGAAAATATAACAACAACAAAAAAAAAATGATTGAACTCACCACCGCATGCTACGTAAGACTGTGGATAATGTTACTCTTTGCGACTTATTTTATATTAAACTACAGACTGTGTGTCGCTGTAGCTGTGGTTCCGGTTGCTGAAGAACTCAGTTGGGTTGAATCGTGGTACAAAGAAACACCGATAATACCTAATGAGTTCGAGGGTAGGAAAATACTGAGATCACTTTGTAGTCGGATTCCAGGAAATGAAAATACCGTTGTGATAACTACAGTCGTGTTGTTGGTGTTTGTGAATGTAGTTGAGAAGATTGTAGACAAAATGGGAAATAGAAAACAAAAAGAAAGACGAATCTCATGTGACGGATGCGGCGATCAAATCCTACCAAGTGAAATATTTCCATGTGGTCACGACTGTCCTCATAATCTATGTAAGAAATGCCACTTAACACCTGATGACTCCGAATCAATCCCGAAAACCCTCAGCGACTATGCCACAGCTATTAGTTGTGATAAAGTTGATAACAATAAGGGAGAATCAATAGATTTGAGGAATATATTATCTGCGATGGAGAGTTTGAAATCAGAACGTGACTACTACAAATCAAAAGCGGAAACTATTAAAACGTCACCTCAAAAACGATCGTCGAATTCATCGTTGACGTCTTCTCCAGTTATTTGTGCTGAAAAAACTTGTAGAGACCACCTCAGTTCTGATCAGTCAGCAGCATGGGATAAACTCCTTCTTCGAGATTCGTTTGTTTATTAGTTTCGTTTTTGTGTTGTGAGATTTCTGTCAAACACGGAAATGCTCTGTCTGGATAGAAGCTCCGATAATACCTTAAGAATACTGAGATCACTTTGTAGACGGATTCCAGGAAATGAAAATACCGTTGTGATAACTACAGTCGTGTTGTTGGTGTTTGTGAATGTAGTTGAGAAGATTGTAGACAAAATGGGAAATAGAAAACAAAAAGAAGGACGAATCAGTCAGCAGCATGGGATAAACTCCTCCTTCGAGATTCGTTTGTTTATTAGTTTCGTTTGGTGGATATGCTCTGTCTGGACAGAAGCTTATCTCGTTTTTTTTTTTTTTTTTTTTTTTTTTTTGAACAATTTGTTTGGTATGGTTACGTTCAAGAGAGTCCTTTTTATGTTTCTTTAGTAAGACTGGATTAGTTCCCAAATAAGAGTAATTACTTTTCTTTGGGAGATTAAACTTTTCTGAAATAAGCGTAGAGTTGTATATTATTTCTGATTTGTCGTGTTTGTTTTTTTCTTCTTTTTTCTTTTTTGACTGCGTGTTTTTGGTAGTCACGCGCAGTCTTCCATGCTTCTTTCTTTTTTCCCTCACGTGGCCTCCAAGTGGTATTATTTATTTATTTGCAGTCATTTACTACGCTGCCGCTGACAGTCAAGATTGTCGGAGAAATTGTTGTTCCTTTTGAGCTTGAAAATACAGTATCAAATTACCCCTCATTTTTTGTCACCAAGACGTTTTTTTTTTTTTTTTGGAAAGAATGTTGTTGGCATAGCAATTTTTTTTTTTTTTTTTAAATTTCTCGTTCCTCCTACGATATAAGGACTCTAACAACATTTTTTTCCAAACATTGCAGATCCCTTTTTTTTTGATGTATACACCGTCATAGACGACCTTCGGAAACAGCATTCATTTCCCCCCTATTTATTTATTTTTTAGTTATTGCGAAAAAAAAAAAAAAAAAAAATCTTTAAAGTGGCTAGTTGGTGTATTTTGAGCCATAACCCCCCTATACAATATATTTTTATTTTTTTTTTTTCCCATCTGTGATATTTAGGGCAAGGTGAGGAGCTGGGAGTCGATCACTTTCAGTTGAAGCTATAATGCGGGCTACCCGAACCCCGTCATAGTAGTCAGTTCTGGGCTTTGATACCTAAGTATTACAGTTGTTTGTTCTTATTAAAAAATAAATTTGTGAATAACACTCGTACACAAGATTCTTTTCTTCTTTTTTTGGTAACGGAAACACTCTTTTGGTTGGAAATGTTCTCGAGAAGCGAAAAACTTTTTGTAAGTAACTTTAAAAAAAAAAAAAAAAAAAAAGTGAATCTAACCCACAGCACGCCTCAATAATTACTTACGGTGAGTGTGATCTCTAAATACATAACAACCTAATCAACGGAAGTTACCTTTTTCGAATTACTTGTTTCTTTGATTCGTTGTTGTCCATTATAATTAGTTTTAGATTTAATTATCAACAAGAAGTAGAGCAAATTTTTTCTTTCTTTCTTTCTTTCTTTCTTTCTTTCACCCCTATTCCACGAACTACTTTTTAGTCTCACATCCCTTCAAGGAGGTCACACAGCACACCAAGTCAGATGTAAGGTCTTTCAAGATCCAATGCAAAAGAAACTTAATTATCACTCTCAACGCTGGTGATGTGCTACGAACCAGATTTTATCAAAAAACTTAAAAAATACAATAAAAACAATATCAAATTACCCTCTCTCTCTCTCTCTCTCTCTCTCTCTCTCTTTCGGTTGTCATCTTTCTACTCGTGATGGTTATCAAATCTGTTTTGAAAAAGTGATTTTATCTAAAAAAAAAAAAAAGCAAAAAGTCTCGTGTGTGTCCATTCTGACTAGGTTAGCTGAGGGCTACAAAATAAATTAGCCATTTCATAGTTCCTTAAAAAGAGGTCTATGTGTGTTTCACGCTTCTTGTCAGAGTGATTGATACTTATATCTGTTTTTTATCCAATCGTTTCTTTGGATCGTCGGGAAAAAAAAAAAAAACAACGATTCAGTCATATCAAGACCCCCCTCTTATGAGAATTAATTAGTGTCGCTAATGTTCGTCAAATCGCAGGGTGTATACCTACACTAACATTACCTGTAGTCACTGTATATCAGAACTAATGTTGTTTTATGATGCAATACACTTGTATTTTACGTACAAACTCGAACAGTTAACCCCCCCTCTTATGGGAATTAACCCTTAGTGCTACTAATTTATGTTGTTTCTAATACGATCTTCCTCCTTATGGAATTTTACTTCGTCGAGTATTTTTATATTGACGAGACTTTAAATTAAATCTGCGATGAATAGATGTGAGTGTAGATGTCTTTTTTTATATTTCAAACATCATCAACCCCCCCCTCTCTCTCTCTCTCTCTCTCTCTCTCTCTCTCTCTCTCTCTCTCAGTATATTGACATAACATGGTTCACTTTTGCTGCTTGTATTAAATGAGGTTAATGGTTTTTGCTTTTTAAAACATAATTTTTTATCTCAACTAGTTTTACCACAAGCACTACACAACAAGACATGTCATTTCCGATATTTATTCGACACATCGATGGTGAGTTACGTTCTATTGACGTTCCGATTGATAGCATCTGTGAGACTGTTAAAGATCTCCTTGAAGAAGAGAATGGATCATTTGATTTAGTATATGCTGGAGACGTTTTGGAAAAAAAACAAAAAATAGAACCAAACATGGAAATTGAGATGGTTGTTAATAGGGATTTCTTGGCAGAGAAAAGAGTCGATGAAATTTTTGAGTATTCAGGTAGCAGTTTTTGGGAACAAAACGGAGCATTGACTAAGGACAAGATACTGTCGTCACAGTTAATGTCATTTCCACCACCGACGAATATCGACATTAATATGATGCCTTTCATAGTTGGTGATCCGAATAGTCTTCCTGAGCAGTATCATGGCTATTCTCAGTTGATAGATTCCTGTTGGGGGATTAGAAGAGGAGAATTATGCTACTTAACAATCCAAGAATCGATGGTTAAAAAAAATGATTCACAACGAAGACCCGGACTGCACATCGAAACGCCTGGAAATAGTGATAATCTACACCCTGTGCATCGACTTGGGAAAGGATTTAATGCAAGGATATTTTGGGGAGAAGGTATAATGAGGCATTCATGTAGAGGAGGTATCTACACGGCTTCGACTGTGGCAGATTCATGTAAATTCTACAACTGTAGAGTCAAAGAAGACCAACTCAGTGTTCCGGGTGTTGTTGGAAAGCACGGTGATATCTCACACCTTCATCGTGAAGTTGAATTAGCTTGTCGTAATCGAAAAGAACAAGTCGAAAGCATTGAAAACCACATCGTTACAATGCAACCAAACACAATGTACTGGTTCACTGATAGAACCCCTCATGAATCACTTCCTCTTAAGGAAGATACCTATCGTCAGTTCTTTAGAGTAGTGACTAGCAACATAAGTGTTTGGTTTGAAGACCATTCAACGAAAAACCCTCTTGGGATTACTCCCCCAGAATCTGTTACTATTTTAAAAGGTGATAAGTTCAGCGGTGTGATTTAGGACTGTAGTCTGATGATTCTTCCCTCGTGCGACAAATTTCTGCTTTTTTTTTCCCCTTGAACTTTTCCTTTTTATGTGTTTTTCACGTATTTTTCGCATTTGTTTTTTTTACAAATTCGTATCTTGAACTTGTTCAACATTTTTTTTTGTGGAAAATAATATTCCTTTGATGATTGATCCCTATCCTGGTTATTAACAAAACATTTTTTTATTTATTTATTTTTTTCATTGTTGAAAAATACACACGGATCCTCCGAACTACCAGATCTGTGGTACGGGAAAAAAAAAAAAAAATATCGTGTTGACCTGAACAAGTTAATTACATAGCTAATTACGTTGCTGTTGCCTCGTATATGCTCTAGGGAGTTAACCCGATGCTCTTTAGGTTGCTTTATCACCGATGCACAGTACGCAATGTATTGGACTTCCTTATCAATCTATCATATATTGAATTAAGTAATGAAATAAAAAAAATAAAAAAATGGAGATTGACAATACTTGGGGAGACCTACACCAGGTAGATGCTTGGTCAAAGGCTTCTCAAACAGTGGGATTTCTACCACGTGCGGAGACATATTCGTTTGATTTGGGAGGGATGACCGGTGAGGACATCGAACAGTACACTAAATGCTTTCGTCAAGTAGGAAGTAATGTTATAAACTCAATGGGTGTCTTACCTGCTGAAGTTGTTGAAAAATTAGAAAACACTGCAAGGGAATTACTAAGACTCCGACTTAGGCTTCGGATGGTGCTAAAGCTTTCAAGAAATAGAAGGGCTCAACATGTCAAAACAATGCTGAGACCTTCACTTCGAGTATTGTCATCCAACAGCGAAGTTTTTAAATTCTGGCCGTCAGCATCTCTGGAACACCTTCGACTTAAAATGATACCAACTGTATTCGATTCTGGTGAATATATCTTCCACACTGGAGAACCAATTTTCTCAGGTGTTGCTTTAATCACGACTGGTGTAGCTGAAGAGACTACAGTCCCATCAAACAAAACTCAACGACGAACAGGAACCTTATTAAGAAAGACATATTCAAAAGAAGAGTTTATTATCGGCGCTGTTGGTCAACTGACGGGAGAAAAACATATAAATTCTATCGTTACGAGAACAGTTTGCGATGCCTGGATAATGAAATCAACTGACATAATAAAATCATTTAATGATCTTGATGAGAATGTTAAAAATCAAATTCTTGATTCGGTCTTTTCATATAAATGTCTTGAAATGAGGAAACAAATATCAGTATCAACACAAACATTTAGAAAATCATCTCCGATTTTCGCATCGGCATCTGATGATGAACTGCACGATGTCATTCATAAATTAGTTCCAAAAATAATAAGAAAAGGTCTTCCAGTATTCACCTACGGATCACCGTCCTGTAATTGTTATTTTATTTATAGAGGGTCTGTCGCTATGATATCAAGGTTTTTATCAGTGGGTGGAAGGGATCCTGTAGCTGAAAAGAAAGAACCTCCAACGGTAACTAAGAACACGATGATCGGAGAATTAGACATGCTTTTCAAAGAAAAACGACGAGTCACGGCGATTGCTAAGTCACATTGCTATTTATATATGTTAGATATGAGTGCTTTAAGTTGCAACCCGTCATTGCTTTCAAAAACAGCAAAGGCTGCGGCAGAACGTCGTAAAGATGTGATGGACAGAGGATCCATTGAGGAGAGTCTTTCAAACTGTTTGTTATTTCAATTTCTCGAAACACCGATCCGAAATCAAGTATCTGAATTATTCCAACCAAAAGTTATTTCAGCTGGAGAGATTCTCGCCAGCAGCAGTCAAAGAGTTGACGCTATAATTATAATAGCGAGGGGGGGGGTTAGAATTCGTCATGTTGATATATTTAAGTACCCTGGTGAAGATATAGTCTACCCAGGTGAATGTATTGGATACACTGGTCTACTTCAGCAACGATGGAAAAATCCGATTTTCACGACAACTTTAGTAGAGTGCTGGATGTTATATTTTTCAGATTTCATCCCTTGGTTGAGAGAAAAGAAACTACTCGCGAGGGTACGAGATTATTCAGCAGAGCTTTATAGAAAACAAGAATCGAAGACTCCGAGAACTGAGTCACTTCTCATAGACGCTGTTGATACTTTTATAGCTCCACGTCCAAAACTATGGCCTGGATCAAAATGGGGACAAGTCTCTGCCGTCATGAATGAAGCAAACCAACAGCTAAGAACACTACTATCACCGTCAGAGTGTTTGTTGGATGCTAATATTGTTCAAAAAGGTGTTGGTCTTTGGAGGATTTCACCTCTTTCACAACGCCAGTGTATACAAATGTCTACTCCCGGAGGGCTGGTTGATAAAGTTCCTCTTGTTCACACGAGATCTTTTGTTAACGCTCCTCCCAGTAAGAATGAGATTCATACAACTCTTCAGAGATCGCTTATCACAAAAACGTGTAAAATGAGTGTTAAAATGAGTCATTTGCATGCCAAGGCCCAGACAGCAATAGGACTTCGTGTCCAACGTTTGTATAATCAAATGCACTCAAATACCCGATCTTTAAGGGATCAGTGTAATCTGGATTCTAATTTATCTGATGAACGTTCAGGTGGTCATGTTGAAGGAACGAGAAGACTTCTTCCCGATGCAGAAATTCAAAAATTAGCAACCAATAAAAGACGTAAACCAAAACGTGCATCCAGCGCTGCCTTCACGGGACCCATTCCTCCAACGAGAAGTTCAGCTGGTCAACGACCGCATTCTGCCAAGATTGATAGTTTATTTAAAATACAAACATCTGAATGGAAAAAATTCAGAAAATGGTGTTGGCAGAATGAAGGTGCTGCCCCCATGCAGCCAATCCCTCCACCAACCTGCTCAATAATGTTAGACGGGACTGCTGCTGTGATGTAGCAGACGAGCCTGCTGCTGTGATGTAGCAGTTGCCTGATAATCATTTACACAATATAAAATATATTCTGTTACTTTTTTTTTTTTTTTTGAAGGTTTTTTTTTTTTTTTTAAATTTGATAAATAATAAGAATTATTTTTTTTGCATCGACAGCTAAGAAAAAAAAAAAAAACGTCAACAACAACATGTTGAGAAGTACGAAGTTATTCGGGTCAAGAGTACTACTCAGACACAGCAGTCGGTCATCAAGTGATAAAGTTTACGACAGTTTAGATGACGCTGTTAAGGACATTCAGAGCGGAGCAACCGTCTTAGTTGGTGGTTTTGGACTTTGCGGAACTCCTCATGCTCTTATTCAGGCAGTTCAAAAACAAGGAGCTAAAGACCTTACTGTTGTTAGTAACAACGCTGGTGTTGATGATTGGGGTCTTGGTCTTCTCTTACAGACCAGACAAATCAAACGAATGATTAGCAGTTATGTTGGTGAGAACAAGACGGTATGAATGTTTTCTAATTAACAGGTTGTTTCTTATATTGGAGATCATCATAACCAACCAAACAAAACAGTTTGAATCACAATACCTCAACGGAGAACTAGAAGTTGAACTCACCCCTCAAGGAACACTCGCTGAGAGAATCAGAGCTGGAGGAGCAGGAATCCCAGCCTTTTTCACTCCAACAGCCTACGGTACTGTAATTCAAGAAGGTAACTTCACTATCAAGTACGGACCAAAGGGAGAAGGTGAGGCAGCTATCCTCTCTGAAGGAAAGGAGTCTCGTCAGTTTAACGGAAGAAACTACATCTTAGAACCGGCTATTACTGGAGACTTCTCATTGATAAAGGGATACCAAGCAGACACCAGGGGTAACATTAGATTCAAGGGAACAGCGAGAAACTTTAATCCTCCAGTTGCTACCGCTGGTAAGATTACTATTGCTGAGGTTGAGGAGATTGTTCCTGCGGGAACCTTTGCGCCAGAAGATATTCATATTCCTGGTGTGTATGTTCAGAGGATTGTTTGTCCACCAAAGTATGAGAAGAGAATTGAGAGGCGCACTATTCGCAAGGAAGAGTCATCCGACTCAGAAGTAAGCAAAGAACTCATCGACCCAACAACACTCGGAACTAGAGAACGTATTGTTCGTAGAGCTGCTCTCGAGTTCGCTGATGGAATGTACGTCAATCTCGGTATTGGTATGCCAACCTTAGCATCCAACTACATCCCTGACGGTATGAATATCGAACTTCAATCAGAGAATGGTCTACTTGGAATGGGACCATATCCTGTTGAATCAGAGGCTGATGCTGACTTGATTAACGCTGGTAAGGAAACTGTTTCATACCTTCCAAGCAGTTCTATCTTCTCATCTGATGAGTCATTTGCTATGATCAGGGGAGGACATATGCATCTTACTATTTTAGGTGCTCTTCAATGTGCACCAAATGGAGATTTAGCGAACTGGATTATCCCAGGAAAGATGGTGAAGGGAATGGGAGGTGCTATGGACTTGGTCTCATCAGGTTCAAAGGTTGTCGTTACTATGGATCATGCTGCAAAGAATGGCTCTCCAAAGATCCTACAAGAATGTTCCCTTCCACTAACTGGTAAGGGTGTTATCGATAGAATTATTACTGAGTTGGCTGTTTTTGATATTAACAAAGAGACGTCAACTATGACTTTAGTAGAAACAGCTCCTGGAGTAACCCTCGAAGAAATCGCTGAAAAAACTGCTGGAAAATATGAAGTTTGTAAGAACGTCAAAACTATGTCCTTTGCGGGATGTTTTTAAAGTGTTTTTCTTAAAACAAAAAAAAAAAACGAATTCATAAAAAAAAGAAAAAAAAAAAAAAACGTTTACTCCTGACTCAGGGTGTATTTATCTTTCGCAACGTGTTTAACTATTTTTTTTTTTTTTTTTTTGCCCCTTAAAAAAACTTTTTTATTTTAGTGCCATCTTGACATCCTTTTTTTTTCGAATTCATTTCTTATAACGTTTCGAAGTCACTGTTTGTTTTTAGTGAAGAGTTGTATAAATTAGTAATGCCTGCCAGCCTTGCCTTGTGTTAAATACAATTTGTTTGGTAGCCTTGTTTCAACAACGGTTAACAGAAGAGAAGACCAACACACAAACACACTGATAACGTTTTTTTTTTGCGTTTTTTGCGTTTTTTTTTTTTTTTTTCCCCCCCTGTTTGATTCGAAATGACTTTTCCCTTTTTTTTAATTTTTTTTTTTTATATGAATTTATTTGAAAAAAAAAAAAAAAAAAAAAAAAAGTAATAAGTTATCCCCTCCTTAAGTGTGTCACCGATTGTGATGACCAAGCGAACATCCCGACTCAGGTTGTCGCCCCTTTGGAAGAATTTCCACCGATGTGGATTTTGGAATTCTTTTTGCCCCCAAATAACACAAGCAGCTGCTTCTATTGTTTACGTGATGATGTTGATCGTGGTGTGTGTGTTTTATGTTTTTTTTATTTTTTAACTTTCCAGAAATCACAATATGTCGGGAGAAGGCACATCAAAAGAGCTGCTTCTGAACCCAGCAGCTCCCCCCAAACCGAGCGATACCAAAGCAGGTGGGCTAACTCCTCACAAGAAACCACCAAATTATGTTTCGGAGTTCAATCCTGACAAACCAAACTTAGGAAGAGGATGGTGGCAGCATAGAACATGGCAGTATGAAATAGGACCGGTTGCTAAGGAATACAGACGGAGTAGATCTTTGGGACGTTTTCCATATGTCGATTCATACTTTGGAAAAGAATATGATAAAGCTGGTCTTGTTAAAGGTGAAGCTCGTGTGTTTCCGAGAATCCATCCTCAAGATCGGGGACTATATGGTGAGATCCCAATTGAAATTAAATTGTCGAGAGCAGTTCTTAATGCTCACGCTCAAGGAAAACTAATTAACGTTGGATATGTTGCTTTGGCAGGTATTTTTATGTACGCAATTAACTACGCAAACTGTGTCGATAGCGTTGATCCACCAGAGTCATTCAAAGTTCATGATTCTTTGGGTACTGCTTGTTCTTATAAAGCAGAATTTCATTTACCTGATTTCGCACTTCTTAACGCGCAGACAACTGAAAGTGATTCTTATTTGAAAAGATATACGGCTACTGTATTCAGTTGTTGGGGACATTATCCTCAAAGAAAATTTGCTGGTTTGCTTCATCAAGACTACTACAGCAGGGCATACCATCTTCACTACAGGAGAAAAGTTAAACCGGGTGAGTTCTTTACTGATTATGAATTATTAGAAAGAGACAGATCTATGTCTCTGTTGAGAAGTAGGTTATTCGGTACTCTCGCACACTGCCATGCGGTAGTATCAAATGAAGGTGTGCTGAAGATGCAATTATCAACTTGTATTGATGAGCAGCATTGGTCTCAAGTTTATCCAGATTCAAGTCTGACTAAGTACTTCATAACACCGACTGTTTCATATATTAATTCAGTTTGGACGAGATTTTGGATGACATCATCAACGAACTTCTTTCTTCGATACAATCTCAATGAAGTTTATGTCAAACCTCTGGAGGCAGCACAAATTGAAACACCTGTCGATATGTTCTCTTAGAAGGTATTGTAGATTAAAATGATGTCTTTTTAACGAAAGGTTTCCTTATACTCGTTGAGACACCACACGAAGGTAGTCAGATCAATGTGTGATTAGGATCGTTTGTTGTGTTTTATTGAATTATTTGAAACATTTTTCACTCTCAGCCCTCGGCACCCATGATTTCAGGTTTTGGTTTCCTCACGTCTTGATGTTGTCTACGGGGTAGTTAATTTTCTTTCCTTTCTCACTGTCAGTTCTCACAAGTAAAATGATGTTGGCCGCAGCAGCAGCTGCCACTATCATGGCGGCACCAGAACAGGTGCATCTTGCCTTCAAGACACCAACAAGTATGTGGATTTCATGGGCTGACAAGACAGGTGTGACTGGAGCCCTTGGTAGTGTTGTAGTAACTCAAGGAAGTGATAATACGAAGTACTCGACATCTGGTAATACTTATCAATACCAATCTGAGTCCAGTAGGGAGGTGTATACCAGTCCTGTAATGTTCCACAGTGTTGTTAATATTACCTGCGGTAATGTTCCATACACATACAAGGTTTCAAGTGGTGGTGTAGACTCAACTGAGATGTCTTTCAAGACTCTTCCATGTGCTGGTCCAAACAGTGAAGTAGTCATCGCTCTGATTGGTGACTTGGGACAAACTGTTAACAGTTCAGCGACAGTTGATCACGTCGTTACTGGTATGAACCAAGAGACTGATCCTCTTCAGATGCTTTGGTTGATTGGTGACCTCAGTTACGCTGACGCTGAGAAGTGGTCTTCTCACTCGTCGGGACAAACTCCTCAGAGATGGGACACCTGGGGTAACTTGGTACAGAAAGTTACCCAACAGATTCCTCTCATGGCTGGGCCAGGAAACCACGAGCAAGAAGACAGTCCAAAGCCGAAGATCGGAGCTCCTTACGTTGCGTTCTCTTCGAGAATTAAAGGACCTGATGGAGCTAATGCTCCGTACTGGTGGTCGATGAGAACTGGTGCAGTTCATATGATTACAATGAATAGTTACATGGACTACTCTGTTGGATCAGATCAGTACAACTGGCTTGTTAATGAGTTAGCTACTGTTGATAGATTAGTCACCCCATGGTTGGTTGTTGGTCTACACGCTCCTTGGTACAACAGCAACACTCATCACCACAACGAACGGGAGGAATGGGGAATGAGAAGAGCAATGGAACCGTTGCTTGCTAAGGCTAAAGTTGATGTATTATTTTGTGGCCACGTTCACGCTTATGAGAGAAGTCATCCAGTCTACGACTACAAACTAACAAAAGGAGCGATGGTTGAGATCAACATCGGTGATGGAGGTAACAGGGAAGTACTGAAAGCCGATCCACGTGACTGGCGTCAACCTCAGCCTGACTGGTCTGCTTTCCGTCAGAACAAGTTTGGACATGGAAGGTTCCACGTGTACAACAGTACTCATGCTCATTGGTCGTGGCATACTATTCACACCCCTGAATCAGTTGAGTCAGATACCTTATGGTTTATTCGTAATGAAGACCTTCATGGGGTTCAAGCTTTTCCAATTCATAATGAGAGAAGTGAATAGAACCATACAGTGATGTGTTATCAATGAGTACCCTTAACCTCAACTGCTGTACCATCGCAGGGCTCTCTCACACTCATCTCGTTGTTATCTTTGTTGAATATCTTCACATTTGTCTAATCAAACAGAAGTATTCCTGAGTTATAAACGGTGATCTTTTCCCTTCTCTTCATTCATTTTTATTATCGTCTTCTAACGTATCGTTTTTATTAGTTTGTGAAGTTTACTCGCGTGACTGATTGTTTCTCTTTTGAGAAGAGTATGTGAAATATTGTATTTAGTCGTGGCGGGGGAACGCAGTTGACGAGTGGAAGTGTTTTGTAAATAAAATCATCTCTCACAGTTTTGATATGTGAAACTTGTGCAGGCCTTGGCTGCTTTCTCTGGTTGAGTTTATTTTAAATAAGTTTTGTATTTTTGCGACTATCTCTCTCCTCACTGTCCAGTGTTCACAAAAATAAAATGATGTTGGCCGCAGCAGCAGCTGCCACTATCATGGCGGCACCAGAACAGGTGCATCTTGCCTTCAAGACACCAACAAGTATGTGGATTTCATGGGCTGACAAGACAGGTGTGACTGGAGCCCTTGGCAGTGTTGTAGTAACTCAAGGAAGTGATAATACGAAGTACTCAACATCTGGTAATACTTATCAATACCAATCATCATTTGGTGAAGATCCTTACACCAGTCCTGTAATGTTCCACAGTGTTGTTAATATTACCTGCGGTAATGTTCCATACACATACAAGGTTTCAAGTGGTGGTGTAGACTCAACTGAGATGTCTTTCAAGACTCTTCCATGTGCTGGTCCAAACAGTGAAGTAGTCATCGCTCTGATTGGTGACTTGGGACAAACTGTTAACAGTTCAGCGACAGTTGATCACGTCGTTACTGGTATGAACCAAGAGACTGATCCTCTTCAGATGCTTTGGTTGGTTGGTGACCTCAGTTACGCTGACGCAGCATACGGACCAAATTGCACAAGTACATTTGGCTGTCTTGCCTCGAGATGGGACACCTGGGGTAACTTGGTACAGAAAGTTACCCAACAGATTCCTCTCATGGCTGGGCCAGGAAACCACGAGCAAGAAGACAGTCCGACACCGAAGATCGGAGCTCCGTACGTTGCGTACTCTTCGAGAATTAAAGGACCTGATGGAGCTAATGCTCCGTACTGGTGGTCGATGAGAACTGGTGCAGTTCATATGATTACAATGAATAGTTACATGGACTACTCTGTTGGATCAGATCAGTACAACTGGCTTGTTAATGAGTTAGCTACTGTTGATAGATTAGTCACCCCATGGTTGGTTGTTGGTCTACACGCTCCTTGGTACAACAGCAACACTCATCACCACAATGAAACAGAGGAATGGGGAATGAGAAGAGCAATGGAACCGTTGCTTGCTAAGGCTAAAGTTGATGTATTGTTTTGTGGTCACGTTCACGCTTATGAGAGAAGTCATCCAGTCTACGACTACAAACTAACAAAAGGAGCGATGGTTGAGATCAACATCGGTGATGGAGGTAACAGAGAATTGTTGGAAGCCGATCCACTTGACTGGCGTCAACCTCAGCCGGACTGGTCTGCTTTCCGTCAGAACAAGTTTGGACATGGAAGGTTCCACGTGTACAACAGTACTCATGCTCATTGGTCGTGGCATACTATTCACACCCCTGAATCAGTTGAGTCAGATACCTTATGGTTTATTCGTAATGAAGACCTTCATGGGGTTCAAGCTTTTCCAATTCATAATGAGAGAAGTGAATAGGTTGGTTTTGACGAAGTATTATCCTTAGTAAACTATTTGTATTATTGCCAATGTGAAACACTCTTCCAGTAGTACTTCTCTAACTCACAAAGAGGAAGAAGTATCCTGCCCTTTTCTCACTTACGTTTAGGTGGTTGTGTTGTCTCTCTTTTATTATTTTTTAGTTTTCGCTCATCGTTTTTTGTTCCAGCTTTCAATTTACAAGAAAAAAAACTCGCGTGTATTCGTTGTGGAATTTTTATTTGGGTCCAATTGACGGCACACGCAACTGTTCCTTTCTGTTTTGTTGTTTTTTCTCTCGTTTTTTGTAAACGAACGTGTTGTTTCTACTACTCAAATCAAACTATTGCTTTGCTAATATAAAGAAGGACCTCGTAAACATCTTTCTTTACTGCTGTTGCCAGTATTTTATACGCCTGACTTGTGTATTTCTGGTTGTTGGCATCGAACGTCTTTTTTTATCTCCCAGTTGGACGTAGTTAGTTTGATTTATCTTTTCCTCACTGCCCAGTGTTCACAAAAATAAAATGATGTTGGCCGCAGCAGCAGCTGCCACTATCATGGCGGCACCAGAACAGGTGCATCTTGCCTTCAAGACACCAACAAGTATGTGGATTTCATGGGCTGACAAGACAGGTGTGACTGGAGCCCTTGGCAGTGTTGTAGTAACTCAAGGAAGTGATAATACGAAGTACTCAACATCTGGTAATACTTATCAATACCAATCATCATTTGGTGAAGATCCTTACACCAGTCCTGTAATGTTCCACAGTGTTGTTAATATTACCTGCGGTAATGTTCCATACACATACAAGGTTTCAAGTGGTGGTGTAGACTCAACTGAGATGTCTTTCAAGACTCTTCCATGTGCTGGTCCAAACAGTGAAGTAGTCATCGCTCTGATTGGTGACTTGGGACAAACTGTTAACAGTTCAGCGACAGTTGATCACGTCGTTACTGGTATGAACCAAGAGACTGATCCTCTTCAGATGCTTTGGTTGATTGGTGACCTCAGTTACGCTGACGCAGCTGATGGGCCAAATTGCACCCGTCCGTTCGGATGTTCTCCTCAGAGATGGGACACCTGGGGTAACTTGGTACAGAAAGTTACCCAACAGATCCCCCTCATGGCTGGGCCAGGAAACCACGAGCAAGAAGACAGTCCGGCACCGAAGATCGGAGCTCCGTACGTTGCGTACTCTTCGAGAATTAAAGGACCTGATGGAGCTAATGCTCCGTACTGGTGGTCGATGAGAACTGGTGCAGTTCATATGATTACAATGAATAGTTACATGGACTACTCTGTTGGATCAGATCAGTACAACTGGCTTGTTAATGAGTTAGCTACTGTTGATAGATTAGTCACCCCATGGTTGGTTGTTGGTCTACACGCTCCTTGGTACAACAGCAACACTCATCACCACAATGAAACAGAGGAATGGGGAATGAGAAGAGCAATGGAACCGTTGCTTGCTAAGGCTAAAGTTGATGTATTGTTTTGTGGTCACGTTCACGCTTATGAGAGAAGTCATCCAGTCTACGACTACAAACTAACAAAAGGAGCGATGGTTGAGATCAACATCGGTGATGGAGGTAACAGAGAATTGTTGGAAGCCGATCCACTTGACTGGCGTCAACCTCAGCCGGACTGGTCTGCTTTCCGTCAGAACAAGTTTGGACATGGAAGGTTCCACGTGTACAACAGTACTCATGCTCATTGGTCGTGGCATACTATTCACACCCCTGAATCAGTTGAGTCAGATACCTTATGGTTTATTCGTAATGAAGACCTTCATGGGGTTCAAGCTTTTCCAACTCGTAATGAAAAAAGTGACTAGCTATCACTCTCGTCACTTTCATTCTTAACATTTATGCATTGAAGACGGATTCTTTTATAAAAGAAGATGTACCCAAACTCAAATATCTGACCAGCATATTAGTTCGGTTATTCGCTTCAATTATTAAGGTATCTGAGAGTCTAGCTATGCATATGTTTAGATCTGGTTTATGTTGACCACTTTATTTATGTTTCTCATGAAAGCCAACGTTTTTTCATAAGTGTTTTTTTTTTTTTTTTTTTTTAAAATTATTATTGGTTTTATTCGCATGCGACCAGTGTGATTGTTGTCAGTTTTCAACCAAAAAAAAAATCATTTTTTTTTTTTTTAGTTGTTTTTTTTTTATATATTTTAATTCATTTTTCTCACAAAAGCCCCACAGCCATGCGGCGAGAGAGTGGGGCGAACTCTTGGTTGGCAGGATGGGTGGCTGTCCCGTTGGGAACACTTGCAGGACATCCTTTCGACACGATGAAAGTTCGAATACAAATGAATGGAGCTGAGAATAAATTTAAAGGTCTCTGGAGTGGATCTACCGTACCGGTGGCTTCAAGGCAAATAGTTAAAGGAACTTTATACGGTTCGTATGGAATGATAAATAGTTTTTTTCAACAACGAACTGGTAACCTGTCGCTACCATGGTGGTTATACGGCGCTAGCGGTGGGATTTCTGGAGGAGTATCGGCATTGCTTCAGACTCCAGCAGATTATATTAAAATAAGAATTCAGACTGGTGATCAACGGCTTCCTGTATTAGGCAGAGTGACTTCAGTCATTCGAAAAACAAATATCAGTGGGCTCTATCAAGGGGTACGGCCGATGGTACTTAGGGATAGCTTGGGTTTTTTTGTATACTTCTCTCTTTTTGAACATCTGAGAAGGAGGTTTGGAACACAAGGTACCTTCTGGAAACAATTTATTCTCGGTTCGTTTGTTGGTTGTATTTCGTGGATGTTTCAATACCCAATCGACGTGATAAAAACACGCCTACAAGCAACCCATAATTGTAAACTAACAGCCACTAAAATGGCTTACAACACACTCAGTAATGAAGGTATTTCAGTTTTTTATCGAGGTTTGAGTGCAGCTCTAATCAGAGCATGTGTTGTCCACGGAACGACTATGAGCATATATGAAGCAATGTTAGACTACATAAATGAATATCAGTCTGTGGTTACTAATCTAAGTTAATTTTTGTTATTATATTGTCTTGAGCCTTTATCTCTGCTGGCTGAAGGTTTGTCCTCAATTTGAGTTGACGATAGCCCGTCGGCTGGAAAGAGAGACTTGTTGTAACTTTTTATATTTTTTTTATTTCTGAGACTTAGATCAAACCTGGTTTGATCGCAGCACGTGTGCGCGAGACAACCAGGTTTGTGAAAGTCAAATGTTTTTTCTGTTCTTATTCTTCTTCAGTTTCGTTGAGGATGAAATTACTTTTTTTTGTTTGGCGTTTGCTAAAATTTCAAGACTGTGGTTAACGAGCACATCTGCGCAAGATACCTAACATTCGGAAAATGTTTTTTTTTTTTTTTTTTTTTTTGAAATTTCATGTTATGTTTTTATAACTATCTAGTATAAAGGAAACACGTTATTGTTTTTGACGAGACCAGCTGCTGCTTTTTCGTCTATCAGCTGAACAAGTTCTGCTGACAGATTTTCTATTTTTTTTTTAAATTCTAAACAACAGATGAGATATGAATAGAGTACAGTCTTTCGGTTTGCATCTTATTCGTTTTTTTCAAAAAATTGTGTTGTTATTCCTTATTATTATTTATTTTTATGAAACATAATGAATGTTGTTTTACAATTTTTTTTTTTGGACATTTGTTGTTGCGTAGAACTGCAGCACATGTGCGCGAGAAAAATGCTGGTATTTCCATCGTTTCTGTAAAAGAAAAAAAATAACTACTTTTTTTGAAAAAAAAAATTCTTCTTACAGGGTCACACGTCACATGTTGTAGGAAGATTGGGTCCTTACTGATGCGGGCTACCCAGACCCCCTCGTAGTCATCAGTTTGTATTTTGCTAACTAAATTATAGTTCCCTTGGCTAATCTCTACTTTTCTTATTCTCACTTTTCTGTTCTAAAATTAATGATACTAACTTATGGTTCCCTTGGCTGAGAAGGGCAAACGCGATGAGTAGGACAGGCCTGACACCGCAGTGTCCCCTTGCTCTCTTCGCTGAAGAGGGCTGGGTAAGGGGAATGGTCTGAAGAAAGATTGTTTTTAATCTTAGCCCGAAACCAACTTGTTTGTTGTCCTACGAATTTTACTTTTTTTTGATTGACTGATAATTATTAATACTAACTAACTAGGAAGTTATAAACATTTCAAACACAAAAACATCTATTTATTTCCCCCTTTCCTTTTAGATAAAAAACAACCAACTCATACTAAAATACTGATGCAGGTTTCTTTATGTTGTCCAGACCTCGGATTTCAACCAGTTTTGATAAATGTTAATAAAGACACGCTAGTGAGTGATGCGTTAAAAACTGCGTCATCCGAATGGGATATCGATCCTGAAGAAATTGACGTTGAGTTCGCAGGAGATCCCCTAAATGTAAAGTCATTGTTGATATCTTTGGTATCGTTTGATGCAGAGTTGTTGGTATCACGGAAACGATTTCGAATTTTTGATAAAAATTGGTTCAGTGACGACGAATTGAGAGAACAACTCTTCTACAGATATGCGAATAACGGAGAAGACTTCTTACTAGTTGATTCTTCAACTTTCGTAGTGAATGACTCTCTTTGTTTTAGGGGACTCAAACTACCTCCTGAAGTAAAATTGATTTCACTACGCGAACCCAACACCGATGTGACTGTTGTTGATCGTTATTTCTTGTCGGAGTGTGATTCTCTTACACAAATAGATTTATCGTTGATGTCTCACATCACTGAAATTGATAATAATTTTTTAAATCAATCGACTTCTTTAGTTGATATTGACATGAGCTATTTCAGTAGTTTGGTTGTGATAAAAAATTTCTTTCTTTCGGAATGCAAGTCACTTTTAAATATAAATTTTTCAAATCTCCAAAACGTAACTTCAATTGGAGGATGTTTCTTACTACACTGCTCATCTATCGCTTTTATTGATTTTTCTGATTTTTGTAATGTGACTGATATTCGATATAGTTTTTTATGTGGGTGTTCATCTTTGTTGTCTATCGATCTATCAATGCTAAGCAACTTAACGCAAATTGGAGATGGTTTTTTACAAAAATGCTCATCTGTTAAAACGGTTGAATTGCCGTCGTTCATTAATCAAAATGAGATTTGCAACAACTTTCTTTTTTGTTGTTCTTCTCTGTCTTCAATCAGATTCAAAGACCCAGGTAACATAGTCTCCATTGGATATAATTTTTTAAAAAAGTGCACGTCTCTCACTAAACTTGATCTGTCGGGTTTTTGTTGCGTTAAGTCAATTGGTGATATGTTTCTCTCGGAGACATTAATAATTGAAGTCGACTTGTCAGGTTTTCGTAACGTGACCTCGATTGGATATAGATTTCTGTCTAATTGTCAAATGTTAGAATTACTTGACTTGTCAAGTATATGTTTAATTACTAAAATAGAAATTGATTTCTTACGTTCCTGTTCTTCTCTGAAAGATATTAATTTATCGACATTTTGTAGTGTTGTTCAGATTGAAGACGGATTCCTCGAGGGATGTGACGCGGTTACGAAACTTCACTTACCTGAAGGTAATCGAAATCTCTTTTTGGAAACTGATCGGCTGTTCTATGGAGAACCTTGTTTTTAGTGAAAAGAGAGAAAAGACAAAAAAAAAAAAAAAAAAAAAGTGTTTTTGAACTTTTTTTTTTTTGTAATTTTTGTGAATTTTTTAAACTATTTCTCAGAACTTTAGTTTCGTATAATAAACAAAAAAATGGAGGTAGAAATTTACATCAACCCTGACGAGGATGGACAGCACAACAGTCGAACAATTAAAGTAAAATCAAAAATAAAAAAAATGACATCAGCTGCTCAGAGACAAGTTGCTCATCGATTGTTCTACGGAGAGCGGATTAGAAAACGAATTCCAGATGACAACAACAATAATAGTGCGGCTACTCGGACAAGGAAATCCGAAGACGAGCTTCGAAAATTATGCGACCGACTCAGCTGCGGACGTCCTAAGTACACTACTCTCAAAGACAATGAAACTTCTGATAATAAAAAACGTCCATGGGTCGTGGGAGACGATACTTGTCCTTTTGAATTAAAGTACCTGTCAGTTCAGGACCCTAATTTAAAGATGTTTTGGTCTCGTAAAAAGGTAATCCGAAGTATTAAAGAAAAAGAACCAAAAGAAAGATCCTCATCAAAACCCATTCGAATTCCCCAGCTGGGGGAACTTCAATCAAACGAGTCGCTGTTGCCGTTTTTGTCTCAAAAATCTTCTTCTGGTGGCTTCCAACGAGGTGAGAGTAGTAGTTCAGTAATGCATATTCCGCTTCTGTCTCAATCTCACTCAACGTGTGAGTCGAACTTTACGTCTAATCGAAACAGTCAGTCGACACTTTTTAATAACAACTCATTCTATCCTCAACAACAGGACTTTCCTCGTCATACTTCAACTTCGTCAACTGAAACGTTTCACAGTTCTATTTATTAGTATTTTTTTGATTGTTGGGGGGGGGGGGGGGGGGGGGGGGGGGGACAGCACACGTAAACCTCCTTTAGCTTTCATCAAGGTTAACTTGTTTTTATATTACTGTTTTCTCTGTATGGTTTTAAGATAACCTCAAATCTACGTGGGAAAAATTCTCCTGCTTTGGTTTTATGTTCTTTATTCATGTTCTGCACCTTTATTATTTAAAAGAGAGACTTTCCAGTCTCTTTTATTGTTTCTTTCTTTCGTATGTTCGATCACTTTTCAGTGAATGTGATGTTCTTACGGCAATTGTGTTCATCGTAGGAAAAAAAAAAAAAAATTTCTGTTTATACATCGTCAGATTGTTTCAGACGATCATTCCAACGGTCATGAATTGTGTTCTCTGTTGTTGTGAATTACTCTCTCAGGGTACTTATAAATATACAGTAACGTTTTTTGGTTTAAAAAGTTGACTTAAAACTTAGCGTTTATTCATGCTGCAGTTTAATATAATTGATGTGCGTTGGTGGGTTGAGGGTGGTAATCAGTTTGTGTTTCTACAGGCGGTTGTGCTCCTCAATTGTGTCCTCTGTTGTTGTTAGTTCTTAGACAACTCGGAGTAATTTAAAGTTAAGAGCTATCCTTTTTGGGGTTTTTCTTTTATTATTTCAGACGATCATTCTGTTTTCTTTTTTTTTATTTATTTGTGTCATCCAACCTGTTGAGATGTCATAGTTTTGATCTTCTCAAGAAATATTTCAATGATAGAGATCCAATAAGGTGCAATAAAAAGTTAGCTCAATCAATCCGATGTATTTAGTTACACAGACACACACCCCAATGGATGATTAACCACTTTCGGTAGGACAGATTCCTATAAAAGTCATTTTACAATAATTCACACTTAAACTCAACAGTTAAATATAAACCATGAGAGTACTCAGTCTCTTTATATTGTTATCCTTATTGGGTGTTGGTAGTTCACAATGCACGGCTTCGACTCTGATTGTGACGGGAAGCACGACTTACGACTGCAGGATGGATTTGTCGTTGGAAGTAACCCTCCACTGGAACCGTGTAGCGAGTGGTATGGTTGCTGTTGCGGCCACCACGTCGGTCAACGGATGGTTTTCAGTGTCGTTTCCTAATGCTTTGGGTTCCATGGTGCCTGCTATTGGTGTCGCATCGACCAGTGCGACGGTTGCGGACATCTTCTCGATTACTGGAAGGTCAGCGGCTGGAATCACTTCAACGACGTCGGCAAACATCAACACCCCGACGACTGAGATCACGGGTGGCATGCGTATTCTGAGATTCAACGTCCCTTCGACTTTTTTGACGGCTGCCAAGCCAGTAAACTTCGCTTTCCATTCAAATGAGATGGCATTTCCCATGAACGTCCATACTTTCCGAGGTACTTTGCTTGTGCATTTCGTAGATGTGACAGTTGCTCCTGCCCCGACTCCATTACCTACTCCACCACCGACTCCGCTGCCGACTCCACCGCCGCCTCCGCTGCCAACTCCGCCACCAACTCCACCACCGACTCCGCCGCCAACTCCGCTGCCAACTCCGCTGCCAACTCCGCTGCCAACTCCACCACCAACTCCACCACCGACTCCGCCGCCAACTCCGCCACCAACTCCACCACCGACTCCGCCGCCAACTCCGCTGCCAACTCCACCACCAACTCCACCACCGACTCCGCCGCCAACTCCGCCACCAACTCCACCACCGACTCCGCCGCCAACTCCGCTGCCAACTCCACCACCAACTCCACCACCGACTCCGCCGCCAACTCCGCCACCAACTCCACCACCGACTCCGCTGCCAACTCCACCACCAACTCCACCACCGACTCCGCCGCCAACTCCGCCGCCAACTCCGCTGCCAACTCCGCCGCCAACTCCACCACCTCCAACTCTGCCACCTACGCCACCTCCAACTTCGCCGCCAACTCCGCTGACGACTCCACCACCAACTACATCGGTGGTTCCAACTCCGCCTGCTGTTACTAACGCTCCAACTGATGACACAATTAACTTTGAAGTAGTCGCAGAATTGAGTGATCTGGTTAGTCAGATTGATACGTTGATAGCTGCCGCTTCCACATCATTAGGTGGTACTGCTCGTTGTAGTATGTTGTGTCAAGGTACTAACTGTGTTAATTGTGATGGTACTGCTGTTAATCAAAGATCTGTTTCTACACTAGTCAGAGCAAGTTGGAGAGTTGTTTTGATTATAATTAATAATGAAAATGGAAGCATTACGAAAACAGCTGTCGATAATTCTTTGAAGAATGTCTTGTCAAACAATGCGGTTATTGGATACGTTGAGGGAAGTGTTGCTGTTGTTGTTGCTGCTGCGAATAGTAACTTCCCACAAGTTGTCGTCGTTAACAGTGACTTTGACGATGCTCACACTCACGGAAGGATCATGGTGGCAATATGGGCGTACTGGGTTCCTTTGGCAGTTATTATCAAGGTTCTTGGAGCTTTTGTGTGTAAGGGAGAAGTGTTTGGGTATCCAATACCAGTATTCATTCACATGGTCATGATGATTATTGCAATGTGTTTAACTACTGTTTTCGCTTCTATTGCCTTGTCAGACTTTGACAACAGAGTGGACTATGGACATAGAGAACTTGGTGTTACTTTGTTAGCGATTGGTTGGATTCAAATTTTGAGTGGTATCATAAGGCCAAGCAAGGAATCTGGATACAGAAAGTACTGGGGATGGGGACACGTTCTGTTTGGTATTTCAGTTGTGGTAATTTCAATCGCTCAAATGGCGACTGGAGTTGAAAATATTAATCGTCTATTCACAAATGACTCGGAGGGGGTTAAGATTGCGATGATCGTTGGAGTGGTCACCATGGGTGTTATTTATATTATTGGGAAAATCTACGTCGCTGTTACGAAAAAGGAGGAGATTTCAATTGTGGAAGACACTAACGGAGCTAAACGCTGTGAGCCTGATGAAGGAATGTAAACATAAAAAGAAGGCTATCCTCACATTGAATAATCAGCTGTGGGCGAGTCTTTTGTCAAGTCAGCGCGTATAGCATGAATTAACAAAGATAAATTATTGCTTTTTTTTTTTTTTTTTAATTATTTTATTTACTACAATTTGAAATCATTAATGACCAAATTCCACGGATAGAGTGAAAGTCCCCAACAGTGTTTTTGTTCTTAACAAACAGAAGCACCTGCTGGTTTCAGTCTTTCACTCGTTTTTAGTTCCCGTGTATTGAGTTAATGATCAACGTTGTTTTTTGTGTTGTTTGTTTTTTGACGAGGGATCCACCCCGTCGAATAAGAACTACACTCTTCCTCTCTCTCTCTTTATCTCTCTTCTTATTTTCATCTTGTTAAACATAAAATTAATTTCTGAAGATGATTTTTTGATGAAATCGTAATAAAAATAATTTGTTAAAAACATATCAAATAATTGACGTATTCTTAACTATAGATATGGACGTGAAGGAAGGGTATCGTTTTTGGATTTCTTTTTTTTTTTTTTCAATTTCAAAAAAACTAGCAAATCCATTGTTCCTTCATTTCCTTTCATATCCCTCTCCCTTATCCTTCCTTTTTATGAGCACAAGCATTTCCTTGAATCAGAGGAGATAGTCTTCATTCGTTGAAGGAGAAAAAGAAAGAATATAAATATAAATATAAAAGATAAGTCTAGTCTTAGTTCTGAAGATGAAATTCGCAGGGCAAAAATATATATTTTGGACCTACTTTGATACTTAATGAAAACACTTGTACAACACTTTCTTTATATGAAGTCACAACTTATGATGAATTATGAGCTATCTGAGCCACATGAAGTGATATCATCATCATCATCATCATAGCTAGTGATGATGGAAGACTTCTCATACTCGGAAGAAGTGCTGTCTGACTCCTCAGTAGTGCTATCTGACCCCTCGGAGGTACTACTTGGCGGGTGAGATTTGACTATTTTATATCCAACAGATCCCTGTATTGTATGGTTCTGATGCCTCGGACATCCACCATTCGGTGATATCCTGAGTGAGGCTCCGGTTTCCTGATTTACACGAGGGAGTAGTTGATCATAGTGACACGTGACTCAGAAGTAACATTCTCAGCACGTCGAACCAATGTTTTGACAACTACTTCAGGGAAGCTTCTAACAAGTGGGCCATTATCACCACAGATGCAACATTTTCCTTACATAATTGCTACTAGGGTTGATTAGTTAGTAAAAAGGTGCATACCTCTTGAGTGCGGGAGAAGCAAAAAAAAATAGTAAAAAGAAAAAATTAGGGGTGTTTTTTACTCAGATTTTCTCGATCTTTCCATTCCAGGTCTGGGATTAATATTTATCATTGAGTAGTACCAAGGAAATCTTGCAAAGAGACGTTTATCTCTTTTTAGCAGCACCATGTTTAAAATCCGTTGTTGTTGAAGTTTCCGCTTCAGGGTATTTTTGTGAGGAAGAAACTAATCACACACATCGAAAGGAAGACAAGTTTCTCGCTACTGGGTTCTGATGTGAAGGAATATGTTATGGAACTTATTGATAACGCTTATAAAGCTACCGATTTAAATGTTGTTATTGACGACCTTTCTATAGTTAATGTGCTGGTCAATCCTGATTGGTCGGAATCCAAGCTTTCTAAGTTCCTCTCTCGCTTGAGTCGCCTCCTGCGAAGTAATCCCCGAGGTAGATAATGAACGTCTCTTTCCTTTAGTGTAATTTCTTATCTTATTTATTAGTATCATTTCTCTTACTTATCATTACCTTATTTCTTATTTTCTGATCTAATGTGGCGTGTTCTCCCTCTCTTTGGCGAAAATTGGCGTTATCAGCCGTCTCTAACACTGTCTGCTCGCGTGGACGGTGGGTTTAGGTAGTCATTTGTTCCAGGTTATTCTACGTCTCTTATCGTCTGTGAGAGTCTCACGGTTGCTGGTAGCGATATAACTGTTACTCTGTGAGCTTTTCCTGGCTTTTGGCTTCCTAGGCTTCGTAAATAAATAAATAAAATAAATAAAAGTATATCCCTATGCCTAATCTTACAGATCGCACCCTCCCCAATTCCAAAAAATAAAAAATCGAGCAAAAGTAACATATCGTGTAACCTTGCTCTGGCGGTGAGAAAATGGTGTTTTTTGTTCGCAAAAAAAAGAAATGACTGATATATTATATTTTATTGTACCTCCCTGTTCGTAGTCGTTTTTTAGTATTATATTTTGTTTTCAATAACAACGTAGTGAAAACAAGTTGTTTTCCTCTTCTCGTATTCTTTTCTCCTCTCTCTCACTCTCTCTCTCTCTTTTCTTCATCTTCTCATCCTTTTACACGCAGAAACATATCCTTCATTGGGGGTAAGTGTTTTTCGAGCGTCTATATTTCTTGGAGTCATTTTTTCATTAAATATAAATTTAAAAATTCCAACATGATTAATTTATTCTCACTTTTCCAGCAAAGCATGCATTCGACATTCGAAGTGATTACCTCAGTATGCCAACAGTGCAGCGTATTTAGCAGGACTTCCTTTTAATTTGATTAGGATACCTCACTGCTATAGTTGTAAAGTACCTCTTTAAGACTTACATGCTTTCGACAATATTTTGAATCTGTCTCTCTCTTTACGTGACTCGTCTGGTCTTTCTGCTCTCGATATCTACTTCTCGTTGACATCTTGAGTTCATATTTCTTAGATACTCACGCCCTTAGTTCAATTCGGAAGTTAACTTAAATTACTTTCCATTAAATCACTTTATTATAATTCACATCCTCAACAGTTATATTTAAACTATGAGATTACTCAGTCTCTTTATATTGTTATCTAATTATGCGGACGTTATAGCAGCTCCTGTCCCTGCTCCTGTTCCACCTTGCACGGCTTCAACTCTGGTTGTGACGGGAAGCACGACTTACGACTGCATGATGACATTGGCACCGACTGTAAACATCCATTGGAACCGTGAAACGAGCGGAATGGCTGCGGTTGCGGCGACGACGACGTCGGTCAACGGATGGTTTTCAGTGGCGTTTCCTGATGCTTTGGGTTCGATGATCCCTGCTGTTGGTGTCTCATCGACCAGTGCGACGGTTGCGGACGTCTTCTCGATTACCGCAAGGAATGCGGGTGGAATCACTTCAACGACGTCGGCAAACATCAACACCCCGACGACTGGGATCACGGGTGGCCTGCGTATTCTGAGATTCAACGTCCCTTTTGCATTTTTGACAGCTGCCAAGCCGGTGAACTACGCTCTGCATGCGAGTGAAATGGCGTTTCCGATGAGCAAACATACCTCAGTAGGAAGTGTGGCAGTGAATTTCTTGGCTCCTGTCCCTGCTCCTGTTCCACCTTGCACGGCTTCAACTCTGGTTGTGACGGGAAGCACGACTTACGACTGCATGATGGCATTGGCACCGACTGTAAACATCCATTGGAACCGTGAAACGAGCGGAATGGCTGCGGTTGCGGCGACGACGACGTCGGTCAACGGATGGTTTTCAGTGGCGTTTCCTGATGCTTTGGGTTCGATGATCCCTGCTGTTGGTGTCTCATCGACCAGTGCGACGGTTGCGGACGTCTTCTCGATTACCGCAAGGAATGCGGGTGGAATCACTTCAACGACGTCGGCAAACATCAACACCCCGACGACTGAGATCACGGGTGGCCTGCGTATTCTGAGATTCAACGTCCCTTTTGCATTTTTGACAGCTGCCAAGCCGGTGAACTACGCTCTGCATGCGAGTGAAATGGCGTTTCCGATGAGCAAACATACCTCAGTAGGAAGTGTGGCAGTGAATTTCTTGGCTCCTGTCCCTGCTCCTGTTCCACCTTGCACGGCTTCAACTCTGGTTGTGACGGGAAGCACGACTTACGACTGCATGATGGCATTGGCACCGACTGTAAACATCCATTGGAACCGTGAAACGAGCGGAATGGCTGCGGTTGCGGCGACGACGACGTCGGTCAACGGATGGTTTTCAGTGGCGTTTCCTGATGCTTTGGGTTCGATGATCCCTGCTGTTGGTGTCTCATCGACCAGTGCGACGGTTGCGGACGTCTTCTCGATTACCGCAAGGAATGCGGGTGGAATCACTTCAACGACGTCGGCAAACATCAACACCCCGACGACTGAGATCACAGGTGGCCTGCGTATTCTGAGATTCAACGTCCCTTTTGCATTTTTGACAGCTGCCAAGCCGGTGAACTACGCTCTGCATGCGAGTGAAATGGCGTTTCCGATGAGCAAACATACCTCAGTAGGAAGTGTGGCAGTGAATTTCTTGGCTCCTGTCCCTGCTCCTGTTCCACCTTGCACGGCTTCAACTCTGGTTGTGACGGGAAGCACGACTTACGACTGCATGATGGCATTGGCACCGACTGTAAACATCCATTGGAACCGTGAAACGAGCGGAATGGCTGCGGTTGCGGCGACGACGACGTCGGTCAACGGATGGTTTTCAGTGGCGTTTCCTGATGCTTTGGGTTCGATGATCCCTGCTGTTGGTGTCTCATCGACCAGTGCGACGGTTGCGGACGTCTTCTCGATTACCGCAAGGAATGCGGGTGGAATCACTTCAACGACGTCGGCAAACATCAACACCCCGACGACTGAGATCACGGGTGGCCTGCGTATTCTGAGATTCAACGTCCCTTTTGCATTTTTGACAGCTGCCAAGCCGGTGAACTACGCTCTGCATGCGAGTGAAATGGCGTTTCCGATGAGCAAACATACCTCAGTAGGAAGTGTGGCAGTGAATTTCTTGGCTCCTGTCCCTGCTCCTGTTCCACCTTGCACGGCTTCAACTCTGGTTGTGACGGGAAGCACGACTTACGACTGCATGATGGCATTGGCACCGACTGTAAACATCCATTGGAACCGTGAAACGAGCGGAATGGCTGCGGTTGCGGCGACGACGACGTCGGTCAACGGATGGTTTTCAGTGGCGTTTCCTGATGCTTTGGGTTCGATGATCCCTGCTGTTGGTGTCTCATCGACCAGTGCGACGGTTGCGGACGTCTTCTCGATTACCGCAAGGAATGCGGGTGGAATCACTTCAACGACGTCGGCAAACATCAACACCCCGACGACTGAGATCACGGGTGGCCTGCGTATTCTGAGATTCAACGTCCCTTTTGCATTTTTGACAGCTGCCAAGCCGGTGAACTACGCTCTGCATGCGAGTGAAATGGCGTTTCCGATGAGCAAACATACCTCAGTAGGAAGTGTGGCAGTGAATTTCTTGGCTCCTGTCCCTGCTCCTGTTCCACCTTGCACGGCTTCAACTCTGGTTGTGACGGGAAGCACGACTTACGACTGCATGATGGCATTGGCACCGACTGTAAACATCCATTGGAACCGTGAAACGAGCGGAATGGCTGCGGTTGCGGCGACGACGACGTCGGTCAACGGATGGTTTTCAGTGGCGTTTCCTGATGCTTTGGGTTCGATGATCCCTGCTGTTGGTGTCTCATCGACCAGTGCGACGGTTGCGGACGTCTTCTCGATTACTGCAAGGAATGCGGGTGGAATCACTTCAACGACGTCGGCAAACATCAACACCCCGACGACTGAGATCACAGGTGGCCTGCGTATTCTGAGATTCAACGTCCCTTTTGCATTTTTGACAGCTGCCAAGCCGGTGAACTACGCTCTGCATGCGAGTGAAATGGCGTTTCCGATGAGCAAACATACCTCAGTAGGAAGTGTGGCAGTGAATTTCTTGGCTCCTGTCCCTGCTCCTGTTCCACCTTGCACGGCTTCAACTCTGGTTGTGACGGGAAGCACGACTTACGACTGCATGATGGCATTGGCACCGACTGTAAACATCCATTGGAACCGTGAAACGAGCGGAATGGCTGCGGTTGCGGCGACGACGACGTCGGTCAACGGATGGTTTTCAGTGGCGTTTCCTGATGCTTTGGGTTCGATGATCCCTGCTGTTGGTGTCTCATCGACCAGTGCGACGGTTGCGGACGTCTTCTCGATTACCGCAAGGAATGCGGGTGGAATCACTTCAACGACGTCGGCAAACATCAACACCCCGACGACTGAGATCACGGGTGGCCTGCGTATTCTGAGATTCAACGTCCCTTTTGCATTTTTGACAGCTGCCCAGCCGGTGAACTACGCTCTGCATGCGAGTGAAATGGCGTTTCCGATGAGCAAACATACCTCAGTAGGAAGTGTGGCAGTGAATTTCTTGGCTCCTGTCCCTGCTCCTGTTCCACCTTGCACGGCTTCAACTCTGGTTGTGACGGGAAGCACGACTTACGACTGCATGATGGCATTGGCACCGACTGTAAACATCCATTGGAACCGTGAAACGAGCGGAATGGCTGCGGTTGCGGCGACGACGACGTCGGTCAACGGATGGTTTTCAGTGGCGTTTCCTGATGCTTTGGGTTCGATGATCCCTGCTGTTGGTGTCTCATCGACCAGTGCGACGGTTGCGGACGTCTTCTCGATTACCGCAAGGAATGCGGGTGGAATCACTTCAACGACGTCGGCAAACATCAACACCCCGACGACTGAGATCACGGGTGGCCTGCGTATTCTGAGATTCAACGTCCCTTTTGCATTTTTGACAGCTGCCAAGCCGGTGAACTACGCTCTGCATGCGAGTGAAATGGCGTTTCCGATGAGCAAACATACCTCAGTAGGAAGTGTGGCAGTGAATTTCTTGGCTCCTGTCCCTGCTCCTGTTCCACCTTGCACGGCTTCAACTCTGGTTGTGACGGGAAGCACGACTTACGACTGCATGATGGCATTGGCACCGACTGTAAACATCCATTGGAACCGTGAAACGAGCGGAATGGCTGCGGTTGCGGCGACGACGACGTCGGTCAACGGATGGTTTTCAGTGGCGTTTCCTGATGCTTTGGGTTCGATGATCCCTGCTGTTGGTGTCTCATCGACCAGTGCGACGGTTGCGGACGTCTTCTCGATTACCGCAAGGAATGCGGGTGGAATCACTTCAACGACGTCGGCAAACATCAACACCCCGACGACTGAGATCACGGGTGGCCTGCGTATTCTGAGATTCAACGTCCCTTTTGCATTTTTGACAGCTGCCAAGCCGGTGAACTACGCTCTGCATGCGAGTGAAATGGCGTTTCCGATGAGCAAACATACCTCAGTAGGAAGTGTGGCAGTGAATTTCTTGGCTCCTGTCCCTGCTCCTGTTCCACCTTGCACGGCTTCAACTCTGGTTGTGACGGGAAGCACGACTTACGACTGCATGATGGCATTGGCACCGACTGTAAACATCCATTGGAACCGTGAAACGAGCGGAATGGCTGCGGTTGCGGCGACGACGACGTCGGTCAACGGATGGTTTTCAGTGGCGTTTCCTGATGCTTTGGGTTCGATGATCCCTGCTGTTGGTGTCTCATCGACCAGTGCGACGGTTGCGGACGTCTTCTCGATTACCGCAAGGAATGCGGGTGGAATCACTTCAACGACGTCGGCAAACATCAACACCCCGACGACTGAGATCACGGGTGGCCTGCGTATTCTGAGATTCAACGTCCCTTTTGCATTTTTGACAGCTGCCAAGCCGGTGAACTACGCTCTGCATGCGAGTGAAATGGCGTTTCCGATGAGCAAACATACCTCAGTAGGAAGTGTGGCAGTGAATTTCTTGGCTCCTGTCCCTGCTCCTGTTCCACCTTGCACGGCTTCAACTCTGGTTGTGACGGGAAGCACGACTTACGACTGCATGATGGCATTGGCACCGACTGTAAACATCCATTGGAACCGTGAAACGAGCGGAATGGCTGCGGTTGCGGCGACGACGACGTCGGTCAACGGATGGTTTTCAGTGGCGTTTCCTGATGCTTTGGGTTCGATGATCCCTGCTGTTGGTGTCTCATCGACCAGTGCGACGGTTGCGGACGTCTTCTCGATTACTGCAAGGAATGCGGGTGGAATCACTTCAACGACGTCGGCAAACATCAACACCCCAACGACTGAGATCACAGGTGGCCTGCGTATTCTGAGATTCAACGTCCCTTTTGCATTTTTGACAGCTGCCAAGCCGGTGAACTACGCTCTGCATGCGAGTGAAATGGCGTTTCCGATGAGCAAACATACCTCAGTAGGAAGTGTGGCAGTGAATTTCTTGGCTCCTGTCCCTGCTCCTGTTCCACCTTGCACGGCTTCAACTCTGGTTGTGACGGGAAGCACGACTTACGACTGCATGATGGCATTGGCACCGACTGTAAACATCCATTGGAACCGTGAAACGAGCGGAATGGCTGCGGTTGCGGCGACGACGACGTCGGTCAACGGATGGTTTTCAGTGGCGTTTCCTGATGCTTTGGGTTCGATGATCCCTGCTGTTGGTGTCTCATCGACCAGTGCGACGGTTGCGGACGTCTTCTCGATTACCGCAAGGAATGCGGGTGGAATCACTTCAACGACGTCGGCAAACATCAACACCCCGACGACTGAGATCACGGGTGGCCTGCGTATTCTGAGATTCAACGTCCCTTTTGCATTTTTGACAGCTGCCAAGCCGGTGAACTACGCTCTGCATGCGAGTGAAATGGCGTTTCCGATGAGCAAACATACCTCAGTAGGAAGTGTGGCAGTGAATTTCTTGGCTCCTGTCCCAAGTATGCCAGCAACTCCACCACCAACTCCACCACCAACACCACTACCGACTCCACCGCCAACTCCGCCGCCAACTCCGCCGCCTACTCCACCGCCAACACCGCCACCAACTCCACCACCTACTCCGCCTCCTGTTACGAGCCCTCCAGCTGATGACACGATTAATTTTACAGTTGTAGCGGAATTGAGTGATCTTGTTAACCAGATTGATACGTTGGTAGCTGCTGCTGCTACAGCTGTTGGTGGTACTGCTCGTTGTAGTATGTTGTGTCAAGGTACTAACTGTGTTAATTGTGATGGCACTGCTGTTAATCAAAGATCTGTTTCTACATTAGCCAGAGAAAATTGGAGAGTTGTTTTTGTCATTCTTAGCGATGCAAATGGAGAAACTCCGCAAGCAACTGTTGACAATGCTTTGAAGGATCTCTTGTCAAGTAATGCGGTCATTGCTTACGTTGAGGGAAGTGCTGTTGTTGTTGTAGCTGCTGCGAATAATAACAACCGTGCACAGAGATGTTTGCCATCTTCATTCATAAGAGAAGGAACAACAACTTTTGATTGCATGATTGAATTATCTGGAACTGTATCTATGCATTGGACTACGGAGTCTAATGGAGCTAATACTCACATTGCCGTAACTGCTTCAGCTGTGTCTGGATGGTTGTCAATCGGTTTCCCTGAAGTTGCGGCGTCAATGAGTCCCGCGACAGCCATTACGGGAAGTTCATCAGTTGCCAATGTGTATTCGATTACTGGAAGAAGTGCTGCTGGAATATCTCAAATCACGTCTGGTAGTTTCAATGGAATTTCAACAGAAGTTGTAAGCAGTCAGCGTATTCTCAGATTCTCAATGCTTAAATCATTCTTGAGGAGCAGTATGCCTGTAAACTTTGCTTATCACGTTAGTAGTACAGCATTCCCAGATAGTAATGCTCAGCATACAACTAGGGGATCGGGTATTGTGGATCTTCTTACTGGAACATCACAGGTTGTCGTCGTTAACAGTGACTTTGACGATGCTCACACTCACGGAAGGATCATGGTGGCAATATGGGCGTACTGGGTTCCTTTGGCAGTTATTATCAAGGTTCTTGGAGCTTTTGTGTGTAAGGGAGAAGTGTTTGGGTATCCAATACCAGTATTCATTCACATGGTCATGATGATTATTGCAATGTGTTTAACTACTGTTTTCGCTTCTATTGCCTTGTCAGACTTTGACAACAGAGTGGACTATGGACATAGAGAACTTGGTGTTACTTTGTTAGCGATTGGTTGGATTCAAATTTTGAGTGGTATCATAAGGCCAAGCAAGGAATCTGGATACAGAAAGTACTGGGGATGGGGACACGTTCTGTTTGGTATTTCAGTTGTGGTAATTTCAATCGCTCAAATGGCGACTGGAGTTGAAAATATTAATCGCCTATTCACAAATGACTCGGAGGGGGTTAAGATTGCGATGATCGTTGGAGTGGTCACCATGGGTGTTATTTATATTAGCGGAAAGGTTTATGCCGTTGTTATTAAAAATGAAGACGTGATTGCGATTTCAGAAAACAACGGGGGTAAATCCAATGGTCCTGATCATGAGGCGTAAATATTCCTTTTTACTCAAAGTAAGTCATAACTGAACTGTATTTATATTTATATTCAGCCCCTCCTGCTTTGTTCACCTGAATCCTAAAACAGATTGTTGTTTATATCTTTTGCGTTAATGAGATACAAATACAGTTGGATTTTACAAACATAAATATTCTCTCTCCCACCCTACTACGTAGCTCCCCTCCCTACGTAGCTTACTACATGACGTGCGTAGTCCCCTTGCGGGTTGTGTAAAGACCTGCAGTATTTCCCCCAGATAAATCTTTTCGTATCGTATCAAAGTCCCCCCCTACGTAGTTTACAACTGGAGTATTCTTCCAGATAAGAAAATTATAGAAGTATATTATAATTATAGAAATCATTAATTAGTACTCAAACTTGATAACGGATTGAGTGGAACGCCTGTTGGTTCTAATCACTCGTTTATGCTCCCCGTGTGTTGAGTTTGTGTATGTTTTGTGATTACAATCGTTTTTATGTTTTGACGAGTTTTGTACTTGTCAAATAGAAACCATCTTCCTCTCTCTTTCTCTTTGTCTCAAATAAGTATTACATTGGATGACATTTGGGTGTGGTGTTGAAGTTTGAAAAAGCTTTTTTTACGATTGCCTTAAATTATTCAATTCGTTCCTTCGTTTCGACTCCTCTTCCTCTCTACCTTATTTGAAGCATGCGATTCTGTGTAGGCGAGGGATCCAGTTATAATGAATTCATGTCTGTATCTCTATGTTGTTGTGTGTTAACCTTGATATACTTATCCAAGTCCCCTCCTTGAACGTTCTTAAATCATTTACTATACTTCGGTATCATATTTGGTGATCTTTCTCTCTTTTTTTTGCAACTTTTTATGCAACAAAACAAAGAAGCAGATTTGCATACATTGTTTTATTTTAATTAATTTCCTTGTGGCATGCGCCTCCTCTCATGGACCCGCTATCTACTATCTTATGTTCTCTAACACTTTCTCTTAAGACTTATTAATTAAAATAAATATTTCTTCTTTGTGAACTTTTAAACATTGTTAACAAACAGACTATGGGAAGGGATCTTGCTCGCGATTATTAAGGTCGCGTACAGTTGGTTCCTTCGTAGTTGTTATCGAGATGTTTATTTTACGTTGAATTCATTTTTTTTTATACATGTTTTCTTTCACTCTCTCTCTTCTAATTATTAGCACGTTTCTTCCTTTATGTCACTAACAGTGGCAACTGTAGTCGTCAGGCTAACAATTAGAATCTTTCTCTTTACGTGACTCGTCTGGTCTTTCTGCTCTCGATATCTACTACTCGTTGACATCTTGAGTACATATTTCTTTAGATACTCACGCACTTAGTTCAATTCGGAAATTAACTTAAATTCCTTTCCCTTAAGTAACTTTATTATAATTCACATCCTCAACAGTTATATTTAAACTATGAGATTACTCAGTCTCTTTATATTGTTATCCTATTATGCGGACGTTACAGCTGCTCCTGCTCCGACTCCACCACCTACGCCGCCACCAGCAACTTCTGCTCCATCTTGCACGGCTTCAACTCTGGTTGTGACGGGAAGCACGACTTACGACTGCATGATGACATTGGCAGGGACTGTAATCATCCATTGGAACCGTGAAACGAGCGGAATGGCTGCGGTTGCGGCGACGACGACGTCGGTCAACGGATGGTTTTCAGTGGCGTTTCCTGATGCTTTGGGTTCGATGATCCCTGCTGTTGGTGTCTCATCGACCAGTGCGACGGCTGCGAACGTCTTCTCGATTACCGCAAGGAATGCGGGTGGAATCACTACAACGACGTCGGCAAACATCAACACCCCGACGACTGAGATCACAGGTGGCCTGCGTATTCTGAGATTCAACGTCCCTTTTGCATTTTTGACAGCTGCCCAGCCGGTGAACTACGCTCTGCATGCGAGTGAAATGGCATTTCCAGTGAGCGTACATACCGCGCGTGGAAGCGTGGCAGTAGATTTTGTGGTCGGAACGGCTGCTCCTGCGCCGACTCCACCACCAACTCCACCACCTACACCGCCACCTGCAACCCCTGCTCCATCTTGTACAGCTTCAACTCTGGTTGTGACGGGAAGCACGACTTACGACTGCATGATGACATTGGCAGGGACTGTAATCATCCATTGGAACCGTGAAACGAGCGGAATGGCTGCGGTTGCGGCGACGACGACGTCGGTCAACGGATGGTTTTCAGTGGCGTTTCCTGATGCTTTGGGTTCGATGATCTCTGCTGTTGGTGTCTCATCGACCAGTGCGACGGCTGCGAACATCTTCTCGATTACTGCAAGGAATGCGGGTGGAATCACTACGACGACGTCGGCAAACATCAACACCCCGACGACTGAGATCACAGGTGGCCTGCGTATTCTGAGATTCAACGTCCCTTTTGCATTTTTGACAGCTGCCCAGCCGGTGAACTACGCTCTGCATGCGAGTGAAATGGCATTTCCAGTGAGCGTTCATACCGCGCGTGGAAGCGTGGCAGTAGATTTTGTGGTCGGAACGGCTGCTCCTGCGCCGACTCCACCACCAACTCCACCACCTACACCGCCACCTGCAACTCCTGCTCCATCTTGTACAGCTTCAACTCTGGTTGTGACGGGAAGCACGACTTACGACTGCATGATGACATTGGCAGGGACTGTAATCATCCATTGGAACCGTGAAACGAGCGGAATGGCTGCGGTTGCGGCGACGACGACGTCGGTCAACGGATGGTTTTCAGTGGCGTTTCCTGATGCTTTGGGTTCGATGATCCCTGCTGTTGGTGTCTCATCGACCAGTGCGACGGCTGCGAACATCTTCTCGATTACCGCAAGGAATGCGGGTGGAATCACTACAACGACGTCGGCAAACATCAACACCCCGACGACTGAGATCACAGGTGGCCTGCGTATTCTGAGATTCAACGTCCCTTTTGCATTTTTGACAGCTGCCCAGCCGGTGAACTACGCTCTGCATGCGAGTGAAATGGCATTTCCAGTGAGCGTTCATACCGCGCGTGGAAGCGTGGCAGTAGATTTTGTGGTCGGAACGGCTGCTCCTGCGCCGACTCCACCACCAACTCCACCACCTACACCGCCACCTGCAACCCCTGCTCCATCTTGTACAGCTTCAACTCTGGTTGTGACGGGAAGCACGACTTACGACTGCATGATGACATTGGCAGGGACTGTAATCATCCATTGGAACCGTGAAACGAGCGGAATGGCTGCGGTTGCGGCGACGACGACGTCGGTCAACGGATGGTTTTCAGTGGCGTTTCCTGATGCTTTGGGTTCGATGATCCCTGCTGTTGGTGTCTCATCGACCAGTGCGACGGCTGCGAACATCTTCTCGATTACTGCAAGGAATGCGGGTGGAATCACTACGACGACGTCGGCAAACATCAACACCCCGACGACTGAGATCACAGGTGGCCTGCGTATTCTGAGATTCAACGTCCCTTTTGCATTTTTGACAGCTGCCCAGCCGGTGAACTACGCTCTGCATGCGAGTGAAATGGCATTTCCAGTGAGCGTTCATACCGCGCGTGGAAGCGTGGCAGTAGATTTTGTGGTCGGAACGGCTGCTCCTGCGCCGACTCCACCACCAACTCCACCACCTACACCGCCACCTGCAACCCCTGCTCCATCTTGTACAGCTTCAACTCTGGTTGTGACGGGAAGCACGACTTACGACTGCATGATGACATTGGCAGGGACTGTAATCATCCATTGGAACCGTGAAACGAGCGGAATGGCTGCGGTTGCGGCGACGACGACGTCGGTCAACGGATGGTTTTCAGTGGCGTTTCCTGATGCTTTGGGTTCGATGATCCCTGCTGTTGGTGTCTCATCGACCAGTGCGACGGCTGCGAACATCTTCTCGATTACTGCAAGGAATGCGGGTGGAATCACTACGACGACGTCGGCAAACATCAACACCCCGACGACTGAGATCACAGGTGGCCTGCGTATTCTGAGATTCAACGTCCCTTTTGCATTTTTGACAGCTGCCCAGCCGGTGAACTACGCTCTGCATGCGAGTGAAATGGCATTTCCAGTGAGCGTTCATACCGCGCGTGGAAGCGTGGCAGTAGATTTTGTGGTCGGAACGGCTGCTCCTGCGCCGACTCCACCACCAACTCCACCACCTACACCGCCACCTGCAACCCCTGCTCCATCTTGTACAGCTTCAACTCTGGTTGTGACGGGAAGCACGACTTACGACTGCATGATGACATTGGCAGGGACTGTAATCATCCATTGGAACCGTGAAACGAGCGGAATGGCTGCGGTTGCGGCGACGACGACGTCGGTCAACGGATGGTTTTCAGTGGCGTTTCCTGATGCTTTGGGTTCGATGATCCCTGCTGTTGGTGTCTCATCGACCAGTGCGACGGCTGCGAATATCTTCTCGATTACCGCAAGGAATGCGGGTGGAATCACTACGACGACGTCGGCAAACATCAACACCCCGACGACTGAGATCACAGGTGGCCTGCGTATTCTGAGATTCAACGTCCCTTTTGCATTTTTGACAGCTGCCCAGCCGGTGAACTACGCTCTGCATGCGAGTGAAATGGCATTTCCAGTGAGCGTTCATACCGCGCGTGGAAGCGTGGCAGTAGATTTTGTGGTCGGAACGGCTGCTCCTGCGCCGACTCCACCACCAACTCCACCACCTACTCTGCCACCTGCAACCCCTGCTCCATCTTGCACGGCTTCAACTCTGGTTGTGACGGGAAGCACGACTTACGACTGCATGATGACATTGGCAGGGACTGTAATCATCCATTGGAACCGTGAAACGAGCGGAATGGCTGCGGTTGCGGCGACGACGACGTCGGTCAACGGATGGTTTTCAGTGGCGTTTCCTGATGCTTTGGGTTCGATGATCCCTGCTGTTGGTGTCTCATCGACCAGTGCGACGGCTGCGAACATCTTCTCGATTACCGCAAGGAATGCGGGTGGAATCACTACGACGACGTCGGCAAACATCAACACCCCGACGACTGAGATCACAGGTGGCCTGCGTATTCTGAGATTCAACGTCCCTTTTGCATTTTTGACAGCTGCCCAGCCGGTGAACTACGCTCTGCATGCGAGTGAAATGGCATTTCCAGTGAGCGTACATACCGCGCGTGGAAGCGTGGCAGTAGATTTTGTGGTCGGAACGGCTGCTCCTGCGCCGACTCCACCACCAACTCCACCACCTACACCGCCACCTGCAACTCCTGCTCCATCTTGTACAGCTTCAACTCTGGTTGTGACGGGAAGCACGACTTACGACTGCATGATGACATTGGCAGGGACTGTAATCATCCATTGGAACCGTGAAACGAGCGGAATGGCTGCGGTTGCGGCGACGACGACGTCGGTCAACGGATGGTTTTCAGTGGCGTTTCCTGATGCTTTGGGTTCGATGATCCCTGCTGTTGGTGTCTCATCGACCAGTGCGACGGCTGCGAACATCTTCTCGATTACTGCAAGGAATGCGGGTGGAATCACTACGACGACGTCGGCAAACATCAACACCCCGACGACTGAGATCACAGGTGGCCTGCGTATTCTGAGATTCAACGTCCCTTTTGCATTTTTGACAGCTGCCCAGCCGGTGAACTACGCTCTGCATGCGAGTGAAATGGCATTTCCAGTGAGCGTTCATACCGCGCGTGGAAGCGTGGCAGTAGATTTTGTGGTCGGGACGGCTGCTCCTGCGCCGACTCCACCACCAACTCCACCACCTACACCGCCACCTGCAACCCCTGCTCCATCTTGCACGGCTTCAACTCTGGTTGTGACGGGAAGCACGACTTACGACTGCATGATGACATTGGCAGGGACTGTAATCATCCATTGGAACCGTGAAACGAGCGGAATGGCTGCGGTTGCGGCGACGACGACGTCGGTCAACGGATGGTTTTCAGTGGCGTTTCCTGATGCTTTGGGTTCGATGATCCCTGCTGTTGGTGTCTCATCGACCAGTGCGACGGCTGCGAACATCTTCTCGATTACCGCAAGGAATGCGGGTGGAATCACTACGACGACGTCGGCAAACATCAACACCCCGACGACTGAGATCACAGGTGGCCTGCGTATTCTGAGATTCAACGTCCCTTTTGCATTTTTGACAGCTGCCCAGCCGGTGAACTACGCTCTGCATGCGAGTGAAATGGCATTTCCAGTGAGCGTTCATACCGCGCGTGGAAGCGTGGCAGTAGATTTTGTGGTCGGAACGGCTGCTCCTGCGCCGACTCCACCACCAACTCCACCACCTACACCGCCACCTGCAACTCCTGCTCCATCTTGTACAGCTTCAACTCTGGTTGTGACGGGAAGCACGACTTACGACTGCATGATGACATTGGCAGGGACTGTAATCATCCATTGGAACCGTGAAACGAGCGGAATGGCTGCGGTTGCGGCGACGACGACGTCGGTCAACGGATGGTTTTCAGTGGCGTTTCCTGATGCTTTGGGTTCGATGATCCCTGCTGTTGGTGTCTCATCGACCAGTGCGACGGCTGCGAACATCTTCTCGATTACTGCAAGGAATGCGGGTGGAATCACTACGACGACGTCGGCAAACATCAACACCCCGACGACTGAGATCACAGGTGGCCTGCGTATTCTGAGATTCAACGTCCCTTTTGCATTTTTGACAGCTGCCCAGCCGGTGAACTACGCTCTGCATGCGAGTGAAATGGCATTTCCAGTGAGCGTTCATACCGCGCGTGGAAGCGTGGCAGTAGATTTTGTGGTCGGAACGGCTGCTCCTGCGCCGACTCCACCACCAACTCCACCACCTACACCGCCACCTGCAACTCCTGCTCCATCTTGTACAGCTTCAACTCTGGTTGTGACGGGAAGCACGACTTACGACTGCATGATGACATTGGCAGGGACTGTAATCATCCATTGGAACCGTGAAACGAGCGGAATGGCTGCGGTTGCGGCGACGACGACGTCGGTCAACGGATGGTTTTCAGTGGCGTTTCCTGATGCTTTGGGTTCGATGATCCCTGCTGTTGGTGTCTCATCGACCAGTGCGACGGCTGCGAACATCTTCTCGATTACTGCAAGGAATGCGGGTGGAATCACTACGACGACGTCGGCAAACATCAACACCCCGACGACTGAGATCACAGGTGGCCTGCGTATTCTGAGATTCAACGTCCCTTTTGCATTTTTGACAGCTGCCCAGCCGGTGAACTACGCTCTGCATGCGAGTGAAATGGCATTTCCAGTGAGCGTTCATACCGCGCGTGGAAGCGTGGCAGTAGATTTTGTGGTCGGAACGGCTGCTCCTGCGCCGACTCCACCACCAACTCCACCACCTACACCGCCACCTGCAACTCCTGCTCCATCTTGTACAGCTTCAACTCTGGTTGTGACGGGAAGCACGACTTACGACTGCATGATGACATTGGCAGGGACTGTAATCATCCATTGGAACCGTGAAACGAGCGGAATGGCTGCGGTTGCGGCGACGACGACGTCGGTCAACGGATGGTTTTCAGTGGCGTTTCCTGATGCTTTGGGTTCGATGATCCCTGCTGTTGGTGTCTCATCGACCAGTGCGACGGCTGCGAACATCTTCTCGATTACCGCAAGGAATGCGGGTGGAATCACTACGACGACGTCGGCAAACATCAACACCCCGACGACTGAGATCACAGGTGGCCTGCGTATTCTGAGATTCAACGTCCCTTTTGCATTTTTGACAGCTGCCCAGCCGGTGAACTACGCTCTGCATGCGAGTGAAATGGCATTTCCAGTGAGCGTTCATACCGCGCGTGGAAGCGTGGCAGTAGATTTTGTGGTCGGAACGGCTGCTCCTGCGCCGACTCCACCACCAACTCCACCACCTACTCTGCCACCTGCAACCCCTGCTCCATCTTGCACGGCTTCAACTCTGGTTGTGACGGGAAGCACGACTTACGACTGCATGATGACATTGGCAGGGACTGTAATCATCCATTGGAACCGTGAAACGAGCGGAATGGCTGCGGTTGCGGCGACGACGACGTCGGTCAACGGATGGTTTTCAGTGGCGTTTCCTGATGCTTTGGGTTCGATGATCCCTGCTGTTGGTGTCTCATCGACCAGTGCGACGGCTGCGAACATCTTCTCGATTACCGCAAGGAATGCGGGTGGAATCACTACGACGACGTCGGCAAACATCAACACCCCGACGACTGAGATCACAGGTGGCCTGCGTATTCTGAGATTCAACGTCCCTTTTGCATTTTTGACAGCTGCCCAGCCGGTGAACTACGCTCTGCATGCGAGTGAAATGGCATTTCCAGTGAGCGTACATACCGCGCGTGGAAGCGTGGCAGTAGATTTTGTGGTCGGAACGGCTGCTCCTGCGCCGACTCCACCACCAACTCCACCACCTACACCGCCACCTGCAACTCCTGCTCCATCTTGCACGGCTTCAACTCTGGTTGTGACGGGAAGCACGACTTACGACTGCATGATGACATTGGCAGGGACTGTAATCATCCATTGGAACCGTGAAACGAGCGGAATGGCTGCGGTTGCGGCGACGACGACGTCGGTCAACGGATGGTTTTCAGTGGCGTTTCCTGATGCTTTGGGTTCGATGATCCCTGCTGTTGGTGTCTCATCGACCAGTGCGACGGCTGCGAACATCTTCTCGATTACTGCAAGGAATGCGGGTGGAATCACTACGACGACGTCGGCAAACATCAACACCCCGACGACTGAGATCACAGGTGGCCTGCGTATTCTGAGATTCAACGTCCCTTTTGCATTTTTGACAGCTGCCCAGCCGGTGAACTACGCTCTGCATGGGAGTGAAATGGCATTTCCAGTGAGCGTTCATACCGCGCGTGGAAGCGTGGCAGTAGATTTTGTGGTCGGAACGGCTGCTCCTGCGCCGACTCCACCACCAACTCCACCACCAACTCCACCACCTACACCGCCACCTGCAACCCCTGCTCCATCTTGCACGGCTTCAACTCTGGTTGTGACGGGAAGCACGACTTACGACTGCATGATGACATTGGCAGGGACTGTAATCATCCATTGGAACCGTGAAACGAGCGGAATGGCTGCGGTTGCGGCGACGACGACGTCGGTCAACGGATGGTTTTCAGTGGCGTTTCCTGATGCTTTGGGTTCGATGATCCCTGCTGTTGGTGTCTCATCGACCAGTGCGACGGCTGCGAACATCTTCTCGATTACCGCAAGGAATGCGGGTGGAATCACTACAACGACGTCGGCAAACATCAACACCCCGACGACTGAGATCACAGGTGGCCTGCGTATTCTGAGATTCAACGTCCCTTTTGCATTTTTGACAGCTGCCCAGCCGGTGAACTACGCTCTGCATGCGAGTGAAATGGCATTTCCAGTGAGCGTACATACCGCGCGTGGAAGCGTGGCAGTAGATTTTGTGGTCGGAACGGCTGCTCCTGCGCCGACTCCACCACCAACTCCACCACCTACACCGCCACCTGCAACCCCTGCTCCATCTTGCACGGCTTCAACTCTGGTTGTGACGGGAAGCACGACTTACGACTGCATGATGACATTGGCAGGGACTGTAATCATCCATTGGAACCGTGAAACGAGCGGAATGGCTGCGGTTGCGGCGACGACGACGTCGGTCAACGGATGGTTTTCAGTGGCGTTTCCTGATGCTTTGGGTTCGATGATCCCTGCTGTTGGTGTCTCATCGACCAGTGCGACGGCTGCGAACGTCTTCTCGATTACCGCAAGGAATGTGGGTGGAATCACTACAACGATGTCGGCAAACATCAACACCCCGACGACTGAGATCACAGGTGGCCTGCGTATTCTGAGATTCAACGTCCCTTTTGCATTTTTGACAGCTGCCCAGCCGGTGAACTACGCTCTGCATGCGAGTGAAATGGCATTTCCAGTGAGCGTTCATACCGCGCGTGGAAGCGTGGCAGTAGATTTTGTGGGTGGGACTGCTGCTCCTGCGCCAACACCACCACCAACTCCACCGCCTACTCCACCGCCAACACCACCACCAACTCCGCCGCCTACTCCACCACCAACACCACCACCGACTCCGCCGCCAACTCCGCCGCCTACTCCACCGCCAACACCGCCACCAACTCCACCACCTACTCCGCCTCCTGTTACGAGCCCTCCAGCTGATGACAAGATTAATTTTACAGTTGTAGCGGAATTGAGTGATCTTGTTAACCAGATTGATACGTTGGTAGCTGCTGCTGCTACAGCTGTTGGTGGTACTGCTCGTTGTAGTATGTTGTGTCAAGGTACTAACTGTGTTAATTGTGATGGCACTGCTGTTAATCAAAGATCTGTTTCTACATTAGCCAGAGAAAATTGGAGAGTTGTTTTTGTCATTCTTAGCGATGCAAATGGAGAAACTCCGCAAGCAACTGTTGACAATGCTTTGAAGGATCTCTTGTCAAGTAATGCGGTCATTGCTTACGTTGAGGGAAGTGCTGTTGTTGTTGTAGCTGCTGCGAATAATAACAACCGTGCACAGAGATGTTTGCCATCTTCATTCATAAGAGAAGGAACAACAACTTTTGATTGCATGATTGAATTATCTGGAACTGTATCTATGCATTGGACTACGGAGTCTAATGGAGCTAATACTCACATTGCCGTAACTGCTTCAGCTGTGTCTGGATGGTTGTCAATCGGTTTCCCTGAAGTTGCGGCGTCAATGAGTCCCGCGACAGCCATTACGGGAAGTTCATCAGTTGCCAATGTGTATTCGATTACTGGAAGAAGTGCTGCTGGAATATCTCAAATCACGTCTGGTAGTTTCAATGGAATTTCAACAGAAGTTGTAAGCAGTCAGCGTATTCTCAGATTCTCAATGCTTAAATCATTCTTGAGGAGCAGTATGCCTGTAAACTTTGCTTATCACGTTAGTAGTACAGCATTCCCAGATAGTAATGCTCAGCATACAACTAGGGGATCGGGTATTGTGGATCTTCTTACTGGAACATCACAGGTTGTCGTCGTTAACAGTGACTTTGACGATGCTCACACTCACGGAAGGATCATGGTGGCAATATGGGCGTACTGGGTTCCTTTGGCAGTTATTATCAAGGTTCTTGGAGCTTTTGTGTGTAAGGGAGAAGTGTTTGGGTATCCAATACCAGTATTCATTCACATGGTCATGATGATTATTGCAATGTGTTTAACTACTGTTTTCGCTTCTATTGCCTTGTCAGACTTTGACAACAGAGTGGACTATGGACATAGAGAACTTGGTGTTACTTTGTTAGCGATTGGTTGGATTCAAATTTTGAGTGGTATCATAAGGCCAAGCAAGGAATCTGGATACAGAAAGTACTGGGGATGGGGACACGTTCTGTTTGGTATTTCAGTTGTGGTAATTTCAATCGCTCAAATGGCGACTGGAGTTGAAAATATTAATCGCCTGTTCACAAATGACTCGGAGGGGGTTAAGATTGCGATGATCGTTGGAGTGGTCACCATGGGTGTTATTTATATTAGCGGAAAGGTTTATGCCGTTGTTATTAAAAATGAAGACGTGATTGCGATTTCAGAAAACAACGGGGGTAAATCCAATGGTCCTGATCATGAAGCGTGAATTTCTTTTTGAGGTTTTAATTTTTTTTTTAGTTTTATTTTTATTTACTCGCGTTAAATGATTAGTTGTAGTATCTCATCATCAATAAGAAAAAAATTACATTTTTTTTCGTTGAACGACACTTTTACATCATCATTTTTGTATTTTTCTTTTATTTAAAAAAATAGAAGAACGAGCCACTTATAAATCTCGGGGGGTGTGGTATTTATTATTTCCCCTTAACCGAAAGAGAAGGTAAGCTTCACGAAGTAATTTCAATTCTTTGTACCGACAGTCTGTCTAGATTGTACAAGACTTGTATCTCATGAGGCTTGATTTCTGACCCCTCGGTATCAGATTTACCTGAGGAAGTTACAGTGTTGTTGTTTGAAAGAATTAAATTTTGTTTTTCGTGACGTTGCATGTTTCTAGATGTGGCTTTACAATTACAATTTCTTTTGTTCTTTTTTTTTTTTTTAGACTGTCGATTTCTTTTTTAAAGTTTGTTTCTGTTTTCTACATTAAAAAAAAAACCTGCAAGGAAAAATTATTATTATTTTTATTTCTTTCCCCGATGTTTCAATGAGGGAGTCTGTACCGTATCGTGTCAGACTGTTTTCATCACATGTGATGTTGGTCTTTTGATTAGTTAAGCGTTTAAATTAATGTTGTTCTTTTGAAGCCGCTTCCCTGATTCTTTTTATCATTATTCGGGGATGATTTAAGATGTGTTCCCCTCCAAAATGTAAACTTTATAATCGTGATGTCTAGTTGCCCGAATATCCTTTTTTTTTTTTTTTTTTTTTTTTTTTTTCCTCGTTAGTATTAACGAAAAAAGAAGAAAAAAAAAAATAATTTGAAATCGTTGAAACAATAAACAATTAAAAAAAAAAAAAAAAAATCGGGCAATTTTAGATAGTCCAGCTCCTCCTACTTAGTTCATCTGCATCCTTAAGCAGATAGTTATTTTTATCGTTTAGGTTAATGAGATACAAATACAGTTAAATTTTACAAACATAAATATTCAAAACCCCTCCCTCGTACTATAAATCATTTCGTATTGTATCAAATTTCCCCCCTAGGACCAGCGATGTGATTGAATTTGCAGTGTTAGCGATGTATGGGCTCCCTTTTTTTTTTTTTTATTATTATTGGATAATAAAAAAGAATTATAAAACTATCATTAATTAATACTCAAACTTGATAACGGATTGAGTGGAACGCCAACACCTGTTGGTTCTAATCACTCGTTTATGCTCCCCGTGTGTTGAGTTTGTGTATGTTTTGTGATTACAATGGTTTTTATGTTTTGACGAGTGCTTCACTTGTCAAATAGAAAAACTACAATCTTCCTCTCTCTCTCTTTGTCTCTTGTTTCTTATAAAATAAGACATAAACTTGGATGACATTGTTGTGTTTGGTGTTGGAGTTGGAAAATCTTTTTTACGATTGCCGCTGAGAATCTCACAGGCTGCATCGGGAAATAGAAGCTGTTTCTATTTCTCGTAAAAGATATTTTCCCCAGATTTTTCCCCCCCCCTTCTTCCCCAAGCATGCGATTCTGTGTAGGCGAGGGATCCAGTTATAATGAATTCATGTCTGTATCTCTATGTTGTTGTGTGTTAACCTTGATATACTTATCCAAGTCCCCTCCTTGAACGTTCTTAAATCATTTACTATACTTCGGTATCATATTTGGTGATCTTTCTCTCTTTTTTTTGCAACTTTTTATGCAACAAAACAAAGAAGCAGATTTGCATACATTGTTTTATTTTAATTAATTTCCTTGTGGCATGCGCCTCCTCTCATGGACCCGCTATCTACTATCTTATGTTCTCTAACACTTTCTCTTAAGACTTATTAATTAAAATAAATATTTCTTCTTTGTGAACTTTTAAACATTGTTAACAAACAGACTATGGGAAGGGATCTTGCTCGCGATTATTATGGTCGCGTACAGTTGGTTCCTTCGTAGTTGTTATCGAGATGTTTATTTTACGTTGAATTCATTTTTTTTTATACATGTTTTCTTTCACTCTCTCTCTTCTAATTATTAGCACGTTTCTTCCTTTATGTCACTAACAGTGGCAACTGTAGTCGTCAGGCTAACAATTAGAATCTTTCTCTTTACGTGACTCGTCTGGTCTTTCTGCTCTCGATATCTACTTCTCGTTGACATCTTGAGTACATATTTCTTTAGATACTCACGCACTTAGTTCAATTCGGAAATTAACTTAAATTCCTTTCCCTTAAGTAACTTTATTATAATTCACATCCTCAACAGTTATATTTAAACTATGAGATTACTCAGTCTCTTTATATTGTTATCCTATTATGCGGACGTTACAGCTGCTCCTGCTCCGACTCCACCACCTACGCCGCCACCAGCAACTCCTGCTCCATCTTGCACTGCTTCAACTCTAGTTGTGACGGGAAGCACGACTTACGACTGCATGATGACATTGGCAGGGACTGTAATCATCCATTGGAACCGTGAAACGAGCGGAATGGCTGCGGTTGCGGCGACGACGACGTCGGTCAACGGATGGTTTTCAGTGGCGTTTCCTGATGCTTTGGGTTCGATGATCCCTGCTGTTGGTGTCTCATCGACCAGTGCGACGGCTGCGAACATCTTCTCGATTACCGCAAGGAATGCGGGTGGAATCACTACAACGACGTCGGCAAACATCAACACCCCGACGACTGAGATCACAGGTGGCCTGCGTATTCTGAGATTCAACGTCCCTTTTGCATTTTTGACAGCTGCCCAGCCGGTGAACTACGCTCTGCATGCGAGTGAAATGGCATTTCCAGTGAGCGTTCATACCGCGCGTGGAAGCGTGGCAGTAGATTTTGTGGTCGGAACGGCTGCTCCTGCGCCGACTCCACCACCAACTCCACCACCTACACCGCCACCTGCAACCCCTGCTCCATCTTGTACAGCTTCAACTTTGGTTGTGACGGGAAGCACGACTTACGACTGCATGATGACATTGGCAGGGACTGTAATCATCCATTGGAACCGTGAAACGAGCGGAATGGCTGCGGTTGCGGCGACGACGACGTCGGTCAACGGATGGTTTTCAGTGGCGTTTCCTGATGCTTTGGGTTCGATGATCCCTGCTGTTGGTGTCTCATCGACCAGTGCGACGGTTGCGAACATCTTCTCGATTACCGCAAGGAATGCGGGTGGAATCACTACAACGACGTCGGCAAACATCAACACCCCGACGACTGAGATCACAGGTGGCATGCGTATTCTGAGATTTAACGTCCCTTTTGCATTTTTGACAGCTGCCCAGCCGGTGAACTACGCTCTGCATGCGAGTGAAATGGCATTTCCAGTGAGCGTTCATACCGCGCGTGGAAGCGTGGCAGTAGATTTTGTGGTCGGAACGGCTGCTCCTGCGCCGACTCCACCACCAACTCCACCACCTACACCGCCACCTGCAACTCCTGCTCCATCTTGTACAGCTTCAACTCTGGTTGTGACGGGAAGCACGACTTACGACTGCATGATGACATTGGCAGGGACTGTAATCATCCATTGGAACCGTGAAACGAGCGGAATGGCTGCGGTTGCGGCGACGACGACGTCGGTCAACGGATGGTTTTCAGTGGCGTTTCCTGATGCTTTGGGTTCGATGATCCCTGCTGTTGGTGTCTCATCGACCAGTGCGACGGCTGCGAACATCTTCTCGATTACCGCAAGGAATGCGGGTGGAATCACTACAACGACGTCGGCAAACATCAACACCCCGACGACTGAGATCACAGGTGGCCTGCGTATTCTGAGATTCAACGTCCCTTTTGCATTTTTGACAGCTGCCCAGCCGGTGAACTACGCTCTGCATGCGAGTGAAATGGCATTTCCAGTGAGCGTTCATACCGCGCGTGGAAGCGTGGCAGTAGATTTTGTGGTCGGAACGGCTGCTCCTGCGCCGACTCCACCACCAACTCCACCACCTACACCGCCACCTGCAACCCCTGCTCCATCTTGCACGGCTTCAACTCTGGTTGTGACGGGAAGCACGACTTACGACTGCATGATGACATTGGCAGGGACTGTAATCATCCATTGGAACCGTGAAACGAGCGGAATGGCTGCGGTTGCGGCGACGACGACGTCGGTCAACGGATGGTTTTCAGTGGCGTTTCCTGATGCTTTGGGTTCGATGATCCCTGCTGTTGGTGTCTCATCGACCAGTGCGACGGCTGCGAACATCTTCTCGATTACCGCAAGGAATGCGGGTGGAATCACTACAACGACGTCGGCAAACATCAACACCCCGACGACTGAGATCACGGGTGGCCTGCGTATTCTGAGATTCAACGTCCCTTTTGCATTTTTGACAGCTGCCCAGCCGGTGAACTACGCTCTGCATGCGAGTGAAATGGCATTTCCAGTGAGCGTTCATACCGCGCGTGGAAGCGTGGCAGTAGATTTTGTGGTCGGAACGGCTGCTCCTGCGCCGACTCCACCACCAACTCCACCACCTACACCGCCACCTGCAACCCCTGCTCCATCTTGCACGGCTTCAACTCTGGTTGTGACGGGAAGCACGACTTACGACTGCATGATGACATTGGCAGGGACTGTAATCATCCATTGGAACCGTGAAACGAGCGGAATGGCTGCGGTTGCGGCGACGACGACGTCGGTCAACGGATGGTTTTCAGTGGCGTTTCCTGATGCTTTGGGTTCGATGATCCCTGCTGTTGGTGTCTCATCGACCAGTGCGACGGCTGCGAACATCTTCTCGATTACTGCAAGGAATGCGGGTGGAATCACTACAACGACGTCGGCAAACATCAACACCCCGACGACTGAGATCACAGGTGGCATGCGTATTCTGAGATTTAACGTCCCTTTTGCATTTTTGACAGCTGCCCAGCCGGTGAACTACGCTCTGCATGCAAGTGAAATGGCATTTCCAGTGAGCGTTCATACCGCGCGTGGAAGCGTGGCAGTAGATTTTGTGGTCGGAACGGCTGCTCCTGCGCCGACTCCACCACCAACTCCACCACCTACACCGCCACCAGCAACTCCTGCTCCATCTTGTACAGCTTCAACTCTGGTTGTGACGGGAAGCACGACTTACGACTGCATGATGACATTGGCAGGGACTGTAATCATCCATTGGAACCGTGAAACGAGCGGAATGGCTGCGGTTGCGGCGACGACGACGTCGGTCAACGGATGGTTTTCAGTGGCGTTTCCTGATGCTTTGGGTTCGATGATCCCTGCTGTTGGTGTCTCATCAACCAGTGCGACGGCTGCGAACATCTTCTCGATTACCGCAAGGAATGCGGGTGGAATCACTACAACGACGTCGGCAAACATCAACACCCCGACGACTGAGATCACAGGTGGCCTGCGTATTCTGAGATTCAACGTCCCTTTTGCATTTTTGACAGCTGCCCAGCCGGTGAACTACGCTCTGCATGCGAGTGAAATGGCATTTCCGGTGAGCGTTCATACCGCGCGTGGAAGCGTGGCAGTAGATTTTGTGGTCGGAACGGCTGCTCCTGCGCCGACTCCACCACCAACTCCACCACCTACACCGCCACCAGCAACTCCTGCTCCATCTTGTACAGCTTCAACTCTGGTTGTGACGGGAAGCACGACTTACGACTGCATGATGACATTGGCAGGGACTGTAATCATCCATTGGAACCGTGAAACGAGCGGAATGGCTGCGGTTGCGGCGACGACGACGTCGGTCAACGGATGGTTTTCAGTGGCGTTTCCTGATGCTTTGGGTTCGATGATCCCTGCTGTTGGTGTCTCATCGACCAGTGCGACGGCTGCGAACATCTTCTCGATTACTGCAAGGAATGCGGGTGGAATCACTACAACGACGTCGGCAAACATCAACACCCCGACGACTGAGATCACAGGTGGCATGCGTATTCTGAGATTTAACGTCCCTTTTGCATTTTTGACAGCTGCCCAGCCGGTGAACTACGCTCTGCATGCGAGTGAAATGGCATTTCCAGTGAGCGTTCATACCGCGCGTGGAAGCGTGGCAGTAGATTTTGTGGTCGGAACGGCTGCTCCTGCGCCGACTCCACCACCAACTCCACCACCTACACCGCCACCAGCAACTCCTGCTCCATCTTGTACAGCTTCAACTCTGGTTGTGACGGGAAGCACGACTTACGACTGCATGATGACATTGGCAGGGACTGTAATCATCCATTGGAACCGTGAAACGAGCGGAATGGCTGCGGTTGCGGCGACGACGACGTCGGTCAACGGATGGTTTTCAGTGGCGTTTCCTGATGCTTTGGGTTCGATGATCCCTGCTGTTGGTGTCTCATCGACCAGTGCGACGGCTGCGAACATCTTCTCGATTACTGCAAGGAATGCGGGTGGAATCACTACGACGACGTCGGCAAACATCAACACCCCGACGACTGAGATCACAGGTGGCCTGCGTATTCTGAGATTCAACGTCCCTTTTGCATTTTTGACAGCTGCCCAGCCGGTGAACTACGCTCTGCATGCGAGTGAAATGGCATTTCCAGTGAGCGTTCATACCGCGCGTGGAAGCGTGGCAGTAGATTTTGTGGTCGGGACGGCTGCTCCTGCGCCGACTCCACCACCAACTCCACCACCAACTCCACCGCCAACACCACCACCTACACCGCCACCTGCAACCCCTGCTCCATCTTGCACGGCTTCAACTCTAGTTGTGACGGGAAGCACGACTTACGACTGCATGATGACATTGGCAGGGACTGTAATCATCCATTGGAACCGTGAAACGAGCGGAATGGCTGCGGTTGCGGCGACGACGACGTCGGTCAACGGATGGTTTTCAGTGGCGTTTCCTGATGCTTTGGGTTCGATGATCCCTGCTGTTGGTGTCTCATCGACCAGTGCGACGGCTGCGAACGTCTTCTCGATTACCGCAAGGAATGCGGGTGGAATCACTACAACGACGTCGGCAAACATCAACACCCCGACGACTGAGATCACAGGTGGCCTGCGTATTCTGAGATTCAACGTCCCTTTTGCATTTTTGACAGCTGCCCAGCCGGTGAACTACGCTCTGCATGCGAGTGAAATGGCATTTCCAGTGAGCGTTCATACCGCGCGTGGAAGCGTGGCAGTAGATTTTGTGGTCGGAACGGCTGCTCCTGCGCCGACTCCACCACCAACTCCACCACCTACACCGCCACCTGCAACCCCTGCTCCATCTTGCACGGCTTCAACTCTGGTTGTGACGGGAAGCACGACTTACGACTGCATGATGACATTGGCAGGGACTGTAATCATCCATTGGAACCGTGAAACGAGCGGAATGGCTGCGGTTGCGGCGACGACGACGTCGGTCAACGGATGGTTTTCAGTGGCGTTTCCTGATGCTTTGGGTTCGATGATCCCTGCTGTTGGTGTCTCATCAACCAGTGCGACGGCTGCGAACATCTTCTCGATTACCGCAAGGAATGCGGGTGGAATCACTACAACGACGTCGGCAAACATCAACACCCCGACGACTGAGATCACAGGTGGCCTGCGTATTCTGAGATTCAACGTCCCTTTTGCATTTTTGACAGCTGCCCAGCCGGTGAACTACGCTCTGCATGCGAGTGAAATGGCATTTCCAGTGAGCGTTCATACCGCGCGTGGAAGCGTGGCAGTAGATTTTGTGGTCGGAACGGCTGCTCCTGCGCCGACTCCACCACCAACTCCACCACCTACACCGCCACCTGCAACCCCTGCTCCATCTTGCACTGCTTCAACTCTGGTTGTGACGGGAAGCACGACTTACGACTGCATGATGACATTGGCAGGGACTGTAATCATCCATTGGAACCGTGAAACGAGCGGAATGGCTGCGGTTGCGGCGACGACGACGTCGGTCAACGGATGGTTTTCAGTGGCGTTTCCTGATGCTTTGGGTTCGATGATCCCTGCTGTTGGTGTCTCATCGACCAGTGCGACGGCTGCGAACATCTTCTCGATTACTGCAAGGAATGCGGGTGGAATCACTACGACGACGTCGGCAAACATCAACACCCCGACGACTGAGATCACAGGTGGCCTGCGTATTCTGAGATTCAACGTCCCTTTTGCATTTTTGACAGCTGCCCAGCCGGTGAACTACGCTCTGCATGCGAGTGAAATGGCATTTCCAGTGAGCGTTCATACCGCGCGTGGAAGCGTGGCAGTAGATTTTGTGGTCGGGACGGCTGCTCCTGCGCCAACTCCACCACCAACTCCACCACCTACACCGCCACCTGCAACCCCTGCTCCATCTTGTACAGCTTCAACTTTGGTTGTGACGGGAAGCACGACTTACGACTGCATGATGACATTGGCAGGGACTGTAATCATCCATTGGAACCGTGAAACGAGCGGAATGGCTGCGGTTGCGGCGACGACGACGTCGGTCAACGGATGGTTTTCAGTGGCGTTTCCTGATGCTTTGGGTTCGATGATCCCTGCTGTTGGTGTCTCATCGACCAGTGCGACGGCTGCGAACATCTTCTCGATTACCGCAAGGAATGCGGGTGGAATCACTACAACGACGTCGGCAAACATCAACACCCCGACGACTGAGATCACAGGTGGCCTGCGTATTCTGAGATTCAACGTCCCTTTTGCATTTTTGACAGCTGCCCAGCCGGTGAACTACGCTCTGCATGCGAGTGAAATGGCATTTCCAGTGAGCGTTCATACCGCGCGTGGAAGCGTGGCAGTAGATTTTGTGGTCGGGACGGCTGCTCCTGCGCCGACTCCACCACCAACTCCACCACCAACTCCACCACCTACACCGCCACCTGCAACCCCTGCTCCATCTTGCACGGCTTCAACTCTAGTTGTGACGGGAAGCACGACTTACGACTGCATGATGACATTGGCAGGGACTGTAATCATCCATTGGAACCGTGAAACGAGCGGAATGGCTGCGGTTGCGGCGACGACGACGTCGGTCAACGGATGGTTTTCAGTGGCGTTTCCTGATGCTTTGGGTTCGATGATCCCTGCTGTTGGTGTCTCATCGACCAGTGCGACGGCTGCGAACATCTTCTCGATTACCGCAAGGAATGCGGGTGGAATCACTACAACGACGTCGGCAAACATCAACACCCCGACGACTGAGATCACAGGTGGCCTGCGTATTCTGAGATTCAACGTCCCTTTTGCATTTTTGACAGCTGCCCAGCCGGTGAACTACGCTCTGCATGCGAGTGAAATGGCATTTCCAGTGAGCGTTCATACCGCGCGTGGAAGCGTGGCAGTAGATTTTGTGGTCGGGACGGCTGCTCCTGCGCCAACTCCACCACCAACTCCACCACCAACTCCACCACCAACTCCACCACCAACTCCACCACCTACACCGCCACCTGCAACCCCTGCTCCATCTTGCACGGCTTCAACTCTAGTTGTGACGGGAAGCACGACTTACGACTGCATGATGACATTAGCAGGGACTGTAATCATCCATTGGAACCGTGAAACGAGCGGAATGGCTGCGGTTGCGGCGACGACGACGTCGGTCAACGGATGGTTTTCAGTGGCGTTTCCTGATGCTTTGGGTTCGATGATCCCTGCTGTTGGTGTCTCATCGACCAGTGCGACGGCTGCGAACATCTTCTCGATTACTGCAAGGAATGCGGGTGGAATCACTACAACGACGTCGGCAAACATCAACACCCCGACGACTGAGATCACAGGTGGCCTGCGTATTCTGAGATTCAACGTCCCTTTTGCATTTTTGACAGCTGCCCAGCCGGTGAACTACGCTCTGCATGCGAGTGAAATGGCATTTCCAGTGAGCGTTCATACCGCGCGTGGAAGCGTGGCAGTAGATTTTGTGGTCGGGACGGCTGCTCCTGCGCCGACTCCACCACCAACTCCACCACCAACTCCACCGCCAACACCACCACCTACACCGCCACCTGCAACCCCTGCTCCATCTTGCACGGCTTCAACTCTAGTTGTGACGGGAAGCACGACTTACGACTGCATGATGACATTAGCAGGGACTGTAATCATCCATTGGAACCGTGAAACGAGCGGAATGGCTGCGGTTGCGGCGACGACGACGTCGGTCAACGGATGGTTTTCAGTGGCGTTTCCTGATGCTTTGGGTTCGATGATCCCTGCTGTTGGTGTCTCATCGACCAGTGCGACGGCTGCGAACATCTTCTCGATTACTGCAAGGAATGCGGGTGGAATCACTACGACGACGTCGGCAAACATCAACACCCCGACGACTGAGATCACAGGTGGCCTGCGTATTCTGAGATTCAACGTCCCTTTTGCATTTTTGACAGCTGCCCAGCCGGTGAACTACGCTCTGCATGCGAGTGAAATGGCATTTCCAGTGAGCGTTCATACCGCGCGTGGAAGCGTGGCAGTAGATTTTGTGGTCGGGACGGCTGCTCCTGCGCCGACTCCACCACCAACTCCACCACCAACTCCACCACCAACTCCACCACCTACACCGCCACCTGCAACCCCTGCTCCATCTTGCACGGCTTCAACTCTAGTTGTGACAGGAAGCACGACTTACGACTGCATGATGACATTAGCAGGGACTGTAATCATCCATTGGAACCGTGAAACGAGCGGAATGGCTGCGGTTGCGGCGACGACGACGTCGGTCAACGGATGGTTTTCAGTGGCGTTTCCTGATGCTTTGGGTTCGATGATCCCTGCTGTTGGTGTCTCATCGACCAGTGCGACGTCTGCGAACATCTTTTCGATTACTGCAAGGAATGCGGGTGGAATCACTACGACGACGTCGGCAAACATCAACACCCCGACGACTGAGATCACGGGTGGCCTGCGTATTCTGAGATTCAACGTCCCTTTTGCATTTTTGACAGCTGCCCAGCCGGTGAACTACGCTCTGCATGCGAGTGAAATGGCATTTCCAGTGAGCGTTCATACCGCGCGTGGAAGCGTGGCAGTAGATTTTGTGGTCGGGACGGCTGCTCCTGCGCCGACTCCACCACCAACTCCACCACCAACTCCACCGCCAACACCACCACCTACACCGCCACCTGCAACCCCTGCTCCATCTTGCACGGCTTCAACTCTAGTTGTGACGGGAAGCACGACTTACGACTGCATGATGACATTAGCAGGGACTGTAATCATCCATTGGAACCGTGAAACGAGCGGAATGGCTGCGGTTGCGGCGACGACGACGTCGGTCAACGGATGGTTTTCAGTGGCGTTTCCTGATGCTCTGGGTTCGATGATCCCTGCTGTTGGTGTCTCATCGACCAGTGCGACGGCTGCGAACATCTTCTCGATTACTGCAAGGAATGCGGGTGGAATCACTACGACGACGTCGGCAAACATCAACACCCCGACGACTGAGATCACAGGTGGCCTGCGTATTCTGAGATTTAACGTCCCTTTTGCATTTTTGACAGCTGCCCAGCCGGTGAACTACGCTCTGCATGCGAGTGAAATGGCATTTCCAGTGAGCGTTCATACCGCGCGTGGAAGCGTGGCAGTAGATTTTGTGGTCGGGACGGCTGCTCCTGCGCCGACTCCACCACCAACTCCACCACCAACTCCACCACCTACACCGCCACCTGCAACCCCTGCTCCATCTTGCACGGCTTCAACTCTAGTTGTGACGGGAAGCACGACTTACGACTGCATGATGACATTGGCAGGGACTGTAATCATCCATTGGAACCGTGAAACGAGCGGAATGGCTGCGGTTGCGGCGACGACGACGTCGGTCAACGGATGGTTTTCAGTGGCGTTTCCTGATGCTTTGGGTTCGATGATCCCTGCTGTTGGTGTCTCATCGACCAGTGCGACGGCTGCGAACATCTTCTCGATTACCGCAAGGAATGCGGGTGGAATCACTACAACGACGTCGGCAAACATCAACACCCCGACGACTGAGATCACAGGTGGCCTGCGTATTCTGAGATTCAACGTCCCTTTTGCATTTTTGACAGCTGCCCAGCCGGTGAACTACGCTCTGCATGCGAGTGAAATGGCATTTCCAGTGAGCGTTCATACCGCGCGTGGAAGCGTGGCAGTAGATTTTGTGGTCGGGACGGCTGCTCCTGCGCCAACTCCACCACCAACTCCACCGCCAACTCCACCACCAACTCCACCACCAACTCCACCACCAACTCCACCACCAACTCCACCACCTACACCGCCACCTGCAACCCCTGCTCCATCTTGCACGGCTTCAACTCTAGTTGTGACGGGAAGCACGACTTACGACTGCATGATGACATTGGCAGGGACTGTAATCATCCATTGGAACCGTGAAACGAGCGGAATGGCTGCGGTTGCGGCGACGACGACGTCGGTCAACGGATGGTTTTCAGTGGCGTTTCCTGATGCTTTGGGTTCGATGATCCCTGCTGTTGGTGTCTCATCGACCAGTGCGACGGCTGCGAACATCTTCTCGATTACTGCAAGGAATGCGGGTGGAATCACTACGACGACGTCGGCAAACATCAACACCCCGACGACTGAGATCACAGGTGGCCTGCGTATTCTGAGATTCAACGTCCCTTTTGCATTTTTGACAGCTGCCCAGCCGGTGAACTACGCTCTGCATGCGAGTGAAATGGCATTTCCAGTGAGCGTTCATACCGCGCGTGGAAGCGTGGCAGTAGATTTTGTGGTCGGGACGGCTGCTCCTGCGCCGACTCCACCACCAACTCCACCACCAACTCCACCACCAACTCCACCACCAACTCCACCACCTACACCGCCACCTGCAACCCCTGCTCCATCTTGCACGGCTTCAACTCTGGTTGTGACGGGAAGCACGACTTACGACTGCATGATGACATTGGCAGGGACTGTAATCATCCATTGGAACCGTGAAACGAGCGGAATGGCTGCGGTTGCGGCGACGACGACGTCGGTCAACGGATGGTTTTCAGTGGCGTTTCCTGATGCTTTGGGTTCGATGATCCCTGCTGTTGGTGTCTCATCGACCAGTGCGACGGCTGCGAACGTCTTCTCGATTACCGCAAGGAATGCGGGTGGAATCACTACAACGACGTCGGCAAACATCAACACCCCGACGACTGAGATCACAGGTGGCCTGCGTATTCTGAGATTCAACGTCCCTTTTGCATTTTTGACAGCTGCCCAGCCGGTGAACTACGCTCTGCATGCGAGTGAAATGGCATTTCCAGTGAGCGTACATACCGCGCGTGGAAGCGTGGCAGTAGATTTTGTGGTCGGAACGGCTGCTCCTGCGCCAACTCCACCACCAACTCCACCGCCAACTCCACCACCAACTCCACCACCAACTCCACCACCTACACCGCCACCTGCAACTCCTGCTCCATCTTGCACGGCTTCAACTCTGGTTGTTACGGGAAGCACGACTTACGACTGCATGATGACATTGGCAGGGACTGTAATCATCCATTGGAACCGTGAAACGAGCGGAATGGCTGCGGTTGCGGCGACGACGACGTCGGTCAACGGATGGTTTTCAGTGGCGTTTCCTGATGCTTTGGGTTCGATGATCCCTGCTGTTGGTGTCTCATCGACCAGTGCGACGGCTGCGAACGTCTTCTCGATTACCGCAAGGAATGTGGGTGGAATCACTACAACGATGTCGGCAAACATCAACACCCCGACGACTGAGATCACAGGTGGCCTGCGTATTCTGAGATTCAACGTCCCTTTTGCATTTTTGACAGCTGCCCAGCCGGTGAACTACGCTCTGCATGCGAGTGAAATGGCATTTCCAGTGAGCGTTCATACCGCGCGTGGAAGCGTGGCAGTAGATTTTGTGGGTGGGACTGCTGCTCCTGCGCCAACACCACCACCAACTCCACCGCCTACTCCACCGCCAACACCACCACCAACTCCGCCGCCTACTCCACCACCAACACCACCACCGACTCCGCCGCCAACTCCGCCGCCTACTCCACCGCCAACACCGCCACCAACTCCACCACCTACGCCGCCTCCTGTTACGAGCCCTCCAGCTGATGACACGATTAATTTTACAGTTGTAGCGGAATTGAGTGATCTTGTTAACCAGATTGATACGTTGGTAGCTGCTGCTGCTACAGCTGTCGGTGGTACTGCTCGTTGTAGTATGTTGTGTCAAGGTACTAACTGTGTTAATTGTGATGGCACTGCTGTTAATCAAAGATCTGTTTCTACATTAGCCAGAGAAAATTGGAGAGTTGTTTTTGTCATTCTTAGCGATGCAAATGGAGAAACTCCGCAAGCAACTGTTGACAATGCTTTGAAGGATCTCTTGTCAAGTAATGCGGTCATTGCTTACGTTGAGGGAAGTGCTGTTGTTGTTGTAGCTGCTGCGAATAATAACAACCGTGCACAGAGATGTTTGCCATCTTCATTCATAAGAGAAGGAACAACAACTTTTGATTGCATGATTGAATTATCTGGAACTGTATCTATGCATTGGACTACGGAGTCTAATGGAGCTAATACTCACATTGCCGTAACTGCTTCAGCTGTGTCTGGATGGTTGTCAATCGGTTTCCCTGAAGTTGCGGCGTCAATGAGTCCCGCGACAGCCATTACGGGAAGTTCATCAGTTGCCAATGTGTATTCGATTACTGGAAGAAGTGCTGCTGGAATATCTCAAATCACGTCTGGTAGTTTCAATGGAATTTCAACAGAAGTTGTAAGCAGTCAGCGTATTCTCAGATTCTCAATGCTTAAATCATTCTTGAGGAGCAGTATGCCTGTAAACTTTGCTTATCACGTTAGTAGTACAGCATTCCCAGATAGTAATGCTCAGCATACAACTAGGGGATCGGGTATTGTGGATCTTCTTACTGGAACATCACAGGTTGTCGTCGTTAACAGTGACTTTGACGATGCTCACACTCACGGAAGGATCATGGTGGCAATATGGGCGTACTGGGTTCCTTTGGCAGTTATTATCAAGGTTCTTGGAGCTTTTGTGTGTAAGGGAGAAGTGTTTGGGTATCCAATACCAGTATTCATTCACATGGTCATGATGATTATTGCAATGTGTTTAACTACTGTTTTCGCTTCTATTGCCTTGTCAGACTTTGACAACAGAGTGGACTATGGACATAGAGAACTTGGTGTTACTTTGTTAGCGATTGGTTGGATTCAAATTTTGAGTGGTATCATAAGGCCAAGCAAGGAATCTGGATACAGAAAGTACTGGGGATGGGGACACGTTCTGTTTGGTATTTCAGTTGTGGTAATTTCAATCGCTCAAATGGCGACTGGAGTTGAAAATATTAATCGTCTATTCACAAATGACTCGGAGGGGGTTAAGATTGCGATGATCGTTGGAGTGGTCACCATGGGTGTTATTTATATTAGCGGAAAGGTTTATGCCGTTGTTATTAAAAATGAAGACGTGATTGCGATTTCAGAAAACAACGGGGGTAAATCCAATGGTCCTGATCATGAAGCGTGAATTTCTTTTTGAGGTTTTAATTTTTTTTTTAGTTTTATTTTTATTTACTCGCGTTAAATGATTAGTTGTAGTATCTCATCATCAATAAGAAAAAAATACATTTTTTTTCGTTGAACGACACTTTTACATCATCATTTTTGTATTTTTCTTTTATTTAAAAAAATGGAAGAACGAGCCACTTATAAATCTCGGGGGGTGTGGTATTTATTATTTCCCCTTAACCGAAAGAGAAGGTAAGCTTCACGAAGTAATTTCAATTCTTTGTACCGACAGTCTGTCTAGATTGTACAAGACTTGTATCTCATGAGGCTTGATTTCTGACCCCTCGGTATCAGATTTACCTGAGGAAGTTACAGTGTTGTTGTTTGAAAGAATTAAATTTTGTTTTTCGTGACGTTGCATGTTTCTAGATGCGGCTTTACAATCACAATTTCTTTTGTTCTTTTTTTTTTTTTTTTAGACTGTCGATTTCTTTTTAAAAGTTTGTTTCTGTTTTCTACATTACATTACAACCTGCAAGGAAAAATTATTATTATTTTTATTTCTTTCCCCGATGTTTCAATGAGGGAGTCTGTACCGTATCGTGTCAGATTGTTTTCATCACATGTGATGTTGGTCTTTTGATTAGTTAAGCGTTTAAATTAATGTTGTTCTTTTGAAGCCGCTTCCCTGATTCTTTTTATCATTATTCGGGGATGATTTAAGATGTGTTCCCCTCCAAAATGTAAACTTTATAATCGTGATGTCTAGTTGCCCGAATATCCTTTTTTTTTTTTTTTTTTTTTTTTTTTTCCTCGTTAGTATTAACGAAAAAAGAAGAAAAAAAAAAATAATTTGAAATCGTTGAAACAATAAACAATTAAAAAAAAAAAAAAAAAATCGGGCAATTTTAGATAGTCCAGCTCCTCCTACTTAGTTCATCTGCATCCTTAAGCAGATAGTTATTTTTATCGTTTAGGTTAATGAGATACAAATACAGTTAAATTTTACAAACATAAATATTCAAAACCCCTCCCTCGTACTATAAATCATTTCGTATTGTATCAAATTTCCCCCCTAGGACCAGCGATGTGATTGAATTTGCAGTGTTAGCGATGTATGGGCTCCCTTGTTTTTTTTTTTTTATTATTGGATAATAAAAAAGAATTATAAAACTATCATTAATTAGTACTCAAACTTGATAACGGATTGAGTGGAACGCCAACACCTGTTGGTTCTAATCACTCGTTTATGCTCCCCGTGTGTTGAGTTTGTGTATGTTTTGTGATTACAATGGTTTTTATGTTTTGACGAGTGCTTCACTTGTCAAATAGAAAAACTACAATCTTCCTCTCTCTCTCTTTGTCTCTTGTTTCTTATAAAATAAGACATAAACTTGGATGACATTGTTGTGTTTGGTGTTGGAGTTGGAAAATCTTTTTTACGATTGCCGCTGAGAATCTCACAGGCTGCATCGGGAAATAGAAGCTGTTTCTATTTCTCGTAAAAGATATTTTCCCCAGATTTTTTCCCCCCCCTTCTTCCCCCCACCCCTCCTTGCAGGATATTTACATTCTCTTACGGTACTTTGGTATCACATTTTTTACATTTTTTTTTTTTTCAATTTTTCGCAAAAAAAAAAAAAAAAAAAAAAGAATAGCATTGAAATAATAATTTTCATCGCATTCTTTACTCTTCAGTGCACTTTTAAACATTGTTAATAAAAAAAACAACAAGAAGGGATCTTGCTCGCGATTGTTATGGTCGCGGACAGTTGGTTCCTTCGTAGTTGTTAGTCCCGTGTTTATATTACATTGAATTCATTTTTATTCCTCTCTCACTTAGTTATTCCCTCTCTTCCTCTCTTCCTCTCTTCTCTTTTTTTTATTTTTATTTTTTTTTGCTTACAGAATTTTTTTTGACACTTTTTTTCTAATGAAAACCATTTCAACATATCCTGTTCTCATTATGAGACGTGATCGACTTGAATTTTCGTTTGTTATTTTTTTTTATTTCAAAATAATATCCGTCATAAGCATCCTGATGAGGATGTTTATTTTTTTGATATTTCTTTTGGTAATGAAAAAAGGGGTGTCGTATAAATGGATTTGACTATAAATATATTTTTTTTTTTGTGTTTTCTTTTCCACACATTATGTCATTATAATTTTTTTCAAGATGCTCCCAATATAAATGGAAGATGATCGAACCGGGAGCACTTTGCTACTTTGTACATAAAGAAGAACATAGTTGGTTGCTTGGAAATGTGAAATCATGGGATGGCAAGAAGGGAAGCTGTGTAAGTTCCGATCCCAAAGTCCCAAACATGGTATGCGAAAAGTTAAAAGAAGACGACATTTACCCGATTTCAAAAGACGTTTTGGGTGAAGACGTGAACGACTTGCTCTCTCTCACGATATTACACGACGCGACTCTTCTCAATTGTTTGAAAATGAGGTACTACAAAGATGTCATTTATACGAATATTGGAGCCATTGTAGTCGCATTGAACCCTTTCAACTTCAAAATACCGCACTACATGGATGCAGAGATGCCGAAATACCTCGCAGAGGGTGACAGGATAGAAACAAACATTCCTCACTCTTGGGCAGTGGCTCACAATACTTACTACGAGATGATGAACGATCAACAAAATCAGTGTATTCTAGTTTCCGGAGAGTCGGGTGCGGGTAAAACAGAGGCTTCGAAAATTGTGATGAAATACTTGGGAGCGATCTCATCGAAGAGGGGTGAAGACCACCAAAAAGAAGCAGCTCAAGTAGTTGGAAAGAAAATTCAACTCGCATCTCCAATCCTTGAAGCATTCGGTAATGCGAGAACTGTTCGTAATGACAACTCTTCTCGTTTTGGTAAGTTCATGAAAGTTCAATTCAACGACACTGGATTCTTGGTAGGAGCGTTCGTTATAAAATACCTCCTGGAAAAGTCTCGAATTATAACAGCGGCGAAGGGTGAGCGGGTGTACCATTCATTCTACTTAGCGTGCAGGGCATCAACGGAGTTTAGAGAAAAATATAACATCGGAGAAGACAAGACCTACACCTCATTATCATCAGGTAAACAGTTTGATAATAAAGAATTCAACACACTCGATGACTTCACTGAAGTACTCGACGCAATGGGTGCCGTTGGAATGAACGAAACTGAAAAAGACGGAGTCTGGAGAGCTGTCTGCGGTGTTCTACATATTGAAAACACTCGATTTGTAGAAGACGGTGAAGGCTCAAAATTAGATGACAAAACAAGCTCATATGTCGATATGTGTACTCAGTGTTGGGATGTTGACACCGCCACAATGAGACAAGAATTTCATTTCACCACACTAATAGTTGCTGGAACTAAAGTAGTAAGAACTCTTAGACCTGTTCAGGCTTATGATGGAAGAGATGCCTTAGTAAAAACCTTATACGACGAAGTATTCGGTTGGCTTGTTGTAAAGATCAACGGAACTCTTGACGTGGAAGAGGATTGTTTTCAGTGGGTTGGGTTGTTGGATATATTTGGATTCGAAGATTTCGATACCGGGAATTACTTTGAACAACTTTGTATTAACTTAGCGAATGAAACAATTCAAGGTCACTACAATCAGTTTATCTTTCAAAAAGACATGGACGAATGCAGAGCAGAAGGCATTGACGTTGCATGCATTCAATTTCCAGACAACACACCCTGTCTTCATATGATAGCAGGTAAAGGTGGAATCTTAGCGTTACTCGATGAAGAGTGTTCACTCGGAAAAGGATCTGATTTAGGGTTTCTTGATGCTGTGTCCAGAACATTCGCTAAAACAGAATTCTTTTTAAAAAAAACTCTTGCGAAAAACAGTTTTATAATCCACCACTATGCTGGATCCGTTTCTTATGAAGTTACTGGTGCTTTGGATAAAAACAGAGATACTCTGAAAGATGCTTATAAAATTATGATGAGAAACAGTAATCACGATTTTATAAAAGAGTTAATCGCTGCTCCAATTGAGAAGACTGGGAAAAGAGTTTCAGTTGGAGGGTTTTTTAAAAACCAACTCAAAGATTTAATGGACCTCATCAACTCAACTAACCCGCATTGGATTCGATGTGTGAAACCTCATCCAGCAAAGAAACCGTTAAACTTTCACGGTGTTTCAACTATGTCTCAACTTGGTAGTAGTGGAGTACTCGGTACTGTGAAAATCAGAAAAGCAGGATACCCCGTCAGACTTCAATTTGATCTATTCTGGCCACGTTATCGAGTCATAGCTCTCTCACATGGTAAGGGTTCTGACGTAACACTTTCCCAATCTCTGGATGGTTCCAAACTAGTAGTATTCGACATCCTAAGTTGGGACAATACGATGGTTCAAATGGGTAAGACACGTGTATTCCTAAAAGCACATGCTTACATCGCTCTTGAAAAAGCCAAAAAAGTGGCTCTTGGAGTCAGCGCTATCAAACTTCAAGCCGCAGCCAGATGGAAAACAGTTCTTCCGATAATTAGAAAGAAACGATGGGAAGCGTCATGCAGACTGATTCAGTTTGAGTTCAGAGATTTCATGGTCAGGTGTGCAGAGATAAGAAAAGAGAGGGAGATTAGAAGAAAACAATTGCAAGCACAGCATGAGCAAGAGAGAGAACAATTAATAAGTGAAGGCCTCAATGGAATAGAACCAATATACGTCGAATTCGAAGCTCCACTTGCAAACTGGAAACATGAAATGGAACAGCAGGCTATTGACATTGAGAAGATGATTGAGCAGTTTGGTGATTCTCGTCAGCTCATCAGAACTGAACACGCATCCGGCGCTCAGGCGATTGAACTGCAATGTGAGAAAGAGTTTCAAGACCTTCAGAGATTACTACTCGAGATGCTACTCGATTGCATCAGTCTTTCTGAGAATGATGCTCGCAATGACGTCAAACGGATCGAACGCGTTGAAAGAGAACAATTATATCTCCGATTAGAAGAAGGATTTGCTTTCGTTGATGTGTTGTTGTACATCGAGTCTGAAGTCGTCGTTCGAGACTCCATCTCTCAACTTGAAAAGGGAGCTCGTCTCGAACTGACCCGTCGTTGGGATATAATGGAAGAAGAGAAGTGTGAATGGGATTCTATGATGGGGGTTCTGTTACCGAAATGTCAGGGTGTTCGGAAGGAAATTCAAAAATATCAGCGTCGGTTGCAAAAACGCGAAGATATCGTCCGAGAACGACAAAGTCTGGGAGGCGGTGGTGGCGGTGGTGGTGGAGGTCAATCTGTTGGCTCACCAAGTGGGTCGGGTAGACACTACGTTCAATGTATGCCTGGAGGTAAACCTGTAATGGTAGAAATAAGTAATCAATTCAAAGACACAAGTAAACCTGCCTGGGTAGGTTCTGGTAACGTCGCTGCATTAGATCAAACACAACGAGCAACTGTTAGATCTCGTGAGGACTTAGCGAAGATGATGGCACCCAAAGCACCTCCTGGTCAGCCATCATCTCCTCTCTCAACCTCACCAAAGTTCGCAAATTCGAGTGTCAGTCCTCAGCGAGGTGTGACATCACCTAGTGGTTCCCCTCGTAGATCTGTTGCAGCGATGCAGTCTCGAATATCAACGACGTCAAAAATAAAACCTGCGGCTTGGGAAGAAGCTCCTCGACTGACTTCTGTTGACCCATCGAGTAGTATTGATCATAAGGTATGAGTTATTGAGTTTTATTTATTACATTCTGCTGTCTTAACTTTAAAAAAAAAAAACAGATCGTGGGAGCAGCAGCAGACGCTCTACAAAAGATGGGAGACCAGAACCCAATGTTCAAACCGTTATTTATAAGTTCGAGAACGGAAGTAGCTGCACAGCTAAGTTGGCTTAAGGAACAAGGAGCATACAAATCACTAAAATTCATAAATCCTCACGAAGTAAGAACTTTGAAACAACTTCGGAGTGCTGAAGCAACTCTTCGAAAATATAAATTTGAACATTGTGAGAAAATGAGAATAGAATTAGCTCGGTTGGATGGGATTTGCAAGCTCTGTAAAGTACCTGAAAGGCATCCAGTCACAATGCAACACACGAGAATGACAGCTGTTCACAAATCACTAATTGTTAACTACCCTCCGACTACTGACGTCTTTCAAGTAGTTGAAGAAGTCACTCGACTCTCAACAGCTATCCATGAGCACAAAGAAGAGGTTCTCAGAGTACTTCTTTCAGCTATGAAACAAGGTCTCATCCCACCTCAGATCGAATAGTATGTACTCAGTCGTTGTCTTCTTTTTATATTATTATTACATCATAATAAACAACAACAGTAAACCATCAAAGTCTTCACCTCCAGTGACTGATGTCATCAGTGAGAAGGTTCCATATAAACATCTAAAGCTTCATTTAGATAAAAGTATTAATATAACAAAATATGACGTCTATGTCAGGTGTACGTCGTGTAATACTTTTTACAGAGAGACTGTCGGGAGGTGTTGGTCATGCGGTGGAACAGCTGAGGAGGAGTTCGCTTAGTCGATTTCGTCATCTACTGACAGACGAAATAAACACATCGGTAGTATCGCTGGGCAATCTCCTTTCCTCGTATAGTTGTGTTGTGCGTTAGTTTATATATTTCATAGATTTACGTCAGGTGTACGTCGTGTAATACTTTTTACAGAGAGACTGTCGGGAGGTGTTGGTCATGCGGTGATACAGCTGAGGAGGAATTTGCTTAGTTGTTTTCGTTATTTACTGACAGACGAAATAAACGTCAGTAGAAGTGATCCATCTCTGGCAATCTCCTTTCCTAAATTTGATGACCATCCTCCCTCTCAACTTTTTTCAAACAAATTGTGTAATAATAACAATTGGAAGGCAAACGTTAAAATCAGATTCTCTGTCTGGAGGGAAAAAAAAAATAAAAGAAAAAGTGGGGAAAAAAAAATAAATAAAGAAAAAGGTGCGATTTTATACCACACTTTTTTATATTTGTTCGTGTCCCTGCGTATAGTTTAAAGAAAAAACTGCAAGTCTTTTTTTTTTTTTTTTTTCCCCCTTTAGATTTTTTTTTTTTTTTTTTTTACTCTTAGAGCCCACCCATTCCTTTTTTAGGAAAGATGTTGCTTTAGTGTGTTTCTCCCTTTGTGTATTATGTAAGATCGTGTAACACCTTTCCATCTTATAGAAGTTGCAGTTGGTCCCCTTTACTGGGCGACTCGCAACATTTCAGTTGTGTTTGTTTTTCTTCATTGTACTCACTAAAATTGTTTTACCTGGGAGAGACAAGTCGAGGAGGGGGAAAAAAAAAAAAAAAAATAATAGAAAAACAGAAAAACAGAATAAACAGAAATCGTAGAACGAAAAAAAAAAAAAAACAAAAAAAACCAAAAAATAACCGACATCTGTTTGTACATCCGAAAGAAAATACATTCTGAGAAAAAACAAAAAAAAAAAAAAAAGGATTCGAGTTAATTTTTATTATTATAAGGCAGGCAGTCCCTTCACTGTTGTAATGAACTCTTCTGATTAGTTCGTTGAATTTAAGTAAACAAAATTCCTGTCAAAAATGTATCTAAAATTTCTTTAATAAAACAGAAACATGACATCCACAACAAACAATGAACCAGATAATGAGGAGCTCAAAGAAGAAGAATGTTTCCGTTCGTTTGTTGGTTGGAAGGAATACATCGACAGATGGAAAGGAAAAGAAATTGGAAACAGTAATTATAAACCTGTCCTAGAGAGAGTTATAGATGGAAGCCTATCAGCTATCGGGGCTTTTATTGGACTTTTTGTTGTGTGTGTCCTTCACTACAAAAGTGATCCTCTCGAAGGAAATATGTTCGTCGCATCATTTGGAGCCAGCGCGGTATTGATCTACGCAGCTCCGGAGGCTCCGTTATCCCAGCCTTGGAATTTTATTTTTGGTCATTTGTTGGCTGCTTTCATTGGAGTGACATTTCGAAATATATTTGGAAACGACTCGGAGTATTATTACGTGTCGGCACCACTTTCTTGTGCAGTTACTATATTATTTCAGCATGTGTTTCTTTGTGTTCATCCACCCGGAGGTGCCACTGCGATGATCGCTAATGCGTTGCCAATAACAGCTCGTTGGAGTGGATACTACTTCTTGGTAACTCCGATTGGTTTCGGTGTTGTCATTCTGACGGTTGTTGCTTTTGTTTTTAATAATATATTCCATCGTAGACAGTATCCTCACAGGTGGGCTGCTTTTTTTTGAAAAAAAAAAAAAAAGAATTGGCTTTTTTTCTTAAACTTATACAGAAAACAGTAATATAACACTTGTTGATGTTTTTGTTTGTTTCTTACAATACTTGTTAAATTGCAAAAAAAAAAAACTTTTTTTAAAAAGTTTTTTTTTCGAGTTTTCGCATCTTATTTCAAATTGCAGTCTTATCATCTCTTCTGTGAGATGATTAACTTTTTTAATTCCACAAAACGTACAAAAAACATTAAGTTGTTTCGTGTTTTTTTTTTTTTTTTTTTAAATTATCAAAACAAAAAAAACTTCGCGTCTTTCTTCTGAAAGAATACGTGGAGTGCTTATCCGTATGCCCTTCCTCACATTTTATTCCGTAAAAGGTACTTATTTAAATGTAATCAATGTTTTTTTAAAAAAAAGAAACATAAATTTTCTTGGCTTCTTAAAAAGCGGAATTACTCTGGTTGGTCAAAATAAAAAAAAAAATAAAGACCCCCAGCAGACAACAGCTTTGTTCTGTGCGGAAGAGTTAGTTTTAATGCCCGTTGAAGGGTTCAAAAAATAATGTGGTTTTATTTAGAAGGTGAGTTTTTTTTTTATTTTATTAAATTTATAGTATTTCGTTCTTTACAAAAGAAGCTTTGTTGTTGATGAATTCCGATAGTAAAGGAAGTGGAACTATCTTGGCTGAATCTCTGAAGAAGGGAACGTTACCGATATGGTGTAAAGAGTTTGCAGAGGGGAGTTCAACTGGTCGAAGTATGGACAGAGTTCGTAATCTGTTAAAGCAATTGGGATATCGGAAATCATCATTGGAAGACGAGTCCTTGTTAATGGGATGTAAAATAACATTAAAATCCAATCTAATTCTCCAACTGTCAAACAAACTACTAAACATCGATGAGAACAATAACACCTCTATCACCGCAGCAGCTTTATCAGAACTAACTTCCGATTTAATAAAATCGTTGTTGGTATCATCAAAAAACACTCAGCTGTCAGAAACCGCATCCAAACTAATTCTACTCACAACAAGGGATATGTTTACTCACATTATTATTCCTGTTTTGGTGTCTGGATCTATTCCGGCACTGGTTGATGGATGTGATAAAATTGACGTTCAAAAAAGATGTGAAAATAAAAACAAAACACCTCCATCAGATGCTAGTCAAGTAAAAAAAATAAAACTGAACACGAAAACTGAAGAAGAGCGTTGCTTGACATCAGTTTTGGAAAGATTTCCAATTCCGATTGGGGAGGTGAAAGGATTTAGTTTCGGAGATCATTTTGATTGTGTTCATCCAAAAAAACCAACTCATTGGAATACGATTATGGGAATCCAAGGACCCTTAATAGCCGATACAAAGTATGACGGTGAGAGACTCTTAATTCATAGAAAAGGTCAAAATGACTACGCGTTCTATTCTCGAAACCGATTTCCAATTCCGGAAAAGAAAACAAAAGACATAATAACAGTTCTTGATGATGCTTTACAAAAATTCTCAACTTGCGTGTTGGATTCGGAAATCATCTCAGAATTCACTTTCGGAGGTGCTGTCGGAGGTATTGACAAAACCACTCTAATAAAGAAACCGCTTCTATTCGTTTTCGACATCATGTACTTATGTGAGACCTGCATATCACATGTCCCCTTAAGAGTTAGAAAAATGCTACTTAACCAACTTCTTACTGTCGTCAACGGAAGAATTCAAGTTGGTGAATACAAAACCGTCAGCGGTACCGCAACTCAAAAACGAGATGTTTTGATGCATTCAATGGATGGGTTGCTTAAAAAACGAATGGAGGGCTTGGTTGTTAAACCAGCAGACTCTCCTTATGTATTTGGTAACAAGACTACTTGGATAAAGATAAAAAGAGGATACCTTGATTTCACTGACAAGCTACCAACGATCCCAGCGCAACAAGCTTGTAAAGTTTTTCAAGAATTCATGGAAGGTGAGAGTGATCGATTGTTTGGTAAACGTAGTGATCCGATTGAAGTTGGAAATGTCATCGCACCGGCGTATGAAAAGGTTGGAAACCTTCCCAACACTGTCGACTGCGCTGTTGTGGGATGTCGATTTAACGATGGAGACAGTCTCCCTGAATCACTGCTACTCGGACTCTGGGATCCAAGAAAGTCTAGATTTTGCACACTCTGTTACGCCTCGACTTCTAAGGTTAATATTTCTATTCTAAAATCCATGTGGAAGATAATTAAGAAAACGATGTTTCGAATTGACAGGAAGAAATCAAAAGTTCCTCGGCATGCAGCGATTCACGAAAACAATCTCCCAGACATGTGCATTGAAAGTGCTAAGCGGTGTTCTGTCATTGAGATTGACGGTGAGCGATTTGAAGAGTCTTGGGAGCATAGTTGTGATTTCATCTCTGTTATAAAACCAATTATAGTCAGACTCCGTGAAGACAAAGATTTAGGAACTCTAACGCCAATGAACGAACTAATTGAAATGTACACAAACTCCGCAGCAAACAAAACTACTTTCAATCCAAACGCTCAGTGTGATGACATCGGTGGAATGAAACCGACTGCTAACCAGCTTCTACTACTGAAACCTGCCTCAGCTAAGCAACTATTAACACTAACGACTACCCCTTCAATCACTTCTATTAGAGTTCTTACTGTTAGTGTTGCTGTAGTCGGAAGATGGTCACAAAAAGGAGTCATGAAATCTATTAATAAATTATTCGGTCCTTCAGTTCAGAAATCATACGAACAGATTAGTACGAAATCAAAACTAGGCGACGTCCATTTCATCAAAGTATCAAATTCTGGTAGTGGTGGTGATGTTTTTGTTTGTTTGTTGTTATGTCAGAAGTACACAAACAACAATCCCGTGATACCTAAATTAGATATTCCGTCTTGGGAACTTTGTATCCGAAAACTCGGTCGATTCTGTCAGCAGCAAACAGTTGCGGTAGAAGTCCATTTGGCTGCACCTGCTCCTCCGGTTCCAAATGCAAACTGGGAAGTTATGAAAGAAGTGGTTGAGAAATTTATTCTTTCTAAAGAAGTTCGTATTGTGAACTACCTCCCAAGTGATATCGGAGTATAGAATCTCTTCACACCTGTTGTTGTTGTCGTTGTCGTTGGTTTTCCACATTTATTTACCAAAACTTTTTATATTCACAGCCGATGAATCAAAATATATTATTTCACAAAATGTAATTAAAAAGATGTACTCTGCCGTACCTAAAGGAGTTGGAGAAGGAGTTGGAGAAGGTTATAAAGAAGTTCTTCGCAGGGGGATCTCTGCGGGGAATAGAACTCCGAAAACCAAAAGGAAAACTCCTCAAAAAATACCAAAAAGAGAACCGATAAATACAAAGAAGACGGGAGTTAAGTTCTCACCGCATGACATTACAGTGCAGTCAGACGAAGTGAGGACGTCGCCAACTTCAGAAAGAAAATCAAGATTGAAATCTCCACCGTCACACAAGAGGAACACATCACTGACAGGCAATAAACCAACTCACAGAGTAGTCGACAACTTCAGTGGGTTGAGAACATTGCCCGTGGGAGCGACCTCTCAGTCAGCACTCTCTAACATTAATAATCCTCCTCACGTTGTTGTCAGAGATGATTTCTATGAGAAGCAATCCACTCCAACAAGAGAAGCGAGGAAGTTAAAAACAAAAACACAACACTCAAAGAGTAGTGACTACGATATGTTGTCAACAACTACTATCGGAAATAATTGTTATGAGTTGGTAACAAATAGAAATCAAAACAACAAACTGATGTCATCTGCTGTGTCAACAATAAGATCGTCACCGTATCGTCATAATGATGACTCTTTAAAAGATTCGAATGATGTTCGTAAACCTCATCGTCAGCAGAGAAAGACGATCGAAGACCCGAGAGATCAACTCACTCCTACAGCTTCTGAGAAGAGTCTTTATAACGTGAGAAGGCAGCAACGTCAACAGAGAACAGTTGAGAGAAGTGAGGACGAGTTTATTGCAATCGATGAAGATCCTCAGCAACTCAGAAGTACTTCCGCGTCTACGGCTACGGCTATGGCTGTGGGTAGTGAGAGGCCCTCAGCTATTATGATTGGTGACGATCTGTACGACATTAGGAAACCAGCAAATAGAAAGTCGTTCTCTCAACAGAGAAATGACAACGAGTTTACGATAAGCGAAGCAGACACTCCTACGGCCACGACCATGACCACGGCTACGACTACTGAGAGGAGACCCTCGACTGTTACTTTCGGTGACGATCTCTACGACATAAGGAAGACACCGACGGTTGTGAGAAATGACTACCGCGATATGATACCAACACCAAGAAGAAGTGAGAAACCCTCCACAGTTGTAATCGATAATAATTATTACGACTTACGACAGCCACCACCGTCAGCAGTGAGACGATCGGAAAGTCTAATCGAAGACGATCACTACGACACGCGGGGAACACCAGCGAGGAAGCTGCACTTTCATCAGAGAAATATCGACGAGTTTGCGGCAATCCAATCAGATCCTCAACAACAATACATAAATACTCTTACTCCTTCGACTGTTGCTTTCGGTGATGATCTCTACGACATGAGGAAGACACCGACGGTTGTGAGAAATGACTACCGCGATATGATACCAACACCAAGAAGAAGTGAGAAACCCTCCACAGTTGTAATCGATAATAATTATTACGACTTACGACAGCCACCACCGTCAGCAGTGAGACGATCAGCAGCTTCTCGTCGATCAAGTCGCGAAGATGTTTTTGAAATGTCTGATGAAGAATGCGTCGACATCGTTCAGTTTGTTTTATCTGACAACCAAATAATGTTCGAAGAACAGTTCTCAGATGAAGAGTGTGTCTATTTAGTTCATAAAGCAGCTTGTTGCCTTCCATCAAATACAATAATATCTAACAATGAACTTCTACACTTACTCACAACTGAATTAAAATATCATCTCCGACGATATACAAATCGTCATCCTCATCCCCAAAGAAAAATAACATTTAGCGATGTTGAAGATGAAGTAAATCGTCAGAAACAACGTCGACGGATATCATTTAAAGAAAGTAGTCTGCGGACCTCTTCAAATGATAATATTAATAAACAACTGTTTGATAGGAATACTAATAGTGGTTATCGATATACTCCCCGAAAGGTAGCTCCGCGACCACATCAGTTGTCATCACCTCAGGAGAGTAATCGATATCCTCAAAAACGATTATCACATAATGATGAGATGTTTGATAAAGAAGTGTTAGATCCAATGGACCCGGTTAGTACGTCAGGTTTTATTAAATTAAATCGAAACAACAATCAGACTTGCAACTCACCAGTTGGAGTTGATGATCGGGAGACACCTTTTAGAAGGAAACCAATGACAGACAGTCACAGTCGTGATATTTATGAAAGAAAGAAACCAAAGTCAGATGACTTCATCGATTCACCAATTCGATCAAAGGAATACTTTGAGACGTCAATTAGTGAAATCTACAGAAGGAAACCAGTGAGAGACAATCACCGTCAACAACATTCTTCAAGGAATCGAAGTGATCATCAGTTTGATAACGACAAGTATAACAGTCGTGATGTTTATGAGAGAAGGAAACCAACGACACGAACTCACTCAGATGACTTCATCGATATACCAATCCGATCCCGAGATCTGAATACTGGTGAAGTAAGACACTCAAATAAACACAGCGATGGAATGACAGAGTTTGATCATCGTACTCATCTTTACGAAGGAAAACATCCAACGAGAGGAATTGAACTGGACGACTATCATCAAACAGGTGAATCACAAACTCAATTATACTGCACGATAGTCTCTGAGGGTTCTACTCGTAGAGAAGTGGAATTAAAACTACCACATCCCCCTCCTTGGAAACTACGAGACATTTCTTCGTATCTGTCACTAGCTGGTGTGACTCCACCTGACGATAAGTGTCCCGACTCGGTTATATTTTGTGTTGAAAGGATGTCAGTTCGTACGGTTGTTGACACGCCTGATATGAATATACTTTTTGGAGATCGATTGTTTATTATTATCCTCTTACCTTATGATGGGTTTGTATCAAACGTTCAAAGAATTGATACGAGAAAACTTTGGAAACAACACAACAGAAGTTTTATTTAATCTAATTTGTGAACTTCTTCTTCTTCTTCATCTTTCCTCAACTTGTTTTAACAATTTAAATAGATACGATAGATTACTGTTATTTTTTGGTTGTTTCTGTGTGTTGTATACTTAACAAAAAAAATCGTTTTTATTTTTATCAGAGAGAGAGAAAAATAATAACAGAAAACACCATGAACAGACTCTCCATAGTAATGGTTTCTGTAATGTGCCTGCTGGTGGCCGCTGAAGATGATGATATCGGGATAGAAGATGAGAGAGTTGAAGAGTTGGAGACTTTAAGTAAAGTATTTTGGTATGAATCGACGTACGTCATTCACAAAGAAAATAAAAAAGGAAAATGTGTTTTAGTTTGGTTCTGTGATCCAGAGAGAGTAGAGTCTCAAATTTATAGAGAGAAGGGTGATTGGGAACGACTGACCTCTTTATTTGATGAACATCAATCAAAGATACGACTTTTAGAAGTCGATTCCAACAATCCACATGCAGAAAACCCAGCCTTCTGGACACTACTTGAGCCATTCAGTCACAATTATTGGCATAATTTTATTCTCTTTAAACCTGATGGTAGACACCAACAGGTTGCTGTTCCCAGAACTGTTCCTCACATGTCAGATTTTATAAAGCTTTCCTGTCTGTTGGATACAAATCACGGTGGAGATTTGTAATTAGATATCGATTTTTAGAACTTTTTTTTTTATTTTTTTTAAATATTCAAATTCAACAACTATGGTAACCCTTTTCTTTTCCTTCATTACAGTAAGTGCAAAAAAAAAAAAAATAATAATAATAAAGATGAGAACATTGCTAATCATTACTTTGTTCTGTTTAACGACAGCTAGCAGTCCGTGGGATGGCTTTAATGAATTTATGAACGGAGTTGATATTGAGATTCCTCGTTTGGAACTCAACCTCAAAAAGAAAACAATTGAACTGACTAAATTAAGCATCAGTAAGATAAGCAGTCAAGGTATAGCAATATCACATACTAAAACAAAAGGCGGAATTGGAGTCACGGTCACTATCGATAACACCGCAGTTACTGTTGACACAACAGTGACGATCACTAAGAAGAAGAAACATGAATTGGAAAGCAAACCGACGTCAGGTGTTATAAAGATTGATGCGTTGATTGAAAAACTAACAATCGACTTAACTCTTGACACTGACAGCTCGTCAGTACCAACATCGATATCTGACATATCAGTCAAAGGAACTAACAAAATAAAAACAAAGTGTTCCTGTCCTTGCAGTGACACAATCATATGGTACACTGAATGTGATGTAATTTCTGGAGTCTTAAGTGGATCAGGTAGCGTTGCGACGCTACTCAGTACTGTGCTGTCACTTAAAAAGAAAGAAATATCATCGATACTAACAAACATCGCAACAGTAATGGAGTCGTTTAATAGAACTGTACCGAAACCTCCTTCATCTGAAGGTTGGGAACCTCAATATGATGGATATTTAAATCTAAACAGCTCGGTTACTAAGAATATTGGAATGATATTAAACAAAGTCTACGGAGTGAATGGAACAGGTCTAAACTCTGATAGGCTTGTCATCAATCAAGTAATCGACAAAATGATATCAAAATTACAACTTCCGCAACTCGTATTTGATAAACTGATTTCAACTGATTACCTTCCAATTGACGGTATCAACATCAGAGTAAAAGGTTTGGATACTATTTCTGTATTTAATCCATTAGTGATCGCAGGTAATCACACCGTTCATACCGAACTTGAAATCCACAATGTAACTTTAGAAGTCTCATTGCCTTTGACGTTATTAAATAAAACTACTCCTCCTCACAAAATTGAAGTTACAGCGGAATTAAGAGGAGTCGATTTGTCTGTTGATTTGCTTCTCGCGTTGGGTATCAACGCCACGCTTGCTAACAGTCTTGAGATTGGATCATTTTTTGAAAGTTGGGGAAACCTAATTCAATGCGCTGGGTATCCCGTTGGTAATGTCGAAGTTAAATACCTAAACGCCGCGATAAAGAAAATATCAAACATATCAGTGAGCAGTGAAGTCTTATCACCGAAGAACATCCCAACGACGGGTGGAGTCAATTCGTTGGTCGCAGATATTTTTAGTTTGGTGTCAGCGATGTATGGTTCTGAATTAGCTGTGGTATTCCCTTATGCTTTGTATGCTTTTGGTCCTCTTGAAATCAACAAGATCTTAAAAGAAACCATCGTGAAGACCAACAGCTGTCCAAGTCCTAAAACACATGACGGGATTGTCAACTTTACTAATTCAGATTTGATCTCCATAATTGATTTCGTAGCTCATGATGTTCTGGGTGATATTCCGAGTGATATGAGTTTTAATAAAGTTATTCACGTTTTGTTAACCGATGCGAACACTATTGTTTTGGGAAATGGAAGTGTCATTGTGAATGCTCCGATCGTATCTACTCCTCAGAATATGGACATTGGATACTTTCAATTGACTACTAAGAATGGATTTATAAAAGGACTCGAATCGTTTTCAGACGTCAAAATACTACAATCCTCATCTGACAACAATTACAAACTAAGCACCGAGTTAGTGATGTCGAATTTGAATATCTCGTCTGACATTAGTTTGTTGTGGGACGAGATGGGTCCTCACGTCGCTGATATTTTTCACTTAGCTCTTGACATGGAGAATGTTACTTTAAAATTAGATTTTGTAGTTCATTTTGAGAAAAAAACTTTTGATCTGCTTCACACAAATCAACTAAGCGAACCTTGTCTGTTTTCAGCCATGTCACCACAGGCAGGTTTAAGAGTTCCAGTGAGTAAATTAACAACAGAAAAAGCACACATGGCAGCATCGTGTTACTCATGTACGTCGGGTACAATAGACGCGTGGGGTGCAAAACTTAAAAAACCAGAAGCGCATGTTGCTATTGCTAATACGTTAAATAATATAACAACGTACCTGCTTCAGACCTATCAAACTGACAAAGCAAACACTCAGTTGGATTTAAGACAGCACAACGGAGCTCAGCAATGCATCAGTGAGACACCATCACCATCACCAGAAGTTGAAAGTGAGACTACTTTTGGATCTACGTTATTACTATTAGAAGTAGTTGGTATCCCAGCTCTGTTGTGTGTAGTGGTTCTGATATTTAGTGCAAAGAGAGCTAACGATGCTTTAGAAGCAGCAAAGAACTTAGACAACGAACCTCTTCTGAATGAACAACACAATGATGATGAAGATGACGCTGAGTCTGTCGTTTCGACGTCTCCGTCAGCATACGAGACGACTTGGTACAGAACTCTTCGATTCGATGAAAGTATTTCAGGCCATGCCGTGACACCGAAATATATGAAAACGCTCGTCCCAATTGCTTTGGTCGGTTTGTTCGTTCTTCTCCTGACGTCTATGCTTTACTACAAGGCTATCGTTATTGCTAATGTTACCTGGATAGCTGGTCAGGGAAAAATTATTTCCGCATACGACTATACGACTTTTAAATTCACAAGAGACGGATTCAATCACGGAGGAGTCATTCGTTTGCTCGCTATTGGATTTGGTCTACTGGCGGGAAGTCTGTCGTACATTAAGTTATTAGCGATGTTTTACCTGTTCTACGTCCCTCCAACCATCCTAAGTCACAAATCGAGAACTACATGCATTGAATGGATCGACTACGGTGCTAAATGGTCACTTTTAGACATGTTTGTAATCTTATTCCTTTGTACTGTCGTTGATTGTAATTTAGCTCTGCCACCTGATTGGGTTGCTTGGGAAGATAGACTTATTGAGGCTGATTTAATAGTTTCGACTTGGTTTGGAATGCATGGGTTTGTACTAGCTCAGGTTGGAGGTATGACCATAGGTCAATTATTAGTAATAAAGAACAGAGATGTAATTGCGAGTATGAGAGCGACATTCAACGCAACGATGACCGCGAAGAAGAATGGAATGTCATCAGCTGGAAGTGCTATCTCGGGATACTCCAGAGCTAGTGTCGCTACTACTACTTGGTTTCAAGATGGAGCTGAAGATTTGAGACGTGAAGCTCTTCGAGTCCATCATTATCCAACTAGAAATACGATTCTTGGTAAAATATTCCTATCACCTGACACACCAGTGACAGTACCTGGAAAGAATAAAGAACCAACAAAACAACGTAGTCACATTAATATTCTTGGAAGAGTTTTAGTTGTCTTCGCTCTGGTATTGTGCATCACTTTAGTTATCATCGGATTGAACATTCCGTTTATCGGAGTTCACAACACAGGATTTCTTATTCCAGTTTTAAACACCTCACCTGGAGAGGGGTATAAGAGAAGTTGGTCATTTACGGGATTCGCAAAACAATTTCTAAACGTAGTCGGTGATTCCTCAACTCAGAAGGTGATTCATTATATTTTATTTTGTTTTGGGATCATCGTTGTTATTATCGTTCCGCTTTTACAGTTTATTCTGTTGGTTGTGGTTTGGGTTATGCCACTGACGTTGAAGGAGCATAAGAAGTTATTTTTTATAACTGAATGCCTGGCATCGTGGTCAGCACTTGAAGTATTCATCGTGGCATTGGGTGTAATCACACTAATGATGCATGATCTGATGAGTTTTGTGATTGGTAATAAGTTTGACGGAGTAACACCGATACTTCACTCTCTAGTAAATTGGGGTACGAGTGACTTGGAACCTCTTGCTGCTGGTGCTGAAGGAGATTGGTGTCTTGGATTTGTATTTCTAGCAACCGGATGCGTCTTATTTCACATCGCCTACTTCATGTTGCATAGAGCTAACAAAGCAGCAATTCGAGACAGAGAGCGAACTGCCGCATTAAACTTAGAAACTCATTCAAAACGAACATACGATGACTCCCTTTGTGATAGTGACAGTCAGTGTGTCAGTGATGTTGATATCGATATTAAAAACTTAACAACTCCTCCTGCTGAGGATATTCAAGTGACCGAATAAATAAGTGAAAAAAAAAGGTTTAACTTTTTTTTGTTATGGTTTATATCTCGAGTGACTTACCCCAGTAACTACTGAGCCGTCGCATCGTACCTAATTACAAAAATGCATAACACGCGTTGCTACTTAAAAAGACATTTGTGTTGATATTTCTATTTTTTTCCTTTTCTTAGCTATTTGTTGTTGTTGTTTTTTATATATCCAAAGGATTGACGCAGGTGTGTTATGTATGGCATCTGCGTATGAATTTAGTTTTGAAAATTTTTCACACGACTTTTCACAATTAACTGTTCAATAATATATCGAAAATACATTCATTCTTCTCTTTGATTCTATTCTTTCCTGTCCTTTTTTTCTTCTTTTTTTTTTCCTCAATTTGGTATTCCACCTTACCCATCCGTAAGACATCACATCCGTCCCTATCATGTTAAGAAAGAAGGGGAACTTGAGAGGGAGAAAAAAAAAAAAAAAAAAAAAAAAAAAAAAACTCAGCAAGCTCTGAGTATCAATATTGAAAGAAGAGATACCTGTAATAAAGATGTTGTGAGTGAGCAGTTATTCAGGGGGTTGGTTGCCCCATTGACGGGTAGTCGAAATGCTGTTTATCATATTCTAATGGTATCTTTTTTTAAAAAAAATAAAATAATAATAATTTCTTTCCTCAAGCTCCGAGATTCGTTCCCAGTTTGCTCCATATTATCCAATCTTTGGAAAGTTGTGCCCTTTTTTTTCTGTGTATCCTCGTCTGTTGTCGGGTTTCATTTATTTTCAGTTTGTTTTTTTCGTCGTTTTACGTTAGTGTGGTTCCTACTGATTACGATTGAGCCTGTTTTATTGTTTTTTTTTTTATACCTTTTTTAAGTACTTGTTTTTTACGGAAGTAAAGTGCGTCGGGGGGGGGGCTGATTTTGTTAAAAAAACGAAATTCCTCGTTTTGGAATCTGGTAGTAGGAAAGGAAAAAAGAATTTAGTTTTTTTTTTTTTTTTTTTTAAAAACGGGTGCAAACAAATTATCCGTTATGTTGGATGGCTATGTTTTTCTATCAACAATCCCTCCCCTACAATATGAAAGCCGTGACTTCTATAAAAAAAAATAATTTTATCTATTTTACTTTAGGTATTTTTAATATTTCAGAGTTTTTGGCTGATGATTTCTTTTTTTTTTTTATTAATGTTGTTTGTCTGACTACGTCGTGGCGTTATATTACAAATTTACAATATTTTTATATTAATGTGCGACATCTCTCTGCTTCAGTAACAATTTTTTTTAAAAAAAAAATGAACTCAGAGATGGAAAGGCAGGGTGAGGTCTACTAAGCTAACTGCCGTCGCGCATTAATTTTTTTTTTGTCGTTTCATTATTATTTTTTTTTTTTTTTAAAAAATCGACTTTTTCGTGGCATCTTCTAAAAGTGTATATTTTGTTGAAAGGGAAAAAGGTGGGGAGGAAAAAAAAAAAAAAATAATAATAATAATAATAATAACCAAAACCCACATATGATCAACCAGGTTTCTTGTTACTCTAACCAACAGGGAGTACCCGAAAGTACGCACCCTGAGAGTTGAAAGCGTCAAGACGATATATATTATTGCATTACTTTGCTGTTGTTGTTAATTTTCAACGTTGATTTTTTTTTTTTTTTTTTTTTTTTTTTACCGACGAAGTCGGAGAAACCATTCAGATTGAAAGCCGGTTATTTCTCATAGTCATGACAGGATTCTGTCTGCGCTCGACGAACTATAAGGTTAGTCTGAATTTGGTCTGACTGGTTTTTATCGTTGCTTGCTGCTCACCAGCTGGCAAGCATCGTTTTTTCATCGTGTGTTTTTCTTAGTACTGAAGTCTTTAAGGGAGAAGAAGTAATTATCACATTAGGTACATGATACTGAGGAAAGGAGTAGTAATTTAAAGAAAGAACTCAACATCTGATTCGAGAACTCGAAATGATCGGTTCGATCGACTTCGAGAATAATAAAAAAAAAGAATACTCGAAAAGTAGCCTTTGTGTCAAAAAAAAAAAAAAAAAAATAGGTGCTCACCAAGGGTATAACTTGGTAGGCGTATAATTATCGTGTGCGGGATCTTACATCGTGTTATGCATTCTTGGAGTGCAACAATAAAAAAAAAAAAAAAAATACTACATCAAACTCTTCATGGTCGAAATCATTCTTTTTTTTTTTTTTTTTTTTTTTTGAAATTCTGATGAAATTTCGGTTTCTTAAAAGTACCATCGAATGACCCTTTTTAAGACTGATCGTAGGGTACAATGTCCTTAGTTAGACAGGTGGAGGATTAGAGCAACAAAGTTACCGTTCACTAACTACTTGAAGTTGCATTCTTGTTTGCGAGTTATTATTTTATTTTAACTCTTGAAACTAATGCTCACCTGCAATGCTTGGCATGTTCTGCGATGACCATTTATGAGTTATTCCTTATTTTTTTTTTCCCCTACTCCTTTTCAATTTTATTGATATTCGATTTCTATTTAGTCTTTTCTTTTTCTATCCATCAGCAGCGTTAATTTTTTTTTTTTTTTTTTTTTTTTTTTTTTTTGCATCGATGAAGGCCAGTAGTACTCTCTGCGATCAAACAAAATATAAAAAAAAGGCTATTTTATCTGAATAGTTTTTTTTTTTTTTATAGTTTGAACCTTCTGTTATGTCGCATTTCAAGATTGAGTGAATTTCTTACTTCTCACAAAAAACTGCGGGACGAGATTTAAATAAAGACCATTTTTCGACATAGATGTTACAGAATTGCCGTTCGTATCGTAAAGAAAGGATTCGTGCGTGTGAAAAAGAAAGTGTCATGGATTGCTCTTTCTGTTTTTTAAATTTTATACCAAATAAAAAGAAGTAGATTTTCGTGTGTTAGACTGCCTGTTGTACATCGGAACTTTGTGTTTTGTGGACTCTTTGAGTTTTTCCATAATATGATAACAAAAAAAAAAAAAAAAAGTCTATAAAAAAAAATATTGTTTTTCGTAAGAACAACTATTTCGGATTTTCTTCTACGCGAGAGATTTCACATTCTTCGTGTTCCAAACCATATTGGGGTTGGATGTTGTACGTCGGAACTTTGTGTTTTGGGGACTCCAGAGTTCTTCAATATGATAACAAAATAAAAGTCTACTAAAAAGAATGTTTTGAAGATGTGTTGTTGTTCGTTAGATAACTGGAGTGTCTTTTCCTGACTTTTGGCTCGTAGGCTTCGAAGGCTTCGGAGATGAATAAAATAAGAAATAGAACATGTTTTGAAGATGTGTTTTTCGTAAGAAAAACTATTTCAGATTTTCTTCTACGTCGCTTTATTTTATTGGCCTTGCGACTAATTTTCAACTTCGAGAGATTTCACATTATTCGGGTTCGATGTCTCTACTGCTCACAAAATTGAAAGACTTTTTTTTTCCTCTTCTTTTTATAAATTTTTTCTAATTTGGCTTCCTAGGCTTCGTAAATAAATAAATAATAAAAATGAATAAATTCTTTTCTTCGTGTATTGTTGCGGCAGAGTGGTATACTTGTGATGTTTTTTTCCCCTCCCTCTTTTTTTTCCCCCTTTTTTTCTATTAACTTTTTACATCACGGAGCTGATAACGTCGGTAGTCCTCCTTCTTAATACTTTCCTAGTACAACAATCTCGTGGGACGACGACTTTCCAGCATACGATGTTTGATTGTTTTGTGATGGAGATGTTTGATTTTTTTGTCGGGTGAGTGGGATTGTTCAGGATTTTATGCTGTGTGGACCTTGCTGAAATTTTAAAAAAAAAAAAAAAAAAAATCAACTTTTCTTACGGTGGTGTAAGGATGTTATCAGAATATTTTTTCCCCCCCCCGTGATTTTTCTCGTGTCTATGGGCGATGTCTTTTAATAACAACAATGAGCAGATGAGCAGTCGACTTTTTTTTTTTTTTTTTGGTCTTTAATCGGTGCTTAATCAATAAATAGTACTTCTAAAGGGATCTTAAATGATGGGTTCTTTCCAACGGCTTGCATGCTCACAGCAAAAAACAAACTTTTTTTTTTTGTGTGTGTGTTGTGTTGTGTTGTGTTTTTTTTTTTTTTTGTTTTCTCCTGTTCACAAGAAGGTGTCGAACTTCTTCGGCTGCTGAAACTAACGGCATTGGTAAAAATTAGACAGCAGTTTTTGCATTATACCTATATAAGAAGTGAAAGTTAGAGTGAGTTTAGAGTGAGTTTGCCTGAGTGGGTGCATTGAAGAAATATGAGGTGGCCTCTAAAGGGCCCTTTCTCCCCCACTCCCCTCCATCCCACAGCAGCTGACTTGAAATGGACAAGTTGCCTTCAATAATACAGCTGAGTAGTCAGATTAGGATAATAATGTTCTGAAGAACGGACTTTAATAATCAGTTTTTTGCAATTGAAAATATTATAAAATAGGTCAATTAATGGTGTTTTGTTTATTTTTTTATTTTTTCATCCCCTCACAACAGTTCGACGTGGTGACGTCAGAGGGGGTCGTACGGCCCCCTCTCAACCACAACAATGAATGAACCATTGAACTTAGAAACTGACAAGGTCCTAATGCCGATAATAAACCCACCAATACCGCAATTAAATTTAAAGGGACTATACGCTTTGTGGCATGCACGAAAGATACACGCTGGTGGAGATGGCATTAAGGGAGTTGATTGCTGGATGGTTGTCACGAATTTATTTGTTGGTCTCTGCAAAGATAATAAAGCAACTGACCTGATTAGAATTGCGAAGGTGTCAGACATTCAGAAAATATGGCTGTACGATCCCAAAGTAAACGGTGCGACGACCATAACGATAGCAATTCAAATGACGACCGCATCGAGAGAACCAACACTGCTGTTTAAACTTGGACATCATCCTAACAACTTATGTTTTACTAAACCTCCTGGATCTCACTTAGAATTACTACAGGTGATTAATAAAATTTATAAAACGTATAAAGGAACTAACGTACCTTGTGAGAGAGTTCATAAACCTCTTTTTGGAAATAGTCAGGCGGGTCCGTTTAAGAAACCGAATGGGTATGTAAAACCGATTGATAAAAAGAAGAGATGGAACAAGGCGGAATTTAACAGAGTCGCTCCATTAAATGAACCACCTCCAGAGTCAGAACCAGACCCAGAACCGATTAGATTGTATGATCCGCCAATGCCAACTGCGCCGGAAGAAGTTTCGCAAAAAGAACAACCCGATGAGAGAATATTGACAGATATGAAATTGGACGAACCTGATCTCAGTTCTTCATCTCACGCGTCTGAGTCTTCCGACTCGCGAGACTCTGAGCTGATCGATAATCAGTTTGGAGCTTCCGATAACACCTCCCCTGCTTACAATTACTCTTCACCTTCTAATTTCAGTCCTGTTAAAGTTAATTATCCGGTTCAAGCTCCTGCATATCCCGGAAGTTATGAAAGAGAGAGAGAAAGTGTTTATCTTGAACAGCCTCCTCCTGTGAGTAAACCTCCAGTTTTTACTGGAGATCCTCCTTCAGTTCATTTACACCTCGTAATGGATTCTAATATACCCGACGGTAGGTTATCTATTGATGATAACTTACCTGCTATGTCTCCAGTTGGAAAGAATGCTAATGATATTGGGTTTACAGCTCAACCACCACCAATGCCATTGCAACCGACTGTACAACCACCGCCTGTTGTTCAAATGCCGTCGTATGCTATGCCAGAGCAAATGACACCTGCACAGCAACCAATTTCTGTAACTCCTCCTCATCCTTCAAAATTCACATCTCGTCGTGGTGTTGGTCCGGGTGGTCCTGGTGGTGGTAGCACTCCATACGGTGAGTCACTTGAGAATAATGGACCAACAATCTTCGCACATGGCCATCCAGTTATTGGATTGGATGCTGCTACTCGACTGTCGGAACCATCGCCGCGGGGAATTTCGCGATCTCGAAGTGAAATGGAACAGACCAACACTACTATTAAAACTATTATCGAACCTCCGACACCTCATTCTGAGTCAGTTCAAGTTGTTGAATATTCGAAAGGTCAGGTTGTGGCAGTCTCAAGAGATAGCAAAGGGACGGTAACTGAAGGGTTTGAGAAATTCATGCCGCCAGCTGACTTGGAAATGTCTAATTCTGAAATTGCAGACGGATCTCCGACATATGAAGATGGTTTTGCGAGGGGATTCACAATTGCGATGGAATCGCTCAAAAATGAGCGACCGCGACCATCTCTTCCTCTCTCTGTTGATAGAGGTTCCTCACCTACAGTTCCTACTCACAGAGAGTGGGCTCAAGATAGAGCGATCAACGCTAAGCTACAGTTGTTGAAGGAGAGCTTCAATGAGTCACCTCAAAGAGAATCTCACAGACGACATCGTGATCAACCTCGTCGATTACAAAACAGTCGTCACGTTGATAAGAGATCCGCAAGAGATGTAGAAGAGTACAAAGATAAATTATTCTTCGAATCGATATCGAGAGGATCAGAGGCTGATGCGTTGCAAAGTTCAGTTTTTGGTGGGTCAAGCAGCGTCCATTCATCCGTTCCTCGTCAGACTGTTCAGCGACAAGCAAGTGTTCGATCTCCTCGTCGGAAGAAGACCGAACAATGGCCACCAAAATCAAAGTCCAGTTATTGGAAAACTTTTTTAAATGAATGGGAAGATCATAGTCAGATTACCTTTTAATTCAGAGAGTACAACACAAACCACAAACACTCTGCACTTGCACACACAGTTTTCAGATTTAAAAAAAAAAAAACTGGTGACATTTATCAACCAGCTACTACTTTGATGTGGTAAGTTTTTAAAAAAAAAAAAAAAAAATGTAATTCTGTACACTTTGATGGCTGTGTGTCGTTGGAAAAAAATTTTTTTCGAGGTGGGCTCGCAGTGTTTCCTCGTCTGAGATATCTTTTTTTTTTTTTTTTTTGTTGTGCAATTTCGAGCAGTAGAATCTTGTTGTCACTGTTGTACTGTATGAGAGAAAATATAATATAATTGAACTTCTTTTTTTTTTTTTTTTTTGTTGTTTTGTTTTAAAATCTGATGCTGCTATCTTTGCTGGTTTTTTTTTCTCAGAAAGTTTTAGTTGGTCGTCGTCGAATCAAATATTTTTATTCCGTCCCCCTTCGCTGTGTAAAAGCTGAACGGAACGGAACGGCTGTTTGCATCACCCTCAGTATTACTCGACAGGGCTACACTTGTTGAGGAGGGTTGATGCTGCGGAAATCGGAAAAAAAATCTGTTTTGTACCTTGTCGTTTGTTTGTGACATCATTTCATTTAACTTGTCTTCTTTCTTCTTTTTTTTTTTAAAAATTAATTTTTAACTTCGATGTGTTCGTCGTCGAACGTTAGATTTTAAAAAAAAAAAAAAAAAAAAGTGATGAGATTATTTAATTTTTTTTGTTTTTAAAAAAAATGTCTAATTTGTTGCGTGTTAACCTTGATTTACTTATCCAAATCCCCCCTCTTTAATTTCTTTTTTTTTTCTTTTGCAATTTGTCAAAGAATTGGCAAAGGGGAAAAAGTGCGTGTGCGTAATAAATACCAGCGCGCGTTGAATACAGTGGCTGGAAAAATAAGGAATGCTCAAGCTTGGTACCTGTTGGAACTTTGAGTTTGGTGTTTTTTGTGAATTTTCTCTTAACCTTTTTTTTGATAGGCCGGTAGTGTTGTGCGGAAAAAAAAAAAAAAAAAAGAGTCCTCCGAAGGGACGCAGAATGTTACTTTTATTCCACCCGAGGGAGGGGGAGTATGTTTTATTTTTTCCAATTAGCCAAAAAAAAAATAATTGGAAATCGCCTCCCTCCTAAAAAAAGTAATCTTTTCATAAAAATAGAAAAAAAAAGAAGAAAAAAAAATCGACTTCTGGTCGTTAATTTTAATCATTTTTTTTTTTTTTTTTTTTTTTGATTCTTTAATAATGTTCTTCAACGATATCTTGCGTCTGAACGCAGAAGACTCTACTAATGGTGGTAATGGAGCCCTGCTATTAGGCTCTTTCATTGGGGCTGAACGCGCTTACGTGTTAACCATACGCATACGGGTCGACCACCGAAGTTACTGTGAACAAACCAGCGTGTTGTCGTTGGGATGACTGCTGTTCGCTTACACCTGAGAGTGTTCGTTATTTTTTCCATCCTTTTTTTTTCTTTTTTTTTTAAACTAAACAAAACATTTAATCATCTGACTGACAGAGTAATGTTTGAGCGAATAAAAAGGTGTGCGGCCCCCTCTCTCCACAAAAAAAAAAAAAAACAGATTTGTAGCTCTGGCTTTCCACTTCCTTTTTTTTTTTTTTTTTTTTTTTTTTTTTTTTTGTTATATGAATTCATCTGACAATTAGAATTGATTTCTGACAAGAAAAAAAAAAAAAAAGAAATAAAAACTTTCTTCTCCTCGTGGCCTATTTTTATTTCTTACAATCCTTGTACTAACAACTAAACTGGTTTTACAACTCATCAAAAAATCTTTTGTCATATTTTGTGAAGCGTCATATAACTTTATTACAGCTTTCTACATTGTTGGATATCCTTTTTGGTGTTGTTATCCTCAAAAAAAAAAAAAAAAAAGTCATCAATTTTTCCTCTTGTAGGTCAGTAACAACATCCCGGTTTTTCTTTTTTTTTTTTCACTTTCAAGGAGACTTTACGAAGGAATTATCCTAATAAGATTCTGGGTCTAATTACGTTGCTGTTGTCCTCGTAGCTGTTGGGAGTTCAGCCCGATGCTCTTTAGTTTGCTGTATTAGCGATGAACTACGCAATGTATTGGAACTCCTTATCTATCAAAGAAACACTAAAAGAGAACACACAAAAAGTCTGATGTCCAAAATAATTTATTTTCAATAAGTAATCTGATCAAAGGAAAGAGAAACTACGAAGAATTGTTAATCATCGCTGCAGTCGCTGTGTATCTTTGACAAATTATAGTTACGATGACACAACAGACGGAGTTTTGTATTTTGCCGATCGGATCCCGTCTTTTTGTTGGGCGCTTTGTTGTAAATCGCTCTGAGCTCTTTTCCCTCTCTTTTTTTTTTTTTTTTTTTTTTTTCGTTCTCCCATTTATTATTAGTTTGATTTCACTAATTCAGCCGTCTCTAGCACTGTCTCCTCACGCGGGCGGTGAGTTTAGGTAGTCATCTTGTTTTCAGGTTATTCTACGTCTCTAATCTCTCACGGTTGGTTGGTAGCGATATAACTTCGTAAGTAAATAATTATTGTTGTACGCAATTGGGTTCGTACGGATAACAGATTCTTGAATGTTTATCTTAATTTTCTGTGAGCTTTTTGTTCTCGTATGTTAAGTGAAAGAGACCGTATCAATTCTTTTTTTTTTGTTTTTGTTTTTTTGTTGTATCGAAACGGTTGAGAAAGACGTGAAAAGCGTATCAGGCATCCGTCGGTATCAAGTTTTTTTTTGTTATCTTCTTATCCCAGACGACGAGGGCATACTTTGACAGGAGGTTTTTCTAATTTCCTATTTTCTATTTTTTTTTTTTTTTTTTTTTTTTTTTTGTTTTTTAAATTGAAGTTCGCGAATCATCATATTTCCTCTCTTCAAACCAGATTGGCTCCCTTCAGAAGTTTTAATTATTTGTGTATTATTTAATTAATTTATTATCGATGAATGTTACAAAAACATATTTTTATTTTTGAGTTCTAATCGTGTATCCCTGATGACAGTTTTTTTTTTTGGGGGAAACAGTTCTTTTTAGTTTTTTCTTTCAGTGTGTGTAAGGCCTTGAAAAGTATCATTTCTTATCAAATATAAAAAAATATTTCCTGTTGTACTTGTTGGGGGGGATTATCCCCCTTTTTTTTTAATTTACATTTTGAACATTCAGTTTCAGCGGACTTTTTTCACTCACTTGAAGAAATGAAAACAATTGTGGGTCCCTGAGATACTCAAAATAAGTGGAAAAAAAAAAAACGGAAAAGAAAAAGAAAGAGAAATAAACACTTGTACCCCCCTTTCCCTTTCCCTCTGTATGTTGTTTTGTTATGTTCTACCCTTGAAATTTCTTTTTTTCCCCCGTATTTCCTTTTTTTGGGAAGATTGACTGGACCTTCTTTAAAAATAAATAATAGTTTTGTGAAGTCAATAAATAATTCATATTAAATAATTTATGAACCAAAAAAAAAAATAGTTGTCAGCTTTCACTGTTTTTTTTCTGTACGAACGTTGTGATAAACGCAGCCTCTCGTAAGTTAGGTTTTGGGAAAAGTTTGATCACCATTTCTGGTATGACCTCACATCCCAAAAAGAAGAAGAGAAAGAAAAGAAAAAAAAAAAAAAGAAAACGAAAACATCGCGGAAATGTACTGAATAAAAGACATTGGTTCCTTTTATTCAGAATAATATACAACATAATGTTCTGCTTGACTACTACTCATCGAGGACAAATCTCTTTTTACGAATTCCTCTAAAGTTTTAGTTTTCTAAATTTATCACTATTAAGTTATCACAACACTAATAATGGAAAGAAGACTAGCAGGGTGGTGGCGTGGGCAGGGAGAGAACGGTTTGGAATGTGTTGTTAGTTTCTCTGAAGATGTTCAGGAAAATGTGTTAAAGTACAGAGCAGAGATATGGAAAAAAGCTACGCCTGAAGAACCACTAAAGAAATACCAAAGTGAGACGGGATATTTGAAGGAGGAAAAATTAGCTTTCTCATCATCACTTGTGACGTCTGAGGAGATGAGTTGTAAAAGGTTTGTATTATTCATATTTGTGATCTCTCTCACAGTATGAAGTTATCCCAACTTTCAGAATACAATAATATCAACCCAGGGAGTGGTCCGATTATTCAAAGAAAGGAAACGTGCGCTGTCAATCTTCAAACGGCTCAACTCGCATTTTCGATATCAAAGACTACAATATGAAGGTGTGTTCTTAACAGCAGGTAGTGAAGAGCGGGGGGGAAAAAAAAAAAAAAAAAAAAAAAACAGTTCGTCCATCCATCAGCCACTTATGAACTGCAGAGAGAAAATGTAAGTTGGAGGGCCCTGCAGGGATAGCTTTTTGTTCAGAGGCTCTGGACTCCAACTCTGGCAAATGATGCCCTGCGGGAGAGCACCGAAAAGATGTAATTTGAGAGCTGCGATTGAGCACTCGATGGATTGCATTGGTCGTATCCCGCGTTACTTTATATTCACATCTCAGAGTTAGTTGTGATTGTAGCTTTTAATCTAAATATATTGTGAACTGCGAAGGATTATATTCCGTTACAAGATTTACCTTTTCCTTTTCAGCTTCCTATTTTTTCATTATTTAAAGATGTCGGGATTTACATCTCCACTAAAGATTTTGCTGAAAGCCTTCGCGTTCATTGGAGGGGCGCTTGCCTTGGCGGGATGTGCAGTGATTGCTTCTGATGGAGACTACGGGAATGTACTTGTGGGGGTTGGACTCTCTGTATTAATAATTAACCTTTGCCTGTTGTTTGGATTACCGTCTTGCAAGAAAGAAGACGTCATAGGAGATGAAGCACGTACTATTGATTACATCAGGCCCTTAATGTCACCTCCAAAGGAACTTGAAACACAATTTGAAACGTATCCACAACCAAGGAGACCTTCAGCAGCAGTATCGACGTCAAGTTATGGTCTTACATCTGATACTTTGAGTTGGACTCAGCAGTATTCAGATTCTGATTTTTTACCACCACCTCCAAAGAGGAAGTCCAGCAATCCTCCGATTCAGTTCTCGGTCAGACCTCCGCAAAGACCGTCTGAGTCGCCTTCTAATTTTACTGCTTCGGCATCACCTGCTGGTCCGTTGATATCTGATTATATTATTGATGTTCCGTCACCTTCAAGTAGTTACTTATGATAGTTCTTTTAGGGTGGTTGATGGAATGTGTGGCTCTTCTTCCCCGCGGAAGATAATATTTAAACAGCCAACAATAGATCGTTATTAAAAAAAAAAAACTTTACTGTTTTTTTTTTTTTTTTTTTTTTTTTTTTTTGATTTTTTTTATATCAAATTATCTCGGAAGTGAAATACCAAGCTGTGGGTATAACTAGTTCTCAATTTCATGTATTTATGCTATTTTTTTTTTCTTTTTTTTTTTTTTAGATGCACGTTGTCAAAAAACCTCCTCTTATTCCCCTTTTTTTTGTTAGATTTATATTACCTTCCTGTTGTTATTTATTCCTGTTTTTTTGATTGTCTCTGAGATTGCAATCTTTTTTTTTGTTTTGATTATTCAGCTTAACTACATTAGTAATAGACTGTATCAACACTAATAAGTAATTTTCTGTTCAACAGTTTTTTTTTGATGAAAATATGATGAAACAAATCGACGGAGTAAGCCACTGCACTGGTGAAGAACTAAAAGGCAGGAGATTAATCACTGTGAAAGATGTCTCGATTGTGTTGTCACATCTACAAACTACATCGGGTGTTCAGGATGCTGAAGACGACAGTGACGCGTTGACTGCTGCAGAGATAGAAGAGTTGTGCAGTAATCATGAGGAACTGAAGAGACTCAGTATGAATAGCTGTGTTAAGAAAATGCAACAAGCGGTGCCTGAGATGCAAATTTCTTTAGAAGAAAGCAGCCATCATTCCGAAGATGAGAATGAAACAGATTCGAGAGTCGATTTCTTTACTCCAACTGCGGTAGAAGACATCTTCGCAACTCTCTCTGATCTCGGACAAGGAGTTCAAATTCATAAAAAAGATGAACCTGAAGAAGAAGATGATGACCTCACCAAAATTGAAGACAGACCTGAGCAGATGTCGATGGATAAACCTATTAGTCAGGTACAGCAGTCAAGTTTATTTGCTGGTGTTGAGTTGAGTATGCCTATGTGTGATTGCTTAAGGCTTCAACAGATAATGGATGAATGCAAAGAAAACTCTGCTGAGACTATCAGTGAGATTGAAGAACAACTCGCATTTGAAAAGTGGGAGGCAGAAAAGATGAAAAATTTCGAAGTCGGGTATCCAAACAGAAACTTTCTTGGGTCTGATATTGATCTGTATCCATGTCTTATTGGATCAACTGGATCAACTGGACTACCCTGGGATGTCGCACCATTGTTGATGAGTGTTTCTGATGGAAATCCTTTTCCAGAAATTCCCGACAAAGATGAGGGGGATCAATATTCTAATGATTCAACTTAACCGTTCAGATCGAATCACCTTTCTGTCTTATTGTTTAACAGTTATTTACACTGCTGCTGCTGCTGCTGCTGTTGTTGTGAAATTTATGTTATTTTTTGCCAATCAGTCTTCTTTCTTACAGGTTGTTGGGTAGACACTGAATATGTTCAAATTTCTCGTGCTCAACTACGTTCACGTGGCCTCCACCAAAGAAACCAGGCAATGTTCAACGCCTCCTGTTTCATGGTGACAGTACTTTTATTTTTTTTGTGCAAAGACCTGCAGTATTCTTCCCAGATAAATCTTATCGTATCGTATCGTATCAAATTTCCCCCCCTTGCGTCCTATTCTACGGATACACAATTTAATTACGAAAATACAACGCTTATAATTGCAACGCCGCAGATTATACCAACCATCCCAAACGCAGCAGCAGAGTGGGCTCATCTTAAAGAATGGAGGGGTTGTACCTGTCAAGAGAGTGCGGACACAAACAATCGATTGATCTTAGATTCAAATCACCACGAGATGTATGATAGTCGTGGGAGTGGTAATATTCCTAGCGTCACATTTTACATGAACGAAGATGATGGCAACACTAAAGGACGGACAACGTTACATGTTTTGTATGCCTATCCCAACTCGGTGAGACACACACATAGTCTTCGCAATGCAATTCGCTTAGGAGAATCACTACACTGTTTTAATTCAACACCTGAATCCTGAGGGTCTAAAGAAGTACCTGGACGACAGACACAACAGAATTATCAACGAAAATGAAAAATTCAAAACGTACCTCCCGTGCGGAGTTTAGAAAGTTGTTGCACATCTGTATTGATGTGCCTATTTGTCACCCTCACTTGTTTATGTTTATTCTGTACATCCCCCGCTTCCTCTTTTAGCCTTTCTACCGTAGAGTGTTTGTTTATTCCCCCATTCCTCAACTCCCTCGTGCTACTCAACATCTTGCTGCTTTGTTATTGTTCGGGAAGTGCAACTTGACTCGTAAAGCTGTGTTCGACTTGATTGCCTCACCTTCCGCTACATTTTAACTGGTATCGCATGGTTTGTAGGCCATTGTTCTCTGCTAACATAAACACGTGTTTTTCACAATTCCCACATGCGAGCCCCACTTGTTGCTATAATGTGGCTGGTTAGAAGATGCAGAGCTGCCGTTGGGATCTGAAGTGTTAGCGCCAAATATTCAAACACCGCTACGATGGTGGTGGTTCCCCCCGACCGTAGAAACTGGGACATGCTCAATCAGAAACAACTGCGGGGGAAGGTACATCAAAACTTACAACAGAGGACGGAGAACGAGCTATAAATCCGTGGCATGTTCAAAATAAGTCAGTGCGGAGTGGGCTCATATTAAAGAATGGAAGGGGGCAGACACAAACAATCGCTTGATCTTAGATACAGGTCACCATCAGATGTATGATGGTGGGGGTGGTAATGTAACTGGTGTCACATTTTTCATGATTGACGATGATGATAATATTAATGAACGTGCAACTCTGCATGTTTTGTATGCCTTTCCTGGATCAGACCCAACGTATGTCAGAGAATCACCACACTACGTTGACCCCTTGGGTATACAGGCCTGGTAGAATCCAGTCTTGAAGTCCCAGGTAACAAGGGATGTGCTGCAGTGGAACGAATAGTTCATATCTCCCGGAACCAGTTTGTTCTCCTCCTTTGTCAGAGGATGAATGTTCCCTGCCCCCCTCCCCACATTCCGGGACAGCGGTATGTACCCCAATGTGGTGTCTGAAAGGGCCGACACCCCTGCATGCTTGGCCAGCCTGCTTATCAGCCCTTCTGTGAGCCCTTGCTGCTCTTGGTCCGATGCCAACAGATGACTTATCGCACCTCTCTTTATTGAGTGGGCGGTGTATCTTTTCATCCTACTGTCTTGCTGGAACGTTTTCACTAATCTTGATGTGCCCCACGGGTGTAGTTTTTTGAACCCCCCCATCGCACCCAGCAAGATCTTTATCTCTTCTGTGTGGTTCCCCTTTATCACCGTCCATCTGCTTGGTGGGTTTGCCCCCCTTCCCTTCGGCATGCGGAACCAATCGATAATGAACTGGTCCTTTGAGACCAATCCACCAGGTCATTGGTGTTGCCTGCTCTAGGTATTGCCGCCCCGTGCTGCAGCTTCAACAGAGGTCTGCTTTCTATTCCGATTCCCCCCCATCACTGCAGATAGACTCTTTGCATAAGAGAGAAGCCCCTGCACTGCCACACGAACAGAACAGAGCTTGTGTTTGCTGGTTTCCGTCACTTCTATGTATGTAACGGAATCCTCGGCATGCCGCTTCTCTGCCCCCTTGGGGCACCCCATCATGTTCAGCATGTTACATAGGAAAAGGTTTCAGTCTTCCGAACCTTCGGGTTTGTAGTTGACGACATTCCCTCGAAGCAAAAAAAAAGGGAATTAAAGAAACCAACCATTCAAAGGCAAGTATGCACTTCAATGGTATCAAATAATGCTAGCAGACAGACGTATAGTGATAAGAAGCAACCCTGTGGAGTAACTACATGTTACTTGTGGGACTCAATAAAGTAAATAGTTTTTTTTTGCATTTAACAAGTATTGTAAGAACGAAAAAGAATGTTGGCAGCACACGTAAACCTCCTTTAGCTTTATCAGTTTAAGTCGGTTCACGGTTTCGTGCACAAACAAAAAATCACAGTGTTATATCATTATTTTCTGTATAGTTGAAGTTAAAGCCAATTCTTTTTTTTTTTTTTTTGACTCAAAGTCAAATTCATGTTAGGATTCTTCCTAACTATGTTTTTTCCTATCCTTCTTCTTCCGTCTTTGGTGCTTGAGGTACTGCTACTGGCCCTTGCTGAGTTGTGGTAGACCTCTTCTTCAGACCCGCTAATTCCTGCATGATAACTTGTATTACGGCTCCCTGTTGTTCCTGATGGACCTGCTGTTGTTGATTGATACTCTGGAACTGTATTCTGGTTCTGCTGATCTTGTTGTTGCTGTTGTGGAACCTGTTGCTCTTTGAATGCTTCCCCCATGCCCCCGATGTTCTCAGCTTTCTCGGCGGCCTCCCCAACCTTCCTCACCGATTGACATTCGTTTCTCAACGAGTCGAATCCTTGCTTGGTGTCGCTTCGGAGCGTGTCCGTGCCCTGCTAGCGATCCCATCGCATCCTCTGCCTCGTCGTGTGTCACCAACCTATCCGACCCCGGATATCCGCTCGCTCATCCGGGCGGCGCTCTGGTTGACCAACTGCAAGCGGCTCCTTGATAGAACCCCCAGTATTACTAGACACTTATTCATCGAAAGTGTCTTGGCTGCGTCGCTTGAGATCCCAAGACACATAGCCAGTGTGCCTTGGATCAACCTCCTCGTCTCCTTGTCCGATCTCAATGTACTTAGATCGTTTTAATATAAGTTTTCTTGTGATGAAGACAGGGGTGTGAGAACAATAAAGTACAGAAACTGTAGCTTTAGAATCGTTGGTAGTTGGGGGTTGTACCCGAGGGGGGCAGACACAAACAATCGCTTGATCTTAGATACAGGTCACCATCAGATGTATGATGGTGGGGGTGGTAATGTAACTGGTGTCACATTTTTCATGATTGACGATGATAATAATATTAATGTACGTACAACTCTGCATGTTTTGTATGCCTTTCCTGGATCAGATCCAACTCGTATGTCAGAGAATCACCACACTACCCTGAGAGTCTGAAGCTATATCTGAATGCACGACATAATGAGATTATCAACGAAAACAACGCATGTATATTGATGTATATATTTATCACCGTCACCTGTCTCATAGTTTTCCTCTCATTGATATTAGAGAATTATCCACACAAAAGCCTAGAAGCGCTCTACATTGATTTAAGAGACTGCCTGGATTATTGCAACAAGTTGCCTCAAAGAATCTTTCATCATCGCTTAAGCATTTTTTAAACTGCTTCTTCGTGACAATATTGACGACCTTCTTATGTTCGCTCTCTTTTGCTTTCATCTTCTCGCAGGTCTCTTCCAAGAGTTTACCATATCATTCGAGGTATTTTAGTGTCTGAAAAAGGAGAATATTAATACAACTAACGTCCAATAACACAAAACTCGCGCAATCTTCGCTGCTGCAATAGAAATGACTAATCTCGTTGCGGAACAAGGAGTAAAACAAAAACAGTAACGGCTTTGCTTTTACCTTTGCTACAGAGTTGCTTCAAATCAAAAAAATAACAAAAAATACCACCGACAGCGCAGCCAAACTGGGCTAGTTGACTTCAATGCATTTGACAAAAGAGCTGTGCGGCAGTAGCAGGGGAGTGGCAGAAGATCAAGAGTGAGAGGTACGTACCAGAAATGGAATGTTCTTTTCAATGCACGAAGAGGATAGTGCTCTGTGTGAAGAAGGAAGTACTTATCGAAGAGAATTAATCACATTGTTCTTAGCCCGTAAAATCACAGACCTCACCCTAGCATCTGCTACAGAGAGCTCTTCTCTTAGGATAATATCAGTTAAGTATCGCAAAGCTGACCCGTCAATCCCTTCATCTCTCAGCATCTCACAAATTGAAATAGGGACACCACATGATTGTAACAAATCGAAAACATCACTTTCAGTAATATCGAGAGCAGTACTAATACAAGAACTCATATTACTGCAGACCCTTGAAGGCGGAAAAGGGGGCCGCTGTTGGAAGAGTTCATCGAAAGCAGGGACCGGAGAGACGGAATCGAACTCGCAATCATCAGACAAACCATTCCAAGCGCACTCAGCAGACATGTAAATATCCAATGTAGTGGAAGGTTTCCATGGTTTACGACTGACTATTGAACCTAATATGAGTAATGAAAGTTCTCGGGGACCCTTTCTCAAGACTGCCAACAGCTGCTGCAGCAGTGGTGCTGCCGACGATGTTGCAACGCCCTGCCTGATTCCCAACAAGTTGGGGAGTACCAATACTTCTTCGAGAACATCAGGAGTCAGAACTGATCCACCATTCAGGTAAAGACACTTTATAGAACTCCTTCTTACGAGGGGTTTTATACTTCTCAAATGTTCTAAGAAGGCATTCACATCACCAGACACCTCCAGCGAGGTCAGCAACGGGTTCTTAAAAACCGAAACTAAAACATCTGCTGCAGTACTACTATCGGGTAGCTGCGCAAATATAATTCGAACTTTCTTCAATGAAGCACCCGCCACAATGAACTGCAAACTTGTGTTCTTCTCATCATTATGGCAGAGTGATAGTTTCGTCAAGTCTACGAGTGCTGCTGTACAAGAATGATATGTCTCCGCCGTGTAGCTGGAATTCATTTCTGGTAGTCGGATTGTAAATGGTGATGATTGTGTTTCCAAATCATCTTCTATATTTACAATCACTCCCGCCTGAAAATTACTAAACGGGACGTCAATATCCTCGATCTCTAACTCTGCTTTTCCCTTCCACGTCACGCGGGCTGAACATATCACTTTGACCTCCAGTTCGAACCCCTCTTCTGACATTTTTCGTATTTGTTTTGAAAACTTATATGCTGAGTCGTCATCCCGAACCCTGATGACAAGAATGCCACCTCCGCGTTTCTGCAACTCCGCAGAGCAGCAGGTTGCGAGGGTTTGTGAATGACCAACATCTACGGCAGTGCATCTGCTTGGAAGGGTTTTCGCGATTAATTCAGCAATGTCGATGGGGCAATCATTTCTCTGACCAAAGATAATTCGCGAAGGCTGTAGTTTGTTATTATTAACAAAAGACATAAAGGTGTCGGCTGAGACATCATCGAGTGCCACGTGTGATATATCGATAGAATAAGGTTTGTTGGGAGACTCTAAGCTTTGAGACAGGCCTCGAAAGGTTTTGAGACTCTCTACCGGAGGAAGTAACAGAAATAATTCAAAAACAACACTTGAAGTGGTAACAAACATATTATCATCTGGGCCTTCAGACATGCGTGTGTACCACTCAAATGAGTTTGTTGGGTATTCACTATGTGATCGGGACTCTGCCAGTTTTGTTCCTGTTGCGTCGTCAGCGATGAACCAAATCGCTCCTTTTCTTCTGATTCTCATTTTATTTTCACAACAATTCCATTCATTCGGTCCTGTCAGCAAATATCTTCCAACAAGTTGCTGATAACGATCCTTCAGTCCAATAACATACAAAGTATCGATACTTGTGTATTCAACTGGTCCTTCATAAATACAATTCTTATGAATACCGCTAAGTATTGACTGGATGTCTGTTTGCGCGAGGGATGCACAAAATGGATAATTAAGTCGATCAGAAACACTTGGTGGTGTTGGTGGACTATTTCCTACAATAAGATCTTCCTTGTGATCAAGTACTGCTTTAGAATAACTCAAAGGAGGTGAAGGAATCTCATTATCTAAGTACACCTCTCCAGAACTCTTATCAAGTGAACTACTGCAAGACAACATACCAACATGTTGGATAGCAACTGGTTGTAAAGGTTGTTGTTGTTGTTGTTGTTGTTGTTGTTGTTGTTGTTGTTGTTGTTGTTGTTGTTGTTGTTGTTGTTGTGGTAGGCTAGTAAAATAAGTAACCTGATCAGGAGACTGCTGCCAGCCAGAAGACAACAGTTGTTTTTCTAAGAATGGATAATACAACTGAACACTTTGAGAATGTGCAGCAATAACAGCCTTCGATTCACAAGAATATCGCAATGAGTTTGATGGCTTGTCTGAGAAAATCGTCGCATCACCCCCCTGCAGCCACTCGGAAACTTCGAAAATCCCTTTATACGAAGCGCTAAAAACATGACCAGTCTCAGTGACTGCCATACTGTTGCAAATACCAACGACTTGCGTGTCTATTCTCTGATGCAGAAAATCCCCTTTGCGGATGTCAAATGTTTTGATCTCTCCCTTTGCGTTTGAACATCCAAATAGCTTTTCGTTTGCTGAGGCGGACAGGACTGGGACTCCATCACCTTTTTGTAAAGTTGATGCGGGTAATTGTTGTCTGTAATCCCAAATAACAATCTTTCCAACTCTATCTGCTGATGTGAATAATGGACCACTTTGTTGATGTGTTTTAACGACAGATATCGCTGCTGTGTGACTGCTGTACGAACTGATTTCTTGACATTGAGAACCATCCAACGAGTAGCATGCGATTCTTGGTGATTGATGTTGATGCCATTCAGCGGCGATTATTCTGTCTGTTTGTTGAGTGACTGATGTTGTTACGTCTGCTGACGATGGAATAATACATCCCAAAGTCCTTAAGAATCGTTGTCTGTTGCTGAGGCTGTATCCGAGTACTTGACCACCGCTATTTTTACTCTCTAATGAGAGAGCTATTAACAAAGAGTTAGAATAATCGAGTTGGATGTGTTTGTGTTCTGTTGGTTTCTTACCAAGTCTTCCAATTTTTCTATCCCACTGGTAGATAACATTTTTTCCGCAACAGTAGACAGTTCCGTGTTTTTCATCACAAGCAACGTCTAGAACCCGTCCATCTTCTTCAAAGTCCAACACTTCTCTCCCCAACGGTGAGAATCCTGAATTCCCAACACTTCCTGTCTGTGATAATATCGGTGAGGGCACACCTTTCAGCACATATTGAGGAGCGACTCCATATTGGTTGTCAGAAGGCATTCTAAGACAATGTGATTTTTATTAATAAAAATAACAGAACGAAAACAACACAAAACGCCAACAGTCATAACTACTTCGCAGTCAGCTTCACACTTAACGAAACAGGTACCGTTTGCCATAATAAATAAAAGCTAATGAGGATGGAGATCTGTCCTGTCCATCTTTGGGTCAACAAGCCTCTCAACATAAAAATGTCACGAAATACCCGTCGAGGGGATCTCGAAAGACTTACTTAACGAGAATGGGTTTCACGTATCAAATGTGTTGGATAAAATAAAAATAATGCGATTTTATAAAACCGATGCGAAAGATTTAAAAAAAATAAAATAAAATATAAAAATTATTCATTTTCTTGTCTTCTTTTTCATATAATTATTAAAAAAACAACTACCATAAAAAAAAAAAAAAAACCAAAAAAAAAACCTCTTTATTATTTTCAGCGCAACGCTACAAGGAGGTTAATTGTATTACCTTTGTGATGAAACCCCCTCCAACCTGAAATGAAAAAAAAAAAAACGAGAGTTCTCAAAGCTGATCCAACACGCGCACTAATACTATTCCTGTTCTTAAGAGATGCTAGTTACCTCACAACGTGAGCAAGAAAATAAAGGAAAAAAAAAATCAAAAAAGAAAACCGACAGTCTGGGTTAACACCCTGACTCACTTTGGTTGATGAATTCAAAACTTACTACCCACGTGAGAGCCCTTAGCCAGCCTGACTGAAGAAAGATAAGAGTTTTTTAAAAAAAAAAATTAAAAAAAAAAGAACCGAGAAATTCAATAAAGACCGATGGCAAGACATAAAATCATAACAACCAAACTAATGGTCCCCACCGCATGGGTAACCTTTTCTAGCCTGACAAAAGAGAAGAAGAGTTTTCGCATAAAAGCTTTACAAAGTACCATAGATTCTTACAAAACGACTATGATTGGCTGCTACGAAATTCATTAATAAATTCAAATCCCAAGTGATAAGGATAAGAAGTACTCAACACAGGAAGTACATCAGTGAGAGAAGTAACAGCAAGCAGCAAGAAACAACTGCTGCCTGCTGTAGCTGACAGGACCAAGTAGCTTAGTAATCCTTCTGTCATAAGATTAGAAAATATCTCGACTACCACAAGTCTGACATTTTTTGCTGTTTTGATTTTGATTGTTAGAAGTCACTACCAGCACCAAACAGACCTGTGGATCGGTCATCGAAGTCTTCACTGCACCCGAGTTTGGAATTTAATTTTTTTTTTTTTTTTTTTTTTCCCCTGCACTTTAGAAGATTCGGAAATACATCTGCCCTATAACAACTTCCTCCACAAAACTTATTTTCAATCTCAGCACCAGTTCAGTGGAGTTGTTGCCTTGTGTACCATCCTTGGGGACCCTTTGGAGGAATGGATTCCGACAGAGTGACCAAGACTTGCTGAAATGTACTTTCTGATGGCCACATAAGAAGTTCCGACTGATTAACTATAAAGTACTAAAGTCCTAACTTTAAGTAATAAGTAGGACAGAGATGTCATAAACGGTTGCTGTAGACCCCGCACTACTCCAACATTCACCGACAGTAAAACTCCCTCCTCATACGGAGGAAGACTACTTTCGATAAACTTGCAGTACTGCAGAGTTTGCACGCAGCAAAAGTTATTTTTTTGCCTCCTGGCTGAAAGCCAGACACTTCCTCCACCACAGCGGGAATGCGTTTTATATGTTTCCAAAATAACATATTAATGAATTTAATTGTTGTTAATTAAATTGGATTGATGCGGAAGTGAAGACTCATGATGGAGATGACGAGTGTTTTCAAATCCTGTTTTTAGTTGTTTTGTTTGACAATGCCAAACTACTAATTAGTAATAATAACAACAACATACCTGTGTCAGGTAATAAAAGTTCTTCATGCCCTCAGGGTCGTCAGAACCTTCCGTCTCGAGGAGAGAACCAATTTTAGTTGTTGTGAATGAGATGTGTTCTTCTCCAATTACAACTTCCAGTTCCTGTCGACCGACCTTGTCGGGCTCCGGCCAGGCACCATCGTCAGCGTTCATAACGTTGCTTTCGTCAATAATACGCCTCAACTCCTCCAATACCATTTTAGAAACGTAAACTTCTTTTCTAATAATACCTCCCTGCTTGTAATTGGAGTTGTTGGCATAACGAAGGTGGCCGTCTTTCTGTTTTTAGGTTGAGTGTTTTTTTTTTTTTTTTTTCATAACTAGATTCAGCCATCTTGTTGTTAACGCATTAAATAATTAAAAGTTAAATACCTTGAACTCAAACTCTAAGAATTCGTGTCCATACTTCCCCCTGTGCCCAATGTAGTACCTAACGTAGAATTCTTCTTCCATATTATTAAGTTTTTGTGTTGTTTTTTTTTTTTTTTTTTTTGTCTTTTTTTTTTTTTGAAAAAAAAAAAGGAAAGGGGGAAATAAAAAAGTAAACGGGTTTCCTGCTAAAGAGAATGTCAAGTGTTTTTCTCTAAAAAAAAAAAAAAATGCACTTAAAGAAATAAGATAAATGATCACATTGTTAACACAAGTAAACCACATATTGTACTCACCCTCACCCTGTATAATATAACTACGTTAATCTGAGAGGTAATAGCATGTAGTAAAACAGATAAAACAAGAGTAACAAAGCGTTACTTTGTCCGTTGCAATGTTCAGTACTCTGTAGCACAACACACGGGAACAAAGTCGTCGTTACAATCACAGTAACGAAAAGAAAACTATAAATGAGTCTGAGAGAGCACGAACAATTACCGGTTGCTAATTATCTCCTATTCATCTTTACTACTTATTGAGTAGCGCTCCACTACACATGAGAGGGATTGGGAAAGGAGGACTTATTTAAATCTGTTTACCCCATTTGACTAATTTCAATCTCCTCTGACCTGCAGAAATCGTTGCAGGCACCCGACGAGATGAACTCTGCAGCAGCTTCGAATGTAGACATCGCATAGGCGATGTTAGAAAAACCCATCGAAGGACATCCAAAGTCTCTGATATACGCAAGACATCCGATTAGGGGAAAGGTGTTCTTACGACCAACAGAGAGAGCGATGACTCTCATGAGAAGAGGAAGTAAAAGATCAGCTGACGCTTCAGCAGCGATATCTGTCTCATCACTCTCTGGAGAGTCTTCCAACACTGCGAGAGAGATACTTGCGAGAGCTCTTCCCATTTCTAAAGGAGTTCGTAAATTCCCGAGATCATTACAAAGTTTTACAGCCCGCTCTTGATCGCCACGAAATCCCTTTGGAATTTGCCACTCCAGCCACGATAAGTTTTCCAACTCTGAACACAAGTTTTGAAAATCTTCATCAGCATCTTTGTGAAGTTCAATCCATCTCTTTAATAACTTCACATGCATACCTCCAATAATATAACCGTGGATACATTGTTCAACTATTTCTTCATCTTCAGTACCGTCGACCTTTGATAAGACGTCTCCAGCGAACGATTCGCATAAAAAATTAGTTTTCGCCGGAGTTAAGTGCGAAAGGTCATCAGGAGGAAAGAAGTAATGAGCGTTAGTAATTAATATTTCCTCATCCATGTGAGAGATGATTGGACTGATTCCTGGATTAGAGTCACTCAACTGTTGAAGGTAACGTCTCTGATCTCTCAGATTTATCGGTTTTCCTTCTTCAGTCTTCTCACCAGACGATGTTACTGAACTGTTGAACGACGTGTTTAGCTGCAATAGAGTAGTGCCGTATTTCACAGCGTTTCGCTTTCCCTTTTTACTAGCTGAAATTAAAGCTGATTGTAACCAAAGTACAACGACAGTTGTGTTTTCAAGTTTCTCCCATTTGAAAACATTAATTTCTGTGTGCTGTTCAGGGGACTCTGTCCCAGCTATTAGTGGCACTGGTCGATACGAAACCAACAACGAAATGTTATTTTCAGAATCCTCGTTTACATCGACTGCCAATCCGTCATTACGCAGACTGTGGTATCGGAATGTGTCCCACGAGGGGGCTGCAGATGAGTTGGCGTCAGGTATCAGAAGATGTGCCTGCACGTCTTGATAGGATATTTCACTCTCTGAACACCAGCTTGCCGGTGGTAAGCATAGTAAATGAGTTACATCAGCACTCTTTGCTATTTGAAACAACGATCGATAGTTGCCAGCCAATTGTCTGAATAGAGGTGATTCTGTCCAGCATCTCTTCTCGCTGGTCGATTGTTTCTCTCGCTGTTGTCCTAAGCGAGTGAGTCTTGTGGTGGTCATTGTCTTCGTAAACTTTAAATCACTTTTACCAAATTGAGAATATCTATTCGGAATTCCCAACATTGAAGTTGCACACGCACCAGTGTGCATTCTTGAGTAGTCGCCAATGGCCAACGAAAACCGACTTCTCCTTTTTTGAGTCGATTGAAGTCGTTCCTTTTCAGCCTCCTGCTTTAAGCTCATCTCCTTTAAGCTCATGTTGCCCACCCTCCCAACCACAACTGTAAGAAAGAATATTTTCTTCGTCACATAAATAAATTCATCGCTCGCTGTAATACCAATAATGGTTTTTTTTTTTTCAGAATTGACCAATCAAATCAAAAGTTATTTTGAAAAGCAAAAAATAAGTAAATAAAATAAACAAACGCAACAGACAGCAGTGTTTTTATGTCTCCCAGATTTCTTTTTTTTTTTTTTTTTTTTTTGACACTTGCAGCATTCATCCCACCAAAGATTTACCCCCGTGGATCAGAGTCATTTCTCCTTAGTGGCAGAGGTTAGTCGGAAAAAAAAAAAAAAATAATCGAAAGCCATTATTATGGCGATTCCAGGTTTTTAGGGTAAAAAAAAAAAAACAGGCGTAACAGATGGCTGGTTATCAGAATGTTTTATGTGTTCCGTGTTCTTTTTTAATTTTTTTTTTCCCCCACTTTTTCTTTTATAAAAAGGTCACGCAACCATACGAGACTATTCGATTGCTGTATAAGGCACAAGTGTTTTTATAACCTATCTCTCGGGTATGTTGAAATAACAAAAAAAAAAAACAGATTACCACAAGCAATGCCGCCACCTGAGTACAGCTGAGAAGGAAGCTAACTAAGCTACGCATAGCAATGACTGTTGGAGTGAGAATCTCCTCATTGAGCAAACATAACATGAAGAGCTCCGTAAGAAGTTCTCCGCATCGTTAGAACAGGAACTGGAAGACAGGAAAAAAAAAAAAAAATAAATAAATAAATAAAACCACGTCCTAGAGTTCGATATCTACCGCGACAAGTTGACAACATCGAAGGCGCAAGTTCAAGCTCTGCCACCTTCGATGAAATAACAAACGAAAAGTTAGTCAAAAAGAGGTCGCGATTAACAAAGTGAAAAAAAAAAAAAAAAAAAAAAGATTTTTTTTTATAATTTAATGAAGACAGGAGGCAACAGACAGACAAGATAGAAATATGACTTTTTGTTTTAAAAATAGCACTAAATCAAAAGAAACAAAAAGGCTTATTTTTTTGTTGCTTTTAAAAACCACACTTGCTTTTCCAAGAGCCTTAATCTTATACCACCCAAGGCACAGACAGACAGACAGATCCTCACATCTCTGATACAGCAACGGATTATATCCAACGAGGTAGCAGCTGCACGTACAGCCTTTTCGGGTATTGCTTTTATTTTATTTTTTTGAAATATTTGTGCAAGACACCGCAAACAAGGTTGTACGTTGCCACTACTTTGCGTTAACTGGAATAGGACCAGGTGCAAAAGAAGAACAAAAAATAAGAACGGGAAAAAAAATTGTTGATCTGTTTACTTTTTTTTTTTTTTTTTTTTTTTTTTTTGATTGCGCGCGCTCTCTGACTTTTATTACAAAAGTCTCAAGCGCTTTATAATATCTTATTTATATCTCGAAAAACAAGCAGACGGAGCTGAAAAAGATCACGACGGCAGCAGGCTGATGAAATAATTTTTTTTTCTGTAAAAAAAAACTCACAAAAAAAAAAAAAAGATCCCCTCGGCTCCCCACAAAAGAGTTCAACACGCACTGAAATAGACCCGAAAGATGGTGAACTATACCTAGATAGGACGAAGCCTTGGGAAACTCTGGTAGGTCTCAATCTGAGAAACGAATTTCAATATTGTGTTCGCAAGCATCGTTAACAACATTTTAACAACAATGAAAAAAAAAAAAAAAAAAAATCAATTATGTTCGCGTTTTTCTCTTCACAACACTTCTTTTTTTTTTTTTTTTTTTCCATTTTGTCAACAACTTTTTTTTAATCCCACCAATAGGAATCAAAATAGTGAAAAAAATAGGAAAACATTAATAAAGTTTAAAGAAGTATTTTCAAAAAAAAATACAAAAAGAAATGAACAATCAGCTTTCTTTTAGAGGCAGCATGAGGACTCACTCTCTAGAGGACATCCGAAGCTTGTTAAAGAATAGCCTATGGTGAATTCTGTTTTTTTATTTCCACGGCTAGATCTCTAAATCCTGTAGCCGCAGCAGTATGTCCTGCTGCAGAATGAATTGAAGATGTTGCAGTGATGATTACTCGATCCTTGTTGTGATCTTTAATTGACGTGACTCTATTCCTCAAAGTAGTCATCGCGTTGTCTGCAGTAGTTAAGTCAGACTTTGTTCCCAATATCAGCAGTGGTAGGGGTGATCCATTTGAAGAAATCGCATGTGGTGATGCGAGAACTTCGTTCAGCCAATCTGCAGCCTCCTCAATTTTTGACATATCAGTGAGATCCACACAGAATATTATTGCTTTACTTTTCTTGAATGCCGCGGTGAGGTGTTTCTTTCGAACGTCTTCTCTACCACCCAAGTCTACCATTAAGAAGTTGACTCGTTGTTGAAGAGTGACGTACATGGTTTCTTCACGAAAGTCTTCAGTCTCACAAGGCTCTGCAGCCTTCTCATTGATGAGAGTGTATAACAAATGTGTTTTCCCTGATCCGTCTAATCCTGTCAGCAGTACTCTAAATGTTTGAAGTTTACTCGCAGATCTTCTCCGAACTCCTTCCATCTTCTCCTCAATCTCATAGTGAGGCATCGCAATTTCCAACTCAGCCATGGTCTCCTGATGAGTTTTTGGACTTGTTGGTGGTGAAGCCGTTTTCTTCGATGACGCCACTCGAGAGTCTGAACAACCCATTTTAGTTACTTTATTTTATTTTTTTTATTTGATATCTCTCTTTTGTGTATTACTGAAGGCGGGAAAGGTGATGGGGTGTGACAGTTTTTATACAAAAAAATATATAAATCAAAATACCAACTTCTGAAGTACCAACTTCTGAAGACGCATACCTTCAGATCAAAACAGCTCAATTTGTTCACATGATTGTCGCTAACAACACACATGCGACTGTCACATGACTGTCGCTAACAACACACATGTGACTGTCACATGACTGTCACATGATTGTCGCTAACAACATGAACACCATACCTGTTGAAGTCATCACGTTGATGGATGTTCACTCTAACCTGAAGTAGTTACCTCTTCAAGCTTAACTATGTCATCAACCTTCTCTAAAGTGAAGGAATTCGCTTCTTTATTAAATATTAACACACAAGTAGTAGTGTTGGTATTATTTCCTTCTTTTCTTCTCTTAATTCCTTTTAATATTTTAGCTGGAGTTTCTTTGTCTTCAACAGTGAGTTCAGCAGTAGAATCAGTGGTGTTTACATTCGACACTTCGATATCTTCTTTGAGGTCGTTTGTTATTTCAACGAGACATCTCTTTTGCTTCCCTCCTTCGATAAAACTCTTTCCCAAAACAATTGGAATTCGATCCTCAGATTCTAAGGCTCCTGGGAAGCAGTTTCTGAATGCCGACATAACTGAAGAAGTAGCCTGGACTTGATAAGTAATTTCATTAATAAGTAGTACGAATGGATTCACATCATAGTAGTGTGGATTAACTTCTACGTTCCCTGACTGGGGTACGAAGTTGAGATCCCTCGACAGAAGCTTAAAGTGATTCCTGACGTATAGGAATTAAAATGTAACAATTATTTTTTTTAAAAAAATAAAAAACGAAGTTAAATTTATAAAGTGAGGAAGTGCTACTCAGAATGAAATAGGAGCTGGAATAAATAACAACAACGACAACTAAATAAAAGAGAAAGTTGGCGAGTCCAACAGACCAAGGAGTACGAGTACCAGTTGGGTACCCAATGTGATCCATTTACTCTGAGACTTGCATGGCTTAATCCTTGAAACAAGCATATGACTACTGGCAGGATCAACCAGGTTTCTTGTTACTCTAACCAACAGGGAGTACCCGAAAGTACGCACCCTGAGAGTTGAAAGCATCAAGACGTTGGTTGTCTCTTTTTTCCCGCAGTTCTGATAGGCTCCTCGGGAACTCCTCCATGTGCTCAGAGGTACGGGACTCTCACAAAGAGGGTGACCCCATTCCAGGAGACTTGTCCGAACACCACCAGATCCCCACAATAGCTTACTGTTCACTCGCCGTTAAGTTCAGCACGTAGATCTTCAACTGCCGAGGTGAAGAAGTCTGTGTGGTCGCTCAAAGGTCCGAGATAGATCGACACCGCGGGGCTTACAAAATCAAGAGATCTGTAGCCTCAATACTTCTTGTGAGACAATAGTACAGACGAGTCACACAAAGATGTCTGTCGTGTGGACAAAAATCGAATAATAAAAAAGGAAGTAGAAAATAATAAACCAGTGAGGAGGACTACACCACCTATAAAACAAAAAGAGTACAAGACTCTGTTTCAAAAAAGAAGAAGAAAAACAGAACAAGGTATGTGAATGAAGGAGGATCTCGTACTTTGGACACCAGCTTTTCGACTCGCAAATTAAATAGCGCGGCTGAACAGATGATCGACCCAACAAAAACAAAGTAATAAACACTCGCAGTAACACAGTTTTTTTTTTTTTTTTTTTTTTTTTTTTGAGTGCCATTTTTTTTTTTTTTTTAAAAACGAATATCAAATAAATACCAAACGAGAAAAAAAAAAAATAATAATATTAACTACTCAGAAGAAGCAGAAAATGAATTATTACTCAAAGACGATCTCCTCGAAAGAACAGGACTCTTTAATCTCGAAGTGTGTTCGACAGCAAATGGACTGGAGTTCAGAGAAGACTCAAAAGCTCCTTTCTCACTGCTGAGTGCTTCTATTTTCTTATAGAGGTTCTCACTCCTTTCAGACCACAATTCATACTTCCCTCTTACTTTTGTATCAACGAGTTTACGAACTTGCTTCACGAGGTCCTTGCGAAACTCATGAAGATTCTGAAATCTCTTTTTATAAAGATCCGACTGGAGCGACAACAACAATGGAAACGTCGCTCTCGCTGAGATAATACAATTATTAGCTCCCACAATAGACCAGTACGACCAGAAAGGATGCACAACCATAGTAAGACATGCCATCCCGAAGTTTGTATAACACCAAACAACCATAAACAACCACGAGAAATACAACGGGGATATAACCATCGCACATATAACCTTGTAGGATGCTTTGACATCGTTTCCAAGAACTTTTACGGTGCTGTTTTTAACGGCTTCTTTTGATTTTACGTCTGAATAGACTCTCGCAGTTAGAGCAATAGGGAGGTTTATTATGATGGCAGGAATGCAAATGACGAACCAGAAAGACGTTGTCGCCATCCTCTTTATCAAAAGTAGATAACTTCCGTGAGTTGGAAGCGTTTCAAGAGATTGAACTTGATGGTCAGTTACGAGATATTCTTTTAGTAAGTTTTGATACATTTCAAGTCTTTTAATAAAACATTTTGTTTCTGGCAGGTCCTGAACAAGTGTCATTCCCTGTGCAAACCTTCTTGTTGTTCTCAAATACTCTGCTACGTTTAACTTTATTCTACCTGGTTGATAGAGTCTTCTAACGTGATGAACTATTTTTAAAGTTCTCCAATCAGGACATTGAATTGTTACCTCAGCCATTGCTGATGACAACTCTTTCATGAATAGTGAGATTCCTTGTTGTCTATCTTTTTGAAATGTTGAGAACATGTCGTCAGTGATGTGCATTGCTTCTCCAAATTCAATGTGAGCGCGACTTCTAAAACGGTGTCCATAATAGTAAGTCAGACCAACAGGGATGATTACTGGTCTACGAGTGCCATGCTCAACTGCTCCAAGAGCGAATCTCGCAATTCCATCCTTCATATGCAACATTGACGTCTGATCATGAGATCCTCCTTCAGGAAATATTCCAATACTTCCTCCACTTCCGAGTCTTTCGTAAACAGATTCCCACATTTCTTTTTGATCAATTCTCGGTAGTATCTTATAAGTCATGTTCTGCTCTGTTGGGGGATTGTCGACTTCTTTTATTGTAAGTTCAGTGTCACTACTGATGGTGATGACTTTAACAATGAATGTGGCAGCTGAATCCTTGTTCGGCTTAATCATAAGAAGCTCTCCCTCTTTTAGTTCAGTGCTGAATTTCGATTGAGAATTTCCATAAACTTTTGTGGTTGTTATTTGATAGATGAGACCAGACGCGGATTTTGCTTCATCTTGTGGACGACGTACAGGTATGCAATTCATGAAATTAGCGACGTCACCAACAACACGTCTTCCCATACTCTTCTTTGCTATAATAAAAGAAGGTTCTCTGGGACAATGTGCGTAAAGCATCACACCATCTACAAATTGGTTTTGATGATTTCCACAGAATATAACTGGACCGGTTAAAGGAACATTCTCGACTCCTATAACGTCAATCTCTCTGTAGTAACTGTACAGTAGTATTCTAAAGTACAGTCTAACTAACCAGACCTTCACTACTTCAAGTAGGGCTCTCAGAGTGTTTTGATTATCCTCATCGGCGCTGTTAATCTCATTTTCGAGTTTGCTGACCATGTCCCTTTTTCCTAATTAAAAAAAAAAATTATATTAAAAAAGAATAAGTTGGACTGTTACCCTCTGAGGCTTAAGAATATATGCATCTAATCTGTTTTATAAAAATATTGAAATAAACTTCAAAAAAAAAAAACATTCGCAAAGATTGCGGACCAACAGCAGTCCTTCGAACGGACACCAAATCAGAGATGTGCGGCGGTGAGAACCACCTGAAGCCCGGACACCAAAAAATCAGATTTAGATCAAACTGTGTGAAATCTGATTTCACAAAAAAAAAAACTTTTTATAAAATAATCAAGTCAAGTCAATACATTGAGGTACGTATGGTTCGTCTCGTTCTAAATTTATGGGATCATTCAGATCTCCTTTTTTCATAATAGGTTTCGGCATTGCCATCTTAACAAGTGTAGTAGTAGGAGGATGTGTTACGACAGGTACCACGGGTCTATTCTCAGCTTCTATCTCAGACGTTAAGTAGTTAAAGAGAGTACCAACCCAAGCAGAAGGATGGATGTAGTTATAAGATTGATGACGGAATCCAGGTAAAGGTGGTCCAGGTGCTGGAACTACTTCACTTGCATCCCTCCAACCAGACCAACAACCTTCCTCTGTTGGATATCTCTTAAGACAGTCTTCTTCTAATTCAGCAAATTCAGATAGTTTTATCCGAAGTTTAACTTTGTCGGTATTTCTTGTCTCTCTTTCTCGTCTTGAATCTTGATTTCGATATTTTGAAGGACCAAATCGATCTGAAACAGATTCATCCCAAACGATACGATTACCAGTAGTCTCTTTGTTTAGTATACTAACGACTTTCTTATTTGAGATAGGGAACTTACGTGACACCCCTGGAGGAGTTGCTAAGAAAGGAGGAAATGACGAAGGAACAGCAGCAGCCCTCCTCAGATGACTTAATGAGTGTCGTGGAGGGGCTGCTGTGACTGTTTGCTGTTGATCTGCTTCATCAACTACGATGATTGCGGGAAGTGATTTCATTTCTTCTTGATTTGTGTTTTGAGTCTTCTGAAGTCTTTCTGCCATCACTTTGCGTTCATTCTGAAGCTGAGTTGCTACGTCGACAGGTTTCATTGGACTGGCTGGTACCTCAACATGAACTTCCTTTAAACCAACCCAGGGAACAACCATCTCTAAGAGGGAATGACCTACAGGATGAGCTTTCTTATCAACAGCTATTACCTTCAGTACTAACATTGGAAAGGTTCCCCAAAGTTCTGGTGTCATCACTCCCTTATCACTGGATGTCAGTACTCTCTTTGCAATCATCAGACAGCGGATCATCCATTCTGACTTACCGAGTGTTGTGCTCTCAAGGAATCTTGTCAGCCAAAGAGAAAGTCCAACAAGTAGTTTAGCTGACAATAAGAATATTGATAAACTGTGTCCTACTCCGTGTGCTATCGATCCGTTTAATACTTTTTCGAGAACGTCGCTGAGAAATTCAAATATTTCAGCTGCAGCATCGTCGGGAGAATAAGCCGCAGCTCTCATTACAATCCTCGATAGTTCTCTTGTGTTTACTCTACCAGGACGTACTCCAAAGTGTCTGTTACAGACCCAAGCAACTTGTCGCTTAACAATATCAAGACTCTCAGGTTTTGTACATAAGTCTTTGTGTCTCTTTGCTTCAATAGCATTGTGTATCCTCGCCTTTCTCTCTCTCGGTTTTTGTTTGTAAACACAATTCGGTTGTGCTGGAAGTTTTCCTCCCCCAGGAGCGACAGCGCTCTTGACTCGTAATATCCCAAAACCCGGTGCTGGTGAACCTTTTGGAGCGACTTTCTTCGGTGCCGGTTTTGATGCTATCTTGTAATTACCAACAATCTGTACTCCTGAAGAGGACGAAGACGACGACGTCGATGAGTCGGAAGAGCTGTCATCAGAACTGCTATCTGAGGAGGACATGTTTTATTAGCGTCCTCAATGACTAGATCTGTAAAGTGAATACAATAATAATAATAATAATAATAATAATATACTTTACAAGGTTTTGATACTCTCTTTTCTTTCAATCTGGATTTAAGATGAGATTTCTCTGTCAGAAAACAAAAAAAATTATTAAATAATAAAACACCTGAAGGACACCCAAAGAAGTGACTTGTAACGAACCGTTCAAACTGTTCATAAAACCACAGAGACAACAACTAACAAAACAAGAAAGCGGTAAGAAACATAACAAATATAATTATATTAGCAAACAGTTATGTGGAACCACAGAAATCAGAGTTGTTCATTCAGGTTGAGGTAAGGACCGCATGTGTGCGATGTCAGAATATCAGATTGTTAAGTAGAAAAAAAAAAAAAAAAAAAAAAAGAAAAAAAAAAAAGAACTCTCTATTCTGCTCAACTAAAATTATTTTTTCTTATGAAAAAAATCATAACCAATGGCAACAAGATTCTTTCAAAAGAACTCATATTTCTAAGTCATTCTGTGTCCTGTCTTCTGACTGGACGTTTCAGGGAAGGGCAATGGAAGGAAAAGGGAAATTGAAATGTTCGAAAATATATTTATGAAGATATAAATACCTGTATTGTACCAGAGTTAACAACAAACGTTAGTTATGATACATCCATCTTGACTAAAGGCAATGTTAGTATAGGTAAAACACTCCGCATACGACGTACAAGATTTTACATTATAATAAATGTTTCTAACTTAGCTGCACACACATCTCTATTTCCGTATTGTCATTCAGTGCAGTACGGAATCCAGTTATTCAATTATGAATTAATCGTGAGCCCTGAGAAACCAAAACCAGAGGTATAATGTAATACGGCAGAGTGTAGGTTTTCGCCTATTTTAATTACTTGTCAATAAATAAATTCCTTTTTTAAAAAAAAAAAAAAAAAAAATGAATTAGCTTATGTTGTTAGTTCATAGCACCACCAGAGAAGCACTCACTTTAAATAAATTAAGGTAGTGTTGTCCAGAATTCGGGAAAGGGAGGATGAAGAACCTCCTTTTTTTCCATTCCGTTACTAATTAACGTGAAGAATGAAGCCGACTGATGCGAAAACATCAAACAAGCAGATAAGGTGGAAAGGACTCATAAATAATAATCACACGAAACTTTTCTTTTTAGAAAAAAAAAAAAAAAGAAAAAGGGAGGAGAATTAACAACTGGTTTTTTTTTTTTTTTTTTTATAGGGGTGGGAAAAAAAACAGACCAAAGACTACAGTTACAAAAATAAATAAAATATTTTGGTAAACACCTTCCTAAGAAGGAACTACACATGTATAAGAAAAACATCCAACACAACTACAGATACCTGTCAATAAAATCATCAAAGGAGTCGTCAAAGGAATCACTTCGAGGTGGTGGTGGTGGAGGTGGTGGTACTTGAGACCTCGATGGTCTATTTCTATGTGATCGCGGAGACTTATGTATGATCTTATCGATCTGTTTAACAATACCTGCTAGTTTATCCCTCGCTCTGTTGTCGTTTAAACGTTTTGGAGAAGGTCGATAATCATCTTCTGAGGTACCCGTCGTAGACGACGTTGAGTATCGAACATCATATCTCTTGCGAGGACTCCCAAACTTTTCTGTTGATTTAACAGGATTTGATACAGAATATTTATTACTCCTAATTGGTACTGAAGGTGGGACCACTATACTCGATGTTGGTGCCGGCATTACAGGAATTGGTCGCAACCCTTTAACAGGTCTAAAACCTGTTGTAACAGGTGCTGGAACTATTGGAGGGGGTGGATCCGGAGGTGGGTTTAATGAAATTGGAGGAGAAGCAAGAAACCGTCCAGGACGAGGTGAAGCAGCTGATTTATAAATACGTTCTGGTGAGACTTCGGGTGGTGAAGATTGTGTCGGCTGATGTTTTGGAGACTTTGAGAGTCTCGCCTTGACTTCAGCAACTTTAACCCCGGCAGCTGTGGTCACAGCGAGTGCCTGAGACGCCATTCTTTCAACGGCTTCGATCATTGTTTGCTTAGCTGCCTGAAGTCGTTTGGTAGTTTCATTTTCTCGTAGTTTTCGTTCTTTGCGAATAACATTTTTTTGGTCATCTTTTTGCTGTTGCAGTTCTCGTTCCTCTCTGAGGTCTCTCATTACGAGATCTTCAGTTTCCTCCGTTTGAATATTCGCAGACACAGTTCTCACACCTGATGTTGATTGAGTTGGCATTTGCTGTCGCAGCATTCGACGAGCTTCTTCCCATTTAAATCTTTCTTGTTCTGCCATCTTTTGATTCCATTCAGCTTGTCTTGCAACTGATTCATACATCGCTGACTTTATGTTGTTCATTTCTTCAACTGCCAGTTGTTCTCGTTGTTGTTTATACTGACCGAGAGACACGTCAGACATGACTCCACCAACAACCCGATGGACTTCATCACGAAGTTGTATTTCAATGTCTTTTCCTAATAAAGTGTTATATTGTTGTTGAGATGGTTGACCACTAAGTGAATGTTGTTCTTGTAGATTTCTAAGTTGCTTTAACTGCTGTACTTGTAAATGTTGTATTTGAGAACTAATTGAATCAAATCCACCAAGAGGATGATAATTCCTCAACACTTCTTGTTCTCTCTCTCTCCAACTCATATCTTCCCATCGTTCTCTACCAACTCTTTGAACAGCTTTCATCTTCTCTGAGTCTGGTGTAGCAAACACTCTCCTACCTGCTTCTTCTTCTTCGATTGACATTTCTCTATATCGCTGTTCAGGTGTCGCGGATAGCATCTGAGGATATATTCCGTGAGGTAGTTTTGCTGGAGGGGATTGGTACATCTGCTGAGACGGCAGTTGCTGATGATGAGGATGAGGATGAGTATGAAGATGGGTATCATCTGAATGCGGATGATGATGAGGATGAGGATGATGTTGCGGATCATCTGAATGCTGTAGTGCTACAAACTGCTGAGGTTGTGAACCCACTCCAGGCTGTTGAGCAAACTGTGTCGCCTGAGATGGGACTGGTTCTGGTGTCACAGGTATTCCTTCCAGTTGAGCATGTTGGAAGCTCGCCGTACTTTGGTGAGCGACTGGCAGGGTTTGAGGAAGCTGACTAACTAAGGCTTGTGAAGGAGGGGGAGTTACCTGTTGAGCTGGAATGCCCTGCTCTTGTAGTTGTTGCTGCTGCATCTGCTGCTGCTGCTGCAGCTGCTGTTGTTGCTGCTGCAATTGCAACTCTTGCTGTTGTTGTAATAACTCTTGTTGCTGTTGCTGCTGCTGTTGCTGTTGTTGTTGCAGTAACTCTTGCTGCTGCCTTTCCATGTCAAGTTTTGCCTGTTGTAATTCTTCCTGTTGCTTCAGTAATTGTTGTTGCTGATCAAGTCTTTCCTTCTCTTGCTGTTCTAATATAGATTGATTCTCTCTGGCAAGGTCATCTTGTTTACGTTGCAGTTCCTGTTGCTGTTGTTGTAATTCAAGTTCTCGTTGCTGTTGCTCGAGCGCCATTTTTTCTTTTGCGAGGTCTGCCTGACGAGTGTCAGAAGAATTAGAAGTCTTCGAATTCGGATCGACAGGTGTCTGTGACGGAGGGACTACTGAAGCAGGTGCGGCTACAGGAGTAGGCGGCTTTGACGAAGCAACAGAAGTGGGAGCGGCTGGCTGAGGAGGCTCTGGCTTTGGCTCCGATTTTGCAGAAGACGGAGCTGGTGATGGCACCCGTTCTGGTTCTGGTGGAGGTGGTGGTGGTTCGCTTGCCTTGTCTTCCACCGGCCTACTTAAAAATGCTTCCGGAATCTCATCTCTGCACATCCACTTACAGGATTGAACTTTGCTTTCTGGATACTCTCCAGCAAGTTGAATATATAATATTTCAGGTATCTTCTGATGTTCTTTCCATAACGCTTCTAATACTGGTCCACTCTTACTGACACCAACGCTGTTGTAAAATGCTCCTATGTTTGAGACTGCGTCAGTTAGTGAAGTTTCTTTTACGGGTGACTTTGGTTGAGTTGCGGTCCACTGGATGAGGTGCATTTTGTCGGCGTATTTTGATTTAGCGACAGAATAGAAGAATTGAGGGTCTGCTTTATGTTTGTACCAAAGAGAAACAATAGCTGCATGATCTCTCTCTGGGTAGAGTTCTAGGAACTTTTGCACTGCTTCAGCGTCGGAGAGTTTTTTACCACTTTCCCCCTCTGAAGCCGATGGGGACGCTGCTTTAGCTTTTGTTTCTTTTGCTTTTCCCTTTGCTGGCGATGATGCTTTCGGACTTGCTTTGGCTTTCGGTTTTGGTTTTGGTTTCGGCTTTGGCTTCGATTTTTTTTCTTTTTTACCTGAGCCTCCTCCCAAATCAGCCATCGATAGTCCGCCAAAGTCCATCACTCCTGACTTGTTCTGCTTCTTCTTCCCCCCAAACATTTTTAGGTGATTTCGCCACCCCGACTACCCCTCCTGTGAAAAATATAGAAATATATCAAAAAAAAAAAAAATCAAGAAAGATGTAAAAATAACAACACTTTTTGACCATTACCCTCAAGAGAGTTTGAGGGTCATTAGCTTTGGAACACCACACACAAATTCCGCCGATCAAAAAAAAAAAAATAATAATAATAAAAAAAACGAACTCGATACTAAGAATCCGATAAGCAGTGAGGGTATCAGCCAACCAAGTAGCCGAGAGAGATGGAAAGGAAGAGAGGAAGAGGATGATAAGAGGTTTTTCAGAGGTAAGCAATAATTACTTTCCTGCTGCTACACATTTTTACTCAGACAAAGAGACGTCGAGCAAAGACGAGTTCACTGGACATCACACAAAGGAATTATTAACGAAAAGGAAAATATAAATAAAAAACTCACTATGACCTGTTAGAGCACAGCGGTTACCAAAAGAAAAAGAGAGGCAAAAAAAACAGTAATGCGGACCACTTGCTCAGTTTAATTTAAAGCAAACATCCTTCACAAAACCAAATACGTTATTCTCACAATGTGATTTACCATCAGTTGACTTGAAGCTGTTCTCAACATAGTTTCTATATTTTTGTGGGAAAGGATCAGCTGTTTTACTGACTGAGACAGCCATAGCAGGATCAGTGATGGAGTCCTTTCCTGTTTCAAGACGACCCATAAAACGACGTTCAAACGACGATTCCGAATTCCGGATGCTGAAGTCGTACCAATTTCCTGACTTCGAAATATTAAAAGTTTTGACGACCTTCTCACCAAATTTAATAAAACCGTTCTCTTGGTGAGTACCTTCACCGTAAGCCATGTCTTTGATTACAAGACCTGAACACTTTCCTGAATCTGACACACACTTCGCACTAAATTGAACTGAATTCTTATCAGATACCTCAACCATCTCAATTACGAAATCATTTCTTCCAGAACTCGCAAAAGTTCTAACAAAACCATTTGGTCCATGAAGACTAAGATTGTAATGATTGCTGTTCATATCCCAACTGTCCTGAAGCATCTTCGACTGTTCTATTGTGTACTTCCTCGGAGGACTTGATAATGACAGATAGTCATACACGTGGAATACAGCTGCTGGTGATGATCCAGTCTTAGGACCGACATTCTTCATTGAAATGGTAACTGTGTTTCCAACAACAGAATCTGACACATCAAAATAGTACGGCAACGCTCTTGAAACCTTTGTTCCTTGTTCCTGAGTTGGTATAACCTGAACCTTTGGTAGTTGTGGTGGAGGCATTGAGTCACATTCTTTTTTTGAATCTTTCGTGTTGTTACTGGTGTCTGGCATCACTGGAAAACTGTAATCAGGATTCTGAAAATCAAATGCGTTGATCAGATCTCCCATCACAGCACGTCTCCAAGGTGAGATATTTGGAATGGAAACATTGAAACGTTTCTCAATCAGTTTAAGTACTGAAGTGTGATCCGTTACTTCACTGTAAATAATTCCTCCATCTTTACGAGTCCAAGGTGAAACAATAAACAGAGGTACTCTAAATCCTGGTCCAATTGGATTCCCTTTTGGAATGTTGAACTGTTCATCTTTAGTAATCTCACCAACAGTAGTGACGGTACTCTTTCCATCTTTCTCAGATGTTGGTGGGGTTGGTGTCCATAAATGATCATAAAACTGACCTCCTTCATCGTAATTTAGAATGAATGCTGTTTTTGAATAAGCTTCCTTTGCTTCTGGAAGTGAAAGTAATTTAATCAAACGAGAAGACAGATCTTCTCCGTCTTGTGGATGATGTTGTGCATGCTCAGAGAGGTGTGCTGGTGCTATGATCCAAGAAACAGCAGGAAGTGTGTTGTGAATGAGATCTTTTTTAAACTCTTCAACGAGATCAAAACTACGAAACAATCCTTTATCAAAAAGAGCAGATCCCGGAAGTGATGTTCTAAATTGCTCAAACCACTCAAAACCATTATCATTAAAGTTATCTAACTGTTGGTAGACTTTCCAACTAATTTTACTATTTTCTAACACTTCCGCCATCGTAATCCAGTTTACTCCAAATAGTGGTACCTTGTCATCGAGGATGTTGTGTGTTGAGTTTACTGAGAGACCATTTGAACCAGAGAAAAGATGAAATCTGTTCGGATTTGTTTGTGTAAAAGTTGACTGATAGTACATATCTCCAACTAAGAAATTATCTCCAAGAGCATAATAGTAAGGTAAGTCTTCTCTGTTGAAATGAGCCATTCCAAAGCCTGGGTCTCTCGCTGTGTTCCAAGCATTCATCTTTCCCTCATTCCACATTCTGATATCAGCGTTGTACGACATGGCTGGGGCACTCATACATGTCGCTGAGGTGTTTTTAAGTGAGACATGAAAAGGAAGTAAAAAATCAAAATCAGTTCCATTGTACGGCTGAAAGAATGGATTCTTTTTGTTCTCCATCATCGGTGCTGATCTGTCATTGAACCCTCTCACTCCCTTCATGGTACCGTAGTAGTGGTCGAATGCTCTGTTTTCCTGCATGAAAACAACAATATGTTCGATGTCCTCCAGTCCAGCAGCATCTGTCATCCCAGATAGCAGCAGCATGCAAGCACATCCGAGAATGTTGGTATCTTTCATATTTTAGTATGTATGCTCTGATTACATAGAAGTTAGTCATTAATGTCAACTTGTGTCATTGTCTCTGGTAACCTGTTTGATTAAAAAAAAGAAAAAAATATGTAAAATAATAAATAAACCTTTCACACATAAACATCCGATAGCTGACCATATCGAAGGGAGAATTTTTCCTCCAAAAAGAAAAGAAACGAAAAAAAAAAGAAAATACAAATCACATCTTTTTTTTTTTCTCTCTCCCACCCTCTAGAATGTTTTTAAAATCTTGTGACAAAAAACCCATCCGTGGATAGGCTACAAGAATAATACACCATCACACAACACCACACGGGAATCACAATACCAAGCAGCTTATGTCAGCCATCGGTGTTTACTAGTCACCAGTACTGTGGCTTCACAAATCCTATATTGCATTATTCTTATCTCATTTTTTTTTTTTTTTTTCCCCCTTTCTATTTTCGTGAATTCCCTTCCCCTCCCTTTCCACCGATCACTATTTGGTCAATTTTTTTTTTTTTTTAATAATTATTAGAATTAAAAAAAAAGTAGGATGCAAAAAAAAAGTTAATATTAATTAAGGGGAAAAAAAAAGAGAAATTTTTCTCGGCATCGATCGCTGGTTCACAATTATTGTCCCACGATGGCCATGGTATACAGAAAAATACATCAAAAATATATTTTGGAAAAGTGCGCAAACTTTTACAGTAAAAGTTAACATATTTACCTTCCATTTTAGAAAGAGTAATCCACATAAAGTAATTCAATTTCTTTTTTCAATAAAAGAAAAAACTGAAGCCACCCGACGAAGAGTTTGCAATGATTCCTTTTTTTTTTTTTCTTTTTTGGATAAACATTAAACACACAAGGCTTTTTTTTCTCTCACTTCTCACAGAATCTCATCTTTTTTACTGAAAATCAGAACAAATTCACATACGGATAGAAAACCTTCCTGTGAAAAAGACTGACGGACAATTAAAGAAAAAAGATGGGAAAGAAGAAAGAAAAAAAAGGGGGACAAAAAAAAAAAAAAAAAGAAAAAAAACGAAATTAACAAACAGAAATAAAAAGAATTCCCTTTGCACGACCAGACTTCATTATTTTGAGAAAAAAAAAAAAAAAAAAAAAGGAAACTACAAGTCCACCCAAAAAAACTGTGGGTATCGACTCTTTTCCCAATAAAAAAGAACACGTACATGCCACGGTTATGATAATGATGTCGTGCACTGGGGGAAAAGGGAGATGAGTACATCCACAGGCGTAACCCAATTTATGATCACAAAAAAAACCTCTCCAAATAACACCGAGAAAACTGCAAAAAAAAAAAAAAAAAAAAAAGGAACAACACATGCACAACGAAAAACTTAAAAAAAATTGCTTCCAGTACAGGGAGCCAAACGATTTTAGTTTTTTTCTTTTTTTTTTTTTTTTTTTGCACTTAGTCGCTCTAAAGTTGGAGAAGAAAACTATTCAGATTAAGAGCCCGTTATTTATTGGATCGGTTATTTTTCCACAGTGCTAAAAGTATTACATTGTCTGCGATCAACAACAAAAAACAAGACTTTTTTTTTTTTTTTTTTTCATCTGAAATAGTTTTTTTTTTTTAAAGCTACACAAAGGAATGGGCTAATAAAAAAAACAAACGAGAACAAAAAAAACAAAAAAAAAAAAAAAAGAAAGATTAAAATTGGATTCACGCGGAACATTGTAACGCAAAAAAAAAAAAAAAAAGAAAAAAAAAGATAATAATAATAATAATAAACAAAACAATAAGATGTCAGAAAACAAGAAACCACACACGCAGAAATGACGTAGTAAAGCATTCGAACGCGTGATAATCAAAATTTCTAAAGGAAAAGAAAAAATACCCTTTATCATTCCGTGAAAACAATTACCTTATTTATATAAACCACGTATTGCGTTGGTGTGATTTTTTTTTTTTTAATACCAAAACTATATAAACATCATCAGTAGAAAATTATTTAACGAACATAGGAATTAGAGAGTTAGAAGGGACGAGGAGACAATAAAAAGAGCGAAGCATCCCAAGACCACAACTCGCCAAACACTGACAAAGCAGCGCCGACGAAATTTTCATCAAAACTAATGTTTTTTTTTTAAAAGACCAAAAAAGGTAGTAATAAAAAACTGTAGAAGAAACAGGTAAATCTTTTTACGGGCGTTTTTTTTTTTTTTTTTCCCCCTCTTTTTTTTTAAATAGCTCATTTAGGGGGAATGATTACAGAGAGAGAGAGAGAACACAGATCATTTCAGTCGTCCAAAAACTGAACAAACAGTCGCTTTGCACTCGGAGTTTCACTCTTGTTGGACGACACTTAATATCTGTTCATAATTATTTTAAAAAGAACGGAAACACTCTTCTTCAAAGTAACATTCTTGAGCAAGTTACCAAAAAGGATTTTTCCTTTATTTTGAACCACAAGAACAACACTGGAAGTTAGTCCGTTGTCAGCCTACCGACTCCCATCACCATATTCATATGCAGAGACGCGTAACACAAAAAGTTCCCTTCCAAAAGGAAATGACACACTAGAAAACACCACTAAATATGTTATATTAAACAGGGCTTGCTAGGCTTGCTGATGTTAGGTTAAGACTCTGAGGTCTCTTATCATTATTTGTTAAAGGATTATTGTTAGTTGTGCTGGCTAATGGAAGAGTACGACGCTTCATTCCAGTAGTTGATTTCATTAATAAGTCAGTTGATCTGATTGGAATAAAACTTTGAGTCAGTCCTTGATCAGCAATTGACATTCTTGCGGATTGTCTCTTGTGGTTTGTGTCACGGAGGAGGGAAGCCTTTTCAATGCGGATCTCTGCCTCACGTTCTGGAGTGATCGGAAACATAAAGAGAAGAATAACTCCCACTAAGATCAAAACAGGTCCGACAATTCCAATAACCCAACGAAGGGCTGTTCCTACTCCATCAGGTTGCCCACATATACATGAATCTAAATTATTGCAATCACAGATTTCAGCAACTGCTAGATTCGCTCTGCAACAAGGATCTTCCCATCCAGCAACGTTGAGAGCCATAGCAGACCCAGCCAAAGCAATTCCAGCTCCCATTTTCATAAAGAATACGAAGAAGGCGTAGAAGATAGCCTCCTCACGTCTTCCAGTTTTCAACTCAGCGTCATCGACAACTGACGGAAGCATCGCCCATGGAAGAAGATAGCAGGCAGACAAAGCGAATCCAGCAGAAATACAAATAGCAAGTCCAGCCCACACAGATGCGTCATCAGGTAACCAGTACAGAATATGAAGTAATGGAGCTAAGAGAGAACCTCCAATCATGTAGGATTTCTTCTTACCTATTTTCTTCATTATAATCATCCAAAGAGGCATTCCAATAGTTGCGCAGGAGACTAACGCACCCAACAGGTATTGAAAGTTGTCTTTCCAAGTTGGGATGCTGTACTTTGCGTAAAGAAGAATATTACCCTGAACAGCTTGAACAGTTAACCAAATAAAAAAGAATGCACCCGTCAGTGTTACGAATGCTCTGTTGTTTAACGCAAGTTTAATACTTGATAAAATTGATTCTTTCTCATCTTCAGGAACTTCCTTCACAACAACTCTTTCTTTAACTCCGAGAGGACAGATGATTCCACCGACTGCGATTACTGCAGTCATTACTACAGCGCTGTAGAAGTAACCTCTCTCAGCATCTTTATCGATTGTGTCTGGTGCGTCACAAGAAGAACAGGTATCATCATTAGCACCGAATTGAGATAGAATTATTCCTTGGAGACCTGCTCCAAATAAAACTGAAAGAATCTCTGCAAGCATTCTCCATGTAGTTGCTGCATCACGTTGTTTACCATCGTGATGCATACGAACAGTTAGTGCGGTGTATGGAACATGATAAGCAGAAGTTCCAAGCTGGAATAATAAATACATAGCGAAGTGCCATCCGGCACGTTGACCAGCACTAAGCCCAGGAATAATAATCCATATCCCAATGTAGGCTGCTGATGTTGGGATGGCTCCAATTAGTAACCATCTTCTGAGGTTCGGATATTTTGAGACAAGCGCTCCAACCAACGCCGTGGTGATGGCATCCCAACCTCTTCCAACGAACATCATCAGTGATACAAGTGTAGCCTGGATTTGAGCAACTTCTAACAAAAAAGGATTTAAATAAAATCCTGTTGTTGTTGTTGACAGAGCATTGACTAACGCACCGGCTGCGAATGAGAACTTTTCTGCTGATGAAAGCGGATCTATTTCCGTATCGAGAAGTCTTTCTCCTTCATCTTCATACTGATCCAATCCTGACTTGTGTTTTGACACATCAACTTCTGATACTATTCCATCAGTGCCGTACCTTTCATTTGTTAATTTTCCCATTGTTGTTGGTTTTTTTTTTTTTTTTTCGTTCGATAACCTGACTGTGTGGGGGGATTGAATAAAACTCAATTTTTTTTTTTTTTTAAAGTATCTTATAAAGTAGAAAAAGAAATCACCAAATTGCTTAAAAACAACAACAAAAAAAAAAAGCTACTAACCAATGATGACAAATTGTAAAGAAATGACAGAGAAATTATAAAGTTCTGTAAGGTAAGAGAACTTTAAAAGAAAGAAGGGACACGGGACAAAGCAAGAGCGGAAAAATAACATCTCCCACAGCACAGATAAGGATTGAGGGTAGACAATGCCTTTGAATGTAACTCTACGGCTGTTGATCTTCCTTGGCTGGTTCTTCAGAATTTGGTTTTTCTTCATTCTTCTTGGCTTCTTCTTGTTCATGTTGTTTTAATGAAGAAACTAATTCTTCCTGCATCTTCTGAACCTCGTCGCTCTTCATGTCTGCACCAACCTGTTTTTTTTTTTTAATTGTTTCTTTTGTGAAGAAGTGAGATCAAAATATAATAACAAAACAGAACTTACCTCCTTCATCAGATTTCCAAATGCCTCCGCAAGTTTCTCTGGGCCCTTACCGTTTGCAAGTCTGATTTTTTTTTTTTTTAATTTTTTTTTTTTTTAGATCTGATGAGTAATAAATAAACAAACGTACTCTTCTTTCAATTTCTCGATATCAGAATCAGGAGTTCCAGAGGCCTTGAGAAGGTCATCGAGACCGTCAACTCCCGGCATCTCATCGTTCATCAGTTTTTTAAATACTTCGCTGAAATCTTCTGTTTCACTTCCTTCAGCTCCTGGAGATGAACCAACACCAGGTCCACCCATAGCCTTTAGTAAGTCGGCCATTTTTTCATCATCTGGTTTACCGTCTTTGTTCATCCTGTTTGTTTGATTGTTATAATTGATTCAGCAGTTTATTAAAAACAAATAATAAAAAAAGGTGAAAAAGTTATAATTACATTGACAGGAATTGATCTCCACCTCCTCCCATAGCCTGGAGTAGTTGGGCGAGTTGCTCAGTTGATTCTTGCGGTTCAGCTCCAGTTTCACCAGCACCCTCTTCCATGCCTTTAACAACACCAGCAACGCTTTGTTGGAGTTGTTCAATAAATGGGTTGAGTGGATCGTTTTCAGTTGTTGGGTTTCCTTCGTCGTCTTTACCCATTTCTTTTGTTACGGAGTCTAAGAGTCCGAGACACTTCTTAAATATGTCTTCATCGGAATCACCATCACTATTATTAACTAAACTGAGTCCTTGTTCTACCAGTGATTTCAACTCAGCGTCTTCGTTACCTCCATCACCGAGACTCGATAAAGCGTTTTCTAATAATTTTGATATGTCTTGGTCACCTTCTTCTATTGTGACTTCTGATTTTTTCTTCTTTTTTTCTTCTTGTCTGTGGTCTTCATCTTCCTTTGCTTTATCATAACTGTCGAGGGCGTCGTCGAGGAGAGCGTCTAGGTCGTCATCTTCCATAATATTTATTTTAAAAAGTTCTGTTTTTTTTTTTGTTTTTTTGTAAGAAATCATAAATACTCAAAACAAACAAAAACTATTTTGAACACGAAGTTTCAAGAACCTTAATCTTATACTACTTGTCCCTTTTAGGCCTTCATCAGTAAGTTCTGTGAACTTCATTCTGGTATTTTAGTAAATTAGATTTATCAATTGGTCTATTTCAAAAGAACTGATTTCTTAATGTCCATTGTAGCTCGCCAGGACAACCAGGACGGGGGATCATATATTTGTTTTTCGTACTGATGTTCATTTTATGACGAACGAGTACAACTTCTCTTTCATCACAACCTGATAGAAACAGATAGATAAAGAAGTCACTACATTGCGCATTGTGATCTCTGATACAAAACTAAAGAGCACAATCTTTGTTTGGATTATTTGATTAAAGTATCCCGTAGGGAGAGAATGAATTGCACACGAAAGAAAAAACTTGTTTTTTTAAACTCACATTTTTGACATTCAAAAAAAAGAAAAAGAACAAAACCAAAACCAAAACGTTGGGTAATAACCAAATTTCAAAAAAAAAAAAAAAAAAAAAAGAATCAGCTTTAACAAAATTGTAATAAAATCACAGTTGATGTTTGTTTGCGTCACGCAGCCCCGTGAACCGACTTAAAGTGATAAAGCTAAAAGGACGTTTACGTGTGCTGCCCAAAATTGTTTATAAAATAATAATAATAAGCGACTTCCTATTGAGACCTTCTGAAGAACAAATGAAATTTGCTCACGCGAACCAATTAGTAGTGAAACCGTCATAATTGAAGTGGATCTCAAGAGTGTTCGAAATCTTCTTCAGGGCGGTAATGTGACCTAGATAACTAACTGGTGTGGGATGCAGTACTGAGTGCGGAATTCCCTATTACGGGAAGTCCTGAGGGAACATTATTTTTCATTCTTACTATCATTTTAAAAGTTGGCGAAAAAAACTCCCACCCGACCAGTTCTGCCAATTGGAATGATACTCAGAAAAAACCAAATGTAGTAGGTGACAGCTTGACCTGAGGCGGCAGGTTGGTACCAAAATTGCTACACAAATGACTACTAGTTTCGCATCAGGTACCTGGGGTTTTCAGTTTTGATGATGTTTGGCACCAATAGTGGCCAGCGGTTCCGAAAAACAATTGATAAACTCTGGTTACGAGGTTTGTCCCGCTGCATTCGAAATAATTAGCACCTGAAAAACCCTACGCGCATTTTTTTGTTTGTAAAACCACCCAGAGCACAGCAGTCTCAATGAGAAACCATAAGAAATACACCCACGGAAAATGGGGTGGAAAAAAAAAAAAAAAAAAAAAAAATGAAGAAGAAAAAAATCCCCCACTCATAGAGAGAATTTGGCAAAATCACCTCCCAATCTCAAAGGAGTAAAGAAATCAAAATTCGCACTGAATTTTTTTTTTTTGATTAGACACTGGAAGTCAGGATAAATAACCTTTTTTTGTCGCTCAAAAAAAAAAAAAAAAAAAAGGGGGGTTGAGTGATAGTTTTGACAATGGTAGTAACAGTAATAAACCTTATAATAAATAATTAATAATTAATAAAGGATGTATTACACTCGTAAATAACTAAAACACCACCACTAGTACAAGTATCTAGAAAACGTTGTCGAATCTGGTAGTTCGGGGCATACAAGTTGAGCGCCCCATACCTTGCAGTCCGTCACAATGGATGAAAACTTTTTTCTCTTTTTTGTTTTTTTTTCAAAAAAAAAAAAAAAAAAGGTGGGCAATGTGCCCCCCAAGTTTGGTACAAAAAAGGGGAAAAATAAACTTCGTATATTCGGAATCACAAATTAAAAAAAACAACCACCAAGTCAATTAGCACCAGTAAGGACCCAATCGCAAAGATGGTAGTTTTATTGCTTCGGCTAGAGAAGTGATCGACTTCAGCTCCCACCTGGCCCAGAGGCTAACAGGTTGAAAACTAAAGAAAAAAAATCTGGGAGTGAGCGGAAGGTGAAAAAAGATTTTTTCATATTCAGCATCTTTCTTTACAATACGACCACATGTGCCATATGCCCACACTCCACGAAAGAAAATAGAAACCCCGGAACAGTACCGAGGATCGTTCACCTCCAGTTGTCACTGTGGGCTTACCGAAAAGCTTTGGAAAAGTACCACAAAAATTGGGCAGCCATGTCACTCAGCAAGAAATAAAAACAAAAAGGATCAGACAGTCAGTTTAAGGTCACAACTGCGCCAGACCAGAAAAAAAAATATAAAAATATATAAACTAATTACTTGACGTTTACTAACTAACCAAAATTGAAGCCTAACTGCTTATTTCTTTTTTTGTTCCCCGACAAATTTTTACTTTTTATCTCGTAAACAATTTTTCAGAAGACCTGCTCAATAGAAACAGATAGATAAAGAAGTCACTACATTGCGTGTTGTGATCTCTGATACAAAACTAAAGAGCATCAGGTCACTTCCATAGAACGTAAGTAGACCCAATCTTTTGTTTGGATTATATAAACAAATAGAAACAGAAGAAAAAAAAAAAAAACATCAATTTAAAAAAATCTTTCTGACTTAAAAAAAAAAAAATAATGATAATAACAATAATAATTCGCAACACGGTGTCAGATAGCGAAGACGATCCAATTAGTAGTTGGAATCGATATTTACTACCGCAGTGACGTTTTTCACTAAACTTTCTTAACACGAATTAAGAGTACACAGCGACCACTACATCCACACCATAAAAAAACCTCCCATGCGATATTCCAAAAGGCTCCTTCACATAATATTTTCCAGCGTGTAAATGCCTCCGGAAAAAAAAAAAAAAAAAAAAGGAAGAGGAGGTTTTTTTAGTGCTCCTACCAACCGGTGGCCATGAAGCTGTAGGATTTGGAAATCATTCGTTAAATGAAAGTAAACAAGAAAAAGGGAGCGCGCTGACCTTGCTAATATTGATAAGGTGTGGCATAGGGAAAGAAATATATGGCGAGTTTCTATGGATCTGTACTGTCCGTTTCCTTCAATCAGGTCTCATACTCAACAGCTGAATAGATGTCAGATTGATTTAAAATTTAAAGAAAAAAAAAAAAAATTCAATTTTTCTCTCAAGAATTTTCATCAGGTTAATAAATCTCTTTGAGGTAACCAACAACGATATAGAATAAACTAGAGAAGTGAAAACAGATAAAAGAAATATTGAACTATATCCTACCAATAGGCTGCACAAGAGGGTTTGACCACGATCTTAATTTCGGGGAATCAGATTCAACAGAAGATGCAACCTCATCATTGCCGTAATGCTCTTCTGGAATGGGTCCTGCAAACCCGTCTGGCACAGAACGATAGAATTCTGAAACCGTCAGCCCTGAATCACCTCCAGCCGCCATCTTTCTCTTCTTAAGAAGCAGCATTGAGAGGGATAGTACCACTACTGCGGCACACAGACAACCTCCTCCAAAAAACCAAAAGAAGGGAATCGAACTTGATGAGTTATTACCAGGCTCACTCCAGTTTTGTGTCTCAGTAGGCGACCATGAGGTATCTCTAGGTCCGTATTGAGTTGTTTTTATAAGGCTTCCATCATCAAAAGGAACGACGTCAAGAACGAGAAGATCTTTTTTAATATTATTATTGTCGTGTAGTACACCAGTGTTTTTAGATGCCTCATTAACGGCTTTTATGATAGCACCTTCCTCCTTGAAGACTTCCGTATTTTTCCAATCCGTAATAATAAATTCAGCAAACACTCCTCCATATTTATTTAGGTTCGCTAGTTCTTCTTGTGTTTCAGCAAGTGTTTCTGTGTTACGATCAGGTGTTATGTAATCTTTTCCAGAAACGCAATCATGTTGCGCGTTGGTAGCTGTTGGTTTTCGCAAGTCCTTTGTAAGAGGACAGACGTAAGAAATCAATATATCGAATGGAGCTCCTGGATAACCATTACTTTCGAATGTTTGAAGGATAGTTTTTCGTAATTTCGCCAACCAGTTTGCGATATCTGGACGTGGCCATTTTGCTCGGAACTTAAATCCCTTTGCGATCCAAGGATTCTCAAACTTACTTCCAATCTCCCACCCGACTGGATAAGTTGGTGCCACTGGAACAGAAGTTGCGGCGACAGGGATATTAGTCCCAGGGATACTCGTGTTGCTAAGTGGTAGTATATTAGGATCCATAAGTGGTACCTCAGTAGGAATGGCAGTTAAAACTGGCGCACTGGTTGGTATTTCAGTTGGGGTCTGTGAAGGAGGTACAACAGTAGGAACTGTTGTTGGAACCACAGATGGTACTGCCGTGGGAATCGCAGTTGGCATCGCAGTTGGAATCGCTGTTGGGTTCGCAGTTGGAATCGCTGTTGGGTTCGCAGTTGGAATCGCTGTTGGGTTCGCAGTTGGAATCGCTGTTGGGTTCGCAGTTGGAACCGCAGTTGGGGTCGCAGTCGGGGTCGCAGTCGGGGTAGCTGTTGGGATCGCAGTTGGAACTTGAGTAGGAATATTCGTGGGAACAGGTGTTGGAGCTGTCGTTTTATAACAGGTCACCTGCTGATTGTTTTTATCAATATTCTGACTGTACTGTCCTAGTAAACCTCCTCCCTTGTTATACCAACAAGTGAATATCCATTCTTGACTTGTTATAGCATTCACACACATTGCGCAGGCTATTTTTTCCGTTCTTTTCCAAATCATGCTGGCAAATGGTTTATACTTTTTGTGATTATCCGGATCGTCTGGGTCATTGAAGTTAAAGGAATTCGCAAACTGAATCCAAATTTCAATAGCTGCGAGGTCAGTCACTCCTGATCGGTATGGCCCTTGACCTGTATAGGATTCCTCCGTGGTGTCTTGTCCATAAAATTGTTGAGGTACTACGGACCCTGGACTACATGCTGTTTTATCTAACACTTGCTGCATACTCTGATCCCACTCAAGGTCTCCACTGTCGTGTCTACATCGAACGCTATTTATTTTGTTGATGATATCACTTTTCGTAGAACGGCTTATTTGCTTTACTTGTGCTCCGCTCGCCGCAATCAACGCGAAGACGAAACTTAAACATCGCATTGTTGTAACCACACCTAATATAATATACAAAATAATATTTAAAAAAAAAAAAAAAAAAAAAACATATAAAAATCTACCTTCGTTGTGTCCTTCTTTACTTTTTACTGAATTTAAAAAAAGAATATTATTATTATCACTCATCACGTTGATAGAGATGCAAACACAACGTCGAAAAAGAGGAAACTACAGATGAGTTGAGGGAAGGGTTTTTTAGTATTTACCTTTCGCACGACCCAACGCTAAAAGAAACTTTTAAATTATGTAGTAGTATCTTATTTACGCGAAATGTGAGTTTAGATACGCCACGTAGTGTGATGTGTTGATGACGAGAAAAAAAAAACGGGGGATAAAAATATAAAAACAAAAAACGGGGGTGGGGAAAAAAAGGAGGGGATGGATGTATTCTTTTTTTTTTTTTTTTTCCTAAAAAAAAAATGAAATAAAAAAAAATAAAAACAAAAAGCGTGGTGCCCCCACCTTTCATTATATTGTCAAAAAAGAAAATAATAATTTTTGAATATAACTACGGTGGTGAGAACCACTTAAAAAAAATGACCTGCAAAAGAATGATAGAACCGAAAAGTGACAAAAAAAAAAAAAAAAAAAAGTGAAATTCGAAAAATAGAAAAAAAAAATTAAAGGGAAAAAGGCAAGAAGCAGAAGTTACAAAACAAGTAGAGCCACAATCAGGGATAGTGCAACGGGCTTGCCATAAAAAAGAAAAAGAGGAAGAAATACAACGTTTAGAAAAGTGAACGCCGACTTGCTCTCGTCCGTTGCATTAAGTCAGTAACTGGTCATGAGAATTTTATTCACTTCCTATTCCTTTTTTTCTTTTTTCTTTTGCCTCAATTAATTTTTCGCTTCTTAATGATGATTGCTGAGTGATTACAAAATATACCAGCCAATTGGGAAGGGAAATTGAAAATGGGAAACAAAAAAATTTATTTTTTTTTTCCCCTCTCTTTTTAAACACTACATTCAAAATTTTGCTGTTTTTTTTTTTTTCTTTTCTTAACCCAGGCTTAACCCATTGGTATATAACATAAGTAGTTAACTCCAGAAATAAAGTAAGACTACTGTCCTGACATCCACTTCTGTGGAGTAGTTCCAATGAAGTCAGTTAGCATGGCAAGAGTCTTTTCATCTATTCCTCTGTTATCCTCGTCTGTGTATTCCTCGATGAGCTGTTTTATTATTTGTGTGTTTTTATAATTTTGATAGAATACAATTATTTCTAACTAAATAAAATAAAGACATACCTTACGAGCGATCGCCTGTAGCGTAAAGATGTTTGATCCATTCTCCCCACAGACAATTGGATTTCTTTGACACACGTAGTGGTTAAAGATAGTATCATGAACTACAACACATTCAATTTGATCGCCAGTAGTTGGAAGTAATTGAAGAACAAATGGAAGAACCTCAGCTGGATTCACATGAGGTTCATTTGGGTACAATTCAACTAATTTAAGCATCGCACTGGCAGCGTTGACAACAGCACCCGACCAATCTTTGTTTTGCCAATGCTGAGCAATCTTATGAGCTGCTGCCATTGTTTGCTTAGTGAAATCAGCTGGTAGTCCTGGAGAGTCTGGTACGTTCTTAATGTCATTACCAAAAGTAGCACAGATCTTAAGACCGTATGCGACATCTTGAGCGACTATCTCATCATCATAAGTTGCTCCGTGAATTAGAGCAGAGAAGATGTGATGGTAGTACGGCATCACTGCTAGTTCACCGTATGCTAGGAAGTCATCTAATAAGGAGTAAGCAAGTTTCTTATCGTGACTATCAGTTGATTGAATCATCTCAGTAACAAGAGGTAAGAAGTCTTTAATAAAATGAGGAACGATAAGAACTGGATGAGTCTTCAAACAACTTCCAATACAAGTCACGGAGTGCAACAAGAACTCTTCTTCAACTGCGTGCTTCTGAGTAATCTTCTCCTGTTCGTCTTCATCGTGTTTTACCTCCTCCTTCAGTGAATCTGTATTTTTTTTTTTTTTTTTTGTTATAAAAGCACTAAACCAAGAAATTTTCTTTTTTTACATGCAAGATAAAAACATACCGTTAGTAGCGACAACCTTTCTCTCACGAGACTCCTTAAACATTTCGAGTAGGATCTTAATATAGTCATCAATCTTGTTAGATGGCAACACGTTTTTGAGGTCAGCGTTCTCAAGCAACCGTCCGAAGGCTTCCATAAGATGAGCAGAGTTGATTACTAAAATCTCACGTTTCAATGCTTCAATAAGAGTATCAAGCATGTGAATCATACTGTTACCAATGGCTCCTTGATCACCACGTTTGACGTTGTGCATAATGCTTGGGATTAGCTTAACACTGTGTTCACGTACCTCGGCATCATAGGCACAGGTGGTAAGTGGAGCAACAACCTCCATAACCGCTTTATAGAATGGCTGCATATCATCAGCGAGGTTTTCATAAATTGTATCCAACAGAGCGCATGCTAACTTAGCGTCTTCAAGTTTAGATGTGTGAATACAAACTTCAGCTACTTCACTTCCGAGTGAGATTCCTTTAGTCTCGTCAGCTACACGGGTACTGATGCAGTCAGTGCTGCCTGCATGCATTATCTTAATACATGATGATACTACTCTCTCTAAGTATGGTTTAATTAGCTGTCCTTCACCAGTAGACGCAAGAGAGACCCAAGCCTTGTTGATGTACTGCTGTCTGACATCATCAGCTGGAGCGCTTTCCATAATCTTCCACATGTGGGATCTAAACAAATCGAGGAAGTTATTTTCGTTTAATTTTGCTTCAGGAATGCAGGTGGCGATACCGGCAACGCATTCGATGGTTTTTCCGACTAACTCGCGGAACTTCTCTTCCTCGAATTTGAGGTAGTTGGTTAATACCGGAATAAAGATATCGTAATATTGAATAAATTCTTTGTCCATGTTGAAAGCAATATCTGAGAGGGCTGTGATGGCCTCTTCTCTGACGAACAGTTGCTCGTTTTCGCGACAGAGAACGCTGTGGATTTCCTTAAGAATTCCTTCGTGGTATTTAATATAACATTTTGCGTCAGCATCTTCAGCAAAGCTAGACATGATAGAGAGACCAGCTTTACGAAGCTTTGGGATACTGTCAGCCATAAGTTTTACACTCGATTCGATAATCTGATCTGAGTACTTCTCTTCATAGGCAGGAGTGAACTCCATACAAAACTGACCAATACATTCAGCAGCGATGTGTCTTACTTTTGGGTGTTCGTGAGTGATGTGTTTGACAACAATCTCAGTAAAGCTCTGCATAACTGCTGGCTTTTCAAAAGTGCTGTGGCATCCTTCAGCACATGATACCAAAATAGCTATCGCTGCATAGTGTTTACGCCATTCACTTGATGCGAGAAGGACCTTCAACTGTTCAGAGAGCACGGCTTCAAGAGTCTTTCCTCCAAATGCTTCAGCGCAGACGGTAAGTCCCTGAACTCCAAATTCAGAGTCAGTGACTCCTTCCTCATCGTCAGCATCCTCATCTTCAGAGTCGTCATCATGAAGAGCCCAGTGATCATTTGGCTCTGGTACAGTTGTAATTAAATCAATAAGTTTTTGGCAAAGAGTACCAACAAACTTTGGTACTCTCTTCAACTGTCTTGGAGCTGCGTCAGCAAGAGTAGTTAAGAAGTCACCAGCGTGATGTCTGAATTCTTTAGTTGGGTGTCCCATCATTGCGAACATTGCTTCGACAAGAGCCTGAGTGTTAGAAGAGCTGGTGTAGAAGTCAGTGTTAGTCTCAGCAATCTCAGTTATGACTTCCATAACGTTCTTTACCTCATCGTGGTTGTTGTTGACAACTTTTTCTAAAACTCTCAACATGGTTGGAATCATTGCTGACCAACTTTTAATATTTGGAAGATCTGGTTCACTAGTGAAGCTCAACAACGCTCTCATCGCTGCCACGTTAGTTGGAAGATGCTCAGCGTTCAGCGCCTTTTCAATTTCCACTTTGAAAACTTCGGATTCGTCAGCGAGAGGTTTGGTCACAACAGCGTCACCAATAATTCTCATCACTCTGAGTTGGATTTGACCTTCATGGGAAGACTTTAAAAATGGAACTACTTCAGGCCATTTGTTCGTCTCAGCGAGAAGTGTGAAGCAGAGAAGCGCAATTGCGTCTTCAATTTGCTTTGAGACCTTCTCATCATCAATTCCCTGAACAAACTGAATGAGGTAACTTCTGAATCCAGCCTGTTGTTCAGCAGTCAACTTGTCATAGAGATCGTGAGTTGTGATTGCTTTCTTTAAAAGAATAGATGCCAACTGTTTGGTTGGTCCTGACTCCTCAGCTACAGCTCTAGTCAGTCCCATTACGTACCAACCTGGTTGTTGAGTTCTTACATCCGATAGACCTGCTTCGGCTTGTTGTCTGATGTCATTTCTTTCACTTTGTGCGTTGGTTAGAGTAGTGACCAACTTCTCATGCATATCATCGGCAGCCATGTTTGATAAAACTGATAATGTCCTGGTGAGATTAGAAAAGTTAAGAAACAAAATATCGATCAGGGTTTTTTTTATTAAAAAAGAAATTTAAAAAAAAAAAACTAGGCCATCGTTTGGTTTTTCTACAATGAGAAAAACACCAATCCCGAGCAACTCGAGAATATACAATTTTTAGATAAAAACAAAACGGCGGAGGAAATAAATGAAATTCAAAAGAAAGAAAAAAAAAAAAAAAAAACTCAAAAAAGCCAGAGTTCGTTTATTTTAAATATGGCTTACCCTTTGAAGTAATTTGAGTTTTCTTTTTTCTTCTTTTTCTTCTTTTTTTTTTTCAATTTTGAGAATAAAAATAAAAGGAGAGAGAAGGAAAAAAACAAAAGAAACAAACCAAAGAAAAATGAATACGCGAAGGGATATTATCACAATAATTATTTAGTACACTCGCTTTTTTTTTTTCTTTCTTTTTTTTTCCCCCCGTCGAGAAAAAAAATAAAATAAAAAACGAAAAAAAAAAACGAGGACAACAAAACACGATATCCCACTCGCGAAAAACGCGATCGTTACGATTTAGAGGAGAGGAGAGGGGATAAAAAGAAAAAACAGAAGTCACACGCATAGGTATCACATTATTATTGACACAATACATTTTTTTTAACGAAAAACACCCGCAGAGGATCAAAAAAGTGATCTAAAACCACATCCACAGAACACACACCAATTTCAGATAGCCACCACAGCTTTATCCACCCGCCTGAAGGAAGTAGATCGAAGCTGTAAAAACGCAATACGGTTTTTTCTTTTTCTTTTTTTGTTAATACCACCGAAACCAGGTAAGTCCTGACGGCTGTATCAAACGTATCGCGGAGAGGTAACTAACTGCTAGTGTGTGAGTTACGTTTTTTTTAAAAACAATCTTTGTAAGGCACATCAATGGGTCTTGGGGACAATTACCGATTGCTAGAATTGTTCGGTTTGAATATAAACTCTCTTTTTAAAACGTTTTTTTTTTTTTCTTTTTTGATTATTTTTTTATGGAACAAAACTTTACAAAAAATCGACGGTGATAACAATTCTTTGTCCAATCCTCAAAGGAAGAGATGATTAAGACTTTTTTGTGTTAAAATCAAAATGAATTCTCATCTGAAGATGGAATAATTTTCTACACAATCACAACTTTAGTGTGTATTGACTAAGGGAACACAAACCCTCACACGAGGAAGAACTAGAAACTATTTATAAAACAAGTGAAAGGAAACAAAGATTTGCTCTTAGACATGCATATCCATTGAGCATCTCATGTGGCGTCTTAAATTGGTATTTCCATGGCAATTGGGGTCTTCTGATCTTCCATCGCAGTGTCTGACTTCTCCGACAAGCTCCTGATGACCTTTTCCGATCGTTGCTCCGATTCCCCAAATAGATGGCTCTGACACACTGCTGTTAGTTCTCCATCTTGGAACAGCACCAGGAACACCTCTCAAGATTTTAGTAATGCGAATCATTTGATTTATGAAAAGGGGAGTTATCTGTTGAACATAGAAATCACATCTCACACCACAAACTAATCACTTTGTATCAGTTAGATTATAATAATCGACAAAAAAAACATCACGTGGCAAAGTGAAAGCTAAGACACTCGCGATAGAATACAAAACATAATAATAAATAAAAAAAAAAGTGATCAAAATCTAAATAAAGAAAGATAACGGTGGACCTTAAAAGTTATAATTGAGTGGAGAAGCATTGGGCTGATTGTAGTTTGTTGTCATTCCGTAGTATTGATCAACAATTCTCTCGTCTACGTCGTCATCGATATCTCTAATGAGAAGAGCTTTTTCTTTTCTAAAGAATAATCTTGCTAAAGAAACAACAATCAATATGACGAATGCAGCTCCGACGACGATTCCGACGATCGCACCCGCCGGAAGTCCATCGTAATCTGGAGCCATTGTAATCGGTTCACGAGAAGGCGTTATTGTTTCAGGTAACGGCGTCGATCCCGACGGTGACGGTGTAGACACTGGTGACGGCGTCGACACCTGTCCACTTACAACACACATCAGTAAGAATATCATAAAACATCTCATCTCAATTTCTGTTGTTCTTTTCATTTCATCTTATTCTTGTTGTTTGCTGCTTGCTGGAAAGAAAAAAAAAAAGGAAAAATCTCATCCGACCATCTCATAAATTACAAACAAAAAAGTGATGATTCACAAACAAAACGACCACACACAGAGATACCTACATTGGTTAAATAAGGCATTCACTTTGGGGAGAAACCGGCCGTCATTTTAAAAAAAAAAAAAAAAAAAAAAGACAACGTTTTTTTTTTTTTGCTATCTGGTTGTTGTTAACTGTGATACCCAATCGTATAAAATTTAGACCTGGATAAATCAAAGCACACAATAAAACAGCAACATTTTTTTTGGGGAGAAAGAGAGAGAGAGAGACAGAGAGAGAAAGAGAGAATTACTTCTTTGTTAGTGACAATAGCTTTTCAATACTGCTATCACCCATAGCCTTAATAAAGTGATCTGATAAGGCAGTGTACGGATCTTTCTCTTCGATTTCAGTTGCAGCCTTCCCCGTCATGTGAGAGAACATTACATCAGCATTACCGTGATCGAATAACCCATGAAGGTAGGTACCAATAATTGGTATTGAGTTCACGCTGTTGTCAGAAGCTTCGACTTGACATCCATCAACACCTTCACTTTTAGTGATAATCGGGGTTTGGTTATCTCCAGTTGTTCTTCCAACGTGGATTTCATATCCTTTTAGAGGAGTGTTTTTTGGTAATAAAATATTGGTATCCCATGTGGCTGTTACTTTCTTCAGTTCTTTTTGTTTTGTCATTTCTGTGATCATCGGAAGTAGTTGTAGTCCGTTTACAGGTATTGATGTACCTGACGTTGAGTCGACTGAGAAAGGATCGCTGATAGTCTGACCAAGGATTTGATAGCCTCCACATATTCCCAGAAGTATTCCCTTTTTGTCAGGTCTTGTTACGTAATCTTTAATACTTTTTGACCATTTCTCTTTCATCCATTGCAAGTCTGCGATCACACTTTTTGAACCTGGTATTATCACTAATGAATACAATGACAAGTCTCTTGGTGTTCTCAACCAGTCTAGTGTAATATCTTTGTGTGCTTCGAGTGGTGCGAAATCAGTATGGTTTGCTACCCTAGGAAGAAGGATGACAGCGACACTAAAAGTTTCATCATCGTCATTAGAACTCATAACTGGATCAACTCGTGAGGATCGATAAAGAGCATCTTCAGAAGGAAGAACACAACGGGAGTTATCATCGTACATGTCGAGGGGATCAAAGTATGGGATCACTCCCAGGATTGGAATGTTGGTTTTATTTTCAATCCAAAGACGACCATCATCAAACAGAGTTGGATCACCACGAAACTTATTCACAATTATTCCCTTTACCATTGACCGCTCTGGTTCTTCTAAGCAATGAAGTGTTCCAATGACTTGAGCGAAGACACCTCCCTTTTCGATGTCACAGACGAGGATGACTGCTGCGTTTGACTGACGAGCTGTTTCAAAATTCACAAAATCTCTATCACGAAGATTAACTTCAGCACAACTTCCAGCGCCTTCAATTACAACAACTTCATGTTTTTGCATTAAACGTTGAAGGGAGTCTCGGGAGGCAATTCGGAGAGGATTTTGAGCATCTCCATTTCTCTGCCAGAGTTTTTTCGCTTCAAAATTTCCCAAAGCGATTCCATTAACAACAACTTGTGATGACCTATCTGATGATGGCTTTAACAACACGGGATTCATATCAGTTTCTGGTTCTACTCGACAGGCCTCAGCCTGCACTATCTGAGCTCTTCCAATCTCACCAGCCCTTCCTGATTCTGGTTCAGTACTGATGGTTACAACTCCAGCGTTGTTGCTCATGTTTTGGGCTTTGAACGGAGCAACTCGAATGTTATTACGAGACAAGATTCGACCAATTGCCGCGGCGACAGTACTTTTACCGACATCTGATGCGGTGCCGAAGATACAAATAGCCGTACCCTGTGTCGTCATATTTGTTGATAGATGAGAGATTTCAACTACCCTTATCAATTACTTCTGTTGAAGAGAATACGTAATTATTAAAAAAGAGAAGTTTTTAAAATGAAGTGAAAATATCTAACAAATAAGTTGGTCTATTTCAGTCTATAATTATTATTTCAGGTTGCTTTTTACTCTTTTGAAATGCGCTTGTGATCGTGGGTTGATCAGATTTTATTTTTTTTACAATTTTATTGCCGCTCTTCTTCTTTGGGCTGACACTTCGAGTTTTTTTTTCTTTTGGTGGAGGAGGTCGCATATTCCATGGAGATGCCTTTGCGATTTCTTGATCAATAATTGGATAGATGACGTTCCACATTTGTTCTCCTTCGGTTGGGTTTCCGCTTCCAACACGACCAAGACTTCGACCTGATGGAGTGACAACAGGTTTATTAATATAAACCCCCGATCGATATTTCCACCAAAGTGATTTAATCATACTCGGTGTAGCAAACGATAAACCCTGAGACTGGCATTCAGCAGCAGTTTTAGAAACAAGAAATCCGAGACAATGAAAGTCGACTGCTTCGTGTAATTGATAAGCAGGTTGTAGAGAATACGGTATTTCTGATATGTGTGATTTCATTGTAGTGTCTGACGGATTTAATTTTTGTTGAGAATAAAACATTTCAGTGTACTGCTGAGCGTACCTCACACTGCTGTCAATTAACTTCATGTCACCGGGCATTCCTCCGTAGCTTTTTCTAATCTTCAACATTTTTATAACGAAGTCAGCTTCAGATTTGGGTTTAGTTTTCTTTAACCTAATCTGTCTATTTATTGGTTCATAGCACATTCTGGAACTCATGTCTGCTATTTCTCCAATGTATTGCAATAGAAGAAGTTGAGTTGATTGGTGGAGACTGTATCCTTTTGATACAGCCATCATACACCAGGTACTTAAAGCAATTAGTTGTGGATGAAGAAGTGAGTCTTCGATGTTTATTATTGATATCCTTCTAAGAAATTGCAACAGACTGTCACGGCTTTGTAGTAGCATTTGTTGTGATAGCGCTACAGCGTGATCGCTTAGTCGTCTTCGAACTGCTTTTTGAATTCCACTTTTTAATAAAGGGATGCTATACTCTCTTGAGACTCCAACGCCACATCCAATAACGTTACCACCTGAAGTCAGGTCTGAGGATAGTATTATTTTATCGGCATCTCCCTCTTCTCCTCCTCTTATCTGAATTCCGTCTTCACACCTCCATTCCTTTCCTTGTTTGTTTTCAGAGCATATTTCAACTTTATTATTTGTTAATAGTTTTAAATGCATCGCTGCTAGATTAGGAATCGTTTTTGACAACATCATTATGGATGTGCTGTGTGGAGTGAATGTTATTGAAAAGTTATTTTTTTTTTTTTTTCCCTCATTCAAATCACAATAGACACAACAACGTCTCTGACTAAACCCAACACGACAGTACCATGAATAAAAAGTGTTGAGTTTTTTTTTTTTTTTTTGTCAAAATTAGCCCCTCAAGTACCAAAATAACATTGGGAGGGGTTGCGGTATGGAAGCCTCTCTCTCTCTCTCTCCTCGTTCTTAGTTTTTTAAAAAAAACGATAACAGGTTAGATAAATACCGAAGGGATAAGAAATATTTAAACCCTCTTAAACTCAAAAGCTAATTCTTGAATTGAAACTGACGCTGCCGCTTCATCATCGTAGTCGAACCACTCACCGTCATCAAATTCGATTTCGTCAAATTTTGTTTTTTCATTTACTCCGTATGCGATCCAATCATCTGCTGCCATTGACCAACTGACAGGTTCAAGATCTCTGCATTCGAAGGTACAAACTGGTGCAAACTTACCAGCCATATCAGATGTGTATGAGAAGTCTTTTGTGAAATCCATCTTTATTGTACCGTGTCTTTTATCACCAACTTTTACTAAGACGTTGCATGTTCCTCTCGATCCTGGTATTTCTAATTCTTCTTCGTTGCTTACCCATAAATTCTTATAAGGTTCTCCAGAACTAGGATGTTGACAGTCTATGTTAAAACGGTAGTCAGTTGGAATTGTTATCTTATCGATTCCCTCGAGTTGAGATTTAAATCTAAGCTGAAATTTAGGCATTTTTTTGCTTTTTTTTTTTGTTGATTAACTTTTTGACTGTTTTCGAAAAATAGTTATTCAACACAAGATAGCTCTGTCAAAACTATTCAGACTGGTCACTTTGAACACCAGACGGAATCTTGTGCCTGACAATAAAATTATGACATAAAAGAAATAACGGAACGGATATCAATCCGAATATATCCCTACGTCGGTACACAATAAAAAAAAAAAAAAAAAAAAAATCAAAACCTACTGTTGTTGTCTTTATTAGGATACTACTCGTCCCATCCTTTCTTTTTTTCTTCCTTGTAAAGCTCTGCATCATCAGGTAGAGTTCCACCGTATTTATAATACATATTTACCTGCATATATAATATTATTGCTAACATAACCCAAGTAGCTGGATGCATTATCGTCAGCTGTCTCTCTGGTGCAGCAATCTTCCAAAGTTCACTGTCAGCTCTCGCTTTATTAGCCATCCTTAGAACTTCCTCTTTAGAAAGTTCTTCTTCCTCACTCTTCTTTATTTCTGTTGATTGTTTTTTGTTGCAATATGTCCGGCAGGACATTCTTACTAATCCTGTTTGTGATACTCTCCGTAACATGTTATGTTGATGTGTGTGTGTTGCTTAATTATTACTGAAAAAATAATATAATGTTAGAAACGGTCGCTCTTTTAACAAATATTTTTTTGGGGGCCGAAATGGACAGCAAAAAAAAAAAAAAGGCAAATTTCACTTTTTACTTTTACTCACTCACACTTTTATTTTGTTTGTGCGCAACTGGGTACAAAATCCTAATAAAAAAAAAAAAAAAAAAAAACTGTCCATTTCGGAAGCTTTTGCGTTGATATCTGATATTTCACTTTTTATGTGAAATTATACTTTTCCCAATCTTTTTTTTTTCATGAGTTGAACCGCCTGCTTTTTGATCATATTTTTTAACATCTGTTTTTTTGTAATAATTGAAAATAATAACAACTAAGCTAAACTTTTAACAAGATTCATACTAAAAAAAAAAAAAAAGGGGGGGGACGTACAATATTTAAATAATAATAATAAGGGAATAATAATACACTTACAGCAATAACAAAAAAAAAAAAAAGAAAAATCGATCGCATGGATGGATCAAAATCTAACAAAAAAACAAAAAGCAAAAAAAAATCGAATTTAAATACTACTTTGACCATCGAATGTTTTGATAAGGTTGATAAAGACTACTTCGGGGTACAGATCTTCTCCCCCTTAGAGTTCCTATGACGTCATCAATTGCATTAACTGCATCAGCTACTGGATCACCCAATTGACGCGAAGGGGTACCTACTCTTATTGGAGATGATATGGCAGCAGTCATGTAATTTACAGGACTTCCCATTGCAACAGGAGGAGGAGGAAGAGGAGGCGCTATTCTCTCTGGGCTCTTCGGTGGATTGTTAACCATATGCTGAAGCGTTACTAATATATCCTGGACTGCTCCTGACAATCCGTCAAGTTCCAGTTTTAACGTCGAAACGTCTTCTCTGAGTGCGATTTGAGACATTTTTCTTATTCTTTGTTTTATATGTTTATAATCTGTTTTGAAAAAAAAATACATTTTGTAGACTGAACTATTATTCTGAGTGACGATCCCTAACTGATGTGGCCGTAATCACATTCACAAATAATTATTTTTTTGTAGTTGTTTCAGCTGTTGGAGAAAGGAAAAAAAATGAGAATTAAAACTATCAAATATACAAAAGAAAAGAGAGTGAGAAAAAAAAGAAAACGTTCGTATTAGTAAAAGGAAAGAGAAAACACACCCAATGTTTGCATATAAATATTAGATAGCGCACCGCTCCATGACCTTAATATTCTGATTAACAAAAAACAGATGTAACTACTCCTCAGTGTCACACGATAAAGACACAGATTCACTATTGTATTTATCATATTCAGTACTGCCCATGATTTCCTGCAGCTTGCATTTATACAGGAACTGACTTCCTATACTCTCCGCTTTCTTCAAAGAAGATATATCACCCTCAGTTAGAGAGTCACAATTACATAAAAACTGATCCCCAACACTTTTTATACTCACTAAGCTTGATGCATTGTGAAGATGTGTCAGTGACGTACATCCCCACAGAAATGAGTTATCAATAGCAGTGAGGTTTTTAAAGGCAGATAAATCAACAGATTCAAGAGAGCTACAAAGAGCTAAGAAATGCATCCCTATTTTCTCGACGTTATGTAGGTGTGATAAATTAATTGACACTAAGCATGATTTACGGAGGAAATCAGTTCCGATTTGCTTGACATTCATCAAGCAGTCAATATTAGTGACCTCCTTCAGAGATGTGCAGCCACACAAAAAAGCGTCATCCACTTCAGTGAGTGTCTTGAAACAGATTAAATCAACACTTTCTAAGGAACTACACCCACATAAAAAATATTCTCCAATGCTGGTTATGTTTTTTAATTTACTCAGATTGACTGACGTCAGAGATTCACAACCAGCTATGAAACGGTTTTTAATTATTTTTAAATTTCTTAATCCGGAAAAGTTGACAATCGATGTCAATGATTCACAACAAGCTAAAAAATTATCCAACTCAGTAACGTTATAAAAAGACGATAAATCAATTGAAATTAGAGACTTACAACCACAAAGAAATCCACTACCAACGCCGGTCAGCTCATTCAAATTTGATAGTTCGATTGAAACCAGAGATCTGCAACTCTGCAAAAAATGGGATCCTATGAACTTGACTCCTGTCATGCTATTGAAGTTATAAACAAACTCCAGAGAGGTACAATCACAAAGAAATCCATTTCCAATTTCAGTTACGTTCTTAAAAGATTTTAAGTCAATCGTTTTTAGGGATTCGCAATTTCTTAAAAAACATTCTCCGATGGTTTTTAATTTCGTAAAAGACGACAAATCGATGGCATTCAACGAACTGCAAGAAAAGAATGCAAAATCTGAAATTGACGTCACGTTGGATAAAGTGGACATCTGCTTTATGGATTGTAAGGATGAACACTCACTGAGGAATCCTTCGCCCAATTTAGATACTTTTTCAAAAGATATTTTTATCGTTGTCAGAGATGAACACCACGCCATGAATTCCGATCCTACCTCAGAAAGATTTTTCAAACTCGAAAAATCAATTTCCAATAATGACTCGCAGCTTCTAAATGCGAAATCACCTATCTTTGTAACACTTTGTAACCCCTCAATATGTAAAAGGGTTTTTAAAGACTTGCAATCAGCTAAAAATGAAACACCCAATTCAGTGACATTTCCAAGACCTGATAAGTCGATCGTCTCTAGTTTGGAACATCCAGCAATAAACAAGTCAGGAATATTTTTTATACAGGACAAAGATGAAGTGTCAAAACTAATCAAAGAATCACAATTAAATAAAAAACCTTCTCCGACACTTTCAACATTCTTCAAACAAGAAATATTACTGATGGTTTCCAGAGAGTTGCACTCGCTTAAAAAATCTTCTTTGATCTCAACAATGTTGGTGAAGACTGATAGGTCAACGTGCAACAACGATCGGCAATTATGAAGAAAAGCAATTCCAATAAACTTAATGCTTAACAAGACTGAAACATCTATTGATGTTAAAAGTTCACAAAAATTTAAAAATTGATCACCAATGTAAGATACATTTTTCAAAGTTGAAATATTTTCAATCACCGACAGTGATTTACACTTGTATAAAAACCCATGGTTTATTTTTTCAACTTTTCCAAAAGAATTGAAATTCACAGATTCCAGTTTCGAACAGCTGTTCAGGAAGTCTTCTTCAACGAGAACGAGTTTTTCAAAACTCGTCAGATCAATCGACGACAACGACCCGCAATCACAAAGAAATCGATTCCCAATTTCTTCAACTTTCTTTAAACAACACATTCCCTTAATAGATTTCAAAGATGAACACCTAAATAAAAACGCTCCCTCGATAACTTTCACATTTTTAAAAGCACTCACATCAATCAACTCAAGAGACGTACACTGAAATAAAAAAGCAGAAGCAATACAGGTTAACTTTCCAAACGCAGAAAGGTCTATCGCAGTCAAAGAAGTACATGAGTGTGCAAAATGAGTTCCAATTTTTTCAATATTTTGTAAACTGAAAATGTTTGAAATCGAAGTCAGAGATGTGCATTCAGATAAGAATCCATCTCCAACTCCAATGACTCCTTCAAAACCAGAAACAGATGAAACAGAACTGCATCCGTTCATAAACACGCGTCCTATTTCTTTCAACTTGGTTAACTTTGAAACATCAATCGAAGTAAGCGACGAACACGAAAGTAAAAACTGCGATTTTATCTTCACCACATTACTTAAACCAGAAAGATTTTCTAACACTCGCAACGATGAACAACAAGAAGCGAAAGAGTCCTCTATTTCGATTACCTTTTTAAAAGCTGATAAGTCGATGCTTTCCAAAGACTCACATTTATGTAAGAAATCACGCCCAATGTGTTTAACTTCTGTCAACGCAGACATGTTTAAAATAGTAGTCAACGAACCACACAGAGCTAAAAACCCTTCTCCTATATTTGTAAGATTAGCGAACATCGACAAGTCAATAATATTAATAGAAGAGTTCTGAAGGAACTCTGGTTGGATTGTTGTAATATTTTTCATTCCAACAGTGCAGGTTATTGATTCCAAAGAACTACACGATTTCAAAAACGAAGACCCTACGGACTCCAGATTTAGAAAACAAGAAAGGTCAACACAAGACAAACTTACGCAATATTCACAAAAAAAGCAACCAACAGACTTCACATTCTGAAGTGAATTTAAATTCTTAATATTTTTTAATGAGGAACAATCACTCAGAAAGTTTTTTCCAACACTTTTTATTTTATCAAAAACTAACAAGTCAACGGAAACAAGACTAACACAGTGATCTAAGAAATTTGTACCAATACTGGTAACGTTTTGCAGACCGTTGAAATTTATATCAGTTAGATTAACGCAGTGGCTTGAGAATGAATCATGTATTTGAGTCACAGAACACAACCCAGAAAGAGTCAATGTTGTTATATCTGAGGATGCTAAAAAACCTTCTGAAGTCCAGTTTGCCACTAGTGGCGGATTCTCAAATGACATTTTTATTTTTATTTTTGGAATCCAAGATCCAGGAAATACAATCTCATTACCAACAACAAAGGTCGTCGTGTTAATCCGAAGTTGTTTTTGTGTGTGTTCGTGAAGCTCGCTGATCATTCTTCTTCTGACTACACTAGAAAACCATTCCTTACCAAACAACCTAATTATTGAAGCAACCAACTGACAATCAGGACCCACACCGTGTTTTGTTAATAGCGTGTCAGTCGGAAGTATATTTCCTTCAAAACTCAATTCCAAAAATTCAGAATTAGCTCCCCATTCAGCAGCTGCTTGTTGTGATATGTCACCTACTGAAGTTCGTGATGTCGACACCACTACCACATCTGAGTAACCAACATCAGGACATGAGACAATTACTTGCATTTGGGTGTCTTGAATTCCCTGTCTGAACCATAAAATAATAAAGAGCAACTTTACACGAGACGCATCAAGATTTTCAGCTGTCCCTCAGAGATGGCATGGCTGAATGGTAAATAACCAAACATCAGGACATCATAATCTACTCTGAAGTGAATTAAATATTTTTAAAATTTTCATCACCAAACTCACGAATGACGCTTCCTTGCAAAGACACACTGATACAAAAAAGAGTTAGTTTTCAAAGTACTCATTGAAAGAATCGATAAGCATGTATCAATGAATGCAAAAAAATAACGAAATCGAAACATGCCATGAAAGAATAGGCTTATAATATAACATAAGAATTGAGAGGGGAAAACACGGTTAGACATTAGAAACACATTCACAGTTGGCTCAAACGGAAGCCTGTTGTTTTTTAATAATATAGAAATAAAGATATAGAAATTATAATGCGGCTATAGCGCATTCATTCTCCTTTGGAAGAAACTCTCGGTCTCCTCAAGGAAAGGATTCATTTGTGTGAACCTCAAGAAAGATGAGGTGATTACATATTCATTGTCACCTTTGTATATTTAGTGTGTTCTCGAATGCGCACACTGGCTACACAAAAGGGTTTACGATTTGACTGGCTGGCTGGACGGCAAACACGTCAAAATCAAATTCAAATAAGAGGGAGAGAGAATGAGAAACAGAACGAACTACTTAGTTGTTCACAACACTGTGGACAGCGTCATTGGCGAGACCACACTTGTTCTCACCACGAACGATTCTGTAGTAACCTTCCTCTCCCCAGTCAGCTGCCCATGAGTTCTTAATCTTCCAGTAGTCAACACCGTTCTCAGAACCGAATCCAACAATCAACACAGCGTGGTCGAGTTCAAGTCCAGAGCATCTCTTTGGGTTGTCAATTCCACCCTTGTAGTCCTGCATAGGGGTGGCATTGATTCCGATGGTGATAGGTCCAACGTGAGGAAGCTGCGACTCGATCTTCGACTCACCAGAAGCGTGCTTCGACACCTGGTACCACGTCTTGATTGAAGCAGCGATCGGTTTCTCCTTCGCCTCCTTGCAAGGTTCAACAAATCCAAGCTTGCTAGTGTACGGATAGTTCTCTTCGGTAGTGAGTCCTCCTTGTTTGATCACCCATGCGAAAGCTGTCTCTTGAAGGCCTCCACCACACCCTGAGCTGGTCTTGTCACACGACACCAACTCCTGCTCAGAAAGGGAAGTGAGTTCGTGTCCAGCCAAGAACCAAGTTCCTTCAATGTCTCCGGTGGTTCCGAAACTCCAGCAAGATCCACACTGTCCCTGGTTCTTCACCTTGGTCACTGCTCCCTTGGTGGTCCAGTCGAATGAGGTCGCGTTCTTCAGGTTGCTGAGTTCAGGGAATCTCTTGCAAGCAGTGCACTCACCATCCCATTCCGCGACAGGCGGGTTGCTCTTCTGAAGAGGGCGGGCGCTCAAGTACGTTGCCTTGAACTCCTCAGGAGTCATATCACTGAACTTCGTGATTCCGTGAGTTGGGTTTCCGGAGACCGCAACTCTGTCGAGCGACGCCTTGAAGGCTTCGTATCTCTTCGCTTCCTCAACCTCGCTGACGTACTTTTTGTTGTACTGGTTCTTGAACGAGTCAAACGCAAGGTGGGCAACGTCATCAGCCGAGGCTGTAAGTCCGGCAGCCAGACAAGGAACCGACAAAAGGGCGAGCGACAACTTCATATTTTATGAGTTCGGAAAGCTGTTGTGGTGTGTTGTGTAAATAATAATCAAAAACCTAATAATTGCGTTAACAATAATTATTTCATCTATGAGCTAATGAACTTATAATCAGTCGAACCATAAAATAATAAAATATCTATTGAGATATCAAACGATACCTTGTTTTTTTTTTTTTTTTTTTTTTTTTTTGTTGGTACTAAAAATTTCTTCTAAAGGCAGAAAGACTTACAATTCTGTTTCAGGAACAGATGCCCTTTCCACAATATGAAAAGGATAAAAGATATCATCACTCACGATTGGTAAGAAAGGCGGTGACTCAATCGCATCTCCCTCAGTACCGATGTTCGTATCTCTGATGAAGGATAGCCTCCATTGAAGAAGGAATTTTTGATTATGAGTATCATCCAAAGTATTTGTGTAGGTCCACGTTGAATAAATAGGAGTTCGTTTAACCCCAGCAATAACATCTTGTGGATTGTAAACCTTCCCAGTCCTTCTAAGGACGACAGTGTACTCGTATCCGACTAAGAATTCGCAACTACTTCTCACGGTTCCCATGAATGACGTTCTGTCAGATTGTGGTGGACTCTGTTTTTTTATACGTTTTTTTTTTTTTTTTTTCAAAAAAACGAACAAAAAAAAAAAAAAAAAAAAAAAAAAAGCAACAATAACACAAACCACTACAGTAGTCCAATCTTCAGCAGTCGCTGGATTACTGTTAGCAAAAGCAGCAACAGAAACAGGAAGTGCTGCTGTCTGTGTTGGTAGAACTCTATTAAGGATACCTTCTCTACAGGATTCAGTAAATTGTTGTTTATTAAGAGTCACGAGACATCCACTTGATGAAATATCAAATAAGAACTTAACCTGTCGAGTACCAGCAGTAGCACAGTCATGTCCAAAAGGAAGAGACAACAACCCAGTAGGTGTCCTAATTTGATCACCTTTTACATATCCTGGAGCACCACTGTATCCAGGTATAGGTAGAAGAGCTAAGTCGGTGTTCTTGTCTAACCAAGCAACACCATAGTTTTGAGAAAACGAGTTGGTATTTCGTTGGATAGTTGCTGTTCTGATAATGATGTTAAAGTTTAAGAATGAAATCCCTTGATTGACTGGGTACTCAGATTTGATTGAAATTTGAACCGACTGAACAGCGTTAATACAAGTACCTGTTGCTTCGTCAAAAGTAGTTTGAACAGCAGGATCGAGTGCTGCTCCACTACTATCAAAGATAGTTACTACCGCTGCTAATGATCTTGCTCCAAGGTTTGCTCCTGTTAATTCAGGACCCTCAGGAGGCGCGACTCCTAAACTTAACCATCTTGATATCGCTAACAGTGGAGATGTACATTGTTGTCGTAAATTAGTAATCAATCTCAGACAACTATTACTCTCAAGGATTACATTCCTAAGGAAGTATGCTGGAGTTGCATCACTACAGATTCCATTCAATGGCCTCGGTAGTATTAAATACGGTAGTGCAGTTGGAGTTGGTGTTAATTTCACAGCTGTGACTCGATCACCAACTCGATACCACACTCCCGGAAGTACATTGCCGGAGTTCGGTTGATTTCCTGCTGATGGAGGAGATGTCCAATCACCGTTGAAAGTTTCTCTGTCGTAGTTCCAAACATTTCTAAAACGTGTCTCAGATTCTATAGCCGTAATACTTTCAACTGTCGATAAAGGATTTACTGTGAGTGGATTATTGTAAGAAGAGTCATCAAGTCCAAGGTTGTCGTGAACTATGCAGACGGTACTCTTTTCAGCTTCTGTGTTCCTTGTTGCGATCTGTCTTGAATAATATTCATCTTCTGTGTTAACAATTGCTTCAACACTTCCTGTCGGATTTATATAAAAAGGTTCGAGTAGCGACACTGGAGGTTCGGTACATTTGACACCTTTCTTGTCTCCGTATTTCTCCCTCCTACATTTCGTAAACGCTAAAAATATTGTCCTGGAATCGCAGTCCGTGTCGCAACAGCAATTCGCATCGCAATATGCTTCTGTAAAGTCACAGATACAGTTTCCAGTTCTGTCAACTGTTTGAGTGTTCACAAGTAATAACAGTGACAGGGATGCTACCCAGATCTTCATTTTATTGTTTTATACCTATCTGTGAAAATATAAATAAGATAACTGAAGTAGTAGTAAATATAACTCAACAGAGGTGTTCCCTTCTAAAAGGATTTCGTATCAAAGAGAAAGAGAAAGAGAGGACAAGTAACTCATTGGAATTGATACCACAACTGTTTAAGTTATGGAAAAGATCAACAGGTTAGAAGATCCAACAGGTCGTTACTATGAGGGGGATACTCTTTGTTTTGAATTATTAATAAATTTAATCAAAAGTACGATAGTTAAAGGACGACTTGATTAGCCAGCTAGGGTTAGATTAGCCAACAGGAAGAGTCTTTATAAATAATAGAATAGCCTATGGCTTACATCGAGTCCGAATAAATACTTCATCAACGGTTGCTTCTAAAAATGCACATTTTCGTCTGCATAGCGAAGCTTGTGAATGTGAGTCTGTCCACTGTGGGCATTTGTATGGTCTGTTTCTGTTGTAGTTTCCTTCTGATCTGTGATACCGTTCAGAGCTTCCCTGACTTCTTTGATGAATGTATCTCTGTTTCATTTTGTCAACAGTTTTTGGAAGACTTTTGTTATTACCAAAACCACAGTCGGGATTCTTCTCAGTCCACTTCTTGCTTCTGATGTGTCTCTTTGAAAGACCAGGTAGCTTGTCCCACTTTTCATCTGCTTTGTGAAGTCTTTTACGTGCAACAGATTGTCGTTGATACTCAATGTAGGACATATTAATCAGGAGGTTGTATTCCTGTGATGCGAGGAAAATAAAAAAGTACAAATAAAAAAAAAAAAAAAATTAAAAAAAAAAAAAACAACAAAAAACACCAAATCGCCGTCAGAAAAAAAAAAATAATTATTTTCAATTTACTTCAATACTTTTTTTTTTTTTTTTTTTTTTTTTTCCAAAGTATGTTTTTTATAAAGTAGGGCTGCCATAAGGCTGACCTGATAGGTTTAACGAAAATACAGCGACTATGATTTTACAAGTCATTAAAGCAACGAAGTTAGAATGAGGATACATTAAGAAGTGGAACCATACATATTTTTAACGAGTGGAATGAGACGCTTGACCTCAGTCATTTCCAGATGGGGAATCAAGAACGGTACGGATACCGTAAAGAGATTCATTTCAGGCCACAAACATCTTCCCATTCCTTCAAGAACTATAATTGAAATTATCAGTTGAGTGAAATTCGGGTCCAACGTTACGCAGTTTTGACGAACAGCTGACAAGGCATCGTTGAGGACGTCTCCAATTTTTATATCTTGAAGACTGAATGAACGATGTTTTTTAGCACTAACTCGGTCGATTATACTTTGCATATCACGTTTGAATCTGTTTTTATCTCTACACCTGTGATATTCCGATCCCGCAATCATAAGTTCTGCTGCAAGAGATCCGTCAGCAACACACACGGCTGAGAACAGTTCAATAAAATTTTTCTTATCTTTTTCATTTAGCGATGACACCAACCCAGCGTCAAGTATAACAAGTTGTGGTTCACCAGTAGCTGTTTTTGACACCAGAATGTTACCTGGATGGAGATCTGAATGAACGAAATTATCATTAAATACCATTTTAAAGAATGCTTTGCATCCAAGCTTCGCAATACGTCGATACTCCGAAGTGGATGCTTTAATAGAACCGTCCATGTACTCTCTTACTGAGTAGCCTTCCATGAATTCTTCAACGAGAACGCATTGACTGCTTAAGAAGGGTTCTGGAAAGATAATTCCTTCCTCATCTTTAAAATTATTTCTAAATTTTGATAAGTTTTCTGCCTCAACTCTCAGATCTAGTTGTACCCTCATCAGAGACTTGAATTCTTCAAAACACCTCATCAAATTAAGCCATTCACTCTGAGGCAGCATAAAATTAACAATCGCAACACAGGCTTTTATAACTCCGAGATCTAATTCGATGTTTTCAAGAATCCCCGGATGCATTACTTTAATAGCAACTTTACGACCTTTATAATATCCCTCATGAACTTGAGCAATACAACCACTATGGATGGCTGTTCTCTTGATGTCAGTTAGATCTTCTAATGGTAATCCTGATTGTTTTAATACAGCTTGTGATTCATACCAGTAATGAGTTGGGGCATTTTCTTGTAACCGTGCAACTACTGAGCAAAATTCTTTTCCAAAGATATCTTGTCTAGTTGCAGCCCATTGTCCTAGTTTAAGAAAACATGGTCCAGAACTCATGAAAGCGTTCAATAGCATCTGATGGAGAATTCTCATTGAACAAAGACGTGGATGAATTAGATGGAGTATTGCTGCCCATCCAAGTGGTATTATTACACGAAATATTAAATAAGAAACTCTCATGACTACTTTCAAATGAAGCCAAAGAGTTGCTTTAGGTGCCGTGTAAGCAACTTTTGCTACAACAGAACTCTTTGGAATCTTCTCATCAAGGGTGGTTGAGAAAGCAAAACAATCATTAGTTGGTGTTATAGCATTCCATCCAATACCCACAACCGTTCCACTTCCAAGAGCGAGTGCTGCTCGTATAGCGTTTGCTTTGACTCGCATCTTTTTTTCCGAAGACTAATGATGAGAAATTTAAATTTAAAATAAACAACCAAGAATGAAACAAACAGAAACAAGCCTCCCCCCCATCATCAATACATCGTTCACACTATTCTATCTGTAGGTAATAAGAAATACTTCAACGTCAACCATTCCACTACAATCATTCATTTGGTTAATCAAATAAAGTAATCCGCCAACGTGAAAACGAGGCAGCGAGACGGTCAAGAACCTTAAAAAAAAGACAAAAAAAAAAACTGAGAAATCAATCATCATCAAGAAGCGGAGAATCCCTGATGTAAATAGAATGGTATTCGTGAATATATTTTATAAAGTTAGAAAATGATGTTGAAGCATCCAACGTGTCGACTGACACCAGTCGACGCCGTTCAGATTCAGGAAGTAGCTTCAATTCAGCAGCAAGCTGAAGACTTGTTGTTTTCCCCTCGTGTTTAATTGATAAAAACTTTCCATCAGCAATGTGTGTGCAGAGAGCGAGTTGTAAAAGTTCTTTAAATGAATTATAAAAGTGTAATTCATGTTTTAATATTTTATTACCAACATTTGGATTCTTCGTGAGAATCGTTCTTATTGCTGATCCGTGTTGTGTGAACATCTCTTTTAAACTTCCCCTCCAAGTATTACTGCTGACTAGTCCCCATACAGATTCTAGACTGTCGGCTAAAGTTCTTGCTAATTCAACATCGTCACTGCGTTGGTTTTCTTTGACCCATTTTGCGGGGTTTCCAATCGCATATTTTTTACCTTTGCGAACGGTGCTTACAACTTCTGTTGTTGACGGGAGAATAGGACACTTTGCATCTGGGGGAGGGTACGCACGACAAGATAAGTATTGTTTAGGAACTGACCAATCGAGTCGATCAGCAGACTTATGAAGTTCCTCCACAGGAAGTAGTAGTCGTAGCCAGGTATGGATTCCCATCGGACGGTGAAGACGAATGTCAGCAGAACTCCAAAACTCATCATAAGTTGAAGTCTGTCTAAGTATTCCACCCATCGGATCAGAGACAGGAACTACAGTTGGATCACCTCTCGCTAATCCTTCCAATACTAAGTGTGCTGTGTCTAATGTTCTTCTCTCACCTTCACATATCGCAATCTCTTTTTCAATCGCAGCGATTTCAATTTGCTTTCTATTATCAATATCAGCGTGTAAACTTGTTCTTCTTTCATTCAATGCGCTTACTAAAGAATCAATCTCATCATCGACATGTCTATGAAGGCTGTCCTTCTCACATGGTAATGCGATGGCTAATTCATGAGCTGACTTCACCAATCGTTGGAGTTCACCTTCCTTTTCACTGAGTCTTTGAATTTCAGAACTACAATGAGAAGCTAATGACACCAAACCTTTCCCAGCATACTTCTCTCTCGTACATTGCTCACAGATTAGACTACGATCGTAGGCACAAAAGTACTTAAGTTGTTCGTAGATGTGACGAGTGCAGCAGAACGGTTCTCGAAGTTTCTGTTGAAGTCGATCGTGTAAACGTCTACTAGAACGATGAGCAGTAAAAGCATATCGAGAAAGTCTTTTTATATAAACAGATATTACGACTTCATCCTCAACAGTGTGTCGACCTCCTCCTCTTTGTCGTCTGTTGTTGTCAGTTGATCGTCTTCCGTCGTAAACAGAACGACGATCACCAGATAATCCAATTGATGATGCCATTGAGTAGTGTCTTGATGAGCTGAATGAAGCGCTCTCTGTTATGTTACTTTGTCTACCGTCACCTTCTATTGAACAGTTTAGTTCTTCTTCTTCTACTCCTTCTGCTTCTTCAGTTTCATCATCACACACTCTGTTGTCATCCCACGTCTTGTCAACAAATACACTTCCTTGACATTCCAATAACTGGTTTTAGTTTGATTTGATTCAAGAAGTTTGAAGAGAACAATAAACGATAAAGTGAGGAGGAGGAAGGGGGAGGATATCATACATTAGAATTATCAATATCTCCAATCTTTTTATCATCTTTATCAGATTGTTTTGTACCTTTTGATCTTACTGCGGCTTTTCTGTTGTTCTCAACAATTGGTTCTTTCTCTGCAGCACGTTGGAAGACACTGAATGGCATGAAGAGACAAACTGTATTGTGTCTCAAACAAGCTGTTTTCGCAACGCTAACAGCAGAGTTTGCCTTCGATGAAAATTGTTGTTGTGATTTAGTTGGAGAAGTTGGTATAGCTCCTTGTACTAATCGAGGTGGAACCATAATTAAGTTCGATAAATCACAAATAGCAAGTTCTCTGTCTTTTCCGCTGACGTTTATTTTCCACCAGTTGATTTCTGATGCGTCTTTTCTTGAATCAGTCGGCGCATTGATTTTTGCTCCTTTTTTCGCAGTAGATTTCTTGGCTGTAGGTTTATTCAAGAGTCCTAGTAACCCTTCTCGTAGGTCGTCTCGTTCTTTATCTTTGCTGGAATCGACGACTTCTCTGGGACCTGCTTGTCCCAAAACAATCATTAATGGAACACAACATTTTTCATTTACCAAATTTAGAGGAACGTGAAAGGCGAATGAATCTTGTATCAGAGGAAACCAAATCGGAAGACAAAACAAGATAGAAAAAGAACCCACCCAATTAACCAAAACTGGCCATTTTGGTTTCGCAGCAGCCGTCAACAATAATCTCCCAAAAGTAGGAGGATCACCCAGAAGAGGCGACTCAGTTGATAATTTTGAATGAAAAATAATTGAAAGTGTCGGCACAGGTGTTATAAGTATAAAAACAACAAGTAAAACAACTGGCGGGAATGGTAAATCGTCTAAGGTCACACAGTCCTCTTCAATGCAAGGCATGTCATTACCGATAGAAAGCCATTTATTAACCAGAAGATTCTCTAAAACAATAACATCAGCAAGATTGCATTGTAAATTATGAGCAAGTTCACAATGAATTCTTAGATAGTGATCGTCGAACATTTCATCGAATAAATTTGAAACTTTAACGACGGTGTTGGTGATTAACTGATCAGCGTGTTGAAGAGTAGGAAACGGTCCCAACCCTCTGACAATAGCATCAGTGTTCATTAATCTACCCAACGGGAGTGTATTGAACTTCGCGGTAATGAACTCCAATCGATCTTCTGTTATAGTCGGAGCCTTCTCTAAGCTGACATAATTCAACGTGTAAGTATGAATAGTTGCAACGACAGCCGCATGTTCTTCCTCAGCAGTCTTGTGCGCTGATAATAGTTGCTTTAGAACTTTGACTCCCCGACCTGTCTTTTTAACATCTTTTTTTATGATTGGCATGAGACTGTGAAGGAAAAAAAGGAAAAAATATATATAAAAAAATATATCTTATATCACTTTATAAAGTTAATGGCCCGATCGTTGAGCAGTGCATCTTCCTATCAAAACCGCTAGAGCGAATCATAAGATAACACCTGCTTTTGAATGCGGCGGCCTTGAAATGGGAAGGGGGGAAAAGGAGGGGACTTGGATAAATAAATCAAGGGGGAGTACTATAATTGAAGGCGCCAATAAACATCAGCAATGCAAAAAAAAAAAAAAATACAAAACTTTTCACGCGTGCTGAAAGGGTTTAATATTTCGTGTGGGTGATATCCTTTGTAATTCATTTTATCTTTTTTCTTCTTCTTTTTTGTCATACTTGTAAGTTTTTTTTTTTTTTTTTTTTTTTTTTCCTTTTTTTTGCGACCGAAAAAAAAAGTAAGGGGAGAAGGGACTTGTTGGTGAACAAGAAAAGCAAACAGCAAACTTGCGAAAAAATAAAAAAGCCAAAAAAAAATGGCCAACAGTCACACTGGTCTTGTTTAGAAATTATACTCAAGGATCACTCGCGGTAAAGTATCCTAAAAGTGGAGCAAAAACTATCAAAGAAACCATTTTGCAAACAACGAGGAAGCTGCCTCTTCTCTATAGCTAGCAGTTTTAAGACAGCTGCAGCTGAAGAACCAATCAACAGAAGTAGTAAGGGGTGAAACTTTGACAATGTAAAAACAGTAACAACTTTAACGTATTAATACAAAATTAACATCAAAAGTACTCAACTGAAAAAAAACATTTGTAGTTTGTTAATCAAAGAAAACGCTCCTAAACATAAAAAGGGAAATTATATGTTTATAGTATAGAGGGGAAAAAAGAGAGGGGGAAAAAAAAATAGACCGAAACACAATAAACAAACGTAAGTAAAACATGACATAAAAGTGGGGAATCTTTTTTTTTTTTTGCAATGCAACTACCAACAATAAACCAAACTATGATATTTATTCAGAATGAACTAATAATGTTGCTGATCAGTCGAATAATGGCAAAGAAAAAATCGACGAATGATTTAATTTTCTTTTTTTTACAAGGACGGGGACTTGAACCTGGCATCTGGCTTCCAGCACCTCTTCTCCTCTGCCCAAACAGCTCCATCAGAGGTCAACTTTTCCCAAGCATGAGAGAAGTAGTGCTCAAGACTGGTGATGTCAGCAGCAAATTTGCTAACAAGTTTTTTGTATTCGGCATCGAATGTAAGAGCAACATCAGTAGTCATCATCATTAGCTTTGGCTGCTCAGGAATGTTCCATTGGTACTTACCTCCAGCACCCTTGTAGTAGGTGTAGTTGTGTCCGAAGGTGTCTAAAAGAGTAAAGTATTCATTGTCCCATGCGAATGGATCAGTAGTCCATGGTCCTTCAATACCACTTGTGAATGTGTTGAGACCTTTACCATCTCCACAGAGACCTGGCCATGGCTCAGTTGGGTTTTCCATTGGTGATGGTCCAGCTCCCTTAGTACAGGCACCGTGAGTACGTCCGAATGCGTGACCACCTCCAATAAGAGCAACAGTCTCAGTGTCATTCATTCCCATTCTTGTAAAGACATCACGGACTTCAAGAGCACTGTGAGCTGCGTCAGGAACTCCCATAAACCCTTCAGGGTTCACGTAAATAAGACCAACAGTTGAAGTTCCAAGAGGGGCCTTGCAGTCTCCCTGAATTGGGCAGGCTGGTTGTTCAGGACCAGGTCCTAATGGCTTACTGGAGTTACCATCAGCATCATCAACACGTCCAACACAGATCTCAGTAACTGGTCCACCCATGTGAAGGATAGAACCAGTACCAGCTAAGATAAAAAGATCTCCCCAACTAAGAGCATCTCCGTACTTCTCCTTGATAGGCCACAGAAGTCCTCTAGCCTTGTCAAGGTTGGTGTTGTCTTTCCAGCTGTTTTCAGGTTGGAAACGTTGACGACCTCCTCCACATCCACCACGTCCGTCAGTGTTACGGTACGATCCGGAGCAGTGCCATGCGAGACGAACGAACAGTCCTCCGTATGAAGTTCCAACCTTCGAAGTAGCGATAGTGTCTGCTGGCCAGCAGTCCTGTGATTTGGTCAACATAGTGACAACATCAGCGATGACAGCCTGAATGTTAAGTCCCTTTAACTTTGCGTTATATTGATCAAGAGTTGGGATTGGTGCGCTGTCAGCAACTGGAGTTCCGTGAAGTTCTCCTGGGCATTGGGTGCGCTTTGGCAAATCTCCTTCCTTACCAGACAAGGAAGGGAATCCCATCGCCGTTGGGCACGCGGCCGCGGCGAGCAACACTAGAGGTACCTTAGTCAACATTTTATACTGATAGCTGAAGTAAATATAAATAACAACAACAACTCAACACCATTCAATTCGATACGTAACCTGATCATTAACGGAAGGCATCCTGTTCTCAGAATGGGTACATCACTATGTCCCTTAAAATAGAAATATCATCATCACGTGTCCTAAAAGCCTCCGCTGTGCGAGCAACCCACAGCCACCGAAATTTAAAAAAAAGAAACCGTTCATTAGCCTTATATTTCGTTGATCCTGTTGTGGGAAAATAAATATCGGCTTTCATTCTGAACAGTTTCCTTTACATCGGTACAAAAAAAAAAAAAAAAAAAAAAAAAAATCAACAGCTGATTGTTAACTCATTAAAGTCATGCCTCGTAATAAATAATGTGGTTTGTCAACAATAATTGACGTGTCGTATTGTAAACTTTGCAAGAAGAAAAAAAAAAAAAAAAAAATGGCAAAATACAGAGTTAGAAAAATAGAAGCTAGGTTGTTTGGTAAAAAATAAGAAAAGAAAACGACCGAGTTATTTCGGTGCAGCCAACAACGTTATTTTTATCTTGTCCACCAGTCGCGATCTAGACCAGGTTGAGGCAACCATGAGGATTACGAGATGATGCTGAAGGAAATACCGATAGCAGCAGACATTGCAGTGAATTCAACCAACAAAAAGAAAACCCCCCCAAATAAAACACGCGAATAATTCATTCCGTCTTAGAAATGAATCTACACGGAAAGAACAATTTCAGCAAACTCTTCCGGATGGGTTGCGTACATGTGATGTCCAACGTTATCCATTATAAATGTTTTTATAGACGAAGGAAAACTATTAATCTGAGACATGAAAGAATCACTACAAGTGAAATCATGTCTTCCCATTACAATTGCAATCTTCGTAGACGATGATACTTTAGAAAGACTTTCAAGAAGAGGGGAATGCCAACCCAACTGAGGATGTAAAAGAGAACGGAGAGGAATCTCACCAGTTACTGGAGCACATTGTAGATGTGACACATAAGTGGATAGCGGTCCTTCATCGAATCCGTACCATTTTCGTCTTTTTGTTAATATTTTTTTCATGGCTGAATGAGCAAATGGTCCTAACAGTGAAATCATTCTGGATCTCGATAATCCGATAAAGTAAGCGATCCGGATAACTAGTTTAGTAGAGTTAGTCATCCTATCAATCGTTTCCTTTGATGAAATAATCCCAACAGGAGCAGCCAACAACAATTGATTAACGTCATCAGGATACGCCAATGTATATGATGCTGCTATAAATCCACCTAAGGAGTGACCAAGTAAATCAATTTCTGCGTTTGGAATATTTCTATCTTTCCATTCCTTTATAGAAGACGTCCACCATAAAGACGCTTCCTCAGCAGTGTTTCCTTTAAAATTATCTTTGCTGCTTAGACCGAAACCTAACAGATCTATACACCAGATGTTGTATTTTTTTAACAGAGAAGGGATATTTTTTATCCAAATTCCCAGTCCAGCTCCAAGACCGTGAATGCATACGAGAGTCTTTTTATCTGATGAACTTTCTCCACTGGTGAAATACACGGCGTTGATGACTCGATCACGACTGATGGTAGTCTTTCGTTTATCATACTTAATAGAATACTTATCAAGTGTCGTCAGTAAGTCCCCTTCAGCAAATAGTAATTCTTCTTCGCTTGACGGTAGTTTCCACAATGTTTTGTATCCAACTAACCACGCTCCAGCCATCATTAAAAATTTCTTTGGTCCGCAATACAACAACAACCATCCACAAAATATCCAAAACCCTGTTATCACGACCAGTGCGATGTTTATTAATCGAGGACCGTTTCTTCGGTTCATTAATCCTGGTGCTGAAGACATCTTTATCAACTATCTTTTTAAAAGAGATGAGAATTACTTTTTGCGGGGGATAACTTTTGATACCTTTATTAAATATAAAGCAACTTGAATTTGGATAAAAATCATGTGTGCCGTCGAATATGGGGATTCGAGGGCCCTGTACTACAGCTTTTTAATTTGCAGGGGGTGAAGAATAACTGTCTCCCGACAACATATTTGAAATCTGTTTTTTTAAAAATAGAGTTTTTAAAAATATCAAAAGATTTCATTTTTATTTTACTTCGAATGGTAAAGAAGCCTCTCATGGGATCTCTTTGTTGTTGTTTTTTTTTTTTTCCTTCTTCTTCAGACAATGACAGACAAAACAAATGCCTTCCTACTCATGTGGCACATGTTTTTTTATTTTTCCTTTCCTTCGTATTTTTTTTTTTTTTTTTTTTTTTTTTGGTGCTATAATCACAGCAGACTGGGGTGGGTTCGCTTGCGAACGTGCAATCCTTAATTGCGCTATATTGAAGATAACGTCTGTGATTCCTGTTTACTCACAGTTAGTGAATGAGGACCAATGTCATGACACATCATAATTGTGTATTTGTTACTTAGAAACTCTTTCGTAAACCTTTTCAAGGATAGCGTTAATTGCTACAGCTGTTTGGGTTTCAGGAAAAGCTGCTGTGAAATGTTTGCCGTCGTCTTCACATAAAGACAGACGAGGGTCAATCGGAATCTTTCCTAAGAATGGAACAGAAAAGTCTTTTGCGAGAGCTTCACCACCTCCCTGAGAAAATATTGGAGTGCAATCAGAGCAATGTGGACACACAAAACCTGACATATTCTCAACAATACCCGAGACAGGAAGATTTAACTTGTTACAGAATGAAAGTTCTTTCCGAACGTCATCACAGGCAACTTTTTGTGGACCAGTCACCATAATAGCTCCTATGTTATTTAATCCTTGTAGTACTTCGCAAAGTGTTATGTGTTCGTCGCTGGTGCCAGGTGGGGTGTCAATCACGATAGCGTCGAGGTCACCCCACTGAACTTGGTTTATAAATTGTTTTATGCAGCTGTCTTTTTTAGGACCTCTCCAAACTACTGCGTCAGTTCTTTGATTTGGTAGTAAATATTGAATTGACATCACTTTGATACCACTCTCTGATGTGACAGGAATCCATGTTCCTCCTTCTCCTTGAGTTACATCTGCATTTTGAACACCCATAATCATCGGTACTGATGGTCCGCACAGATCGATGTCGAGAATACCAACTTTCTTTCCTTTCTCAGCTAATCCCATCGCAAGCTGACATGCGACAGTACTCTTACCAACTCCTCCTTTACCACTCAAGACTACTATCTTGTGTTTGACGTTTTGCATTTTGATGTGAATAAATATCTGATTAGAAAAATATTACTTTTTGATGATGTACTTTTTTATTGTTTTTGCTCTAAGTTTGCGTATTTCACAATTAAATAATTTTTTTTTTTTTTTTTCTAAATAAGTAATAACTAATAAATACAATTAAATAATAACTTTTTTTTGTTTTCTAATCTACGAAAACTCGTGAAGAACTTACATAAAAACTGATTTTCCAAACTTCTTCTTTTTTTTTTTTTTTAGCCAAACTTCGCAAAATCATGAGGAGGAGGTTCGAATCGAACTTGTTTATCCATTTCATCCTGACGATAGTTTCTAATTAATTTTAATTCTTTTCTCTGCTTATCGGATATTTTCCAAGTAGTTCTTCTGAGTTGTTTTCCTCTCGATTCCTCAAGTAGTGTTCTAAATATTTTTCTCTGACGAAATCCTCTAAACAGTGCCTGGATTCGAACGATAGCTGCAGATTTGATCTCTGCTTTTTCAAGAGGAGATAGTTTTCTTACGAACCCGATATCATCTTTTCTGATCAGCATAGTTGATAGCAAACAAACAAACAAACATCCAACCGCAATAAAAAAAAACACCACAACAGAAAGTGGGAATATCGTACTGGAACTTTCAACAAGAGTTAAGTGAGATTCAACTTCTTCGAGTGTCCTTGGAGAGAAGATGTTGGTATCTTTCCATAAATCACTACTGCAATTACCGACAGTATCAGTTTGGATTATCGAAGTCATGTTAATTTGATTAGCAATGTGAAGCGCTGTTGTTGTTCCATCTGACTGTCCGCTACCAGTAAACTCCAATTGATCAATCAACATAGACGGAGATAATGAATAAGCAACAAATGGAAGCATCACAGTAACTGAGTAGTTTGATGCCATTCGAGGAATGATACTCGGAATCACGAGTGTGTACGTCAAGTTCGATCCCGTCGGAGGTATACTTTCACGAGTCGGGTCTTGTCCCATAATTATAAATCTTGTATCGGATGCTATGACATATGAAATCTTTATTGTTTCTTGACCATTAGGAACATGCAACCCATTCCATAATATAACAGAACGATCACCTCTAGACACGTGTCGATATGTAAGTGTTGGATAGTTTCTTGATGTGACTTTTACATCTCTGATTGGGAAGTCGATGTATCTCTCACCTCCTCTTAGAATCTCTCCGTTGTATGGAATGGTGTATGTCAATTCTTCTTCAACTTCTATAACTGTGCCATTATCACAATTCAGTGAGAGAGTCCCTTCATAGTCAGTGAGACTTCCTTTTCCATTAAGTACTCTCGCAAAGTCATGTCTTTTATTGAACGTTCCGAGTATTCCAAACCACAATAGAACTGACACAGCAATCCATCCGGAGACAACAACTTTACGAGTTGTGTATTTATCAATATCTGGTAGTTGATTGCGTACTTTGGTATAATTAGATTTTATTGTCTCTATTAAGGGCATCCTGACTTCAATCTGATTCTCTCTTTTCCATCGTCGTGTTGACTAATCTGAAAAAAAAAATAAAAATAAAAATGAAATTTAACGAAATCTAATAAATGCATATCTCCGTTGGCCATTAAAACAAAAGTAAAAAAAAAAAATTATATAATTGAGCCTTTGATCTTGTTCGGTTATTCCTGAGGGGGTGAAGTATAATAAGAGTTAAAGTATTCACTCGCACAGGTCTTGGCGCTGATCGTCAGAAATCAGAAAATCCTTTACGAACACACACAAAATGTTTTCTTTTTATCAATTTCTGATAATTAGATTTTATTGTCTCCATTAGGGTCATCCTGACTTCAATCTGATTCTCTCTTTTCCATCATCGTATTGACTAATCTGAAAAAATAAAAAAAAAAAAATGAAATTGTCAGAGTAAGAAACGTTACGAAATTTAATAAATGCATATCTCTGGGGTTGCCATTAAAACAAAAGTAAAAAAAAAATTAAAATGTAACAAAAAAGGTTCTTCAAAAAAAAGCAACCAGAAAAAAAAATAAAAACTCTCTCGTTTTTTTTTTTTTTTTTTTTTATGTTTAGCAGAGAGCGTCGATCAATAAAACATAAACAAGCAGCAGGTTTTCGGAAGCTAGTTGTCAACGGCGATCAAAAGAAAAACAACAGAACTGAGAGACTGACAAACCACTGAATGGTTGAAAGGCAAATACCAAAACGAAATCTCAAAACAACCTAATACACTCTTGACACTTAAACAAATTGGGAAGAAATTATTAGTAGTAATTCTGAAAGAACCAGTCAAACAAAAAAAGAAAAAAAAAGAAAAAAAAAATCAACTTACCATCGACCAATTATTATGAATTCTCATATTCGTCTCCCAAATGCGACATCTGTTGTAGCATTTCCGTTCCTGTAACGATTTGTGTTGTTCCATAGATAACTGATTTCCCTTTGTTTTCCTCGAGTTTTTCCCATTTCTTCAGATCTTCATATTCAACGTAGTTACCACCACCAGCAACGAATACCAGTGCTTGGTTAAATCGGAGTGGGGTTGGGTCAACTTGTTGGGCTGTTTTAGGATCCCAGAAATCTAACTCATCAATAATTGGTTTTGATGAATCAGATCTTCGAAGGATAGCGTCAATCATCCTCGTGTGTGGTAACTGTCTCTGTCCACCACTTGCGATGTTTTTAACAAAATCACCTATTTTCCTGGTACTGAAGAAACTCTTAGTAGTCTTTTCCTGATGTCTACCCTTCGCACTGAAATTAGCAGCCATGATACGCTGGATACATTTGTATGCCAGGTGGTATTTGCCGTCGACGTCTTCTGGATCAGCGTCGGTTTTTCCGGCTTTTCGGGAAATGTAACCTTCGAGTTCCTTTGGTTTGTCGGTCTTTTCTCCATCCTCACCTGAGAGGATGCTGTAGACGAGTGCTAGTCTCATTCTATGGCTGAGGGGGATGTCATCGCTCTTACAGAGATCTCTAATCTTATCATGGTCGTACTTCGATGCGAACATCATTTCTTCTGCGATTCCGTTGAACTCATCCAGTCGGTGTTTTTTAATTTCTCGACTTAAGAGATCACACAGCTGCATGTGTGTTTCCAAACTCCTTTTTCTCTCTGTGTAGGATGAAGCATTTTCCAACGCCTTCATTAAGAATTGCGTTTGTTCGTTGAGATCAGATTGTTGCTTTTTACGTTTTGATTCTTTTTCTTCTTGATCGATTGCTTTTAGGTATTCTCCCACCTTCTCAATGACTTCACCGACTTCTTCTCCTGAGAGCTCTTGCCATACTAAATCTTTTTCGTCTACTTCGAATTCTTTTTTTCCTCTCACAACTTTATTTAATGACATCCCCAAAGTATCGTGTAGCAGTGCTCTGTAAGCAAAAGGCTGAACCAGACCTGTCGATAAATCACAAGTTCGATCTGATAGAAGTAATATGGGCCTGCTAACCTCTGCATGAGGTAAGTAGTGTTTCATATCTTTTATTTTTGATTTTAATTTTTCAGCAATGTCTATGCATGCTAGGTTTCCTCTTGACCAAGCGATGATCGGGATCATCTGTAATGTCAGTAAGACGTGAACAATACCTTCAGCACAACTATCAAGATGTTCATCCAGCTGTTCTACAGTATTCTGACCTGAGTTTAACGTGAAGAAACTGTCAGGTATATTCAAAGTAAACATATCAGAAACTGGAGCGACAAAGTTTAAAAATTGATCTTTGACTTTAACATTTGTAATACCCCTACGAGGTTGTAATTCCACAGCAAGTAATTCCAACAACTTTCTCGGCATTGGAGATGTCCAGTGAATGTTAAATGATTGATACATGTCAGAGACACAATCTTTCGCAATTCTCTTTACAGCTTCTTCTGTAGGTTGACAGATGTATATTGCAGGGGCGTCTGTGACTGCCTCTCTCGAAGCTGATAGTTTCATGAATAGCGTGACTCCCATTTTCCTCAAATCTCCTACTTTCAATATCGGAGCGATAAGTCCCATGGCAAAGTCATCATAAATAAGCACGGACCAATTAGGGGACATACTATTCCCCTCTGTGTATCCAAGTATCTCTTCTAAAGTAGACTTCGTCAACTGTCGCAGAGAAACCTGCCGACCTTCTCTGCTAGGCGTTGACATGGTTATTTTTTTTTTTTTTTTTTTTTTTGCTTAACGCTTGCTACTACTATCTAGAGGGGGTGAAAATATAACTCTCCATCATTACTCTTTTTAATGTCCACAGCTGTTTGTTACATCAATCAAGGTTGTGATCATCTATTCACACGCTGTTTTTAAATTATTGAAAATAATAAAATACTCTTTTCATCAACACATAACACAAGTTAAAAAGTTTTATGTACACTTACCTGACTGCCAATATGAATAGGATATGGTAATGGCTAATTAATTGTGTGTCTCATCACATACACATACATACATAACACACAGCACACACATATACACAACCAGCGGAATAATAGGAGAAATTTAATCACATGACTAGTGAGGCAGGCGCGCATAGAAACAAATAAAAAATAATAATAATAATAATAATAATACACCAAAGGACAAGACCGAGGTAAAAGAAAAAAAAGAAAATCAAACAATTCTAACGAGTAAATCTTCCAAAACTATTTCTTAACACTCTTCTTAATCATAGGAGACGACTTTTTCTTCGGCGGTGATTTTTGTAGTGACCTGGCCGGAGACTTTTGCTTCTTTGGTTTCGGTTGTTTAGCTGTTTTTTGTCCTTTTGTAGACGCCTTAGCACGTACCGTTTTGTTTGGAAGGTTCGATGTTACTGTCGAAATTTCAGGAGCGTAGTCCCCTCGAACGATAAGGGCTGCCTTTAAATGTGATTCCCTGGGAGCACTCGAACCGTTAGCACTAGCTACGCGAATCGCATCTTTTACGACGTCATGAAGGTATTCCTCAGCGTGGTACATCAGTGTTGAGACTGCCTTTGGTCCTAACCGAAGGCCATGATCAGAACCATTATTATTACCTGGGAGGTGATGATCATGATGAACTGCGAGCATGTTTCTCACTTCCCTTTCAAAAGGAGCTTTAGCAATAATCGGTTTTGTCAGTTTTCTCAATTTCTTAATTTTATTTATGTTCGCTCTGATTCTTGCCTGTCCCGTTAAAGACCGAGTCATCTTTCCTGCATGTTTCTTCTTTGACATGAATGGTGTCTGGATAGGTCCTCCCGTTGCAGTGTTTTGCACTGGAATCTGAGTGGAGGTAGTTGGCAATGAACCACCTGAAGCTGTTTTAATTCTCATATCGTAATTTGTTGTTGCCTGATCAAAAAAAGGTTAATATCCCTAATAAAATATTTGCTACGAGAAAAAAATTTATTAAAAGCATAGTAACAGTAGTTTTTTTTTTTTTTTTTTTTTTTTTTTTTTATAGTTATTGTATCAAAATAATGAGGCAAGGGGGTGGAGGCTAGAAGAATCTCTCTTCAACAGAAAAAAAGACCCCAAAATATCTTCACAATTCTACACCCCTTTTTTAATATCCTCCTTCAGCACAACCTGGGTAAATTAGCACCTTTTTTGTTCTTATTTTTGTCTTCCCTCTCTCTTTCGACTTAACGATAGAACGGTGCCGTGCTGTGTATTTTGCTTTTGCTCTGGTTTTTTTTAAACACTTTTAAAAATTGACAGTAACATTATTTTATTCTTTTTCTATTATTCTTTTTGGAAGGGTTTTTTTTTTTTTTTTTTTTTTTTTGGGAAGTTACGGGAAGAAAAAAAAAAAAAAAAAAAACAAGGGGTTTTAAATAATTAATTTATTTTTCTTTCATTTTTTTAACAAACGTGGTTTTAAACAACGGAGTTGGACATGTGTCCAGTCTTCCCAGGCCATAGCATAACTACCTTTCATCTCACACGCAAAGGTATTTTTGCATTTAACAAGTATTGTAAGAACGAAAAAGAATGATGGACAACACACGTAAACTTCCTTTAGCGTTATCAGTTTAAGTCGGTTCACGTTTTCGGGCACAAACAAAACATCAACAAATGTTATATTATTCTCTGTATAGTTTAAGATAAAAGCCAATTTCTTGTAGTGGTCCAAAGAAACTTTACTTTCAAAAAAAAAAAAAATTTATTAAAAAAAAGAAGAGTAGAATTATTCACACTCATCTTTTTTTCCCCTTTTTTTTTTTTGTGTATTTTCCAAAAAAAAGTTTGTGTATTTTTTTTTTTTACATAGTTTTTACACCTTTTTTAATATAAATAAACTCTAACGCCACCACGTCCATTACGTCACAAAGCGTGCAGTCTATTTTGGCACTTGTGGGTGCTCATTGCTTGATATCAATAATAGCCCTCAACATAGCTATAAAAATACTACAAAATTGAACATATTTTTCTCTTCTTCCTAGTTGCTCGGGTTTTTGACTTATCAGATTTTTCACCCAATGTAATCTGTGTTCGTGTGTTTACTATCATATAAGAAGAAAACTATAATCTGAATGTAAGTGTTGCATACCTTTGGTGTATCAGTAAATCCTTCTTTTGTTGCTTTCTTAGCACTATCAGAACCTCCAGAATGTATCGCAGCAGCTGCTTCTCCAGCTGTATCACGACCCGAAGTTAACCACGCCTTCGCAAGATACATAAATACCTTGTCAACATTAAAATTTTCTTTTGTTGATATTTTTATAAAATGTAGTCCAAGGCGACTGGCTAAGTGGTCTGCTTCGTCGTTTTGAACAGTTGCTTGCTCCACCAAATCCATCTTAGTCTGAACTAAACACATCACCGGAGGGGGTTGTACTTCGTTTTCTACCTTCGTCTTCCATTTTTCAATGGCTTCAAATGATTCTCTGTCGTTAAGTTATTATCAAACTAAGGCTAAAGAACAACAATAACAATACCATTTCATTATAAACATACCTGTCGATCGTTGAAAAAGCTAAAGCACACGCACCTGCCCCTCGATAGTACGATGCAGTAAGCTGTGCAAACACTTCCTGACCAGCTGTATCCCAGAGGTCAAGTTGAATTTCCTGCCCCAGATCATCCATATATAGCCTCTTATACATATAATCAGTTCCTGTGTTTTGTTTCTGACAGGTTAAACCAATAAATTACAGGGCAGCTTTTCAATGTTTCCTTGGCAAGTAATTTTAGGCACTTTTAGGCAGGCTGTTGCATTTCAGATTGGTTGAACTCCACGAGTGGAGAAGACGGCCGCAGTGGCACTTTTGTTAACAGCAGGAGACTGGAGGGATGGATCAGCTAAGCTGACAAAAATTGAACAAAAAAAATACTTTTTACTGTCCAGTGTTGTCAAGTTCGAGTTCGGTGAAGCAACTTTCTGCTGAATTTCGTAAGGACGATCGAAATAGACAGAAGGTCAACAACAGGATCTACAGCTGGTTACACACTCATTATCGGATGCCGACTTCCATGGCCACCGTCCTGCTGTCTAGATGAACCGACACCCTTTGAGCGACCGGGTGGCACAATATCATCAAGCTGTTTCTTGCACCTCTCTGGGTGGTAACCCCGATGAAGTCGTCTTCTTCGTTCGAATATTCGAGGGTGGATTTACAGCCCTGCTTTTATAAAACCAGCCATGATAGTATTTTCGTAATACTATCAAGGGCTGTCACTATCCGCCTCTTCATCTTGTTGCGGTTTCGGTTACTGTATCTTTTATGTTGCTCTGTTAGTTCGGTTAAGGTGTCTCCAGCAGAAGCACGCATGTTTATTTGGAAGAAAATTGTGACGCATTTTTCAGGGGTAAGGGGAAAAAAAAAGTCTGCCTTAAATTCGGCAAGTTCGATTCCGGGTGGCGGATTGTTTAACCCTTTTTTTTTTTTCCACATCACAAGGCACTTTTTTTGTATAACTTTTTGTGTCCGGATCAATAAATAAAAAAATCAATGTGGCCCTCCTCCCAGCCAAACTCCCCACCTGACTGGTGTCTCCAAACGAAGCCCGTTTGTCGCTGGAATCGGAAAAGCTACGAGTCCGAAAGGACCCTAACCTCCGAAGAGGCAGTTGCCGTTCCCCCATCATTGGATAAGTAAAGCGACGATAAGAGTAGTGGTATTTCATTGTTGGTAAACCTCCCACCTATAACTACACCCGACTAGAGTCAAACTCAACAGGGTCTTCTTTCCCCGCTGACAGTTTCAAGTCCGTTCCCTTGACTGCTGTTTCGCCAGATAGTAGGTAGGGACAGAAGGAATCTCATTGGTCCATTCATGCGCGTCTTTAATTAGAAGACGAGGCATTTGGCTACCTTAAGAGAGTCATCAGTTGCAAATTTGTTTTTTCAGGTTGGAACAGGCGGGCTTTTATTAGGGGGGGGGGGGCTTGCACTCTTCCCAGCCAAGTAGGCTAAAAAACAAAAAACCCGCCGCAAGCCAATTTTTTGGGTCAAGTTCGAGTCCTGGTGGACAACTTTTTTTTTGTAGGGAGTTGGCGATTTCGCAAACTATTTTTGTTGAATTAGAGGTTTTCCCAAAAAAATAATAAAAAAAAAAAAAAATAAAAAAAAAAAAATTATTATCAGTCCTCAGTAGTACAGAGGTCAGTACATCAATCACATTGCTGCTCAGCAGCGAAGTATTACTTGATGACCCAGGTTCGAATCCTGGCTGAGGATAATTTTTCAAAAAAAATGCCTCCTGAAATAAGATATTTGCGGATAATTTTTCAAAAAAAAAAAAAAAAGAGAAAACTTCCCTAATTCCCAAAAGTTTGAAATCGCAAACTCTCAAAAATAAGCTCTCAAACAAAAAATCCGCCGCAAGCCAAATATTTGGGTCAAGTTCGAGTCCTGGTGGACAACTTCTTTTTGTTGAATTAGGCAAAAAAAAAATTACACACCTATTGTTTTCTTGTAATCCTCGGTAAACTCGCCTTTGCAATAACGGGTCAACATTGATGACTTACCAACTTCACCATTCCCTACAACAATTACCTTACAAGTGGTATCCACACTGTCGCACTGCATTGTAGGTATGCTGTGCCTCCTGAGGGGTGCATCAAGTAAGTATTACAAGAATGAAATTTGTGCAACCAATGAAAAAGTGGCAACCCGACTCAAATCTTTTTTCTTTGCCTGCAGCCAAAATGAAATTCCAAGAAAAATCAATAGCACAAATTGTGTCATGGCAATCAAGCCTAGAGATGGGGTACTAACACTTTTGCTCCCTTGCCAATTTTTTAGGGGTAGAACACTTTTCTTTGGAAAAATGCAGGTTTTACAAGTTCAACAGGAAAAAATGATTTCATTCACAAGATTTATAGCGTTTCAATTGCTGTCTCTCTCCGTCGTCAAAACTGCGAACCTTTTCTTTAACTTTAGTTGATGTACTTTCAATTATATTCTCTAGATAGAATGGATTGCTCTGAGAAAGAGCTTTGTCAACTACTTCCTTATCAGATTTTAGTACGTCGTCTGAAAATTTGAAAATGTCTTTCGTATGGCATGCCTCTGATTTAGAGAGTGCCAACAGAACGATATCCTTGTTGGATTTAAGTGACGAAGGCAGGGTTTTGAATATGTGGAGGATTTGGTCATCACGAGAACGTTCGAGAATCACAGAAACAACATCGAAATCAGCCTTCAAGACTGTCGGAAGTGCGTCGAAAACACACTTAGAAACTGTCCCAGATGTCTGTGACACTATTTGCAACACAATACTTTTATTGCAAGAAATTTTTTCAGAAAACTTTAGAAACAATAATCCGTATGAAGACACAGCACAACTCCCAAGAGCTGCCAGCACCACTTCTGTGTTATCTCGCATATCAGGTGATGCTCTACCAAAGACTTTCCAAACTATTTTTGATGAGCAACAATTTAGCGTTTTCATCACAAATTCATACTCGCCTCGCAATTCTTCCTCCAACGACATGAACAATTCTGCGAGGCACTGTCCCCTTGACACTCTATCAAACATTCGCTTTACGATACACTTATCAGACCTATTTTCACTTGTAAACATTAAGTACAGCAATCTGAACTTCTCTGGACCGTTAAGAGAGTCAATGCAGCGAAAAATAACATCCCGCCGGACTTGAACTTGAGAAGGAAATTCTCTAAAAAGAGAAATTATTTCTAACTCAGAGTGTGCAGAAGATGAAAGAGCAGCGTCTACGATAGCATTGTCTTGCTGAAATTCTAGACTGATGAGTGAATATATATCCGCAGGATCACTGCTCTGCCGAAGTGCAACAATGCAAAGACTGTTGTATTTTTTTATTGTGATGGGAACCATTTCCCAGATTTGTCTGGTGTATCTAGCGATATCATTAGCCAACAAGGCCTCTGATATCACAGATGGATCATTGAGAAGGTCAGTTGACAGGTCTCTAAGGATACTTTGCACGTGAAACGGACCAACATTGCGGATGGCTGCTATTACCAATTCGCTGTCCGATTTCAGCTCTGTAGGAAGAGCCTTGAACATTTCATAGGCTTGGAAAACTGTAGCCTTCATACTGTCCATGGCTTTTTTCCATATCGCTGACTGAACAAGAGTTATCTCTTCCCCTGCAGTAATACCACAACTTAACACATTGTCACTGCCTTGTAAAGGATTATCACAGTAGCATAGTTGTAGTCTTATTTGCTTATAGCCATGTTCTTCACAAAATCTAAAGAGAAGCTCGTCTGCCGTGTCGGAGGCATTGACTGTGAAGCAGATTTGCTGGTCATCGAGATTGTTGATAATTATTTCCATCAAAAATACGTTTTTTGTATACTTGCGACCTGTGAAAAGAATTAAGCATTAGAAAAAAAGAAAAAAAAACATTTTCAGATTTTTTTTTATAGTTTTTTCAAAAAAAACAACCTCTAATATAATAATCTAACTGAACGGTAATCTAAATGTTTGTGTTGTACGAACGGAAAACAAAAAAAAAAAAAAAAAACTATTGGACGTCACATCCACCTCCATCCTGACTGCTTGTTAACGCATCGAGAATAGTATTTCTGAGTCTCTTTATGCTGTCCTGTTGTTTTGATTAGGTAGCGTTGTTTGATTTATTAAAATAATATAGGTTTTGATACTAAGTGAGGTACAATACCTGGTTCATAATTGCAGAATCAAGGACAGACTTCCCAGAGATGCGATCTCGGCGATCGGCTTGGGACTCACTGTTACCAACACGGAGTTCTACATCAACTGACCCTTGAGTGGCAGAATCGACTACTTGTTCAAGCCATGTAGAATCTGATATTGCTTCTGCCAGCACATCAAAGATCTTATGTTGTTGAGAGGCAAAGTTGTCGTCAGATTCCTCTAGAACAGAAACAGAGCTGCGAAGTTCTCTGTAGCGACGTTTCCAATCAGAGCACTCATCAGTAAGTTTCTCATACTCATTACTTAAAGAATGCAATTGTTGTGTGAGCATATCTTCTACTCTAACCTTCTCGTCTTTGATATCCGAAATCTCTAATTCAAGATCCTTATCAGCAATACCGACAGCCTTTATCTCAGCTATTCCCTCAGCGAGTCCATCGACTACTTGTTGCAGGTTAGTTACTCTGTCTTCTGTGAGTTGCTTTTCAGATTTTAATTTAAAAATTTCCTCCATTCTCTCATCACACAAGAGTTCTAGTCTGGCCTTATCTTGCTCAATAGCAGCAATGCTGTGATCAGGTTGTTGATGTTGTTGCTGAGACATGAGACGGGCTTCATACTCTTCGCGTTGGTCTTTTTCTCTCAGAGCAAGTTCTTTAACCTTTCCTCGTAGGGCTTCACATAGTACAGCTTTTTCATGTAATTTTCCTTTCAAAGAAGAGATGTCTTCCTGTAATGAAGTGTTTGCCTTGCTAAGCCTTCGATTTTCTTCATGAACACCTTTTATCATCGATGTTTTAGTATCTGTTTGTACCTCACTGCAGTACACTACCTCAGGTGAGGTTGGGGACTTTACTGGTCTTCGATAGCTAACGGATGTGTTATTTGAACGACGAGGTTGAACCTCCTCAAACTCATCTCCTTCCGTCATAATGAACTCTTCAGCTTCTGGTGAATAATCTCTTCCATTTCTTACTGGTGAAATAGGAGTTCTACCTCCTCTTCTTAAGGCAATCATGGTATCTAAACCTGTACTTCCACATTGTTTTTGCTTCAGGATTTCCCTTCTTGGTGGTGTTTCGAGTGTCTCATCTAAAGAGTACTGAAGCGCTCTATTAGTTGAGGAGTATGCTTTGATTTTGCTACCAGCAGCAGTGGCATCGCCACTCGCATGTTGGTTCCTCCACGTCATTTGTGGTAACCTGATGAATTGAAAAATATAATTGATACTTTGATCTATCAACGGGCTAAAGAATCACTCGCACAGGGTTGGCGCTGTTAGCACACACAAAAACGTTGTTGTTTTTTCACAGTCGCCGAGACCGATCTCTCTATCCATGTTGGTAATTTGACTGGTGTAAGAAAAGATTGCTTTAGTTGTGTGGGTTACCTTTTATATTGTTTTCTTTGTTTCGACTTAAAGGCAAGTCGACTAACATAGCATTGGGCAACCACAATCAATATTGTATTCCTTTGTATGAGGATTATAACCTCATTGACTGTAACTTTTATTCCGTTCTTTTCGCAAGTTCAGTTATGAAAAAGTCTTAGAAAAAAATAAGAATTTCTCATTGGGAAAGAAATCGCAATTAAGTAACAACAAAAGAAAACCCCAACTATTCCAAAACACAAGGTTTTCCTGAAATTCCCGACTACAAGGAAACTGCTGAGGGGCTTTGCTGTGACGTTGGCCGGCGTTGGCGTCGGGAAGTTTTCCCCTTATTAAACAGTGTCTCCGAAGACTAAATTACAAAACAAAAAAAGAATACAACTGCAAAGCTTGAGAATTATTTTTTTTTTTTTTTTTTTTTTTCCCCTTTTTTATCTTTCGAGATTTTCGCTTTTCACTAGATTGGGTGCTTGCTGAGTTATTTTCGCTATTCACTAGAAGTTTGTTGATGTGATCGAATACTTCAGAACTGACTAGGCAATTCCTTCACTGATACTCGTGCAAAGATGTCGGGGACTTGGGGATGAGACTATTCACGTGGTCGCACCCGCAGCTGCGGGTGGAAGGTATGCTTCACAACAGGACAGCAAAAGAAGATCGAGTGAAAAAAAGCGAAAAAAAAAACAACAACAATCGAATCTTGATAGCGAAAATCCTTTTTTTTTAAAACAGATCATTTCGTTCTTTTGAATTTTTCAGCCTGAACTTGTCAGCGAAAAAAAAGAAATGAACAAACAAAAAAAAAAAAAAAAAAAAAAAACTCGCATGCAAGTTATTATTATTTCAGAAATACAGAACACATTAAAAAAAAAAATATATCACTCGAGACGCTATCCTTTTGGTATTCTTTTTTTTTTTCTTTCTGAAAAACTGCCATCTCTGTACACGTTGTGACGAGGTGTTGCATGTAATGAAGATAGAGACCCTTACATAGTCATTCATAGACTTAAAAGGCTTCAAAATCAACGACAGCTTGATTTTTCAAAAAAAAAAAAAAAAAAAAAATTATAAGTTGTAGTACTGCCATTCGGCTATTTTTCAAAAACGTGAAAAAAATAAAATACAACTGTATTGTATCATATTAACAATAGAACACGATAATTAACAATCTGTTATTTATTTATTTATTTTTTTTTTTTGAGGGAGGTGAGAAGCAGGTATGGCAGGAGAGCAAACCCTCGGAACCAGCGATCCTTATGTTACATGAGTGTGTGCCAAAAAGATAAACTGCATCAAGTTTTGGGCCGGTTTTCTATGTCCCACCATATCTGTCACCGAAGCGAAGAAGAGAAAAACGAAAAAATAATATTTGTGGTTGTGTTTGCACTGATAGTTACACTTCCACTTCCAGAGTTGTTTTTTTTTTTTTCCAGTTTTTTCTCAATTTTCCAGTTCTCTAGGTGGCTGTGTCCAGCACAAAGAAAACACAATACTGAAAACTTAACAAAAAGAGGGATCAAAAAAAAAGTTTTTTTTTTTTTTCCGTGTTGTGTCTCATGTGACGTAAAATCGAGGGCAAGATTGACCCATCATTAAAGAGGGAGCAATTAAGAAACAAAAAGAAAGAAAAAAAAAAAAAAAAAAAAAAAAAAAAATTCCTCCAACGAAAGAGGTTAGAATAGAATATGAGTTTATTGTAAGATAGCGCACCACATCAAAAAAGTTATAAAACACAAATATTCTGTTGTTCCATAAAAAACACTGTTGGAATACAGAGTATTTCATCAGTAGAGTAAGCTAGGGGACTTCATTCTGATTTTTTCGATAAATCATCCAAAAAGAACTGATTTCTTAATGTCCATTGTAGCTCGCCAGGACGGGGGATCATAAATTTGATTTTCGTACTGATGTTCGAAAGAAGGCGATGCTAGTTAGGTAAATCAATAAATCGTAACATGAAGAAAGTAAGGGACACTGCGGTGTCAGGCCTGTCCTACTCATAGCGTTCACATCTCTTAGCAAAGGGACTAGTTATTTATTTTACCATTTAACAGTCCCTACATATACCATAAATGAACGTGGGATATCAGGTTTCGGCAACCCACTTGAATCGCGTTCTTATAGCCAGTTGTCCACCTTGCTTGGAGATTAACGGTTGGGAAAAAGAAAAAAAAATATATATGATCAGGGGTGTGGAGCCTGGGAATAAATAAAAAAAAACACCATTTCTTATTCCACAACATGAAATGATTACGTGTATCGAATACCTCCCAATACCACGAAAGAAAAAACAAAAATAAAACCTCGGAACACGACAAGCATATCCACGCCTAATAATCATCGTAGCAGCTTACCGAGGAACATAATCAAAAGGTATCTCAAATGAGGCAGTCAGTTTTTAGGCCTCAACTTCTCCGAACCACAACCACGATAACTATTAAACACAAACAGAAGCTCCTAGCGGGAGCTACTGCAAGATACAATTAAAATTTAAAAAAAAAAAAGAGAGAGAGAGAGAGAGAGAAAAGAGAGTAGAACAGACAGCCAAAAGAACAGAAGCACACCACAAGAAAAAGAGGGAAAAAAAAAAGAAATCTCATGGTGACTATAATAGAGGTATATATATAAAATGGAAAGTGATAAGAAAAAGACGGAGAAAAAGACAAACGTATTAACGTTCTACCCCGTCTAAACTATCTTCTGATTTATTTTTATTATCGGATTCAGAAGGAATCATCTCATCTTCTTCATCATCATTCAGTGTAATCTCGTAATCTATCACTATTTTGACTTCTTTCAATGAGCATCTTCTGAATTGTAAAGTAGGTTCATCTATTCGGTATAACTTACACCCATACCAACCCTGACAGATTGCGAGAACAGATAATACGACAATAAATATCGTGAATTCATTGGTTCTTTCATGCGAACGTAGTTGATTCGGAAACCACACCAACAACGTAAAGTAAATCGGCATCATCACAATCCCCACTGTAAACATAATTCTCCAACAGACTAGAGGACATGATCGTACTGCTTTCGCACCAGCAATTTTTGGATTTATCTTTTTTTCTGATATAGGAAGATCTGAAACTCCCATCAAATTCAAAAACATATGAAAAGCACATGCCGGAATTATTGCTACAAACAACACGCAATAAGCCACGGCTACTGGAACTCCTTCATGAACCATCAACACTGGCAACAATCCAACTACAATTCCTAGTAGTATCCCAATAATCAAATTAGTTTTATGTTTTGAGAATATCAACTTCTTTCTCTTTTCACATTCAATAATTCTACCGAAGCTGAGTGATCCATTTGGGTAGTAGATCGTACTACCATCATCTTGATCAACGAAGGCAGATTCAGATATTTTGTTGAAATATTCCATGTCTATCAGTCAATATTTATTATTATTTTTTTTTTTTTTTTGTGACTAAATTCTGGACAAAAAAAAATAAATAAATAAATAAATAAAAAAAAGAGTCGAAAAAAAGAGTAAATTTTTTCGATATTCGCAGCATCGTTCAGTTCATTTCCGTCCGAAATCGGGTGGTTGGTATCACATGCTTGTCACCTGAATTGAGAAAAGAGATGCTATGGTTTGCTTAATGAGCCGTGGACAAGTCCTGAAGCTAAATAATAATCTAACACGACTTTAAAGTAACATTCTCCTCACGTTGAATCAATGTCTTGACAACTACTTCAGGGTTGTGGGAAGTGTACCAATATACAGATACAACATTTTCCTATTTGCTACTAAAAGAATTGGGTTGGATCGTATTAACAGTTTATCAGTCAATTAAAAAAAATCAAATGCAAAAAAATTCGTAGGATAATAAACAGAACGATAGGATGGTTAGTTAGTTTTAAGCGGAAATCAAAAAAAAAACAAGTTCATTGAGTACTATCAAGGAAAACTTGCAGAGACGTTTATTACCTTGTAGCAGCACTATATGTGTTTACATTACATCCGTATGCTCATTTTAACAGGTTGCACCCCTCCCCGATTCCAAAAAAAAAAAAAAAGAAATCGAGCAACCTTGCTGCATTTGCGGAATCGGTGTTCTTTTTCAGTCAACAAAAAACTATTTTAGACTGAATATTCCTGGATTCTTTGTTGTTGTTTTTTTTTTTTTTTCCACAAAAAAAATAAAAATAAAAATAACATAACCTATCAAATTACTATGAATATCCGTCACTCGAGTCGCTGGGGAAAAAAAGTTTTCGCCAGCAAGCAGGATGATACGACATCAAATAGCATTAAAATAATTGATCTGCCGCAATACTTTGACGCTTGATGCATTTCAAGACACCCTACCGCACAAAAGAGTGCAGCTTGATGAATTTCAAGGGACAATCATTCTTTCAAAAAAAAGAGATGACGACGTCATTCGAGGGGCCAGTAATCACGGTAGACAAGATCGTCATAGGTTGGAGGAATGTTCAAGCATTCCTTTTTTTTTTATAAATTTAATAATTTACATTACAGTGAAAAATCATATATTTCAATGACTTATCCTCAACGATGCACACACATAAAAATTCATGGTGGAAAAAAACTAACTTGTTTCTTATTTTTTTTTTTTGTAATCCGTAAGAAAAAAAGAGAATAGTGAGGCTGAATAAACTAAAAAGACTTCATAACACGAAGTCTTTTTAGTTTAGCAGAAGAAAGTCAAAATGTGATATTTTTTTCGAATTTTTTTTTTGTGTAAAAAGCTGGGTTTTGGGAGGGTTATTCAATTGCCTATGTCAGGCAGGGTTCGTTTTATGCACATGTTCGCTGTTTCGTGATATGCAAATTTCTGGTTTTCAAGTTCAGGGAAATTACGATGCGAGTAGGTCTTAACTCTATCAGCAGATTTCATAAAAATAATAATAAAAAAAATCGACAAAAAAAAAGCGTAAGTAAGTACTCTGTAAATCAGGTTTTTTAAAAAAAAAAGGTTTTTTTTTTTTTCAAGAAAAAACTGATATAAAACAAAATAAAAAATAATAAAGATTGCTAAAACAAAACAAAGCAAAGGAAATAGTGCTTTTTTTAAAAGGAAAATTCTCCTGCTCCCCTAAAAAGTTTTTTTTTTTTCATTTTTCACTGGTGTGGTGCCACCTCTAAATAATACAACAAAAAAAAAAAAAGAGTTGTTCGCACCAGCGAAAAATTTAGCGAAAAATGCTTTTTTTGGGGGCAATGGGAGAGTCCTTTCATTTTCTGCAATATAACCTCGTAAAAAAACCAGCCAGTGTTGGATTTGCTGCCGCAAAAGAACCTTCTGATAGAGCACATGCTTCTTGTGGTCAGATTCACGGATTTATGTGTTCATAATGTCATGTTACTATGTCAGATCTCAATTCTATTTGTCGGCCAAGCAGGTTGATTCCAAAGAACAGTTAGCTGCTGACCCTAATGATTCGAGATTCCATTGAACGTTAATCATGATTCCGTGCAAGTTGGAGCTGGGGTCCGACTAACAGGTGGAATTATGAACAAGGAACATTTCCTACCGTAGCATGCTTGCTCATAGGACATTCCATCGCAGATAAATTGGGAGCGTTGTTAGAGTAGGAAAATAAGATAAAAAGAATTCCTTCTTTCTCTACCTGAAAATAATAAGTTTGCAACAAAAAAAAAGAAAAGCAAAAGAAACTCCGCATCAAAATCGATGAGTAAGCAGTAGCCTTCATAAATAAAATAGATATAACAAATAACAAATATAAGGATCGGGAGACTCATCTCCTTGAGAGCAGCAAGTGTTTTGAATAATCTTTTTCGGAGTTTCTTTTAAACAGAGCTCAATTTATCCATTGAATCAAAGGGTTCCTTAATTATCAATTCCTGGATCTGTTCTTTTTCATCTTTACAATTGATGTCTTTAAGTTCGTGTGTTTCTCTGAACTTCAGAGTTGGTTCTTCTATTTTATATGATTGGTATCCGTACCAACCTTGGAACGTTGCAAGAAATGACACTATAAGCATACTCCCCGCGAATTTTGTTGTTTTTTCGTGGTCATCTAATTGATCGGAAAACCATGTTCTCATAGTAACGTAAAACGGCATTAGACACAAACCAACAAACAGTAAACCTTTCCAAAATATTAGCGGAGCAATTCGAACTGATTTGGCACGTGCTTTTGAATAATTTAATTTCACTTCTGTTTTTGGAAGGTCGGTTACTTCTCTATGATTTAGGTAAACCTGAATAGCAGCGAGTGGAATGACTGTTGCGATCACAACCACGTTGGCAAACAGTAAAGTAAATCCCAGCTGTAAGAATATTAATGGAGATAAAGCGGTGAGCAGCCCGAGAACCATCCCGATTATTATATTTCGACGATGGGTCTGAAACACCATCTTCTTTCTCTTTTCAGATGATATTATTCTCCCACATCCGAATCCATGCGGGTAGTACGCAGTAGTCCCATCATCCAAATCAACGAATGCTGACTCAGTCGCTACATTCAGGAAAGACATAATTTGTCTTTTTTTTTTTTTTTTTTTTCTGTTGGAAAAAAATTTAAAAAACAAAATACAATTCACTAGCAGGGGATTTGTCTCGTTCGGATGTCAAACAAACAAAAATAAATAAGTTAGTTGGTATTTAATATAAATCGGATTTATCAAAAAAATCAATCAAATCAAACAAATCGTGAGGGCAAAGAAGTTATGGTTGCTTTTCGGGCTAAAATTAAAAAGATCTTTCCCCGGACCATTCCTCTTACCCAGCCTTCTTCAGCGAAGAAAGCAACGGGGACACTGCGTTGTCAGGCCTGTTCCAGAAGTGTTAGTTTTTGAGAGTATTAAAAAATTGCATTTCAGAAGGGAAGTCAGCGAAGTCAACACCCCTGGGGAAGCCCACGGGGTACGAGTTATTTGGTACGACAACCATGGGACTCTCACAGGGTTATTACCAGAGTGAAAACATAAAATAAATTGTTCCGTTGGTATCAATACTTAATCTAAACGTATACTATGAGTCGCTGTAACAGAGGACTCAATCCATAAGTATAGATTGTTGAATTACCTTCAACTAAAGTACTTCTACCTTGATTCTGTATATTTTATTGTTTTAGAAGGAGAGACCGTGTGACTCACCAGCTTCAGAAGAGGAATGAAGAAATGACCTTTCGCATTAAATACGGAAAGATATTCAAGAGTGTGTGAAAGGAGATTAATCGTTTGATTTAACAATCTGGTTAAGGTGTGTACATTAGTGTTCACACATGGATGAAAACATTTGAAAATATCTACTTTTTTTTGTACAGTTTGAATTCCCTTGCAATTGCTGTTATTTTTCAGGTGATCAATTATTGCTCTCACAACTTCTTATGCTCTACTTGAGATTTCTGAATCCAACCTGTCCGATGGATCAGATTGTTCTTTAATAATTAATGCGTGTTTTTCATCTTCGCAATTGATGTCTTTAAGTTCGTGCGTTTCTCTGAACTTCAGAGTTGGTTCTTCTATTTTGTACAATTGGTATCCGTACCAACCCCAAAGTATGAAAAAAAGACATATCAAGAATAAGAGTATTGTGTTTATAACTGTTCTTTGATACGGTTTCAACAAATGTGAAAACCAAACTCTAATCGTTAGGGTCAACATCGTCAGACACACACCAAAAACAATATCAGCTTTCCAAAATATTAGTGGAAGGCACCGAACTGATTTCGCACGTGAGTTTGTGATATTCATTTTTATATCTGTTTTAGGAAGATCAGCTACTACTCTGTGATTAAAATATATCTGAAAACCCACTGCTGGAATACAAGCAACAGCTGTAATGCCGACCACGAATATCAGTTGGAGACTCAGCAGTGCAACTACTATTCCAAAAACAGTTGCAGCTAACAATTCGGCGAGAATAATTCTACGGTGAACTTCGAACACTTCCATCTTTCTCCTTTCACACGTAATTATTCTTCCTGAAACTACTCTTCCACAGGGATAGAATATTGTGCTTCCGTCTTCCTGATCGGTGAATGAAGCTTCTGCTTGTTTGTCTAAGAATCTCATTTTATATGTTCCGTGTATACCACACTGTTGGTCAGAAAGATTAATTTAGAAAAGCTTAACTGATAGTGATTAGAGTCAAGCAAGAACGATAGCAACAACTGCAATTATTGTTTTGTTTTGTTTTGTTTGTTTTTTCTCGATAACTAAATACCTGAGGAATGTTATAAATAAGTGAAACAGCAACTACGCAACTTTTCTTAATAAACTAACTCGATTTCCCGTTTTTTCGATATCATTAACCAGATGTAGTTTTGTAGTACCTCGGCTACATTTGTTGCTATTGGGCAATTTGCGCGCCTGCTGCCATCCTTAGATGTGGTAGCCGTTTCTCAGGCTCCCTCTCCGGAATCGAACCCTAATTCCCCGTTACCCGTTACAGCCACGGTAGTCATATCATCCCTGCAAAAGAAGACAATATAAATACTCACCAGATGTTACTTAAATCCAAATGTGGTACACTTTTAGAAACCTGAGACATAGATACAGGGAACATTCTTAAAGTAAACACATACAGTTTTTTTTTTTTTTTTTTTTTTTTTTGGCCGATCTATGTCGATACTAGACTTGTTTAATATGCGAAAATATAATAAATACCTTCCTCGGTCTTCTTATAAAGTATATGTTTTTCCGACAACAAAAAAAAGGAAGTCTAGTATGAAGCATTGCATAAATAAAGAGAGGAAGGAAAAAAAAAAAAAACAACTCCATACTGCACAAACCCATTGACGAGCACGAGTAGAATACGGTATGAGAAATGAAAACTGGTCCACTATACGATTGAAAGGCAAGAAGGTTAAGCGACATTTGGGGGGCAAGCCTGTGAAATATCACAAAAGCTTTAAAAAAAAAAAAAAAAAAAAAAGAACGCTGCTTTTGTTTGAAACAGTTTTTTTTTTTTTTTTTTTTTTTTTTTTTTTTTACAGCAAAACCTCAAGATAAAAAAAATAAATAAAAAACCAATCGACAGGGACGGTAATAAAAAAAAAAAAATAAAAACGTGTTTTTTCTCAAATTTTCAACTCGGCCGTGAGGACTGCCGAAGAAAAACAACCTCATTGGAATAAAAGCCTTGGGTCGAAGTTAGAGCATTGAACACAATGATCTAATTTCTACCGAGCTCTGCTGAGGTACACTCATTCCAACTAATGCAAAATAAAGATCTATTTGATCCCGTCAGTGTTGTAAACGAATTCCTTTTCTTCACATTCGCAGGACGAACGGGTCCCGTGAAATAAAAGAGCCATCCGCTTTACAGCTGTACGCAATCAATAAACAAGTCTTTTGTACCTTGTGGTATTTCTTTTTGTGTGGGGTTATTTTTAAAAAAAAACTATAAAGAAACAAAAAATAAAGTGATATTCGTTTTAAATGAATGCGATGAGAGAAAATCGTGGTACTCTCATCAGCATGAAAAAATATTTTTGGAGATTACGTGATTTAATTTGTCACGAGAATATTTATGCCTCATCTGGAGCACCAGTCTTCTGACGCACCTGCTCAGCAGCTCCAAGGAACTTAACTCTGATGGCACCGTTTCCGTAACAAATGAGAAGGATCCAGTTGATAACCTGACACATGATGATACCTGCTGCTGCTGCACGTGCTGAGTCTCTAATCTCAGAATCGATGTTGTCATTGTCAGCTAACTGAAGCCAGAACTCAGTCTGAGTCATCAAGTAAGCTCCAGCCATGGCACAGAATCCAACAATAACTTGAGACCATTCCTCAGCCTTGTCAGTGAACACTGCTACAATCACGCAGACCAACAAGAAGAATTCAAACCAACATCCCCACCACAGAGGTCTCATTGCTTCATTGGACAGGTTTGCCTTGTCATGGTAAGCTGCGGTACCCGCCAACAACAGAAGCCAGGCGATCAAAGTGAGGACTAGAAGAACGATGGTAACAACACGCATTTTTGAAAAGTGTTTTTTTTTTTTTTTTTTTTAAAGATAACAAAATAGCTGAGGAAAATAATAAATAAATTTTATCCCTAACCCTAACTAAAACCAAAAACCGACAAAAGTAAATGAGCTCTCTGAGTTTATCGAGCCATGTAAGAACTATAATTAAAATATTACAATCAGATTAGTTGGGAATATAATTAAAATAAAGACTGCAATCTATAATCTAAACACAGTTAGCTGTGTAAAGTATGAACTCGTTAACCAAATCGAGTCTACAGTGGCATTGGAACTTTACCAATTAAAAGTTCAACACCCATTCTCTGTCGCAGGTATGGAATGTCTTTTTGTGTGAAGGGGAACACCTGTTTACGAGACATCAAACAGTTACAATATTGACAAAGAAATACTCCGCAGTCATGACTATTTTCCTGAACAGGGATATTTGATGGAACAATCCGGTCTAAGTGATTAAAACTTTTCGGTTTTCCTTTCTTTTTCATATATTCAAATGAAAGGAAGTCAATAAGGACGTGAACGACATCACTTCCACTAATCCCAATTGAGTCGAAATAAGCGATCCTCCCACCTCTGAAATCAACAACTGCTAGTCCCCAATGGTTTGTTAGATTACAAGGTAACAATAACATGTCATAATTAAATATATCAACTTTTCTTGTCCATCGTTGGACAGCTGTAAAGTCACAATCGCTGTGGATAAGCTTCATAAAGAAGTGAGTTCCAAAAGCAAATACCGTCGTGGATCCGTACAAGCTATTTATCCTGTGGACTACAAGACTTAAATAAGAATTAATGACCTCATCGTTCAACCAATTTGAACCAGACAACGTGGCGTAATCACGTCTTAGCAGTCGTACCGCTGATTGGGGGGCTGGGGACTCATCTGATTTGGTTGACTCATTATTGTCCATCCCCGCTCTGGTTAGGTTTTGGATGTCACTTTCTGTTATTTTGTATTTATTTTTTCGATATTTCCAATCGCGGTTATGATGCTCATCGACACCTATTTTGTAGCTCATTTCTGAAAAGACATCTGCCAACGACTTCGTCCTATCTTCCAATATTTGATCCACAGTGAGACTCCATAAATCTGTACTTAGAATTTCAGCTTTTTGACGTTTTATGATTTCTTCTTCAACCAAATCAGACAAAAGAAGCTCCGCAATCCGTTTTGCTGAAGTATACTTCTCTCTGTCCTCGGACATTAATTATGCTGCTCGGTATTGGTCTGCTGGACATGAATTCCTTTTTCTATTCATCCTGTTGTTGAATAATAAAGATTTATTGTAAAACAAGTACTAAACACGTTCCCCTGCCAATGCAATTCTTTTTTTTTTTTTTCCTCTCTAATATCATGATGAGATTATAACAATAAAAAGAAACGGGAAAAAAAAGAGGAAAAAAAAAAAGAAAAAAACATCGTAGTGTTTTTTAATCTTTTTTTTTTCTTCTTATATATTATCAATGAGTGTGCTACTGCACAGTTATTCATTAAGAGTAATACTATCCTGCAGTGTCTCTATGTCCGTATTTTCCTCTCCATTCGAATTGAAGCTGACCTCTTCCGGAAACAAAGGGAGTGTTAACTATTTCTGTGTCACTGTAATGACTCGCTCCGACAGCATCATCGTTGACGTTACCACTTCCGCTGATAATTGCATCGCGTTCTGTCCAGTGGGTGTAATCTAATTCTTCTATTAAGGCTAAGGCTTGAGCAAGGCAATATGATTCTTCTGGAGTTGGAGTGGATTGCATAACAGATACAGCATTACGTACCTCTTCTGGTGAGGCAAGTCCAACTAAATTAGTACCGATAGCCTTCTGTTGTAATGCAAAGAACAACGCTACTCTAACTACGTCAACGTTGTTACTCTCACAAAGTTCGACAATCTCAGCGCAGCATTCTCTTATTTGAGGAGGTGCGCTGTGCCAACGTGGTGGTCCATTCGGAGTGAACAATCCCATGTTTAGCGGAGCAGCATTTATTATCCCAACGTTATTGTTAATCGTGTGTTCTAAGAATCGAAATGGAATACTTTTCGTACTCGTCAACAGTCTGTCTAATAAGTTATATCTTCCAACTGTCTGGAATACATGACAATGTCTTGCTTCACCGATACCAGTCGTTTCAAGTTGAGTTTCCTCTTTGAATATCATACTTAAGAGAGTAAGATCATACCCTGAGAGACCAATATGGTTTATCATTCCTTGTTCTTGGAGGTTAACAAGCGTCAGAAGACAACTGTTTCTTGCTGTCTTATAGCTCTTGCTATACCCAATGTCATGAATATAAACGATATCTAAATAATCAACGTTTAACAATTCAAGTGAACGCTCTACTGACTTAGCAGTAACATCACTCGAGTAGTTATTTACTCCAACCCAACGTGTTCCTCCGAGTATCGGGTCTTTTACTTCTTCTAAGTATCGACCTACTTTTGTACTTACATAGTAAGAGTTTCGTGGTTTTCCTTTTAATGCTTCTCCTAGTAGATATTCTCCAGATCGATTGTAGCCATAGAGGGGTGCGGTATCGAAGTAATTAATACCAGAGCGGTATGCTTCTTGAACTGTTTGTACTGCTACGTCTTCAGAAACATCGCTGTAGGTACCAGCTGCTGCACTCATTCCCATTGATAATTCCGACGCATCAATGTCTGTTCCTAATATACGTCGATATTGTGTATTCTTAACAAGCTCGAGATCGACTCCGCTATTTTTGTGGTATGTTGATGGAAGACCTTTGTGATCATTCATTTTTCTTCGATGCTTTTCTTTTATATACAATGTTGTCACGAGCTTGTCTTCGTCGGTTTGCTTTAAACTCTTTATATAGTCTACGCCTCGTTTCGCTGCGTCTGTCGCTGATTCATAGCAGCTTTTTCCTACTGCTGACATAACATCAGATATTTTCGGTAGTCCCACGGGTTTCCGAGGTGGCATTTTTTATAAAAGAAATAACAGATCTGTGAAAGAAAATACAGTAAAGCAATCGGCAGAATAAATAATTTTTCCTTGTTTTTTTTTTTTTTTTTTTTAGATTTTTTTCTATTTTCTATTGTGGGGCTTAAAGAGGGTTAGAAATGCCTTTGTGAATTTTTTTTTACTACCCCACGACGTTCAGATTTTCTAGCAATGAATTGCTCATTAGAAACGACAATTTGTTTAATGACACTCAGAGCTTTCTTAAAGAAGTCAATGCTGAGACCGAATTTCTGATACCAGTGAATGTATGCTCCAACAAATATTTTAACAGCCGCCTGATTTGCCATTGGAACTAATATGAGAGATGTTGTCGAAGGAGCAGTTGTGACGACGAGAATTTCTTTAGTACCTGAGCGAGAAGTTGAATTTGGAATGACTGAGGCGTCAAATGAGAGGGTCGACATTAAAGATTCAATTTCTGATATTTTCGATGAAACAGAAGTGAGTTGATTGTTATCACAACAAACAACAACACTAACACCAATGGCTTCTTTAGTAGTTCGATTCTTAACATGAATTCGAAGGACCGAATCCCACGACTGGAAATCATCAACAGTAACATAATGACACGACAACGTCGCTATCTTATGATCTTCATGAGGTGCAAGAGACGCTACTAATTTACATCCTATACAAGGAAGACTACCGAACTGCAGCAATAGTCCTACAGAGTCTGCTATAAAACTGTTGATGTGCTGAAGTGTTACTCCAGTTGTTTTCTTTTTTCCAGCTGATAAAAAGTCAAATACTTGTTGATTACTAATATAAATAATTAAATTAGAATACTGTAGCAATGTACTAAATGTTAATAAAGAATTCAGACTGCTAACTGCGGTGTCGCCGTAATTATGTGGTCCAACAGTAATGTTAATGTGATACATGATTGCTTCCGAGAATAATTTTTTACATTCTTCAAGAAGCCGACTACCTAAGCCAGAACCTGTACCTCCCGCTAAGGAGTGTATGAATATTAAACTTTCGATAAAACCGTTTGATCGTTTTATTTCTTCTTCGATGGCTTCCAATGCTCGTTCATATATTAGAGTTTTCGTTGGTCTCCATCGAGTGGTGAACGCTGGTCTTTCATCAACTCCGTTCTGAGGAAGTGATTGAGCACGAGATGGTTTTTTTCCGATATAACCAAAAGCCCAGTTGTTTCCCCTTCCCTCCTCATCCGCTATAAAATTAGATTTCCTGAAAGTCGTATTTTTCGCTAATACTTTTTCTATTACCTTCGGCTCAGTGTCGACTCCAACACATCTCGCATATCCATCTCTTGTGTGAGTTCTCTCATTTCGTTGAAGACGTTTCCAAATTTCACTTCCAACTTGAATACCACATTGACCAACCAATACGAATACAACAGACATCTATTTGTTAGTAGTTACCAGGAGATGTGTAATAAAATATATTTTTTATGTTCGTAGAGCATGTCTGTAGTCGAATATGTTGTGTCGCCTGTTATGGAATTGAAGTAATCATCCTTTAGTAACTTTCCTTTGTTCAATATTACTAAGTCGTTGTGTGATAGTATATCGGAGTAGAGTACGAGGGAATAGTCATTCTTATACCACACAGCCGTAAGACACCCTCCAACAAGTGAATGTTCACGCATTCCCTTGACGGCTTTGAGGCGAGCAATTACGGTTGAACATGTCACAGTAGTTTAAAATAAAATGAAAATGCGATGAACTTTATTAGTATACTTGTCCAACCGAGGGGGATGAGATGACGGGGAACTACTTTGAAAGAATAAGAAGAATGAACTTTGATCTCGTTCGATAATTCCTGCGAGGGGTGAAGTACAATGGGGGGTAAAGAATCACCTACACAGGACTTGGCGCTGCTATTGTCAGAAATCAGAAAACCCATTACGAACATAAAAACGATTTTTTGCTTCTTCACAGTCGCTGAGAAGTTGGTTTGATTTGATTTCAGCGACGCAACCAAAAGGAAAAGAGAGAATAACAACATTGAGAATTCTGCGGATAAAAAGAAATTCTCTCTTATTTTTATTTCACTTTTTTTTTTTTTTTTTTTTTCACAATACCCGTAAGAAGACACAACTTCGTCGGCCTGGAGCTACCGTGAAGCTCGACTAAAGTCGTACCGAATAACTCAAAACTTTACTCTTGTTTAACAACCCAGTCACATATTCCTCCGGATCTAAGTGGTACAACTACCGTTGGGTTTGTTTCTTTAGTTCCAAAAGGGAATGACTCGGCTACCTGGTGGGGCTCTTTAACTAATGTTACTTTCTCACTATTTTGAGGAATGCCATAAATATTCGATCCATTAATTGATGTAAACTTCTCGAGGTGCTCTAATGCGCCAGCAGATTCAAACGCCTCCGCGTAGAATGACAACGCTTCATGAGCAGTAAAGATACCAGCACATCCACAAGCAGATTCCTTATCTCCAATAGCGTGAGGTGCTGAGTCAGTACCAGCGAAAAACTTTGTATTTTCAGGATCAGTTGCCGCTGCGAGAAGAGCTTTTCTGTCCTCTTCCCTTTTAAGAATTGGAAGGCAGTACATGTGCGGTCTAATCCCACCTTTAAAAATGTCATTTCTGTTGTGGATTAAGTGATGAGCGGTGATGGTGGCGCCAACGTTTGGTCCCTGTTTTTTTACGAAATCAACGGCAGCGCGGGTGGTGATGTGCTCACAGACAACCTTGAGATGTGGTACTTTCTGAATGATTAACTTTCCCATAATCTCATCATAGAATGCCTTCTCACGATCAAAGATGTCTTCACAAGTAGTTGATTCACCGTGTACACAGAGAACCATACCAAGATCTGCCATCTTTCTTAAAGCAGGAAGACACGATTCATAGTTTGTGATTCCGTTTTCTGAATTAGTTGTTGCTCCAGCAGGGTACAGTTTTACTGCCTTAACAAATCCAGTGTTCCACGCTTCTTCAATCTCATCAGGAGTAGTAGTGTCAGTTAGATAAAGAGTCATTATGAAATCAATACGAGCACCACCAGCGGCTTCAATTAATCGCTGACGGTACTCAGTCGCTTTTGCTGCGTTTGTAACGAAATTGTTCTTCAGATTTGGCATCGCAAGAACTCTTCTAAACTGCTTTGCTGCGAGTGGAACGGTTGTTTCAAGTACTTCACCGTCTCTGAAGTGATGGTGGAAGTCATCAGCTGCTGTGATTGTTAACGTCGTCATGATAGTGTTTGTGTTGTCTGGAAAATGTAAAACAAAAATAAAGACAACAATTAAAACATAATTCACCAAATGAAAAACAGCCTCAGTTCTCCTCTTCAAATATCGACATCTGCAGATTTTGAACTTCTGAGTTTTTCAACAAGTCTCCCACAACAACTTCCTTTATAGTTTTCAATAACACCTCATCAACTACCTTCATCTTTGACACAGCTTTTAAGAATAATATCACAACCTCAGTATGGTTGTGTAGTTTATATTTGTCACGATAAAGTTCAAATATAGCGATTGTTGATTTATCAGCTGCCGGACTATTTATAATATTTAATGAGAGTAAAGCTTTGCTAATCGACTCACCGGATAATAGATTGTGGTGATCAGCTTGTTTTAAGTACATCATTATTGTAATGTGATTGGTTGTGCAACTTATCCAAATGTCGAAGCAGGAGGGAGGGAATTGAATTCCCATGGATTCTGCGTGAAGTAACCACTGTCTACGATCAGAACTTTGAGTGATGTGCCATCCAACTATGTAGTAGTACCTCCATCCTAATGATAGTTTCGGATACGTAGATGGTATTGTTTTGTGTTGTAGTTGCAACGCTTTGAATCCCTTTTCAAATGCGACAACAGAGTGATAAGCCTGCAACACATCAACCGTCACATCAATATCATTAGCATACTTTGATAACAACAATTCAACGTGGATTAACTTATCTGTCACTGTATGTGTCTTTGCAATGCTAGTAATTGCCTGAGCAAGGACGTAGTCGTCTATTGCGGGTACAGATGAGTCACATTGCATTTGATCAAGTATTTCCATTATCCTCACAATAGCTGTCTTCCCTTCAATACTCGACGCTATGCGTAATAACTGTACGTAGCTTCCTTTATCCACGTTGTGATAATGAGAAGCGAATTTTATAATTTGTGTGCATTCGTGGTATGCTTTTGGTATTCGTTTTTGAGATAATTTTTTATATCTCTTAACCACTTTTGAAATTATCGATATGTATCTTGCTACTTCAGAATTGTTTAGGGTAACACCTTTTCCAACGTCTCCTTCCCATGTAATTTGCTCAAAAACTTTTAATGGCGAGGGTTCGGTTCCCTCTCGCAGCCACCTTGCTGCTATAAATTCTGTACCTGTACTATGTCTAAAGCTTAAATTAGTAAAAGTACGAATCCAACTGACGTACCCTCGCACTTCGCTGTACCTGGGCATCAGCAACGAATTTGTACTGGAAAAATGAAAATGAGCAATTAACAAAGTAAATACGGCTGCAATCTCATTGGAAAAGGTCACTATTCGCATGGTCCTGCTGAGTGTGTGTTCCTTGAGAGAAGAAGGGGAAAAAGAAAAATACGTCTCTACGAACATCAAAAAAACCAAAATTGAGAGTCGCACTATAATTTTTTGCATTATTTATAATTTTCTTTTTCCATCATTTTTTTTTTTTTTTTTTTTTTTTTTTTCTTCGTAACGTGCGAGGAGGGTTAGGGTTAAACCTGAGTATGGGAAGTTAATGTGTGTCCTCTCGCTGTTTCTTTCCCCCTGCTATTGATACATGTCGTGCGTGGCAATGCCAGTCCAATGCACTGTGGTCGTTTCCGTAAACCGAAGTTAAAAATTAGTGATCCCTCACAACAATCGGGTTAGATTTTGTACGATGCGTACAACGAAAAAAAAAAAAAATGTATCATTTTTTTTTTTTTTTTTTTTTTCCCCCTATTTCCCCTCATTCATTTGACACTACCTGCAGCATCTTCGTAATAATACTACGGCACATAGAACGTGTGCTCATCCAACGGTATGGTATATAATACAGACGGGCTAAGGGACGGGCTGTGATTACAGATGTGTACGGTAAATCGAAAACAACGTGTAGGGAAAATGGGAAAGGAGTTTTTTTATTTCGCCTGGGGAAAAAGAAAAAAATCTGACCTTTAAACAGCTGCCTTTCTATTTTCTTACAGCAGGCCAGAATACACCTAGCCTCACTTTTTTTTGTCGGTGATGACCGAGTTCTGAACCCAGCTTGTGTTGATTTTTAAGCAACAACACAGTTTACAGTAATTACTACCGCGTACAATTTGTAACTAACTAAAATAAAACGGGAAACGCATTGAAGAAAAAAAACAGTTTCTTGCTTTTTTTTTTTTTTTTTTTTTTTTTTTTTTCCATCCTGTTTTTAGTTCTTCTTGTGTTAGGTATTTTTTTATTTTTATTCCTATTTTTTTTTGAAATTTTTTTTTGTCTTTTTTTTTTTTTTTTGTCTTTCCGTTTTTTTTTTTTTTTTTTTTCTTGTTTCTTATAAAAAATTTGCAGTGGGTTTTTTCTTCCTACTCCCATTTTATAAATAATAGAAAACAGGTTAGCTTACCCATAATCTATGAGGAGAAAAAGAACCACTGATATTAAAGAACTCTATGCACTTGGCTGGGTAGGCGTGTCATAATCCCAGAACAGTGGGTGATCACTCTCAAGACCAGGAGCATCCTTAAGTGCCTCTGGGTTAGGGTTGTTGCTGATGCGTTTTGTAGGCGCCTGCTGAAGATAGTCTTCTGCGGTTTCATTGTATGAGTAGAAGTGAATCTGTTTTGTTTGTTTATTACAACTCGAGATTACTATTCATTTGTGTTTCTCATACTGAGTGCGTTAAGTTCAACTCCCATCATCTTAGTAGTGAAGAAATGAAAAAATCTACACCAGCGCCAAAAGTTCTTGTAGAGAAAAAAAAGCAAGAAAACACATACGGAAGGCTTTGGAATTTTTTCCAACATTGGGGTCATTTCCTCTCTCAAATGCCACTTAAGATCATCAATAAGTGCGTCTTTTGGTACCAACACGGAGGTAAGATGGGGAGGTAGGTTAGTGGTACCTGTTTGGTTCGGTTTTTTTTTTTTTTTTTTTTTAAAAACGAGGCTGATTTTTTTGTTTATTTGATATATTAGGAAGTAAAAGCAAACCTCTTGGTTTTACCCAAACTCGAAGACGATCTCCAACACCGTCGGCTATCGAACGTGGAGGAAGCATAGCGACCATTATAAAAACAGGGGGGAAGGGGGGCGGTAGTGCTGAATTAATTATATAAAATACTCAAATCAATCAACTAAACCAACACACATAAAAACTAACATCTCAACAACTCAATCCATACTAACGTAATACGACGTTGTCTTGTAAAAAAAAATGAAAAAATAAATTATATGCAATGCCAAACATGCTAATTGAAAAAAAAAAAAAAAAAAAAAAAACTTTACAATAAATTACAAAAAATAAAACGACTTGCGAGATCAATTATTTGCTTTTGGAAATGAGTTAGTTGCTTGCTTTTCACTAAAAAGAAATTAACAGGAAAGAAACTCACCAACACCTCCTCTAAGTCATCAAAAACCCAATCGAAATTCAAAAATCCGATTAGTAAGTAGATGTGGTATAATTAAGAATTGGTTCTATGTCATTTAATGCCACGTTGATACGTCTGTTGGATCCATCGTGTCGGTGATCAAACTCAACATTTAAACCAGTCGGTAGATGCGGATCATCACTGGGTCCAAAGATTGTACCAGGTGTGCTGGTACTGATAACAACAGAGCCTCTGACTGATAAGTTTGCGATTGCTTGTACTCTGTTTCCAGGAGAAAATGGTGATGAAACGCTGCGAGCAGGGGATCGTTTTGGTGATGTCGATCGTCTGATTCTTCGTTGACTTCCAATTTGATTTACTTCCTCAACTTGTTGTGCGATACTTCTCGCTTTCTCAGCTAATCTTGAGAGTTCTCCTGCTCGAAGTCCACTTTCGTCACAAAGCTGTTCAACTCTCACATGGTCTTCGTATGTGCTATTGCTCCAATTATAATCATTTACATGTGGACTTATCATTTTTACCTTTTTTTTTTTTTTTTAACAATAAAAAATTTTAATCAATAAAACCATATGCTTAATCAACAAGAACACCCCAAAGGCCAAAACTAATTTCGTAAAGACGAGAAACGTAGAAAAAGTGCGAGGGCATAACAACGCCTCACAGGTCAGATTTTTTTTTTTTTTTTTCCTTCTTTATTTTTTTTTTGTTTTTTTTTTTTTTTGCTTGCTCCCGATATAAACAAAACATGTCTCTAAAATAAAAAAGTAAACAAAGATCACTCACCTTGCCATTGCTAACCCGATATAATGAATTGGACGGGAAAAAGTCGGATACGCCGGGAACAACAAAATTGCATGCAATGCTAAGCGAACGACGTTGTTGTTGTTTTTTTTTTTTTTTTTTCTGGAGTTACCTCGCACATTTTCTGGTTGTCTAGTTCACTATTATTTTTTTTCCCCTTTTTTTTGTTCAATTCATATTTTTTTGTTCTTTTTTTTTTTTTTTCCTTCTTTTTTTTTTGTTCTCTTCTCACAATACTTTTTTTTTTTCTCCAGAACTATGAAATCGTTATCACCCGAAGAATAAACGCTAGTTGAATGTGGAGAGAGTTTTCCTTTTTTTTTTTTCAACAGATTTGGCATTACATAATGGGAATTATCAGCCAATTGAGAATGCTCACCTACCATCATGGGTTCCTTATTGTAAGATGTTATGTCAGGCCAAGGGTTTGCTTAAAACTTAAAAAAACGCAAAAACCCTCCCTCTTTTTTTTTTTTTTTTTTTTTAATTCTTCTCACAATATTTTTTTTCCTTCCAGAACCATGATATTATTATCACAGCAATCCTTTTTTTTTTAAACACTAAACCCGAAGATAACGGTAGTTAAAAGTTTTTTTTTTTTTAAAAAAAAAAAAAAATAGAAGGGCAAGTGAAAAGGAGAGAGTTTTTCTTTTTTTTTTTTTTCACAGATTCAGCATTCTAAAGAGATTCCTACTTGTCAGGCCGGGTGGCCTAAAATTAAAAAAGGAAAAAAAAACACGCACAAAAAACCCACCCTCATTTTTTTTTTTTTTTTTCCTTCCCTCATTTCAAACATTCAAGACTTTTTATTTTTTTTTCCCTAGAATTTCCATCTATAATTTAGAAAATTTTATTTAAAAAAAAAAAAAAAAAAAAATTTAAAAAAAAAAGCATTATTGCCTACGATTTTTTTTTCCCTTTTTTTTTTTTAATTTAGTTTAGTAGTAAAGTAGTCCTAATAGTTGCCTTTTTTTTTTTTTTTTTTTTTTTTTTTTTTTTTTTTTGGTGAACGAATTCTCTCTATAATATTCATCTTCGATGATTTAAAAAAAATATACATAATAAAATACTACTACTTTTTTTTATAACAGAAAAACAAGAATAATATCCTCGTCATCGATCTACTTATGAAAAAGATCTCTATTTTCGAATCCGCCAAACAAAATTCAGCGATTGCTCAGATCTTAATTACAGCGATTATCTGTTATTTTTAATGAATACATTTATTTTTTTAGTGAGGTCCAGGAAACCAATAATTAGTAAAAGGCTTACAACACAACCCATTGACGACGAGGTTGATAAAGCTAGTTAGTAATTAGCCACCAAGACTCACCACCGAAACAAGGAGAGAGGGTTAAAAAGAGTTGTCGGAGATCAGAGCAGAGACGCTCGAAAAACTTTTTTTTTTTTCCCCTCTCCCCTTGGTTGAAAATATTTCACGGAGTTCACAATAAAATCAAACTCCAAACCACGTTGAACAAGAACTACTCTTGTACAAAACTACTCTATAACTACTTATGGAATGCGGGATAAGATTTATTGCAGTTTTTTTATTTTTATTTTTATTTTTACTATTCTCTTTTTTTTCTTTTCTTTTTTCTTCCATGTTTTTTTTTTTTTTTTTCTGATTTATCACATTCAGGGCCGAGGAGGCACTCCCGCCTCTGCCTGCAGCTTAGGAAAAATCAGTCAAAATCAGTCAAAAACAAAGATAGCCTAGGAGCAATAAAGTAACTAAAGCGAACAAACAATAACTCTTATGGGAATTTCTTTTCACACGTGTTCTATTCTTATAATTGATACCTAAGCTAAGGGCGAGTGAACAGGGAACAACCTGTATCCGAAAGGAATCATGGTCCAAACCTATATAGTAGCGATTCCCATCCTTCACGAAAGCACTTTGGAGAAAAGAACATATTAAAAAAAATGGGGAAATGAATAAAGAAATTAAAAAAGAAAAAAAAGCTGATTTGAGGAAAGATAACCCGTGCGGAAAATATTTATAAATGTTTACTTATTTTAAATCATTAATGAATGTACGAAACACCGATATCAACTGCTGTTGGCAGCAAAGTCTTGAATAACACACCTGATCTTTCATTTTTTATTTACTACGTTTTTTTTTTTTTTTTTTGATACAACTAAAACCCTATTTTAGGATCGAAATAGTCCAGGAGAACTTTTTTTTTTTTTTTTTTTTTTTTTCCACTTTCTTTTATTTTTAAAGTTCGCTGGAAGCCTTCTCGTCAGATTGGAATCTTCACACGTTGTCTACACTGAACTATCATACGTCGTAAGACGACTTTAATAGGACGACATGCTATGGCTGCTTTCACCTCAAGTAGGAAGTGCTAATGACTGCGGGGGTGGTGTTGAAGGTGCGCTCTCTAACGAAGCCTCAACTTCTTGTCTTCTATTAGCGAGGTGCCACTTGTCGTTGTGCTTTCCAGTCTTTGAGTATCTTGAAAACCATATCCTACACCTCCACTTTGCGAAACACTCTGATAACACTCCTTTAAAATTAGGATGTGCTTCCTTAGACGTAAAGTAAAATGTTAACTTCTTCATATCAAATTGAAACTCAGCGAACATAATTTTCATATTAGAAGTTCCACAGCGCTGAAGGATCTCTTGACATTCCTGCTTCGCAAGTTTTTCTTGCTCAGGGAGAGTTGTTCTCCAGATTTCAATTTCGTCATCGGTCGCGAATCGAACGACATGTTTTACATCTGGTGGAGGCTCATCAGGTCCAAAAGGTCTACTCTCAGTTACCATACCAAGATCTTCACCACGATCACCACTTACTATTACGTGAGTTCCGTGTTGGAGAACTTGAGTATGCATGAACTCACCAACACGATTCTTTTTAAACTGAATTAAAAGCATACAAGGTCCTTCTGGAGCAGGTGGTTGAAACTTTGGTGTCGGAGGAGGAGTCTGTCTCGGAAGATCCCAACAATCAAGAGAGTCGTCAAGTGTTGGAGGTGCGTCAGACGAATACGAAGCAATACTCAAAGACGCATCACTGAATGATCCATGAGGAGATGGTGGTATGCCTGGTGGGTACGCTGATTGATTCAGAGGGATGAATTTTGGCGCCTGTTTGGGTTTAAATTTCAGAATTATTATTGTCAGTTGACAAAAAGAATTGAAGAATGATAATTCCCAAATGGCACCAAAATGTTTGATCATCAATCTGGTAGTCGTATTGAGCGACTAATAGAATCCACACGTACCCCACCCCAGACAAGTAACCACACCATCAGCCAATATTCGTAATTTCAGTTATCAGAGTTTTTTTTTTTAAAAAAAAAATCGATTTTGTTGATATGTCCAAGAAAAGGAAAAAAAATAAAAAAGTCATGTTGTGCGGATCAAACCAGTTTGATTTTAGTTTTTTCATTTTGGTACCAATTTGGTGATTTTTTAATAAAATAAACAAAAAAAAAAAAAAAAAAAAAAAATCGTAAGCATGTTTTGCCCAATCGAATAGAAAAAAAAAGTAGCAATTTTTTTTTTTGTGCCATTACTAACTTTGTGCGTTTTACCGAAAAAAGAAAATATTTTATTGTAGCGGGATAATTTTTTTTCCGTATTTTAAAAAAAAAAAAAATGAAAACAAGAGAAAAAGAAAAAAACACATCCTTTTTTTGGTGGATGCAACTACTACGAAATAACTAACAAAAACAAAGAAGAAGAATTTTTTTATAAAAAAATAATTAAAAAAAAAAAAAAAAAATCAAATATTAATCCAATAGTTCTCAATACGCACATTTAAAGTTTAAAAAATGCGACGGAAAAACATCATCGGGTTTTAAACTTAGTCAAAAACGCAGATGGACTTGATCATCACGAGAACTAACTGACAATCAAATTAAAAATAAAATAATAAAATAAAAATAAAACAGGGGGGAAAAGGAATCCTCATTCCTCAACGAAAAAAATGACAGAAGACACTACGAATTTGACATTCTGCATTGCCACTGAAAACAGTGAAAGGAGCAAAACTTTTTTGTCAGTTGCACTCTGGTTGGCACTTTACTCCCCCCCCCTTATTCTTGACCGTTTTTTTTTTTGGGAAAAGTTTTTCCCCAAAAAAAAAAACGATAAGAAAAAATAAAAATAAAAAAAAAATATAAATCAATAAAGAAAAAACTAAATATGTTGAGTAGACACCTCATCAGCGGAAGGGTAGGACTGCGTGTATCCGATCGGCGGTGCGACAGGTTGTGGTTGCATTTGAACTGGTCTGTAAATAACAACGAGATTCTTTGTTTTTCCTGGAGATGGATCTTCAACGCCAAGAGATTCCTCTGATACGAGAAGTCCGTTTATTCCACCATCAACAACTGCTGCTCTTGCAGCTTCTGTAGCCAATACCCACAATGTTCCCTCTCCATAGACAGCTCTCACCACTTTAGTGATAGTTCCTTGGGGAATATAAACCATTTCACCATTAGGAGTTGATACAAAAGCTCTATTTGGTCTATCAGTTGATGGGTTTGAGTATCTAGCTAAGTCTTCAGGTGACATGTCAGATGTTCTTCTTGACATTGATTCGTCATCCATCATTGAGAATTCTGATAAATCATCAACAACAGAATTATTATCCCTCCGACTAGATCTTGGATTATATGGATCATGTCTATATGAACCAGTTGATCTCTCAGTCACTGGATCTTCATCACCATCTTCATCCTCAATAACAATCGGACCAACTGATAGTCGCTGTGATGACAACGACATCTGAGGCATTGATTGAGGTGTTCCCTGTAACCCTCCAATTAAATTTTGCTGAGGAGTACCTTGCTGTCCCATTGCTGGCATATAACTAACCTCTAGTTTCTTTGGTGTTCCCAATGAAAAATCTTGTACACCTAAAGCCATAGCGCTAACTTGAATAACAAAACCCCCAGCGTTCAGAGGAATACTCCTAACACAGTCTACTACTCTGTAACAGTCTCCATAAGTAGCTGACACTAGAGACGCGATGGTGCCTTGCCTAACTGACATGAATTCTCCGTCAGAAGCTGAGATCGTAATTAAATTCGGATTTCTCACTGGAAGTGGTGACCCTACACTACTCTGTGGAGACGTATTAGTGACATCAACTTTCGGATGCGGTTGTTGTGGCTGCACTCTCGGCTCTGGTTTATTCAACACTCCATTTGCTGGAAAATTATGCTCAACTCCTTGTGTATCAGCAAGCCTCATTAGTTCAATAATTATCTGTTGACTTCCTTCCCAAGGAATCGTAGCTGCAGTTTTTAACTCCGGGAAGTCAAGTCTTGGACCTCTGGTGTGAATTGATAGTTTGATGCGAGTAATTGCTGGTCGAGGATCACCGTTAACTGAATAACAAAGACCAGTGCTATCTTGTATTGCCATAAATCGGATGACCGATCCTTTTACAGGATCAGTGAAAGAGACGTCGCCTGGTAGTTGTTCAGGTTCAGGTGGTTTTTCGGGTTGTGTTTCTTTCTCTGGTGATTCGTGTACTTCACCTCCTTCTTCTTCTACCATGTCATCCCATTGAGTTTCCCACATTGCTATCAATACGACGTCAACTTCAACACCAGCTCTCTTCGCAAGTGTTTCTAATACATCTGCTCTCTTTGTTGAGCCTTTTATTTTATCAAAAGCTAACCCGCTTTTCTTTAGCAGGTCCTCAAGTGTTACGTCCATCTTTGTGTTGTTAACCACTCACTTGAATATAAAGAAGGTTTTTGTATTTATTATTATTTTCTTGTTTTTTTTTTTTTTCAATTTACCAACTTTCTCTCACATAAAATTTGTACTGTTATGAGAATATAACGTTTTTACCTTTTTTTTTTTTGAATGAAATTTAATTATTATTTTTTTAATTGATTACATAACCCAAGTAGCTAAAAAGAATAAATGGTGTGCATGGTAAATTGATACTGCATTATTAAGCCTCAAAAGGAATAACAATCCCCTCGACTGTCAGCGGCAGCGTAGTAAATGACTGCAAATAAATAAATAATACCACTGGAGGCCACATGAACATAGTTGAGCGTCAGTTTTGTATGTTACTGTTAACAGTTTTTTATAAAACTTCGGGAAATAATTCCTCTTTTTTTGTGTTGCTTCACATAATTACAAAATCAATATCAAATTACGGGAAACAAGACACTCCATTTGTTTGAATTGAGTTGCAATTTTTTTTTTTTTTTTTTTTTTTGATAATGGAAAAACAATCACATTATATTGGGTTACACATCATACACATCTTCAGTCGCAAAGTCAAATTATTTTCAGTCTCCTTTTGAGGATGTTATTTAAGAAGAGACGGGTCTCGCAAAATATCTCTTTCCTCTTCTCTTAGTTTGGTATAAAAAAACTAAGCATTCAATGTCTCGTACCGATGTTACAGCAACGAGACGTCTGATATGAGTGAAGACAACCTTCTATTTCCAAGGGACAAACTAAATTACAAAGAAAACTCGACTTATGACGAGAATAGGGAAAGAAAAAAAAGATGACTACCATCAGCGTCACTGGTGACGGCGAGAAGACAAGCGGGTTTTTTTTTTTTATTAAAAAACTTTTATATAAACAGATGATAGCAGGCAAACTAATCAGACTCACGCCTACACTTTGCGACTAACTCAGGTGCTGATACTCAGGAAAGAACATGACGACCATCAACGCCACTAGTGACGGCGAGAAACGACGAGAAGGACCACATGAAACAGGGTGTTTATGTGTACAATCGTCAATGTATCATTTTTTGGTTCGCAGTCACCGACGCAACAAAACATTTACGAACCGCTGAGAATCCTACGGGTAGGAGACTACAGGTAGAACTATCTCAACGTAAGGAAAAAAAAGAAAAAAGAAAAACAACTAATGCATAACATCAACTTTCTATTAAAACTCAAGCGACAGGCCAGACGCAATCACCCTGACTTCACACGTTGAAAGGAACGAAAATAGGCAAGGAGGTCGAAGACAAAACAAAAAAAGTACACCGAGTACCCTGCAGATAAAATTAGCGAAATCACTTTTTTTTTTTTTTCGTTAAAGATAACGTGAATGAATTTTTTTTTTTTTTTTTTTCCCCGCAAAAAAAAGAACAATAAAAAAAAAAAATATAAAAGACGACTTAGGAACACCGATATACTTCCATCGTCTGTTCCAGAGGGTGGATCAAACAACCTTCTTCGCTCGAGGCTCTGAATAGATGCCCTTGCTCAAAAAACCAGAGCATACAACAGCTGGTATTAAGAAAAACTAAAAATAAATAAATAATATTAAGTGACTTTAATGTGAATAAACACATCTACCTGCTTGTAGTCAAAGTTCCAACTAATTATATATATACAAAAAAAAAAACAGGTACGCACGATAATAAAGAGAGCGAAAAAAAAAAAAAAAACATATTGCTTTTTTCCTTGATTGGTTATGCCTGATTTAAACTGGAAAACTTCAAAAAAAAAAATATCACTAGATAAACAACGCCACCCATGAGTATCTTCCGAGTACCAGTTTTTTTTTACTGGCTTGATGTCACTAGTCTCGGTTTTTCTTCAAAAATGTAAGTAGATGAATAAAAAGGAAAGAGGGTATAGAAATCATCTACTATAAGAAAATCCTTCTCTATATAAACATTTTAATTTTTAATTCGCATCTCTTCTCTGAATTCAATTTATTTTTTTTATGTTTTTCTTATTTAAGTATCATAGTCTACAAGGAGAACACGTGAAACTAAAAAAAATATCTATACTACTCTGGAAATAACGACTGTAATACGATTACGCACTCAGCAATTGATGAGATAACGATGACAATGGACACACGAAAATGCGCGTAAACACTTTGAGAAAAAGAGGAGGAAGAGGAGGGATAGATGTATGTTCGATTTTGTAAAAATTACAACAGTGTTGAATCATAAAAACATAAAGATAATTTAACATCAGTTTTAGATACAGTGACTAAGGGTGATGCGCAACTTAGCATAATAAAGTAACTATTAGGTTTCGAGAGTAATCCATATACCTCTTACCTCTATTCTCTCTCATCAGTATGGTGTAGAAGTAGAAGTAAGTCAGTCAAATGTTGAGACTAGTTTGCGGTACTGAAATGTAGTTACTTTAAGTTTCATGTTCATAATAAAAAACATATTATTTACTGTTACTAGTTCGTAGCTCACTACAGGAGAGGATTATTGCCATAACAGTGAGGGGACAAACTAATCCCTTTTTTTTTTTTTTTTCTACTATTTTTCATCGAAAACGGCGATAAGTCCGATTTTAAGTAGAAAAAAAAAAAAAAAAAAACAGCAATAACAAAAAAAAAGAAATAAAATTAAAATAAATACCATTGTTAGATTTGCGGAGGAAGCAATTTTTTTTTCTCTCTTTTTTTGTTTTTCATAGTTTTTTTAAAAATGAAAATGAGAACCTTTTTTGTCAGTCATCTAATAAGTAAGCCGCTTTTCAGGCTCCCTCGAACCATAATTCCCCGTTACCCGTTACAGTCGTGGTAGTACACTACATTACACTCTTGCAGGCTTGAGGTAATACCTCAATGCAGTTTACCCTATTATCCACTCACTACTGAAAGAGTTCGTCCAAAAAAAAAAAAAAAAAAAAAATAGAAATAACGTCACAATAGGGCTTCGCAACGCGAAATAATAATTAGTCTCGTCGGGAAAATGTGGGAGAGGCGCTGTCCCCCTTTCCTGTTAGACAATTCGACTCATGGCTGTTGTCCTTTATTCACAGTGATAAAACCTGATAGTTTACTTTTATTGATTATTTTTTAAGTGGCATATGGTTATCAAAAAAAAAAAAAAAAAAAAAAAAAAAAACAAATACGAAAACAAATAAAAAAAAACAACAATATAACATTTTTACGGATATATACATAAGACTAAACTCAAAAAAAAAAAAATAAATAAACGGTTACCTTTTTTTTTTTTTTTTTAGGTATTATTTTCTTTTCCTTTAATTTTTTTTTTTTTTTTTTGATTTCTGAAAAAAAGAAAGAAAAAAAAGACTTTTTTTTTCTATGTTTGCATGATATTTGCAAAGAAGTAGTAACGCAAACCAGGCCACTTTTTAACAACTTGTGTGGAGCATAGTGATTACAAGGAAACACCTTTCTTCGGAGGATTTTTTTACGCAATCGGTGAAAATTATCCATCCTCGTTTACTTTAACACATAATAATATCATAGACCTACTTGGTGTTGCCTCTTCACTCGAAGAATGTTTGTTGCAAAAATATATTTCAAAAAAAAAAAAAAAAAAAAAAAAAAAAAAAAAAAAAAAAAAAAAAAAAACGGATTTAAGGCTAATAAATGAATGCAAGTTTCGGGAGTACATCATTTTTTCCCTCGGGTAACCTTCTTTTGGGCTCTTAATGCGCCTACACATTAATAAGGGCCAAATGAAAATTGTATTTTGGCGGAGTAAACGATGTAACCCTCCACTTGTTGTTAATTTCAATATTTCGGTCGTACTTTAAAAGTTTGTTTTCCAGTTTAGAAGCAAAAAGGTAAAGTACTTCTGATATTAATTTTAATGTTTACAAAATATATTCCCACGCTATATTCTCTGAACAGATAAATTTCGAGATGAATGCGTTAGGATTTGTTGAACAGGTGATTTTGGTGGGAATTGTTTAGATGAAGGAGCTGTTGGTGTGCCCGTGTGCGTATAGGAGAGTGTTTGTCTCATATAGCGTATCTGTTCTTCCATATCTAATTTCAGTTCACGAAAACGATGTCGAACACGTTGTGAATCATCCTCGATCTGACGTTCCGCCATAGAAGTTGAAACAGATCTCCGACGTTGTTTCACATTTTGAACTTGAACAGTACCTCTAAGACTCGGTGTCACACTAATCTCTCTAGCAGGAGGATTAAAAACCGGATTTAAGTGCCAAGGAGGAACACCAAACGTGTTTGATGTACCCTTCTGGATCTGAGGAGGAGGAGTCAATATAACAGGAAATGGTATAAGAGGTGGAGTCTTTTTGATCGTCTCTTCACCATTACTGTTACAGTTTGCATTGCTGTTCCTGAAGCTCATGTTCTCCAACTCAATTTCATCTGACTTTGCGCTTACTGTTTTTACTTCATATTGGGTACTGATTTCAGTGACATCGTCTTCCCAGCTTAGCTTTTCATGTAACAAGGTTAATCTATTCCCTTGAGCAGACTGCAATCTACCTAATAATACAAAGGTAACGATCCCAGCTATAAACAACACGGCACCCGCAGACAAAAATACGATTAACCACTCCAGTGTGTTAGGTTGTTGTTGTACGCTGCTCAGGACATTCTCTTTTTTTATGCGCGCTAGAACCTCCGAATCTAATGCAGGGGGGGAAATTGATACTAAAATTAAATGGAAAGCAACTTCAAACTGGCAAAAACGAGAATAGGGTTCGGCCAAACCTGGTTGCAATATAAGAAATCAACTGTTGGTATCGATAAAAAATCCCATATATGTGCTGTCGAATATGGGGATTCGGGGGCCACGTACAGGGGGGAAATTAATACTAAAATTATGAAACTTGAAACAAGTAAGAAAAGTAATTTCGGGGGGTGAGAAAAAGATGAAGCAAGCAAAATAAAATAAAATACGCATGTTGTCAACGTCGTACCGTACTGATCGCACATAATATTTTAAAACCGAGTAGGGGGGGAACAACTGTAACACAAATCGATGATTAATTTCGAGATCGACTCCGTTGAAGTGTCTCTCTAGTTGATCGTATATTTTTCCCATGTTATGTATCCTGTGTTAGTGACACGAATACACTTCCCAGCAGCCGACCAAGTATAATTGGAGTTAACTTCTGTTTCGGGAATTCCTGTGAAGGGGTGAAGTACAATGGGGTTAACGAATCACTTGCATAGGGTTCGGTACTAATGGTCAAAAATCAGAAAACCCTCTTTACGAACACAACACACACACACAGGTTTTTGCTTTTTTTGTAAGTAGGACTCGACTTCAAGAGCAAAGGAAAAGGGAGAAAGAAAAAAAACACTTGAGGGGCAAAAAAAAAAAAAAAACGGAATTGTGAATTGTGATGTTAGGTTAATTATATTTTTCTTCCATCCAAAAGAAAGTGTTTGGATGCAAAAAAAAATTAAACATCACTGTTGTCAATTTACAAACAATTTTTTTTAAAAAAAAAAAAAAACTCGCAAGTAGACACTTGGAAAATAAAAAAAAAAAACCAAAAATAAACAAAACAAACCCAAAAACGATAAACGTTTGAAACCAACAGCGTCAAGCCAGATCTCGGGCGACAAGCTGGAATGGTGCGGAGACAAAAGAATACGAGCTTATAGATAACGGGTCTAGTACATTACGTATGTAGACCAAATCTTGTCTAGGATTATTATGTAGCTAAGCTGTCGTTGGAATGGAAAGATCAGATACATAATCTGGGAAACAACAGCCAGACAATTAACAACACTAAAGCAACCTCTTCTTCTAAGCTATTCCAACGTAAAAAAAAAGACGTCAAAAAATTAACTGTCTTTAATTCAGACGAATACAGAAAACTAAAATAGATAACTAACTTCAGCAACACACATGACCCACTTATGTTACCAAAACTTGTTAAGTAAAGCAACCTGATGGTTGTTTTTTTCTTTCTTTTTTTTTTTTTTTTTTTTTTTTGCTCTTTTTTTTTTTTTTTTTAATTAGAAACCACATTACACAACCGACACGAGCTACAGAGTGAATAGCTTCTCCAATATATCAAGCACACATTCGATCGCGTGCTGGGGTAATTTTGATCCGATACGAAAAGATTTATCTGGGAAGAATACAGGGCTGAGGTAGGGGAAAGAACGAGCAAAAAAAAAAAAAAAAAAAAAAAAATGGGGGAAAAGGAAAAACGGGGGGGAGGTTAATTCTTTGATTTTTGCAAAATAAATTACAACCGTATTGTACCACATTAACATAAACGATAAATTTAGCAATCAACTGTGAACTACTGTGACTTAACTTACTCTTTTAAAGTAACTATTTAGGTTTTCGAGAGAATCAATCTACCTCTTTACCTCTATTCTCTCATCATCAGTAATAGTGTGAGTCTGAATAACCTTCAGTTAAGGCAAGTCTGGAGTGTAATTACTTTTCAAAAAATATGATCCTAAGAAAAATCTTATTATTGTCATCTTAATTACAGTTGAATACAGTCACAGCTCGTGGTAACAAGTTAGTATTAATAATTATCGTAGTAACAAGTTAGTATTAATAATTATCAGTCAATCAAAAAAAAGGCAAAAGTTCGTAGGACAACAAACAAGTTGGTTTCGGGCTAAGATGAAAAACAATCTTTCTTCGGACCATTCCCCTTATCCAGCCCTCTTCAGCGAAGAAAGCAAGGGGGACACTGCGGTGTCAGGCCTGTCCTACAACAACAAGTTAGTTAGTTAGTTATCAAGTCCATCAGACCACCGAGTATCGGTTAGGTAGACACTCAAAGAGTACCGGGTGGCTCTTCTGAACAAGAAACCTTTAACTACTTCAGAGCTAATTATAAATAACGGAACATTATTCAATGCTCAGTGAAAAGAAGATGAAGATTGATATCATTTTCTTAAGAAAAATGAATACCGTAAATAAACAAACACCATTAAAAAAAAACTAATCAAAACAAAACAAAAAACAAGAATTTTTTTTTTTTTTTTTTTTCGATGATAAAAAAAGACAGTTAATCTCAGCACAAAATACACAGTTTCAGATGTCAAAGGAACCGTGGCACATCCATTGCACATTCATCAAAAGGAAAGAAAATTGATAATCCACAAATGCCCTCGTCATAGCAGAGACAGGCTCTATTTATGAATAAAATTTATAAATAAAATAATTTTGAAACAGCCGTGAAGCAGCTTCAACTAGTCATATCCACTCAAGTATTTCCTGTAAGCTTTGTAATTAGTAACCCATCCAACCATGAAACTATTTACCTGATATGAGGTAAGTGTAATTGACCCGATGTGGTCATAATCAGCAGGCGCGTCCTCACTAACGACAAATGGCTCAGACATAGCAGTTAGTGAAAAGTCATACTTTGCAACCATTACGAAAGAACGACGGGCGAACTTATCATAAGCCACCCAGGCAACTACAATATAGTCAACCAGTACTAGTACCTTCGGCTCAGTTGTTGAAGCTATGTTGGACCAGATAACAAACTGAATAGAATTAGGAACGACGTTACTAGAAAAGTCGATTTTAAACAGCTGTATAACCAAATCAGATCCCCCAACAGCTGCATTCTCAATAGCATGAACTGATACCCAAATTCTATCCGGCAAGACACCCACAGCCGGCCCCACATCAAAGGCGGCATTCGTACCAATAACACCAACTGTCCCACCGATTTTCAGTATACTTGGAATGTGTGTAGAGCCGTCCATGTACGTCATAAAAAGCTCACCATTCGCAAAGTGAAGCTTCGCATTGCGGTGATTACCGGCAATCGTCTGCGCTGCCCCATCAGCCACGTGAGGACTACCGATTATGAATTTGTGCAGGCGGATGCTGCCAGAGGCGAACGCCGCGATGAGGTGCAATCGAGTGGGGTCGGATGCTGACCATAGAATATCAGGATAGTGGACATTATTATCTATGAGTAAGGAAGTTATATAAGAACCAACATTATCGTATGTTGACAAGTGCAGACTTGCGTCATATCGGACAGCAGCGAACGAGAAACGTCCTTCAGTTCCAAACCCGGTTGCTGCAACATGTGTTGGCACGCTGTCAAGCATGACCGACGAAGAAGTCCCAATACTGGAACCACACGAGTCAAACACTTCTACCTTTACTGAGTCCATATTATCTGAAGTAGACATCAACCACAAAGTGGTACCCGCAGTCGGGTGTGTGGCTGCGGCAACCCGCGCGCCCCGTAACTCGGAGTCAAAGATCGTCGTGAAGTCTTTCGAATACGTTCCGAACAGGGCAAAGTTAATTCCGTCTCCGCTTCCGTCTTCCCAACTGCTACCGTACACGATAACTGAACCATAATGTTGGTAGGATGTAATCGCAGGTGTGCCTTCATTGTAGTCGCCTACGGTGTCGACCTTTTTGTTCATTACCCCGGCGCTCACATCGAGAACCGAGTAGTAAATATCGTAAAAAGATCCAACCCCAGCGCTGTACTGCCATGCAATTGAATAATGTCCGCACGGCAGACCCACGACAGCCGGAGACCGGTGGAACCCACTCGCGCTTCTCTGAATCGTGAACTCGTCTTGTAACTTCACCCTGGCGACGGAGAATGTGGTCGCGTAGATACCGTTCTCGTTGCTTCCGTCTCCGCCCGTCAGTGAAAGCCAGCAGAGTAAGTGGCCTCCGATGCCTGTTCCGATCGCCACGTCTTTTTGGCTGCCGTCGGTGACCCCGTTCAGCACCTCGTCCCCGGAATCCTGGAACACACCAGCCCCGTTTATCCATCTAAAAAGGACATCCCATCTGCTGTTCAGACCTTGCCAGGCTATCACAAACTGATTTGTCGGATCGTAAATAGAGATGGCAGCGATGGCAGGCTTCATGTGCGGTCCTGTGCCACTGTTCACTACGAAGTCCGTCGTACTCACTCCCAGGATGAAACCGCGAATCTCATACTCAGTTGTGATGTACGCTTCCCAAACAATCATCGTGTTGTCTGCTGTACAGGCAACTTTCGGCCTTCCACCCCTCACTAAAGTGGAAGTAGAAATCGTAGTAGCCGAACAGCAAGAGGAAGGGTTGAACGTAGCGTGTCTGATGCTTACTTGATAACCAACCGTCTTCTGCCATACAATGTGAAGAGTATCATCACGTGCAACAGCAACATCGGGATAACTTTGATCTCCGACAGCAGAGTCATAGACCATGCGTACGCTCGTAAGAACACCACGAGCTGAATAAAATCTGAGTACTAATCGGGGTGCCGCGAGATTTGTGGTCGAGTATGCGACTACAAAAGATCCGTCTGAGAAACTGGCTGTGGCGGGGTCGACCTGCCTGTGATAAGTGTCTTGCAAATTCAACCTCATGTCAGTCTTATCTGGCACCGGGGTACTCGGAGCTGATGTTTCTGGTGCTGGCGTGTCAGGTGCCGGAGTAGGTGGTTGACCGCTAACGACCTCTCCAGGAAACAAGTGACCCACAGCTCCATTACCTGACGTCCACAATACAAGAAATTCGGAATTACCGTTCGCTACCGCAATTGGAGCTCCTGTATCCTTTCTAAAGCCAAGTATGTTGTGGACTTCACTTCCAAGTTTTGCCCCATTATTAAATACCTGATACAAGACGCTATGGAGGCCTCTGTAATTCACCACGAATGCGGTCGGGGACACCATAGCTGCGACGTGTGGCGAGCCCTGCGCCTTCTTGTTGTTGCTGACATTAATTTCATCTCCGAGTGTTCCAGATCTAGATATTGGACGACCGAGAATCTGGTCACCTGAAACGTAGGCCGCGAAGAATGAACCGTCGCGGAGGCACGCAATGGAAGGTTGGCGTTGCAGATTAGTTGTTTCAGTGTTTAGCATTCCAGAAGACAACAATGCTCCACTATGAGACACAATGTACATCATAACACAATTATCAGTATCTAATGGAACACATGAAGTCCTTTCAGCAACAACTATAAATATATCTCCGTTTGATGCAATGCTTGGTGGAGTGTCGTGTACAATAGTCCCATCATTCTCTAAAACAATACTACCTCGAAACAGTGAGTACCATTCGAATAAGAATAGATTTAGAAATCCAGAAGTCTCTGTCCACGCTGCTGCAACGTCTCCCGCCCACGTGGATGTGGCAACAATATGCTTAGCAAGAGTAAGTGATATAGGATAGTTATAAGTGTATGTTACTGTCGCTGGCACAGTAACTGCACGAACCTGCAAGTTAGACCTATCGGAAGATATAGAAATTAACACGACATTATTCCACACGTTAGTCATCGCGCAGGCCACACCAGAAACGATCATCTGTTCTGTCTTTGCAAATGTAGGCCCCGTTTCAGAAGTCGTAAAGAAGTCAATGTAGAAATCATACGGTGATGCTGCCTTTGCAAACATCATCACAATTTCACCGGTTTCCATACTTACTGCTGACAGCTGCACATCAGGTGTGCTACCCAATGTTTCATCAGTCTTTAAGTAAGTCTTTATCTCCATATCGCGTAGTCTCCCATTGAGCAGGGGATCGTTCTCGTATCCAGACCTTCCCAAGTCTGAATCTAATGTTGTTCTTCCTTTCAATATGCCACTCGTTTGTGCAGACGCTGCTAATACAGGTGCGGTCATTTGTCCTACAGAAAGGGACAGCATTCCGGATCTCGTTATTTGCACTTCAACTGTGTATTCTGTATTTGCTACAAGAGGAGGGGGGTTGATAGCAGCAATCCCATTTAAGTCGTTGTCGTAGATTTCCACAAACAACCGGTTGGAAGCGTCTATAAGAATTGCACTACAAGTTGGACATGAATTACCAGTAATGGTTCCCATCGAGAATATCCGAGCGAAATTAGCTACTGAAAACACGTTGACAGTAAGTTTAAAACGAAAAATGAACCCGAAGCACAGCAGATCACTATCAGTCAAGCGTAAACTCCTGTACTGCCGCACAGCTGTACCCAGAGTGAGATCCTGAGACGGAAGATCTGCGAATGCCAGTGGCACCAATCGAATCCAAACATCAGAACCTCCATGATCGTCAAGAATTCTCAAGTTATCATTACTGCCCTCTCTGTATAATAACGGTTCGGTACTACTTCCCACCAAGTTTATATTAGAAAGAGTAGGACCATTAGCATCGTTACTCCACGCAAGTTGGTGCGGAAATGGGTTCAGATTACTTGCAATGACGTCTCTGATTGCAAGAGTGTACGGAGTCCCTCCTATGACACTTTGGGATGTTGCTTGAACCCAATTCTTACAATCACCACTTGAGAATAAGAATTCATCATTTGGTAACCCGTTCCAAGGTATTGTCCATTCAGCGAGGTCTATGCTAATCACTGCAGCCTCAGCCGGAGTCCCTATATCCGGTACCCCGGAAAGACTATCCGTGAATGAGTACCACCCAATACCGGATCCAATATGTCTAACTTTTACCCACGCACCTTCATTGATTACTTCACAGGTGCTGTATCCGTTATACTGTGGAACGTCTGCGTAGATAATGTGCATCGCCGTGCCAGCTGCTGAGAGCCAAACAAATAACGCACTATGGATATCAGCAGAAACACCTCCAGGGGAAGTCACTTGAACGTGAGAAGGAAAGTCAGATGTGATTTCTTTCCTGTTTGTAGTCTGAGGAACAAATGGGTCAGTATTAAATGTGAGCTTAAATGGCGGCGTGTCGAGAACTACCACAATGCTTCCCAGCAGAAACGTAATCTGAACACCACCAGTTGATAGCTGGGCCAAATTCGTTGCTTCTTTTCCACCGACGCTGGTGTCGAGGTCGTATGAGTAAGTTTCTGGATAACCGATATCTCCAAGAAGTGACAACACAATGGTGTTATCACCCGAAACGAATGAAACCGCGAATTGCCCAATGTCCAGCAGCTTCAAAGAAGGATGTTTCTGGACGTTGCTTCCGGCCCCAGCCGTACCTTTGACATGATAATTTCCAATTAATCTGCCAGACTTCATGTCTAATGAGTACGACGTGATGCACGCTAAAGACGATGCTTGACAAGATACTTGCTCTGCAACAACAACAGCAACCTTGCCATTAGCATCGGATGACAATCTAGAAGGTTTATCAGCGTTACCTGATCTGACTAAAGCTTGAATGATTGGAACTGCCGGGTGAACGACAGAATGATCAGAAACAGCAAGACCCACAACACGCAATGTACCCGAAGAATCTGACCACCAGACAGCATACGTGCTGCTGTCTTTTGAGGCTGCTACCGATATGGCTCGTCCAGTTGTGACGTCCAGAGCCGGTACAACAACCGTTGTCTGAAGTTGCGGATCCGCGAAAACCGTATCGAAGGTGTACGACTTCACTTCCATGGTTCCTGACAACAAACAGACGAGTACAAACGTGTTGTCTGCAATAGATCCAATATCGCAATCAACAGCACTAGCGTGGACTATGTTAGTAAATTTGTATTCTGTGTATTCACCCATTGAACGAGAAGAAATACTTATCTCAAAGCTATTCTCAGCTTGCTTCACCCCCGACATAACCACAATGCGAGTGTTAGGGAATGCGAAAGGAATAACAAAAGAACCAGCTGCCCCAGTGTATTGTGGAGTGTAGGTATACGGTCTAATTGTCAAATTATCAATGTCACCATGCCACCTCCCTTCAATACTACTCCCACTACGTGCGATGTAACTTAACAAGTGATCAACTTCCCACACTGCAGGGGTCAGTGGAGAGGGAGCAGATGTGACTACTACCCTCCCGTCTCTTCTCATTTCATTCCCACTTCTTGACATTTTAATTCTGTATTTGTACAGCGACCCGATAGCAAGGGTGTCTGGATCAACTAAAGTCACTGCGTTGCAGGAAAACCTCATTTGCGTCGTAGTACCTATCAAACCAAAATTACACGTTGTCGTAGTCGTAGTCGTTCTAAGGGCTGCTAGAGGAGTGTAAATTGGAACAGAAATGCTAATAACTTTTGCCTCTGAGTTTACCACCAGTATTCTGATTGAAACTTCCATTTCCATTCCGTAAACCATTCGTCGCGCAGCAGTGTCTTCAATATTATCATATCCGACGAGAGTACCTACATATTGGTGAGTTCTCGAGGATAACTGAGATAAAGGAATTGGTGTCTTTCTGATCCAGACATTAAGCCCTTCATTTTGATTTTGATACGCAGAGCGAGGCCGTGGAACCTCAGCATAGAGTCTTGGGGTTAATGGATCGCTGACTGTTGGATCTTCTGGAGCAACTGTGTTGCTGATTTCAACTGGATGGGGAGTAGGATCTAAATTACTTCCGAGTGAAGGTCTTAGAGATGTAGAATAAGGAACTCCTGTAAACTGATCAATAGCTACAGCAACCCACTTGGTACAGTCCCCAGATGAGAACATAAAATCGTTGTACAGGGCAGGGTCAAATGAAACAGACCATGGTCCGTCGGTAGATGTTGGCGGGTTAGAGGGTGTGCCAAAGGTTCCCCCTCCACCACTAAGGGTATCCGAGGGAAACGATGTAGCCATTGGGTCGTCGTCTACATGGCTGACCATTTCCCATCCTCCCTCCAACAATGCTTTACAGAAGCTAAACCCATCCGCTGCTAGTGACAGCGAAGTGAGTAACACCACTCCAGTCATTTTGAAGTCTGAAAAATTAAATATCGGTTTTGTAATATGAATAACCTACTCACACACTACTATTTGATTACTTCTACTTCAAGGTACTATAATTATGTGTCATGTACACACCAATTCTTGAATATAAATCTCTGCAAAAAAGAAATAAGATAAACAAAACACAATTGGTTACTTTTTTTCTGTTATATTTTTGCTTTTTTGCTTTTTTTTTGTGGGTGGCATAAGAGCCTCCGAGAAAAAGGGAGGTATTATTCTTGAGAGAGAGATTACGCGGAGAAAAAAAAAAAGAAAAGACAGCCAATAATATTAGTATTATTCCACGACAAAGATAAAGTACTCGGTAAGTGGCTACTTAATTAGCTGCTTATCAAAGGCGTATCGTTTTTTTTTTTTTTTTTCTTTTTTTTTTTTTTAATTGATGTGATAAGGCTGATGCGTGTTGAAGAAGACTGTTCCACTAGTCACGTGCTGAAACGCAAGCCCAGTGTCTATGTCGTACCGCAACAGCTACATCAGCCTATCACACTGTGCCACTGACTGGTGGATTTTTCACGTACGGAATAGTAGTGTATGCGCTCGGCTACTTCAAGCGCGCTACTCCAGTGACGATCCGCCGTAGAATCAGCACTTGATCGGTAGTAATAACATAGAAATAAAAAAAAAAACATAATAATTATAAAAAAGACGAAAAAAAAAACGAGAGAAAAAAAAAAAAAAAAAGCACGCCAACTTGAGAGAAAAGCATGCCAGAGTAGAGTTATGCCGTTGAAGCAGTAAAAGGCCGACTCAACATCAGCCAGTGAACACCAACACATGGTGGAAAGACATGAAAAGGAAAGAGAGAGAGGAAACAGAACCTTTTCTTACTCTATCATCACATATTAACGATAAAACCCATAGGTAGCAAATTAAGTCATGGTGCCGTAAGACTATAATTTTTTTTTTTCCCCAATTTGAGGGCCTCACGACATACAATGAAAATAAAGAAACTGCGTTTTATAGGGAGAAGGAAAAAAAAAAATTAACAAACAAAACATCCTTTTTTTTTTATTTTATGCTTCAATCGATCCATGGACGGGCTTGCTTGATCTCAAGGTGACCACGTGAACCATCTGTAGTTCTGGTTATCTTAAATTCTATATCAATAGCGAACGTGTCATCTCCGTTGTAGATTGGCTTGAAGTGAACCTGAACCTTAGCCATGGCCACACGAAGCTCAACAACCTCCGCATCAGTCAACACGTTAACTGTTGACACAGGAACTCCGTAGACAGTCTCAACGTTTGAGTGGCGCATGTACTGCTGAATCCATTGGTATTCAATGTTTCCGTTGGCATCATTTCCAAGCACTTCAGCCAACAAGAACTCATCTGGAATCGAGTTCACTGTCTCTCCACCAACAACAATCGGTTCAGGGTTAGTAACAGAGATCTCTCCGTACTGGGCGTTGATGTAGTGACCGTTTGTACCCTGCTGGTAAACATTCTTCGTTACACCAACTCCGTTTACTTGTTCATCACCGTAGCTCTCATGTGCGAGGACTCCCATGTAAGTCTTGAAGTGATCAATTCTGTAGAAGTCGCGTTCCTCATATGCACGGAATGTCCAAAGTCCTGCCCACACCTTCTTAGCTGATTTACTGATATCTCCTTCATCAGGGTCGTGGGTTGTGGATTCATACAAACCAGCTCCATTGAAACCAGCAAGATCCTCATTGTTAGTACTCGATCTCAAGCGCACAGAACGGAGCATTGTTCCATCGGCCTCTGCCCACCACTGGTGCATGGCGTTCAGCTTCGTGTCAATAGCAGCAGGAACCTCTCCCTTCTTTACTTCCTTACGAAAGTCCTTCAGCATATCGTCACGAGTCTCAGCATCACTCAAGAAGTCAGCATCAGTCATTATTGCCTGGATCTGTTCGTTAAATGATTTTCCAGCTGGATCGTTAGCATCTGCGCACAGATCACGGAACTCACCATTAGGCACAGAGTTACCCATGTCATCAACGTCAGCTCCCTCGCAACGTTTTACCTTCATGTACTCGTCGTATACAGAGAAAGGGATGGCGTATCCGTCAGGAACTTGTGAACGTTCAAGCACCTTGGCAAGTTCCGCAACGTTTGCCGCCTTGGCACCGTAACGAATCCAATCAGCGTTAGCGATAGCAGTCAATCGGATTGGGTCTGTTACTGTCAAGTCTGATAGTGGGGTCTGTGAAGTAGCAGGGCGTACACTTTCTAACCAGGCATCAGCCTCCGCTTGTGTCGCTTCGCGAAGTTCGTAGCCATCAGCGCGCACTACGTACTGAACTACCTTTCCAACGAGTGCGAGAATCTCTGCTTTGCCTGACGCACCCTTGATGTACGCATTTGGCATGTTGTTCTGCTTCGCCTTCAAATTAATGTGCGACAGTGGAGTCTGAGGCTCGTCAGTAATAATTCCTCCGACATGAGAGAGATCGTTTGGGATCGCCTTAAAGATAACGACGTCACGTACTGAGAATGTCTCAGATCCGGTTTCAATCACACGGAGGGTTCCGTATCCCTCTCCCAGGTTGAGTGGTGAGAAAGTTACGCTACCAAATAGCTCTTCACTCATAATAACAGGGACATTGTTAGTCTCAAAGGTTAGCTTGTTGTCGTTGTAGATAGTAATTTGAGTTGGTCCGGCAGGGTAGTGCACGAGTCTTCCTGCTGCCTCTGCGAAGTGACTTTCGATGAGTTGAAAAGCCTTTATAGTCAACGCAGCTGATACCGGGTCAGTAGGCCAGAACTCAACTGTGTACAGTCCCTGAGTACCAGATTCCGATGTGTAGCTGTCATGAGCAATCATAGTTCCGGCGATGTTCTTTCTCGTGTCCCAAAAGTATGAGTCGTCGTTCCACTGGGTGTTGCTGGAGTACGCACCAAGAGAATCTCTCACAAAGTAGAAGTGGAATTCGAACTTCTGGGTGTTCATAAAGTACAGCGATGGTGTGGCGGTGTTGATGTTTAGAATTACGAATTTCACTTCCAACACCTCCAGAGCACCCGGAACGTTGTTTCTGGCAGCGAGGCTCTCGAATTCCACACGGTTGTTAAGATCAGTGCGGTAGTCAACCGGAAGCAAGTCTGCGCAGGACCAGGTTAACTCGAATCCTCCTCGGGTTACGCTACCATCAGAAGTGAATCTCATGTAGATTCCCTCTTGTCCGTCAGCTACGGTGTCTGAAGGAGATGATGTACCAGATTTATCACTCAACAGTGCAGTCGATCCAATCACACCTCCATTTACTGGAAATACGTTCACCATATCATACCCGCTTTCGGTGTTGAATGCTGACCACTGAAGTACTGTGTATTGCTTTGATGGGCAACTGAAGAACCAGCAAGTGTTTTCATTGTTTGCGTAACTTGCAGTTCCAGTAGGATAGTCTAATGATCCTGGAGTATCGAGGATTGTGGAGGCAGAGCAGCTGGATGGAAATGTGAATGTTGGTGCTTGGGTTGGAGGAGATGGTGTAGCTGGTGTTGACACTCCGCAAGACCACTGAACTGTAAATCCGTTTTCGTTAACATACTCATCAGACTTGAACTCGATGATTGCTCCATCAGCACTCGAGTAAGTGGCGCTGGCTGGAACAGCAGTTCCTGAGGTTTTCAGTACTTCCGTTCTCGCGAAGTTGCTGACAGTCGACACGGTAACGAAGTCGTAGTCCAATTCAGTGTCGAGCTGGCTCCAAGTTAAAGTCAAATCATTGCTGCATGGAATGTACCAGCAGGGACTTTGCAAGCTTACGTAAGGACCGTAAGCAATCGTACCACTTGTTGTGTCCTTTACTTCTTCACTCGAGCACAGGGGAGGGAATTCGCTAGCAACAGCACCACTGCAAGTCCACGAAACTGTGAAACCAGTTCCGCTTACAGCGGCATCGGAGTCCAGAAGCATGTAAGCACCATCTCCTCCATTAACATTGCTAGTTGTTGGAGTAGTCAGAGCAGCTGAGCGAAATACTTGTGCACCAACAGCGTAGTTCTCAACCTTGGCAAGGGTCAAGTAGTCATATGTTGGCTCCAAATCAAATGACGAAAACTGAAGTGAGAGGTCCCCTCCACGGCACTGAACGAACCAGCAAAGTTTAACATCAGCGCCATAACTTGATTGTGTGATAGTTCCCGTTGCGTCAGTCTTCACGACACGTGTCGCATGATCACAATCACTTGGAAACTGGAATCCAGCAGCCGTCGCTACCAGACCCAGAAGGGCCGCATACCGCGTCATTATTTTAATATAGTTCGAAACAATCTGAAGAATAGAACTGATTACTCGTAGTCAGCCATCAAAATATATTCATCAGAGACACTGACTGCTTAACTAAAGGAACTGTGCTGGGTACTCCTGTTAAATGTAGAGGAAAGTGTTTGAATAATAACATAATTTAATCCTGTTGCAAACGTGTTCTGGGCTTTATACGCCTTACTTTTCGCATTATCAACACCAATGAATAGTGTGACGGGAACGGGTATAAGGAACTTACTTCGACTTGTGGTCAACAGTGACTCCTAACAATATTGAACTCTATGTAGCAGCTCTACTTTGGGATGTGGATCTTTTTTTTCTTTCTTTTTTTTTTTCTTCTTTTTTTCTTATTACCATGGATCATTATTTAATCAAAGAATCACAATGAAGACAATCCGGCTGCTAAATTTCGATTTAGTTTTTTTCTCCTGACTGAGGTAATTGTCTACATCAGACCACAACAATGATTTAATGCACAAAAGTGTATACCACACTTTTGAGAACAAATAAAGGAAAGCGATGCGAAAAACAAAAAAAATAAGAATCAGGAACTTTCGTATGTCAGGAGTACGTACCACCATAAGTTAGACAGCTAGAGAAATCCAGAACTTATGACTGCGGGAGATTTGGGTAACCCAAATCAATCGCGGAGATCGTGTTTTTATACGCTACAAAAGCTCTATTACTGTATCCAACCTTTCTTTTTTTTTTTTTTTTTGGTAGAAAATTCTTCTTTGCTGATGGAGTTCGGAGGCGTCTAAAATAACAAAAAAAAAAAAAAAGAGAAGAAGAAAAAAGAGAAATACGTGCGCGGCTTCTATTAAATGCATAAGACACTTGTAGTCGGAAAAACTCTGTTGAAAAAGTTTGACAACCACAACTCTGCTGAACTACGCTAGACAACCTACTCTAATTAAAGAAAAAATAATACTCAAAACCATATAGAAAATAGTACTAACGCTGTTTGTGTACAAAACAGGGTGCGGCCCTTTTCCGATATTAGGCACCCTCGACAATAATTTATTGGTCGACTCCCGTTGTGTCTAATTTCGATATGTTGTGTTTTTTTTTTTTTAATATTGTTAAAATGCAAGGAAAAGGAAAAAAAAATAGAAAAAGAACCAAAGGGGGGGGGAAAACTTTTTTTTTTTTGGTTGCAATAATAACGCAGATCTCAAAGTGAAAGCATCATTGCGATGCCTTCTTTTTCCTCAGATTACTGACGCATTTTGAAAAGAAACAACCACACGGCAAATACTAAGATGAGTAGAGAAGACAAAAAAAGAACAATCTTAAATGTCAAGCATAAATTTTTATTTATTTCTTTTCTTTTTTTTTTTTTTTAAAGTTAGGGAAGCTCCAGAATGTGAGAACCAGTCACCCCTGTGAGTCTGACCGACTACGAGAAACAATACATGAAGTAAACAGCTACTAAGTCAGACGGTATTTTTAGATCGTATGACAAATTCCAATTCTAAGAGATTGAAAAAGATAACATAAAAAACAAATACTAATAAAACACTCTTCGTGTTTCTTTTGGTTTTTTTTTTTTTTTTTTTTTTGTGGTATTGTGAATAGAGAATTAAATCTGAATTCCAAATCATTCTTTTTTTTTTTTTTTTTTTTTTAAAGTTTTAAAAGAAAGAATAACACAAATCAACTTAAGTTGGGCAGACTTACAGTTAAGTAACTACGACTTGGGGGGATGTAATTTAAAAAAAAAAAAAAAAAAAACGAAACCAAAAATAACTTTCAATAAAAATAACGTGGGGGTGAAAAAAAAAATAATTAAATAAATAAACCAAAACTAAATATGTTTGCAGGAAAAAACTAACACAAAAAAACAAACCCAAAACAAAAAATTACGAGTTGAACCCACCAGCGTCTAACCAGATCTCGGCCGACAAGGTGGAGTGGTACTGTGTGAATAGAAATACTCAGATAGAGAAGAAAAAATAATGGGAGGACTTTAATTCAGACGAATACAGAAAACGAAAATAGATAACTAACTTCAGCAACACACATGACCCACTTATGTTACCAAAACTTGTTAAGTAAAGCAACCTATTCTAATATTATTTGAACTCCTATTAATTGTTGATAACAACATTCACATTGAGTTGTCTTTCTTATGGTTGTTTTTTTTTTCTTTTTTTTTTTTTTTTTTTTGCTCTTTTTTTTTTTTAAATTTTAGATGACAGCACAGATGTCCCTTCACCTAAGAGAATAGTCGCAATGCACTGTCACTAACAAAGAAACAATGAAAATGAACAATAAAAAAAAATAAAAAAAACATTAAAAAAAAAAATGAGGCGGGAAATCGTTTGAACACCAAGTCGCAACAGCAGCTGGGTGGCTGAGACTTTCTCTGTGAGTAAGCGCAAGTTGTAAACCAATTAGGGTTTCTTTTTTTTTTATATGATGTAAATTTAATATTACATCAATGAGAAGAAGTGTTTATGTTGCCTGCTTAACTCACACTTCCAGTTCCTGTTGTTGCCATGCCTTGATGTTGATTTCTTTAAAAAAAAAGATTTAGAGGCCAAAATTTCAGAGATCTGGGGTTTTTCTCTTTTCTTTCTCATTTCCTCGTTTCTCCCATCTACGTTACAAAAGCTCGTTAAACTAGCTCGGGAACAACAGAAATACGTTTTTTTTTTTTTTTTTTTTTTTTTTTAAGAGAGCCTCTGAGTCAAGTGCTGCCAGGAAACTTGTGCTCCGGGAAGTACCTTCGTTCGAGCAGCACGAAAAGTGAGAAATCTTTCTCGGCAAGACGAGAAAATCATGCTTGTTGGTGTAGAAAGTGAACCCAAACAAAGTTCTTGGGACCTCTGGAAATATAAGCAAGAATTCACTTTCTTTCAAAGAAAAATATATCTGTTTCTTTTTTTTTTTTTTTATTGTGCAATGGGTCCCATCTTGCGTTTCACAATGACTTCGTCCTGCCTACAGAAATTAAAGTCGCACCTTTGAAGCACACTCTGAATTAATATTGCTTCTGTTAATCGCAAGGTAATTTTTTCCTTCTCTTTTTCTTTTTTTTTTCCCCACACAAAAAAACAATTGAGCTGCGCAGTTAGCTTTTCTTGTACGCATTACTGCGTACAAAAAGCAACACGATTTTTCTAAAAAAAAGAATTTCTGAAAAAACGGAATAGTTCGTATCAACAAAATTACTTATTATTTGGCTGCGTTAGTATTCACTTGTTTGATACTAAAAAAGAAAAACCTTTTTGGGATTCTTTTAACTTATGATAAAATACGAAATGTGTTTTCTTTAATGTCAGTAAAATATGATACAAAAAATCCTCTTTTTTTGCACTCCACTTTGAGTCTTTACCGCTAAAAGCAAGACGGGTAGGGTTGTTTCCTCCCCTCTCTCTCTACTCATCTAGATTACATTATCACATCACAGAAGGAAGTGGTGGTGACTTTCCTATAGAAGCAATGCATGCTTTTGGTGATGTTCCAGCTGGTTGGTACATAGTTGATAATCTTCTTATTCCTTTTATGGCAGAACCACTGACGCTGTTAACCTGATTACGGTACTCAGATAGTTGTGTGTTCCACATTGCGAGATTTCCTCTCATATTTTGAACCCAATTTTGCATTGAAGGAAACTTCTGTGCCACTGCAGTGAAGTGTTTCATACCAAGACTCTCAATAAATCCAATTTGACCTTGAGCAAGGGCAGCTTCCCTTTCACGATCGAACATAGGAGCAACACTCGATGCTCCAAGTTGCTTTTCTCTATCACCTTGACAGTAGAATTCCTCAGTTACAGCGACTGCCCATCTTTTTGAAATCGCGAACGGTTTTGTGATGTTTGAAATATCTGCGCTTTTTAACAACAATTTCATTAACAGTCCTCTGTGATCATCGTTACTTTTATCAAAAACAGTAACACTCTCAAGAGAGTCGTGAAGTTCCTTATGTCTGGCCATGTCAGTACACAAAATTGAATTTATCATTATTTTATAAGCATTTTTTTGATCATCAGGACTGAGCGATGCGAATATGTCATAGTCAGTATGAGCCAGAATATCAATTGCTTTGTTGCAATGATGAACTTCTAATACACTTGTTGAACCAGTGCTGGATGATAGTATTCCCATTGGGGTTTCAGTTTTGTAGTGAAAACTGTTATTGAGTCCCATGTGATCAACGTCGTGTACTACAGCCGTCAGTAAGATTGTCAGTTTCTCAATTTCAGTTAGGTATTCTCCAAGTTTATTATTAATTAAATAACAGTAAACAGTGTGACAAGTATCAGCAGCGTGACAAAAATTATGATAATGAACCTTTCTGTAGTTAAGCCTAACGACAACTAAGAATCTAAGAAGAACCTCTTCATCTATTTTAAGGATTCTCAAGGCGTCTAAGCTTTGCAATAATTCCAACAGCACTAAAATAACCTTATTTGGTGCTGATGATCTCAAGGACAAGATATCGAAGTCAGATTCTTTACATCCACGACGTTCTTCATCAGTAAGTGATAACTCTTTAAATGGAGCTATGTCTTCTGAAGTACATTTATTAAAAGAACCGCTTCCACTACCAGCTGTACCGTCTTGTTGCCCAGCGAGTAGTACCATCGCATTGTCTCTGGCAGAAACAGCAAATTGGAATGTTGTGTTATTGTAAAGGCAGATACCAACAAACTTAGAGAAGTCTACAATGATGTCAACGTCTTCACAGGTGAAATCAGAATTTTCTTTAATAAGTTCCAACACTGCGACGACATCTTTATCATAGTAAACAGGACAACACAGAATTGATTTATCTCTTTCAATTCCTCGAGAGATAGTCTTCGGGACTCCAGTCATAGAAACCGTTCCAGCGATTCCACTGCCGCAGGCAATGACGACACGATCTTCATCAGCTGAATAAATATGATTCTTCTCTTTATCAACCAGGTACAGAGTACAGTTACTACAGGGAACAATTTCACGAGCTCCTTCGATAATATTACTCGAGACCGTCTGATTAGCTCGTTGTACCTCACTGTGAACAATTGATAATCTCCCAACAGAAACTAACATTTGTTCAGCACGAAGTGAAGCATGTCGAAGCATCTTTTGTTGTTTAATATTTCTCAGAGTAACTCCCAGATAGATCGTGAATCCTTGTAGTAAATCTAAATCTTCTGTGGTGAATCCCCTGTCTTCATTCTTATCAGATAGTACAGCAACACCTACTACAGTATTTTCATACAAAACAGGACAAGATAAGACCTCGTCTGTGTGGATTGGTTTTGAAGTCGAGAGTACTCTTTCAGCTGATTTTCGATGTTTCTTCCTCTGCGAAGCACTCAAAACAGAATTTAAATCAGGTTGCACTTCAGGTATCTTCTTTGGTGGAAATTCAAACACCGGATTAACTGCTGGGGATACCGTCGCGGGAGATTTTCTACCGCTACTACTCGCGTCAATGGTACTGACATTATTCCCGAATGAGTTACGGGGTGTCGATACTAAAGAGTTGACCTTAAACTGTCTATGAGTTGATAATTCAGTTCCCTTTGGTGTTAGTGATGGTGACTTTTGATTTGGTTCTGATCCAGGTGATGGAGGGAACTTATAAGGAGTGTATTCAGCGTGTAAACATGGTGATAAATGACGTGGATCCTTTCCATTACCAACTGAGAATGGAAACTGACCACTTGATCTGCGTGGTTCTCGTGTAGTTAGAAAAGGAGATTTCGTTGGGTCAAGATCATCTTCTAACTTTCCATTCTGATCAACTGTAAAAAGAGAATAGCAAGTTGCTTTTGTAAGTTGTTTTGCTGTTGAAACAATAGTATCTAACAGTGACTGGTCATGTTTTTCAAAGTCGGTTGAAGCGATCAGAGTTGCTATCTTGAGCATCTCTGCAGCAAGTTTTTGTTGTTTTCTTGCCATCACATCTAACATACCACATCGTAGAAGAAGTGATGTTATCATTGCAACTGCTTCAGCTAACTGCGTATCCGATTCAGTAAATCCTGGACCTGAACGTTTGTTAACAAGTTTTAAGGCACCTATTGCTTCAGAGTCTCTAATTATAGGAACAGTTAAAAGAGATTTTATTGCTTCGTCTTCCTGCTCGCTGCATAAGAACACGCCTTTTACTGCATTTGCTGAGCGGTAGTTCGTGGTGTCACCGTGAAAAGCTGCATTTCCAACTGAGCTGGACTCTTTTTCTCCAACCTTTTCAGATCGAAGTTCAGCTAAGTCCTCAACTTTGGTTCCCGAGGGATCTTTTATCCAGAGCTCACACTTTTCAGCGTCGATGAGTTGGGCAGTTCTGCTTTTGATATATTGATATTTGTAATCTATGGATTCTGCTGGGATGCTAGCCAGTTCTATTATGAGAGCTAGAAGCATTTCATGAATAGCTTTACTCTTTAATTGACCTTTGAATAGTAATCGTTTGCAGACCATCGCTGAAGTGATAGCAGCTTGCTTTCGTTTTACACTTGTCACCGAAGATGAAACTTCTTGTGATGAAGATTGTGTTGAATTCGTTTGCTGAGTACTTAGCATGCTATCAAAACCAGGTCCATTTTGTAATAAAAACTTATTAGAAGTTGGTGAATGAGGCAATTCATTAAAAGACGTGTTTGGAGTTATCGTCGATGCCTTGGCTGTGTCAGATCCTGTTGAGCATCGTCTACCCTTCTTGTGGATCGATCCAGCTAATCGGGTTGCTATTTCTAACTCATCTGCTGTCATTTCAGAAGTATTTTCTATTAATGACAAGCATTTTTCTAAAGTTTTTTTTAATAAATCTGCTTTTGGACTTTCTAAAGAACGCAATGCCTGTGGTCTTCTTCTCAACGCCATTCTACTGTTAGTTCTCGAGCTTGGAGAACTTCCGTTACTTTGGGGGGTTCTCAACCCGGTGAGTGAGTTCCTTCGACAAGAGTCTCTTGCCATTGTCCACCAACCCCCACCCCAAACCTGAATTAGAAATTAATTTATATAAAAAAAAAAATTTAAATTTAGAACAACAATGCAGTTATTTACTTGAATCAATCGATATCGGAAAAAAAAAAAAAAAAAAAGAAGAAATACAAAACAAAGCAGAGCAAAAAAAAGGCTGTGTGTGTACAGCAGCGTTTGGTAATTGAACGGCTGCTAAAAAAAATAATCAACACAAAAAAAGAAAGTTGTCCGTGTAATCGGTCAACAACGAGTAGTTATTAGAATCTATTTTCTTATTATTACCATTTCAACTAAAATCCCGAATATTTATCCCTTCAGCAGCTAACAGCAGCCTCTGTGTTAATAACGACGACAGCAGAGGAATAAGACTCAAAGGTGATGCTGAAAGAGAAGAACGAACAACCGAACAAGCCAAGAACGGAATGGATAACGGCGTAGCAATAAAAAAAGCTGCTGAAGCGAGATTCGATGGGGAAGTTAGCCTACCACATGATACTGAAGAACCATCTTGTAGTGCAATATGATCACTGATGAGTCGAGCAATTGATGTAGTGTTTGCTGACCTGACTGGTGAATCATTTGACTGTGCGGAACTCTTTAAGGTGAGGATACAACACAAAGTGAACAACACAACTCTCTCATCGGTGATACCATTTCTACTGAGTCTCCGCTTTAGTTCGACAATAGATGATTCTGATGATTTAACAATTGAAGAATACTTATTAATATCACAATCAGACATCCGACCCAATCCTGCCTCAGCAAATATACGAAGCAATAATATTTCACCTTCCTCGCTTGAGGTGATGTGGTCACTTAGACCAGGTCGGTATGCATCTGCAACCCTTCGTAGTACAGTTGCCCATTGAAGTGTTTGAGACATTATTATGTTTAGTTTTTCTGTTGGTGTTCTACATTTGGGTAGCATTTTCTTTGTTATAATAAACCAACTCTCTGAATGAGAATCTCCAAAGCATACACACTTCGGAAGTGATACCCCCAACAGTAAACCTGCACTGACTCTAGCTGACGGACCCATCGCTACTAATAATAAAAAAGGTCTGATAAGACCAGAATGTTGAGCAAGAGTTTTGTAGTTGCTCTGTCTGCTTAAATCGTCTTGCAATGATCGTTGGGTTTCACCTGAAAATATTAAATGTTTACCTTCAGAATGAAGATCCCACTTCTGACTGAACGAAGCAACAAACACATGTTCACATTGAGAGCAAAGTAAACCACCGCATGACATTCCTGTTTCACACCGAGCACATGTTGTTGTTTGTTGATAACAAGAAGTACACTGGTATGAATTTCGTAAAAGTCCTCTGTATAATAGTATGTGATCACTTACTTCTATACACCAAGAGCACCATCTGCTTTGTATATTCCAGTTTGATAAGGTTTGTTTTATTTTGGATTTTGATGTCATCCATTTTTTTATATGTTTTGAACATTTCACACATGAAGTCTCTCCACTACCTCGTGCCATTCCTTCATAGCAGCGAATGCATTTAAAAGTGAATTTACAACACGATGTACAACTATAACAGTTGCTTTCTACTATGTTAGTTTTTCGAAGTTTATGTGGTGATAGAAGGAGACACCATGAACACCATCGAGTAATTAGTTTTGGTTTATTACCCCATTTGACAATCACAGAGCTATCCGATTCACGCTTCAGTGAAACAATCCAATTCTGACTGTGAGCAGCACAGAATAAATTCGGACCATTATGATGGTAATTAGCCATACTGTTGCAGGAATGTACAGAACAACGAACAGATATCTGACTGCATCCTCTACATTGATAAAGCGATCTAATTAATTTTGGTCTGACTACGATATGTTCTTCACTATTATAACAACCGCTGCACCATCCATACCAAGTACTACCTTGTTGGAGTCCTGTGACTGACGTTACTGACGATAACTCTTGTTGGTTGTCATACGTGACAGACAATTGTAAATCTGCCAAGAGTTGTATCATCGACTTGCTGATATTCACTCCACACACATCAAGGCAGTTTAATGTTTCTTTACGCTCCACACACTGAGATAACACTGTTACAGATTTATCGGTAAAAATATTTTTTGACAAATCCAAAGATTGCAAGCTGCTATTTACATACAATCCTTGTGACAAAGCCAGAACACCATCATCTCCTATTGAATTGTTAGAGAGATCGACCGATGTTAGTCTACATAATGGTTTTTTTAAAAATTGTCCGAAATTAACCGCACCATCATCACCCAACCTTCCGCACGTCGAACCTTTAAATCGAAAATCCACAATCGATGAATTGTTTAAGCAGTTGAGAAGCTTTGACATGAATGAAGGTTTTGCGATGTAAATATTACTTCCGATGTCCAGAAGCTGTAGTTTTCTTCCAATAGAATCAACAACTAAAACAATAGATTCCTCAGAAAGCTTACAATTACTTATATTTAATGAAGAGAGAGAAGACCGATTGTTATTTGAGATAGAGTTGCAAAGGTCTGGGATGTTAATATCTCCTAATTGGTTATTTGATATATTTAAATGACAAATTCCGTCTACAAAACAAGATCGATATAAAGAGCTAAGAGTTACAACAGATTTTGAAGTTATTAAATTTGAAGCAATCGAGAATACCGCGACTTTCTTTACTTCGAATAGCTTAGCAACGTCGGAAAAACCATCATCAGTAAGTCGATTACCACATAAATTAAGAGTTGTTATATCAGACCCGATTGACATGGTGTCACACAAGACTCCGATGCCTTCGTCTCCTATCTTTTCGAATCCAAGATCTACCACAGGTCCATTGACACTACTTAGAGCTCGCTTGAGTCTTCTTTCTAATACTACTTCGGCTATCTTCTCTTCTTTGACTTTGGCATCGCATGTTTCTGTTTTGCATACGCAGTCTGCGTGACAATACTGACCACACCATCCACACTGAACCCCAGGTTTCAGTGGCATTATCCACTTCTCACAGATTGAGCAGTGTGTGAAATAGCTCCATGTTTTTAGAAACATGTGTCCTCCAGAAGCCATCTTAATGTCCTCCTTCTGTAAGTGAATAATACTAATTAGATATAATATAACTGTGGGATATGACAAATCAGAATGTTAGTTTCAGTTGCAGTGTTTGTAAACACGTCTGTTCCTGAGAGTAATTATAAGATGGTTGTTTATAACAACGTAGTATGGGTTTGATAAATATGAACATTTTTTTTTTTTTTTTTTTTTTTTTTTAGTGATATATCCTAAACCAGAACAGAATATTAGCAAAGTGAAGACTTCCCCTGCAAAAAACAAACGCAAAGAACCAGAAGCAAAAGTGTTTGCGCTCACAATTATTCGCATGTGGCCGCAACAACGGCAGATAAGAATTTATGGGGAGGGGGGAAGTTAATTGAAGAAACAAAAAAAGAAATCTCAAGATTAGTAAAGAGTCTTTCAACAAGTCAAGTCACCGACACTCAACAGAACAGAACTGTTTCTAAGTTTTTTTTTTTTTCTTCCTCTTCCATGGTTAGCGACCTTTAAAACTCACTAAGATATCACTTTAGGGAGGCATTACTCTTCTTGTTAGGATTAATAGTTTAAGCAAAAAAAGGAGGGGGAAAAAGAGAACCAAAGGGACTTACAAGAAAAAGAACCCACATCAAGCCCATATCTTATTAGCTTCTGAACATACCCCTGTGCAGTGGGGTGTCTGGTGGATGTGCATGGAAAAGACAGGGGAGATCTCTTCTCTTGCATCAGGCCGTACCGTTAACCGCAATAGGTCTCCCAGGCTAAAAGCCTCTGGCCGACAGAACAATGTAGGTAAGGGAAGTCGGCAAACTAAATCCGTAAGCTCAAAGGATAAACCATTAATTTATTTTTTATTTTATTTTTTTTTTTTTTTGATGTTCTCTTTTTAATAAAGTAAAGTAAAACTACAGGGCAAGTTACAATACAAACAACCATAAAGGGTTACCTTAAAAGTGTAACTTAAAGTGAGGTTCTCCCTTTCATAAGTTGAAGATATTCTTCATAACCCATATTAGAAACGTCAACGTCAACGGGTAAGTCGATAGCTATTATCGGTTGTGTTGTTGTTGATTGTTTTGGGTTGTCTAATGCTGTACAAATTGCTTTTCCTTCATCCGATGGCAACACAGTACCTGAAGGACTCGCAGCATGTTTATTATTAACAAGATCAACTGATACCCAATTTATACTAACACATCTAATCCACTCTTTGGGTAATGACAAATGAGGAGGTCGAGATACAACAGCTGATGTCACATTGCCGTAAGCAACGAATTGATCATCAATGGAGAGGAGTGCAATAATTTTACGTTTTTCTGAACAGAAATTGTTCAAAGTCGGCACGATCGATTCTTCAATATGCAACATACCATGCTTTACTGATATAGCTAAGTCTTCATGAGTAGGAGACCGAAATACCATGTACGTCGTATTGATTAATTGTTTCTTCTGAACTTCAGCCAACAACCGATCACGTATAGCAATAAGGTGTTGCTCTTGTAGAGCCACTTGCTGTAATTGCTGTTGCTCCTGATGCCGTTGATCTAAAACAGGTCCTAAAGCAGAGAGGAGATCACCCAAGGCAGCTCTCTTCACTTCTCCAGACCCAGCATTATTAAAAGGATGACGACGTTTTCTTTTGAAGTCTCGGTCTGGATTAATAGTTGCATTTAATTTGTATTGTCCAAATGATTGCATTCCGGGTACTTCTTGCACAGCTCTTGCAGCGGCTGCTCCATTAGACATTGTTACCGATCCCATACCGTTGCCTTCAAGTTTAGATTTTCGTACTACCCCATATCTCTCGAATGTGCGGGCAAGTCTTCCAGGATCCCAGTCAGGAGGTATGAATGCGATGTGTACTTCTGTAGGCTCTTCGCACTTCTCAGCAGCCAAGATCTCTGCGAGTGCCTCGCTATCGTGTTTGAACTTACAACCTTCTCCATAGTTGCACATCTGCCGAAGAAAGTGTCGGCACACAGACTGGTCAGCCTGTTCTTCACCCGCCATGGTCCACACCCCTCCCTTTGGCTGTGAAGGAACAGAATGAAAAAAATAAAAATAACAATTCATCCTCTTCGATAAGAATACGACGGGTCTACCAACCAACTGCGTCATTAATTGTATACCTGCAACACCTGCAACACCTGCAACACCTGCAACACCTGCATCACAAGAAAAATAAAACATAACGCTCCTCACACGATCACATATCAAAAACTAAAACCGCTAAGGAGCAAGGCACCGGGGATGCGAGGGAAAACATATGCAGAAAAAGCCATCAATGAAAAATAACTTTTTTTTATTTTACTGTTCTCCTTGCATCAATTATTCTCTCCAGTGTCTAGCCATACTTCCCTCCTGACCGATCGAAAAGCCATGAGTATTAAATAAATAAAGCGAACACCACTACAACTTTGTTTTTTTTTGTTTTTTTAAATCGCGAAAAAAGAAAAACATTTTTTTTGGGAGAGGAGAGAAGAAAAAAAAAAATACATAAGTATTCTTAATAAATATAAAGAACGTCTCTAGGTAAACAGATTTCACTAAAAACATTCGCATCCTTGCGAGACAAGTATGATTTCTGGTGAGGTGACACCCCTAGAATAAGAAGAAAAAGAGAAAAAAAACCATCCAATTAAGGTAACTTAGAAAGATGAGATATGAGAGTAGGAGGGGAAACATAATTATCAAGTGAATCACAGATAGAAGATGCCCATTTTTAAAGGGTTTTATGTCATAAAGCGAAATCACGGTTTTTTTTTTTTTTTTTCTCTCACAAGAAACTTATACGGGAAAGAGTATTGAAAAAGGAAATATTTAGATTCCCTAAATCAGAATTTTTTTTTTATTCATTAACGAGAACACCAAAATCGTAACAAAAAAAACCGTGAGACGGTTGGCAACTGAGGTTATCCCCAGCAACCTCCACTTCGAATTCTTTTTTTTTTTTTTTTTTTTTTTCGACAAGGGTTTTTTTTTTTTTTTTTCCCCCATGCCAACATGTATAACAAAGGAAGTTTCTTCTTTTAAAAAAAAAAAAAGAATAAATAAATAAAGTATTAAAAAAAAAGCAGCATGTTACCTTATTAAATTCCAGTCAGGAATCACATGTATAAAAAGTTAGTTATATAATCCAACGTTACTGTATATTATGAGTGCTAGGTAACTCACAGTAACAGAGGACCCAATCCGTAGCCATATCGAATATTTCGCATGGATTGTTGAAGTAGCATCTGACTGAAAGATTAATGAAATACCAATCAAAAAGAACAACATCACTGAGTGTGTCATTATAAAAAAAAAAAATATCAGAATTTTTTTTTTTTTTTTTTGAATAAGTTGATGAGAATATTCTTGCTTTTCACAAAGGACTGGAGCGAATAAGCAAGAATTTGGGTAAATAGTGACTCCTTTGGGTAGATCTTCTCGACGAGAAACTTTAATAATGTATTTGAGATGGTTATTAAATATAGAACAACCAAACTCAAAGTAACTCGCAAGGTAGTACTTCCCCCCCAAAAGGTATATTTCTGATTAACAAAAAAAAAAAAAAAAAAAAAAAAAAATCTCAACTAGGGAGACGCATTCCGCCCTTTACTCACAGCAGAAAGCAAAAAAAAAGCAAGTGAGTCTGTTTTTTTGTATAAAATGAGGTTTTTTTTTTTTTTTAAAGAAGAAAGCTTCAAAGAATCACCAATGAGAACCTCATGTTGCTTTCGGAAGTAAGGCAGCGCAGTAGGTGTTTTGAAACCGTATTTTTTTTTTTTCGTTTGGTTCTCTGTTTTTTTTGTAAATAAACGAAAGGGAGGTCCACGTAGAGTTTCTTCTTACGGGAAGCTTCGCTAGCAATTAAAAAAATTAAAAAATAAATAAAAAAAATAAAGAAACAAAAAAAGAAACAAAAAAACCACTTTGTTAACATTTGTAACCTTCAGCTATCTAAAAAAGAAGGAAATTATTTATTTCCATTGAAACCGTGAAAGGTAGAAAAACCTTTTACGAACACACACAACAACAAATGAGTTCCTTTTTTTTTTTTTTTTTTTTTTTCCTCTCTTCCCTTCTCCCCACGCTATATAACCGTCAAAGACTATTCAGTGACCCGTTGGCTACGTTCTTTGTAATCACCAGCGTAATATGAAATATATAATTAAATAAATAAAGTAACAAAGGAAAGTAACGGAACGTGTAGTTCTAAGCAGCCAGAAAGTTCTTTTTTTACAACAATCAGCTGAAGTCATCAACATGGACGCAGCCAAAGACGTTCACATTCTTTTTTGACAAAATCCGAGAGGTTTAAAAAGTTAATTACTTCTTTTTTTTTCCATCTCGAAGGACACGTTTACGAGCGAAAGATAATTGTGGCAGCGTAACGTTAACACCCTCTTACTTTATACAGGCTTGTTTCCGGCTTGCACGCACAAGTTATTTATTGGCATCAGTAAAAAGGTTATATAAATAATATGGTTTCCTTGAAAAATAAACCATAAAAAAGATTCTAAAAACAAAAAAAATATATTTATGAAAGAAATAAATATCTGCAGTGTACCAGATGGCTCAGTGACCTAAAAGTAATGTAAAACAGAGTTGAGAGTATTTGAATTTGTAAAATACAACTTGTATTGTATCATATTAACATAACGACAAAGGAGGGAAAAGGAGAATCAGAAAAAAACTTAATCAGCAAATCCTAACTTTCAGTTATGCTGTATCTTACACCACTACCTACTTCGGGTTCGTTCCAAAAGTATAAAAAAAAAAAAAAAAAAAAAAAAAAAAAAAGGACAATTATTTTTCTTCTTTTCAATTCTATTTCTCCACGTCGTTGAAGAACAAAAGAACAGCCAGCTTGGCAAACAAACGAAATGGGATAACCGTGAGCATATTTTATTGTATCGAAATAAACTAATATAAAAATTTAGTAATTTATGAAACGGTAAAAAAGAAAAAAAAGGGGGGGGGGGGGACCTTTGATACGATACGAAAAGATTTATCTGGGAAGAATACTGCAGGTCTTTGCACAAAAAAATAAAAATACTGTCACCATGAAACAGAAGGCGTTGAACATTGCCTGGTTTCTTTGGTGGAGGCCACGTGAACGTAGTTGAGCACCTCTTGCCTACGCTACCGTAACAGTGAAAAACAGCTGTAAATTAAAATCAATGTGAAAAAAATAAAATGAAACCAAAGGTTAACAGTGGACGAATCCGACGTAAGGCTTTCCTAGACTACTCGAGTCTTCAGCGGTCCGCTCGGTGATAGCAGCCTAGGAAGGACAAGCTCACCCATCTGCCTGGAGACCATTCAAATTGGGGGGGGGGGGGCGGAGAGCAGAGACACAAGCGATTAGTAAGAAGAGAGTAGTATCTGATTATTGTTTTGTGTGGTTGCGCAGATTTATCAATGTAGTCTGTTCGTTCGTGTAGTATTTTATACAACTGCGGAGGGGGGAAAAAAATGCAAGGAAACAAACATTGTTGAAACATAACGCTATTTTGATTTTTTTTTTTTAGTAAAAAAAAACCCTTACTCACGACGACAGAGAGCTTTTAAAAGACTCTTTTTTTTTTACAAGGCATTGTTCACCAGGAGGATGTTAAAATTGGTAATAAATACAACTCATTGTAAAAAAAAAAAAAAAAAAAAACGGAAAAATATAAGAATCTCCCAATAGCTCCCTGACTACGTGTCAGTAGAGAGCGTAACTTGACTAAATGGTTAATCAATAACAGTGTGATCCTTTGAACAAGAGAGCAAAAGCACAACGATAACAATGTTTTTATTCAATTATTCCGTTGACAAGATAGATAAATTACGCACCAATTACCTCATGTGACATCCAACAAATGTTATTCAATGTCGCATACACTACACTTAATTGGGGTTAAGGATGGTTAAGGGTTAGAATAACAAATCTAATATCGATCGTACTGCAACCTCTCCGAACTAATCAAAACATAACTCAAAAATAAGTATGAAATGATTCACGGAGATACGGAACTGTGGCACTACAACAGTGGTGTTCCCTATTAGCAGTATATATTTATAGTATTTATTTATTTATTTATTTATTTATTTATTTATTTATTTACGAAGCCTAGGAAGCCAAAAGCCAGGAAAAGCTCACAGTTATATCGCTACTAGCAACCGTGAGACTCTCACAGACGATAAGAGACGTAGAATAACCTGGAACAAATGACTACCTAAACCCACCGTCCACGCGAGTAAAGACTAGTAAAGTGGAAGGGGGGAAAAAACGAATGGGGGAAAAAGGGGGTTTTAAGTATTTAAATTTTTTATAACATAAACGATAACAGTGAACTACAGTAAATGATTAAAAAAAATATTAAGTTTCCGTAAGAGTAATTTATATACCTCTTAAATGCTGCGAAGTAGTTCCCTTCTTTTTTTTTTTTTTTTTTTTTTTTCTCGTTATTACTGAATGGAAGTTAATTTAATTTTTTTGTACACAAACCTGATTAGCAGTAGCTCTCGGAGTGAAGTCGGAAAAAAAAAAAAAAAAAAAAATGATACCACTGAAAACTAAACCTTATCTCATAACTCATATTATTTTGCCTAATTCAATTCAAGTTTTCAAAAAGAAACTTTTTTTTTTTTTTTTTTTCCCACACAATCCAAAAAAAACCAAATGAAAAACCGCAATAAAGGAAGCATCTTGTTATCAGAATGTGATTGTTGTTAATTTTGATAACCAGCTGTCAATATAACTCAAAAGCGTTACCCCTTAGTAGCTGCTGAGGAGATCTTATCGATTTTCTGTATGAACATCAACAGAAAATCGATAAGTTTAGTTAGCTATAATAGTTAGTATTAATGGTTGTTATCAGTCAAAAGAAGGGGAGAGGGCGGGAAAATTCAATCGAATGCAAAAGTTAGTTATATAATCCAACGTTACTGTGTATTATGAGTGCTAGGTTTGCCTTCGTAATTGACAATATGTTTGAGTATTTGGCATTAAAAATAGATTGTTTTTAATTTTTTTTTTAATCTGTTGTCTAAATTTTTTTTTGGAAATTATCCATTTTATCTACATCGTCTCAAGATATTTTAAAAAGAAGAAGAAAAAAAGAAAGAAAAGTATTATAGAAATGCACCAACAAGAATTATAATTTTAAAAAAAATCCATATGCCGACGAGGTTCCAATTTCAAGAAGGAAAAAGGAAAACAACTAAAATTCGCAAGTATGTTCTGGTATGTTAATCTGCAAACAGCTATGTCATTGGTATTTTATTCATTTTAGGAAGCCAAAAAAAAAAAAAAAAAAAAAAGAAATCAGTAAAAAATCTCAACAACAGGGTAACAATTCGATCGCTACCATCCAACAGTGAGATTAGACGGCTGATAACACCAATTTTTCTTTTTTGCAAAGAGAGGGAGAACACATCACATTAGATCAGAGAATAAGAAGCAAGGGAATGATTTAAGAAAAGAGAAATGATACTAAATAAAAGTAAAAAGTAAGACAACTACACTAAAAAAGGAAACAATCGTTTTAATATCCACCCGGAGGATATCACTGCAGGAGGCTGCTTTAACCCGGGAAAGAAATTTAGAAAGCTTGGAAGATTGATCAGCGCATCTACAAAAGAGAGCTCGTCCAGTAGTAACAAGATAATTCACCAGATATTCAAAACGGAAAATCCAAAACTATTCGCTATCTCAGTTTTGATGAATAAAACCAAGCCGCAAGCTTCGAAGAAAATAAACAACCTTGTTGCTACCTATTTATATAAGACGAATCCCAACTTATCCTAAATAATGAGATTATATAAGGAAAAGATAAAATAGATAAGCAGGTAAAGAAGAAGGGGGGGAACTGATAACAATTGAACTGATGGTATACCAGTACCAAAGACGCGACTGTTAAAGCGAGTATTAAATACTCAATTGAGATAAAAACGTCACTTGTATCCCATTATCGAGACAGGATAATATTCATTGATGAACAGTACATGTTACTATACGACTCTATTCTTTTTAGAGGAAAGCAAAGGGGCAGCGGGAGGGATGCTAAACAAACAGCAAGAAACAAGAATATCTCCAAGCAACTCATCGATTTCCATATGTGATCATACGCACTCTGTAATCTCCTTGCTTATAAAAGCATCAGAAGTTTTATTTTATTTTTTTCGTATTTGTACATTTGGAAATAACAAATGAATTGCCTTGCGGAAGAAATATGCAGCAGGATAATAACGGATGTAGCGAACAAAAGACACACGAAGGTAATCGACCGATGTCTGGCAGCTACAACATAGCGAGTAACGCTCAGTACATAAAGAAATTAATTAGGGTTTGCACACGGGAAAATACAAATTTTGGTTTAGAATTTAGTGGCAAAATGTGTCGCTTCAACGAGACGAAGAAAGTACACAAAATGACTTCACTGCCAACACGAATTACAAATTTTAGAAAAGACACAATAAATGAGCGAAGACCATCGAGCGGATCCAATCCAACTCTGCATGTAAAAGTTAGCTAAGTTTTTTTTGAGTTTGTTAGGTAGTTAGTTTTTTTAATCCAACTTTGAACAGCATCACGGATCGTTATTTATTTATTTACGAAGCCTAGGAAGCCAAAAGCCAGGAAAAGCTCACAGGGTAACAGTTATATCGCTACCAGCAACCGTGAGACTCTCACAGACGATAAGAGACATAGAATAACCTGGAACAAATGACTACCTAAACCCACTGCCCACGCGAGCAGACAGTGTTAGAGACGGCTGACACCACCAATTTTTGTCAAAGAGAGTTTTGTTAAATTAGACAACAAGAATTGCTTCTTAACATTACTAAACAGAAGATACGCTAAAATGCATGATAACAATAATGGAATAATTTAATACAGATCCATGTCAAGGGGATCAAGGGCATCAGCAACAAGAACAAAGAAAAACATAAATGAATACCGACGAGAATGTATTCCAACGAAGATAAAGAAACTGAAAAATCTCGAAAGACGCGAACTAATGTCCGTCTTTCTTTTTTTTTTTTTTTTTTTTTTTTTTGATTGCGTTATGTCACTACATCTGATTCCAATTTATTTCCGGTTTTCCTTTTATTTTATTCTTTTATTTTTATAAAACAAGATAAAGTGACAGTGCTGTTCCGTGTAACAGTTTCAGTCCATAATCTCGTTTTAGAAGTCACTTTTTTTTTTTTTTTTTTTTTTTGGCCTTTTTTACATGTTAGTCAGTAAGCAGTCAACCGAGTATCGTTGGGCATACGCTCAAACAGAAACAGCGTAGCCCTTATACCCCGGTAGAAAGGTTGGACCATCCCACAGAGGATTACTTTATTAGTTTCGTATAACTAAATTAAGAGATTAGTAACTACACGTGTTTTGGTTGGTAGCAATATGAATATTTCCAAAGCTCTGCATGAGTTGGTTCACTACAAAAAAAAAAATACGCTTCGTATGCGTTGATAAAAGAAAACACCAGCTAACAATAATCATCAAGGAAAAATTTAAATTAAAAGAACCTTAAAGGAGGAGGGATGAAAAAAAAAGAAGGAAAAAGAAAAAAAAGGGCAAACATACAATAATATATTAGTTTAGCATTCACTCATGGAAGTCGAACACACTTAGTAAAACTCTTTGAACGCGGAGATGATGAAGGAAAACTCTTATTTTGTTTTTTTTTTCAAAGTAAGAAGACGGGGACGGAAAATAATAATAAACAAACAAACAAAAAAAAAAAAAAAAAATGAAAACGTTTTTTCATTTGCTGTACGACTACATGACGAGAGGGGAGGGGATGGGGGAAAAGCATCGGCCACTAAGTCGAAGATAGCTGAAAGAATTTCTCAACTTTTGGGGAAAAGAATTAACTTTATTGAAGCAGACAATAAAGACTATCTCCTCAACGAGTTGTTCTCTGAACTACATGTAGCAAGCAAGCAAATAAAAAAGAAAAATAAGAAAAAAATAATAATTATCACACAGGAAAACTGACTTTTTTTTTTTTTTTTATTAGCCAGGAAAGTAATAAAGGGAAAAAAGAATAATTCCACTTTTTTTTTTTTTTTTTTTTTTTTACTTTTTTTTTTGTGTTTTTTTTTTTTTTTTTGTATTTGAGTTGTTTTGAATATTTATTAATTAATTATTCCTTCATTCATTTATTTGTTTCTCATTTTTTTTTTTTTTTTTTTCTCAAAGGAAAGATGATGTCACAACTAATAGCAGTCTGACATTGAGAAGAGTTTCTTGCCACACTATTGAACTAGCGACCACGAAACTATTTTCATTCACACGAAGTGGGAGGGGAATGAGGGGTTATTGGTACGGGGAAACCTTATAAGGCAAGTATTGCAAAAAACAGAAGAAAAGGGGGAAAATAAATAAATAATACGAATCAGCTTCGGAAAAAATGAACAATGAATTCCTCAAATTTTCTGAACAATGACAATCATAAGAGGAAAAAACACCATGAAAAAAAAAAGTTTTTTTTAAAAAAAAAAGCCTTGAAAGTTTTGTTGTATGTCACAAAATGACCAGATTTGAAAAAACAAAATTCAACAAAAATACGGGATGGCATGCAATGCAAGTCTATTTCCAATGAAGAAGAAAATTCAACACGGAAGTTATCTTTTCTTCGTTTCTTTTTTTTTTTTTTTTTTTTTTTTTCCTGCTGCGCAATTTCCGAGCATCACCCTTAAACAAAGAAGAAAAACAGACAGGGACGGGAATTTTTTTTTTTTTTTTTTTTGCTTCTTCTGGGTGATTCAGAAAATCAAAACTACAGTTGTGGTCTTTCTTGGTTACAAGATTTCGAACATACCAGGATGCATGTGCGCCAAATGAATGGTGGAGAACAACTTATCGGTTAGAACTACTTGGGTTTTTTTTAAAAAAAATAAAAATAAAAATAAAAAAGAAAAAATCAAATGTTGTTGTTGGAAGAAATCGTATTGGACCTCCGCACTTCTCTATGCTGGAAAAAAATCAAACACACAACTAAAAAAAAAAAAATGATGGTTCACAGTTGTAGTATTTGCTCGCATTTCAGTAGAGGGAGTATCGAAAACACATCCCCCAATGTGGTTGTAACAAAGCTTCTTAATGAATATCATTTCAGTTTGTCACAGGCTGTTCCTTCGACGTCCGAAGATGATCTTTTTTTTTTTTTTTTTTTCTAATTTTCTTATTTACGTAGGCAGTACTCTGATTTAAAGTATTAGAGAAGGAGAAGAAGAAAAAAAAAAAGAAAAATAGGTGGCCTTTTTTCGTGTGAACAAGATCAAGATTTTCATCTTTTCACTGCTACCGAAACAATGGCACAAACTTTTTTTTTTTTTTTCTTCTTTTTTTTTTCTAAAAGATAAACAAACGTTCGGTGGAGATTAGTTAAAAAAGTGATGTGTCATCCCTCCATCGTTGTATGCGTGTAAAGCATTTAAACCATGGCTGTTTTTTGTTTCTTTTTTTCGGTTTAAGTTGCCGAGGAACTTAATAAAAGAATACCAGTTTGGGATATTTTTAACTCTTCTATGTCTGAATAGCAATTTTTTTTTTTTTTTTTTTAAGCCTAGGAAGCCAAAAGCCAGGAAAAGCTCACTGGGTAACAGTTATATCGCTACCAGCAACCAAAATTTTCACACGAAAAAGATCGAGCAAAAAAAAAATATGCAAAAACTTGTGGCATTCCAGTAATACTGAATATGTGTAAACAGATGTTCAAAAAAAGAATTAAAAAATTTTAACGTTCGCGGGATAGGTTACAAAATGATGCGACCCATCCCTATCGTTGTCTGTGTATGAAGCATTTAAACCATGACTGTTTTTTTTTCTTTTCTTTGGTTTAAGTTACCGAAGAACTTAATAAAGAATACCAGTTTGGGATATTTTTAACTCTTCCATACCTGGATAAGCAATTTTCACACGAAAAGATGGCTTTCCAGTAATACTGATTTTTCTTTTGCTTTATTTACGAAACAAAAAAAAAGAAGAGAAAAAAAAACAGATTCTCAAAAAAGAATTAAAAAGTTTTAACGTTCGCGGGATAGGTTACAAAATGATGCGACCCATCCCTATCGTTGTCTGTGTATGAAGCATTTAAACCATGACTGTTTTTTTTTTTTTGTTTTTTTTGGTTTGTGTTACCGAAGAACTTAAAAAAAGAACACCAGTTTGGTGCTTTTTAGCGATACATAAATAGCTATTTTTCACACAAAAGTATGCAAAAGAAATCGTAGCTGTGCAATAATATTGATTTCTTTGTTCTTTACGAGAACAAAAAAAAAAGAAATGTTGTTTGGCTAAGTGAATAAGCCATACAACCCCTGGGTAGTCCCGAAATCCGACGATTTTTTCGTGGGATTGGTGGTGATAACATCAACACAAATTTTTTTCTGTGGAGAAAAAAATATTTTATTTACTAAATTTTCTGTCTTTGGAAAAAACAGATACAGAAAAGCTTCATTACAATGTCTTTAACACTCAGTAGAGATGTCTATCTCTAAATTTGTTGAGTTAGAATTATCTAATCCTTTGGACAAGTCGAACAACCTTGCCCAAGAGAGAGCCCATGTTTGTACGGGAGGTCTATTTCCCGCGTAGAATTGGTAGTGTGTACACTTAAGCTAGTGAGAACTGGATTTGGAAGTTTAAAAATGTGATGCTTATTTTTGACATCACTCCTCCCCAATACTGTTCAATAATATCATGAAAAACTTTTTTTTTTTTTTTTTTTTTTTTTTTTTTAGGGATACACACATAACATTCAGCTATTTTCCTGATAACATTGTTGACCAAAATGTAATGAGCGTAGAATAGATAAAACACACTGCAAAATGCCGTAAAACACTTTACATTTATGAACAATGTTTCTGTGTTGGAATTCAGTGCAAGTACGAGATTGAACTATTTAATTACTTAAATAGTTGTGAGTCCTGAGAAACCAAAACCAAAAGGTATAATGTAATACGGCAGAGTGTAGGTTTTTCACCTATTTTAACTACTTGTTAATAAGCAAACAAATTCTTTATTTTAAAAAAATAAAAAAAGAGGACCGTTAACTAACGTTGCTAACGTTTAAAAAAATGAGGGAAAAAAAAAACAGTGGAAATGACGACATTGGTACTCGAAGAAAAAAGAAACGCAGAATAAATGAAATAAAATAATAATAATCCAGCATAGAAATCAACGGAGGGGGAGGACTTAATACGATTAAAAATTAACAACGAAAGGGGAGGGGGGGGAGATTGCTTGAAACTGGTGTTAATATGTAACCTTCCTCAGCAAAAGGAAAAGACATAATACTATGAACACCCAGTCTTTTTTTTTTTTTTTTTTTTTTTTTTGCACTTAACGTGCATCATTGGATTATGAGCTACAAGAAAATGCTGAGAAACTTTTTTTTCAGCTTTAAGTCGCTCAGCTATAACACCAGCGTCTTGTGGGAACCACAAAACTGCCATCTTTTTTTTTTCTTTTATTATTTCTTTTTTTTTTTAAAATCGAAATCTAACAGTTGTGATAGAAACGGCGTAATGGAAGAAGCTACCATCAGCTGGAAAGATGTATTTTTTTTTTTCTGTTTTTTATTTCAGATTAAAATATCAAAAAATATAAAAAAAAGATGACTTGTCTGATATTGAACCTCTTGCAATCCAAATAGTTTTTATTTATTTTATTTGTTTTTATTTATGTTTTTTTTTTTTTTTTTTAGGTAGAGGAAGTATTTCCCCCACGAAGTATTACTCTCAATAGATTTTAAAAAAAAAAAAGAAAATATGTGAATTAGATTTTTTGTTGTAGCATCTCTCATAATTATTTCTTCTCATTGATGGAAGAACAAAACAATAAAAGAAAAAGAAAGAAAAGAGAAAAACATCCGAAATGATGAATTTCATTTTTTTTTTTTTTTTTTGTGTGTATACAATTTAATTTCAAACAAAAGCATAATTGAAGAAAGATTACTGCTGACAGTTTTTTGAGCAAACCTTGTTAAGCTTTCCATGCGGGTTGGAATTGCCAATTTGCCATTCAGGATAGTTGCAGAAAAGAAGAAAAATAATTTCCACTTAAGCAGCCATGAACTCCGTACTCAAAGAACTCTGGTTATAGTTAACACAGGGACGCTGTAGTCAGTTGTAAAAGTCGCAAAACTCTCTCTTACAGGTGTCCGTTCTTTAAGACTTTGCTCAACAGTTTCACCGTGTTCATCTAACTTCTTTAAGAACCGTTCCATAACCGTTTCAAAACCACTCGGAGATTCACGCTGCTGCTCAGCCAGCTTCATAGCCTGCTTTATTCTAAATATGTCTGGTTTTGAGCTGTTTCTGTGACCAGTCATTTTGGTTTTTTAAGGGTTTGGGCTGTTGAGTTGAATGAATTATATCTTTTTTAAAATTAGCTCATGATGAAAACAAAAGTATCAGGTAAGATAGACGTCAGTTTATATGGACCATTAATGTTCCTGTCAGAAATAAGATAAGATCATGTTTCGACAAACAATCAAATAAATAATTTTTTTTTTTTTTTTTTTTAAAAACAACAAAGACACGATTGTCCACAAAATAGAGCGTCTTTGGGGGGGAAAAAAAAAATGAAAAATAGATTTGGAAGAAGGGTTAGAGTCGGGAAATTATTTTTTTTTTTTTTTTTTTTAATGTAATTAATTTGTGCTTTAACGGGAAACCAAGACTGATCGAAAGAAAGTAGTCTGATCCCACCTGTAGTTTTAGTGATGTTTAAGATTAAATCTTTTTTTTTTTTTTTTTTTTTTTTCCTTTCCTCCCCAATATTTTCTCACCAATGAGGAAAAATATTAGAGGGGGGGAAAACAAAAAACGTTAGCTGCAGAGAAAAAAAAATCTCCTGATTGGTAAATTAATGTCAACGGGTGAAACTCTTGACAATGAAAAAAACAGTACAAAAATTAATGTCAAGTATTTAACTGGAAAAAATATTTTGTATTTGTCAATCAAAGAAAAGGTAGTGTTTAGGGAAATTGATATCAAGAGGGAGGGTAATTCGAAAATTTGATACCTGTCAAAGGAACAACAATTTCTCTGACAATCTAAACTGCCAGTGGCAGCGTAGCAAATGAATACAAATAAATAAAGGGACTTGAGATGAGTAGATCAAAAAAGAAAAGGTCGGAGGGTGATACTATAGAAAAAAAACAGCAATAATAAATTTTTTTCATGAAAATATTCTTTTTTTTTTTTTTAAAGGAGATAAGAAACACTTTTATTTTCTCCCTCAAAAAAAAAACAAGTATTTATTTATTTATTTATTATTATTATTATTATTTTTCAATTCTCATTGCACCCCCGTTGTCGGAGTTAGTAAGGAAGATGGAAATTACTGGAAGAAGCAACACATGCGACAACATGCAACGAATGGACAGCACGATAAATAAAACACATAAACACACGCCTTTTTCAAGCACAGTACTCAGGCGGAATAAATACTGCGCTCTTTTTAAGAATTTATATAAAAAAAAAAGAATTGAAAGAACAAGACATAGGCAAGAAACGTGTCTCATAACCCTGCATAAAATTCGTGTCGATTACAGCAGCGTCACGACTAAAGTCGTGGGGGGTTTCTTTTTTTTTTTTTTTTTTTTTCTCTCTAAATAAAGTGATGACACTCACAAAAAGACATTACACACGTGTTTTTAGTAAGATGGTCAGTTTTTTAAACATAAAAAAAAGAACTAACTCGAAATTGCAAACACCAAACATAAGAATTCTTTTTGAGCATCTAATTATTGGTTACTCCACACATAAGTCGTAAGAAAGTAACATTCTTTAAGAATTACTACTTTTGCAACAGAAAACATTGCTCAACGAAGCCTCTGCTTGCTGTTGTTCCTTGCCAACCACAAACTCAAGTAAACCACACTCGCAATGCAGATGAGACACGTTATAAAAATCAACGGGAGAAAAAAAAAAAAAAAAAAAAAAAAAAAAAAAAAAGTTTTGCATTTTTTCTGACTAAAAAAAATAAAATAAAAAATAAAAACGGAAAGATAAGTTGATTGGAAGAAACAAATTTTTTTTTTTTAATCGAAAACAAAAAGAAGTCGGGTGGCGCGAAAGATTCGCAGCTGATTTTATCTTTTTTTTTTCTTTTTTTTTTTTTTTATTCTATTTCTTTCTATTTTTTTTTCCAGAAATAGTGGTACGTAGTGAAAAAAAATAATAATACAACAGCACAAAATAATAATCAAACAAACTTTTAAATAGGAAGAATTTAATTCTTCCTATTCTTACTGAGAGCATACACAAAACACCCCACAACCCCCACAGTTGGGAATCTTGAGAGTGTTAGAAAAAATGAGAAAAGATGAAGCAGCTCAGCTATCCATTCCCCGTTAGAGAAAAGAGAATAAAAGAAATTCGCTTTTACAACACGACACGGAAAAACAATCAATAATGCAGTCGAACGAATGATACTGGAATACAACGGGCATTTAAGTAAGTTATTGTTTTTTTTTTTTTTTCTTCTAAGTATTTTTTTCTTTCTTGAATAATTAAACATCGTTTAAAATATAAATCTGAAAAGAATAGAGAATTTGCAGCTGAACAAAAGTCTCTGAAATCGTATCTGAAATAGTAATTATTAGTAATATTATTACACAATGATAGAGCGAGGCAGCAACGTAATTGAGTCGCAACCAACTCATCGTTGGTAGCGAAACAATCTCATTGTTTTCACATTTTCTTTTTTTTTTTTTTTTTCTTTTCTTTTCTTTTGATAATGTACAGAAATTAAAATTTCGATTTTTTTTTTTTTTTTTTTTTCTTTTAGATAACAGTAAAGGTAGAACCACAGAGTAAAAACAAACTTGGATGTTTTCAACAGGGAACAACAACTTGCACTGCGTAGGGTCACAGCAAAGAACTAAAAAAAAAAAAAAAAAAAAAAAAATTCTCTCAATTGGAGTTTTAATTATAAGAGCAGACTTTTTTTTTCCTTCTTTTTTTTTCTTAACTGTACGGAAAAAGTTCATTCTCTGCCGTGACACACGCATCCATTATAGCATGCAACAGCTTGATGTGACATAAAACATATTAAAAAAAATTCAGCAAAGGAAGTTAAACCTGCGGCTCACAACCGTCGGTGCCACATGCTAAGCTGTTTAAACAGCAAATTGGGCTCAGCAACGTTCATGCAAGACTAATACAGAGATAACAACGGTTTTTAAGTGTACTCGTCATTGTTATATAACTAGGAAGGCTTATACCCGCCGATTGAGATGTAAGTTTTTTTTTTGTAGTTACAAGTAGGAGTAGGAAGGCTTATGCCTGTTGAGTTTTTTTCAATAATACAATATCAAAGCTGGGGTTTATACCCGTTGGTACCGACTGAAACACAATCACTGTTTTTGAATATACTTTTTTTTTTTTTTTTTTTTTTTTTTTTTTTTTTTTTTTTTTTTTCTTTCTTCGTTGTTCGTAGTTCGCTTTCTTTTGTCTTTTTTCATTCTCATATTCTCCTTTCCTTTTTTTTTTTTTTTTTTTTTTTTATCGACAAAAAAAAAAAAAAAAAAGCAGGGTAGAGACAATGAGAGAGAGATTAGTATTACGTGCAGTAGGAGAAACAAGATTTAAAAAGCCCCGTGATTTGAAATAAGCAGATTATCTTTTATTTTTGTTCTCAGGGAATTAAAGTCAGGTTCTCTTTATGAAATGTTCACAACAATTTTCCAATCATTACTATTCTTACCATGTTTTGCAAAACAATTAAGGGAACCATTTTAAAAAAAAAAAAAAAAAAGATAAGAGAGGTAAACAAAACGGGAAGGGTTTTTTTTTCTCTTTTTTTTCCCCTCGTTTTTTTTTTTTTTTTTTTAATTTTTTTTTTATTCACTTTCAAAAAAACATACAGCGGATTCACAGAGGGATTACAGTAGTAAAACAAGTTAGAGGAAGCAAACCCTACAAAAGGAGCGGTAATTGACGACTGTCCGATGTGAAATATAAGAAATGAGAAGTTGAAACTTAGTATGCAGCATCTACTTTGTAATCCCTCGATAGGAAAACAACTTTCTTTGATGGTTTAGTAAAGGCACGTTCGATACCCTCACCATGTTTGTCGAGTTTTGCTAAAAACCTTCCCATGGCATCGGCAATTCCACCGCTTGTGTCCTCATTCTGGTATTGTACAAACATAGCTTTCTTAAGGTTTTCCATGTCCTCGCTGTTTACTGAGTTGGTTCTCTTGGCAGTGATGACGGTCATTATTTAATTTGTTGTTTTGAATTTTTTTTTTGTTAAATAGCTTTTGAAAGTAAGGTAATAATAAATAATAACAAAAAACAAAAAAAAATTCAGTACCGGAGCTGAATGACTTAAAAATCGGTCGGAAACGTCTTTTTTTTTTTTTTTTTTTTTTTTTTTTGTCCCCTCAGTTTGAAAATAATATTAAAAATTCACCTTAGCAGAATACAACTTTTTCGCGATTATTTTTGTTGTAAACTGAAGTTGCTTGATAACAGAAAGATACACACGCACACGGGAGCATCTTAACCCAAACACACGTATGCAACATACCACCAGATTAAAAAGAAATTTTGTAAAAACCATATCAGAGAGAAGCTATTTACGTCGTTTGAATCTTGTCGTACAGCGAACAGTCTGAGAAGACGACACGATATAATGGCTCTCAATCTGAATGGTTTTTTTGGTACAAAAAAAAGGGGGAGACAATGAGGATAGTTCTGGCTGCCATCGAGTACGTGAACTCAACTAATACGAAGAAGAGACTTCATCGCTGCCTTTGACAATCTTCTTAGAAATAAATAATTAATCGGTGTATAAGTGTACATGTAGATGGGTTGAGAACTGTTTCCTATTTCATCAAAGCATTTAACGATGTAAGGGAATAATATTGATAACATTACTAGAAACCCGTAAAAAGGAAATTAATCGCCAATCAAAAAATCAGCTACTGGCTGTCGAGAGGAGGAGGAGGAGTGTAGTGACTGATATTTTTTTATTTATTTTGTCTTATTTGCTTATGAATTTGAACAGCAACTTGCTTTGCTTGTGGACGAATGTCTTTCACGGCGATAGTTTCCCACTCCGAACCTTTTCTTACTGGTCCAACTGCGAAGAAGTTTACATTCGACTCGAGAGACTTTCTAAGTAGCTGACCTGTTGTGATGTTAACAAGCAAACCAATACCTGTCTGCTCCGGAGTTATTTTATCAGAAGACAGAAGGTTACGGAATAATTTTGACGGAGGAGTCTTACGAAAGTCAAGCTGCGGACCAGTACAGTTGATGACATAATCGACTTCGAACTTATCATCTCCAACCTGAAGGTTAATTGGAGACTCAGCCCCGTCTACATGTTTCATATCCAGTAAGCTACCCTTGTGATGAGTTGCAGAAGATAGAATCCTATCCAAATCCTCGAGGATACCTGGAGCTACTCTGTGACGTCTTATTTCGAACTCATCTCTCCACTTTGTTAGAAATAATTCTCTTTGCTGAGTTGACATACACATCCAAAGTTTGTTTGTGTACGGTCTCAACGAATCAAGAACAGATTGCCAAATCTCACTATTGTTTTGTAATTCTTTGCACTTGTTGATTAGCCTTTCAAACAAAGCGTCAACCAAGTCGGTACCTTCACCAAGAAGGTCAGGTCTGCCAGTGCCATCCTGAATGATGTCATCAGCAGTGCTGGGCAACTCAATTCCGAGAATCTCTGTCATGTCAACAGGAGGAGCAAGTTCCTCAGCGTGGTTAGCAAACGGCATAAGACCTTTTCTACTAATAATATGAACATCACCAGTGTGATTTGTCTTTGTTAAGGTCAACAAGACATCAACTGCAGTCAGTCGACTTCCTATTATAGCAACCCTCTGATCGCTGTCAACTATCGATGATAAGTCTGAAAGATGTCTCCACGGGTTTTGTAAATATCTTTTTGATTCGGAGTAGAATTTATCACAGCCATCAAACTGTAGGTTTGATGGTGAAAAATTACCAGAGCACAGCACTACATAGTCAGAGATGATTCTCTTACCGTCGGACATAACAACCTCGCTGTCGGTAACATTCGCAACCTCTCCCCTAATTGTTTTTATTTCACAGTTCGGTGTTTCTGACATCACTTGCTGAATAGTTTCAGACAAGTATTGTCCCCACATCCCACGAGGGATGTGCATTTTTGTGGTTCCCCATTTGCAGTCAATTTCCTTTGATTCTCTCTTACCCTCTAACCATTGCATTAGATTGTCAGGTTCATCTTCTCTTGCAGACATTGCACAAGAAGGAATATTTATTAAATGCCATGGTGCTGGTGTTCCGTAGGCAACACCCGCCCACCATTTTCTGTCGGTTTCTTTCTCAAATACGGTAATGATTAGTTTCTCATCCGCTGCTAAGTTCTTCATCAACTCCACGCAGGTCAACGCTCCGCTAACTCCACTTCCGATGACTGCAACGTTAGTGATTGCTGACATTGTTGTAAATATCTTCTCTTATTTGAAAAAAAAAATATTAAAAACCTAATTGGATACCTGAATGAGTTTATAACGTTAGAGTAGTACATGATGCCTTGTTGTTGTAATTGTAGGTCTCTTGCTTAAAGGTTAAAATATAGTAAACACAACACATCAAGATACAATCGAAAATCCGTCAATCGTCGGAGAGGACACGAAAGACAGAACAGAACATAACAAAAGGGAATACACAAACAGATTAAAAAAATACAATGGTATTCTATAAATGAAGAAAAAAAAGAGAGAGAAAAACCTTACGATGATTTTATTAATGCATCGAAGTCATCTTGTATCCCCTGAGCGAACCCTTGTAGCTGAGCAGCACTGGCGTCTATTGGAATTACTTCTGAGCCAACTTTTGGAGGAGACGGTACGAGAACTGATGCATCATAAAGTGTAGCGGCAGCATCAGAGACAGGGAGTAAACGGAGATCAGGCATTCCAAGTCTATCTGACAATTCATACGTATAGTTTAGATGTTTACAGAGTGCTGCGAAGATCACTCGACAAGACAGTGATAACAATCCAATACGAACAGCAGTTGATATAATCTCAAACCACATCTTCTGAAGAGAACCATCTTCTTCAAGAGCCAGTTTCAAGTGTGGATGGCATTCCTTCTTCGACAACGTCGCAAACATCAACGGAAAGAACTTAAACCATGACGGCGCTGTTATGTCTGCTCGACGAACCATCCAGCGAACGATTCCCTGATGGATGACTTCACTGCGATCAAACCAAATGGGAGAATTTGATGACCAGAAATGACCAATTAAAGGTCCACAACGATACTCTATAGAATAAGAATGGATATGCTCAGCACGTTCACCACTATCAAACAGAACAGTGTACCTACCTGTTTCTGAACTGAAATGTTCGATGGTTCCAGTGTACCATCCTTCTACACCAAAATCAGAATTCCCATACCAGACGGAAACTTCTTGACCTGCTTCAGTGTAGTTGTTGCTGCATAGCAGCCATGGAACAACATCGTGATTCGTTTTACCCAATCGTAATTCAACACCACTGCACGCAGCGACGCTAACTAATTCCCTGAGAAGTCTACCACTGTCTCTCCACGATGAATGGTTTGCATCAAACGACCATTTTTCACCATTTGTAGTCTCCACAGTTATCGTTAATACTTTTTCACATTTGATGTGAAGAGCTTCGACTACTCCCGCCCAACGTTTGTTAATTAGATAACACATCCCCATTGCATTTAATTTAAAACTACTCAAGTCATTATCATGGTCTGTGATGTCACATCCGGTGATGGTTCCAAGTTGTAGGTATTCAATACACTCATCTTCTATTGACGAATAGTTAAAAATATCTTTATTATCAAACCATTCCTGAGTTTTAATTATTTGTGTTAATGTAGAACCTGAGACAGAACCATGTCGTCTTGAGGCTTCTATTAAATCAGTCATTCTCATCGATATTTGATCTGAAAGTTCATTCAGTTGTATTGTCTGTGCTTCATTTATTGCGTCTTGTCCAACTTTTTTACTTACAATCCCAATAACGTCTGCCAAGACTCGGTGAAAATTATTTCCTTTTATTAATTTTTCAACTGTTATTCTGGTTGCTTCAGATATTTCTTCAGGATCTGTGATTCCACAATTTTGAATTAAAATTAATATGCTGCTTGCTGCTCTGTGAATATCGATTGCCCGACCTGTCTCTCCACACATAACTGCCATCAGAAGCGCAGGTGACATTTCGTCTAACCGCAGTTGCAGTTCTTCCATTTTTTTTTTTTTTTTTTCAATTTTTTTTTTTATTTTTCTTTTCTCTATTTGCCTTTGAAAAAAAAAAAATAATTTTTTTTTTTTTTTTTTTTGTTCTCAAGTTATATAATTAAAAAAAAAAAAAAAAAAAAAAAAAAATGTATGACATAAAAATAACTCTTTTGGATTTGTATCATTTATTAACTAATATCAACATTTTTTAGTATTTTATTTATGAGACAAGGTTTTAACTTTAAGAAAGCGATTCGCTCCCTCACCAGTAGTTCTCGAACCCTCGAATACTAAGGCGTAATAAATCCAAAAAATACCGGAAAACACATTAGAAACTGAAATCACTGTTTCTTTTTTTTTTTTCTATTTTTTTTTTTTTTTTTGTATTCACAATTTTTTTTTTCAGGTTGCATATTTTTGTCTGGGTTGGTAACGACACAGCGGAAAAAAAAAAACAACAACAACACAAACAGCAGGTCATCTGTTATCAAAATATGCCAGTTTTAGAAAAGCAAGTAAATCAGCTTTTCCAGAACAACCAATAGCGATAGTCTTATCGCTTGTACTCATGAGCGGACAACTCTCTGGTGAATTCTTTGATGGTGGACAGAGGTAATGATGACTATCACAAGAATCAAGAAACACAGGATGTGTTATTGCAAATGTATCATGATGAATCCACTTCGATAATATATCCCTGGCGCAGATGTTCGCCAGTTTAATTTTCTCATTAGTACGAAGGTCGGTTGTTCTGTAATTCTTTCCTTTATAGGTATAAGACGGAGTGCTCCTCCAAATTAATTTCATATTTAAATTGTACAGTCCTAGTTCAGAAAACTTCTTTTCAAAAATCACTAAATTACTACAATATTCTTCAACACCAACATCTCTCATATCCCATGATCCCAGATTGACAGCCACTACCACACTTTGTGAAGTTGTTGATTGCAATTCCAACACTTTAACTTTCAACTGATTTAGTTGATAAAAAGTATGTAAAAATCCATATTGAAGATAAGATGGAATAACTGTACTGTTCAATTTGTGTGTTATTTTTAAACCCTCAGCTCTGATGTAGGAAACAGAACCAGCTCCTCCCGGTGACAGCAATCCATCAAATCTCTGATACGGAGTAGTAACTCCCTGAGATCCAGAGAGTACATCTCTCCATCCACGCATATGACTGTCCCCGAATAGGATGATTGGTGTTTTTAAAACATTCGGAAGTTTCGGTTCTGGTACATTATAACAGTCAACATATTGAAAACGTGATTTCCAATAAGGAATACACCTCTCACTACTGGCTTTAATATACACCGTATGCCTACCTGATAATTTAATACCTTCATACTGAGTTGTGATTGGTGCTGTAGGGTTGTCACCATGTTTTCCTATATGAGCGATAGTCAATATCACTGAGTAGCTTCCTGTGAGAGGCACTGGTGAAGAGGAAATCCAGTATCGGTGAGATTCTAGTCGAGACACTTCACAAACGATAATACATCCTTTTGGACCTAATAACCTGCACTCAAACCATGTGTCAAGATCACTTGTTGTTATTAGTTCTGCTCCATTGAGACGGGTTGTGAATGACGCGCTGCTTGTTATTCTTCCTATTCCCACTTCAGTTATTATCTTTGTGTGGTTCACTTCATAAGTGATCAGAACTATGATAATAAATAACCATATCACAGAGAGCCTCCTCCACATCCTCCTCAACCTCATCGCCATACATTACATTTGCAGTTTTCTGTACAGAAATATTTATCAATTTCGACTATTATTGTTCACCTATAAGAGTGAAACATAAAAACGTTTTTTCTTTAAACCATCAATTCTCAGAGAGGAGCGATGCTCTACAAATATCAACTGCGACCAGGAACTGATAGACACCTGGACAACTGTTTATTATTGTCATAGCACGTTACGCTCAATATACTCTCATAAGAAAAGAAAAAACGCAAGTTAGAAAGAAAGCTTCACAAAAAACGCAAACACATTGAAACTGAATAAGATAATTAGAAAGTTCGGTAAGTGCAACTCGTAACGTGCAATACTATATAAGGGAATCCCTTCAAGGAAGATAGATGATATCGTGAGGTATTATTCTACCACGTGTGTTATGGTGTGTCGGAAAGTGTTTACGGAAGGCTGATGTGAATATCAAACAGGTCTTCAGGAAGTCCGTACTTCGCAGATCTCTCGGCATGCACGCGACTGAAATCTTCGTATTGTTTAACTGTGAACGTTTCCTTCCACTTTCCAGAAGATCCCTGCCTGATGTGATTCTTCTTCACATAACGACCCTCCTTCTCACGAACAATTGCATTCTCTGCGAACTGTTTCTTCATGTAATCAAAACCTGAAGCCTTCACAACCTTCTCAAGGAGTTCCTCACTCAGTGGAATTTCCAAAAACTTTGCAATTCGTGTAATCGCCTCGCTCGGGTTGCCCTTCAGCTCTTCGAATGTGATCCACATTTTGTTCTCATCTTCCTTCGCAGCTTTGTACCACGCTCCTTGCCATGACCAATAACAACCAGACTCAACTAAGTTCCTTAAAAATAATTTGTTCACAAAGTGTTCCCAAGGACCAGAGTACTTTGAACCAGCGCCATCACGACTGTGATGGAACATCGAGACAGCAGCATCGAAGGGGTTTCTTGACACCACAATTACCTTGGAACCCTTCTCCTCAACACTCCACGGGACTTGATGGTTGCACGAGTGAGTTTTATAAACGCGTCTGTTTCCGACAGAAGGCTCGTGAGGACCCTTTCCCATAGTCATCTGACTCTCAATCCAAGGAGACTGAACAAATATATCAGTCACTTGTGTAGCATCTCCATCAGCGAGTAACAGCAGAACGATTTGTTGCATCCAAGTGGTTCCACACTTTGGATAAGTAGCGATCGCGATGTCAGTCGCTTCTAGCTTCCAATTCTTCGTCTGCTCCACAACTGGAGCTATTTTCATAACAGTCGGTTGAATGATTCCATCTCTGATAGTCGCAACGTATCCAAACTCATCGATAGCAAATACATCTCCACACTCTGGTGACCTTCCAAATTGATCTCCTGTTTCGATATTCCTCACCGTGGTCATGTCGAAGTCAACAGCCGACATGTTTCTTTCTTATAATGACTCGTTAAGACTGCTAAAATACTTTTTTCTATAAAATATCATTCGAATTCACACAACGCGATAAGTTGAAAAAAAATAATAAACTTAGTCAGTTAGTTGGTTATATAATCCAACGTTACTGTATATTATGAGTGCTAGGTAACTCACAGTAACAGAGGACCCAATCCGTGGCCATATCCGAAGATTTAGCATAGAATCAAAATAAGTAACTTAGATGGTAATTAAATATGAGGAGATAGATAGAATATGAGTTTGTTATAAAAAAGTGCACTAAAATAAAATATAAAAAAGAAAAGTTATAAAAACACATTGTTCTGCTGTTCCATAATACACTGTGGAATACGTAGTTTCAGGCCTTAATCTTATACTACTTGTCCCTCTTAGGCCTTCATCAGTAAGTTCTAGGGACTTCATTCCAGTTAAATAATAAATCGGATCCATCAATTGGTCTATTTCAAAAGAACTGATTTCTTAATGTCCATCGGAGCTCGCCAGGACGGGCTAGCATATATTTGCTTTTGATCAGCGTTCTATCTCTTCTACATCTGTTCGTTTTATTACGAGTGCGAGTTCTCCTTCATCGGAGCTGTAGTCGTCTTTCTTGCGCTTTTCCTTAGTGTTGGTGAGGAGTAGAATTCCTTCATTCGAGGGTGCCATGGTACAGTCGTTATCATTATTATTACCCTGCAGAGTTTTTCTTAAAATCATGTGAAAACAATATTCTGGGCGTTTAAAATGTCTGTCAAAATGGTCGAATGATAATCGTCGGTCTGTCGCTCCTTTGAGAATGTCTCTAACAATAATGGAATCAAAGGAGACAAGGGCCACTATGTAGTGTGACATTCTAGCACCAGCTTTGTTTAAAATGAATGCGGCGGCTATTGTTGGGTAGTCCATAGAACTGGGATCTACATATTGGTGGATTTCCCTGTTGAGTTTATGTTTACTTGCTACCCCCAGAACGGTTAAAGAGAACCAGCCATCCGGGGATGGTTTTTGCTCGTTGCTGCCAGGTTCTACTTTTTGATGTTCTTCGTAGAATGTTTGTTGTAGTTCTTGCAAATAGCTGAAATTTATTCGGTCAAGATAAAGATGGTCTGCAACAAAATTCAGCGATGCCCATCCACACTCACCTCCAATTAGACCTTCCCCTGAAGATTGATGTGATTGTATTGGGAATCGTTTGTCTAAGGTGTGAAGTGTGGAACTTTTATGATTAATGGTGTCTTTTTCGTCGCTTACAGGGATACCATGATTAAACTTTTCGGAAGTAATATTTAGTCGTCTTCGAATTGCAGCTGCAACATTGCCATCGTCAATATATAAGTTGATAAAGCTGTGACAAGCTACTGCGAGGTTCTTAAACTTGTATCCTCGGTTGAGTAGTCTGTATGTTACGAACTCGAGCTCTTGTAGAAGATCCGCCTGATTATTACAGATTCTAAGTGCTCGTAGGAGCATGGTGGTGAAGATACCAGTACCCATCGATTCTTGAGCAGCTGAGTGCTGGTGGGTGAATCTTGTTGGTATGATATGCCAACCACGCGCTTTGTCGTTAACGCTAAGACGTATCCACCTGTTGTTTGATCTGGTGGTTTCGATTCGGATTCTAATTCCAATGTATGAAACATCATCAATACCATTAGAGGTCTCGGTGTAGTTCATGGAGTATAATTCTGCTGGTGGTGGGATGCAGTTCCATGTAAGGAAATCGTCTATGTACCGGCAAGAGTAGTCGTGTTTGCGTGCTAAATCTAACTCTCCTTTTGCTACAAGGTCATCCATAAAAGAGGAGATAGATAGATAAGGAAGTCCAATACATTGCGTACTGTGCATCGCTGATACAGTAAACTAGGGAGCATCGGGTTAACACCCTAGAGCTACGAGGCAACAGCAACGTAATTAGACCCAATCTTATTAGGATTATTTTATTATAGCTTCGGCTGACGGGGCATAATGAACACAGTATGCCTATTGTCAGCTTTCCACCCTGTCCGATTGTTGTCAGGAAATGATATGAGGATAACTATAGAAAAGAAAACAAATAAATGAATAAATAAAAATAAAAAGAAAATAGAAGAGGAAAATATTTATCTTTACAAAGACATAAATACCATACTTGTGGAAAAAAGAACAAAATTTTAATTTTTTTTTTTTTTTTTTTTTGAATCATGACTGTAGAAAAAGTGAGAATAAAAAAAAAGTAGAGATTCATTTCTGCAGTTAGATAAATCCATTCTAATTAGTTTCTTCTCTGACTACGTCGGTACAAAAAAAAAAAAAAAAAAAAAATTAATTTCAATTCGTACTCTTTATTGGCCGCGATTACAGAAAAAAGGAACAGATCAATGAGAGAAACCCCCAGTCGATCAGCTTAGAGGAAGGGAAAAGCTCTCTGAAGAAAATTCAAATACTTGCAGTAGTTACTCATGATTCTAATTACACTGAGATGATGTGATGACAGCATCTCAAGTGGTCCCAATGTCGTCAGGGATGCCTGCGAACAATTCCCAAACAACAAACAGCTAAGTTCGTTGGCTCTTAATCTGCAAGCAGCTCTATATGAAAAGGGAGAGGCAGGTCCTGTGCGATTCCACTCTGTTCTTTTTTAAGTACCGAAACAAGCCCCCCTTGCAGCATTATGCGGTTTACGAGTATATATTATTTTTCTCTTCTTGATTAATTATCAATCACATAGCTGTATAATAGGTGAAGTCAACTAGTGATTAGATAATACTCTACGTTTTAGTGAGTCGTACAAAAATAGATATATTCTCATTGTTGTACCGGCGGGAGACCACCGACACTATTATATTATGAAAGGAGGAGGATTCGAAAGAGGAGGGAAGGAAAAAATTTAATATAAAAAAAATAAAAAAATGAAATAAATAAATAAACAAAGAACAAGAGTAATGATAAAACACATGATACTAATAAAACATCACGGATAATCGATGTTCGTATTCCTGAGGTTACCGGGAGTAAGCTGCGGAAATTCGAACAACTCTGAAGACCAATCAGGGCGTCCTCCATTCTAAATCTGTTGCACTATAAGTTCTATCACGTAGTCCTACATCAGAACACTACTAAAAGAGCATAATCAGTCATCTTCCACCACATGTGAGAGTAGTTTCTTCCATTTACTAGCAGCTGATAGTCCGACAGTTGTGAACTGTTGCTGCCAAGTACAGAAGAAATTCTCCAAAGACATCTCACCCTCTGGTGTTGGGAACAACATTGTAGAATTGATAAATCACCGAGATAGAAACTGAGAAGAGGAGGAGTGAAACCCCCCCTCTTTTACAATATCCAGCTAGCAGAAAAGAAAGAGCTGGACAAAAGAGGGACGAAACCGAAAGGCTTCTTCGTTTATTGTTTTTTTTAAAAAAATATTTGAGTAATTTTCCACATGGAACACATGACTTTGAAGAATCAAGCTTGGGTTAAAATACCTCACATTTTGTAGTTGAATCATATACGTGACTAAGACGGTAATTATGATCACCAGATTTGCCGTCGATATGGCTAGCCACTGAAAGCTTTTGCTGTCACTGTAAAAATAATCCTTAAAAAAAAACATAAGAAACACACGAAAGTGTTCCTTATCAACAAAACAAGGACAAGGTAAATAATAATAAACTGTTCTATTCTATTTAAGAATTTAGAAATTAAATAGTCTACAACAGTACAAAGTACATTAATCAATTATCAACGTGGTCTTCTTCGCTTCCACTCATTTCTTGATCAACAAAAACATGCGTATGTTTCCTTTTAAATGGACCCTTTTGAGCGAAGAACAAGCAGCCGATCGCGACTGATAAAACACCGACAGTTAAAAGGGTGACTAATACTATTAACATCGTATTACTATTGGATCTGTTATTGGAGTCGTTGGCGTTTTGGTTGCCACTGTAGCTACCGCCGCCACTGTAGCTGCTGCTGTCACCGTTGCCACTGTAGCTACTGCCGTCACTGTAGCTGCTGTCACCGCTGCTGTCGCTACCGCTGTCACTGTAGCTGCTGCTGTCACCGTTGCCACTGTAGCTACCGCCGTCACTGTAGCTGCTGTCACCGCTGCTGTCGCTACCGCTGTCACTGTAGCTGCTGCTGTCACCGTTGCCACTGTAGCTACTGCCGTCACTGTAGCTGCTGTCACCGCTGCTGTCGCTACCGCTGTCACTGTAGCTGCTGCTGTCACCGTTGCCACTGTCGCTACCGCCGTCACTGTAGCTGCTGTCACCGCTGCTACCGCTTCCCGAACTATCAGTAGCACACGAGAAGTTTGGCAATATCACATTATTTACGGTTGCTGTCCCAAGCTCCATTATTTCGAAATAATGAAGCGCATACACGGTGACATAGTTCCCCATTGTCATTCCCTTCTTTTTTCTACAAATGTCTGCCGAGTTGGGTTCGCCAATTGCCCAGGCGCTGTACTGTAAGATATCCGGAAGACAGACTTTGATTTCCTGTTGTTCCCAAACCGGATCAACTGAGGCCGATGCTAAGCATGCCCTGCCGTTCCATGTACAGCCAGACACACAGGCACATTGTGGCCGACCTGAGCAAGATTCTGTGATAGCTAAAGAGTAAATTGAGGCACCAGTTTGATACAACTTCGAATTATTAGTTTCAGCCACCCCCGAAAACCCAAGCTTAGTTGTGGCTGGGCATGTAGTCTTTGTTATCCAATCATTGTAACACTTAAGACCTTCAGCACTAGTTCCCCACAAAGCTCCAGCCATCAAGTCATTATTATAAAAGTCAGTAGAGATACACGATCCAATTGTACAATCAGAATTAACAACACACGGCCTCTGTAATTGCAATGTCTTGCACACTTCACCGACGCACGTCAGGTCCATCCCAACAAGACCGTTGGGGTACGCACTGCATTGCTGGAAGCGGACGTTAGCCTTGAAATCATTTCCCATCAAATCCTTCATTCCGCTATAAGAAAAACCAACACCTGATTCCTTCTCCTTCACGAACTTCTCATATGTGAAATCTCCCAACCCAAGGACATCCTTTCCGAAATCAAATTCACCCGCAACCGAAGAAAACCAATCAAATTCCTTTGTTCCTTCGAGCAATCTTGCAAGGTACACCTCCGGCCTCCAAAGCGCCTGCTCGCGGTTGAAAGCTGAGACCGGGTCCAGTCCCTGAGGTATCCATGATGACATCGAAGTTATGTATTTATCGGCAATGAATTGAAGTAATTCTTGTTTCTTCGGAAGGTATATGCGAATGGAAAACGGGGTCCCCTCAAAGAATGTTATCAGCCCGTCGCATTGCACAGACATCACGTGTGTTTCCCCAACCGGGATCTTCACTTCCGGAAAGTGAGGCCACTCGACCTCACGTTGGAAATGAGTCTTCCCGTCCTTCAACAGACCATTCCATGAGAGGAACGTTGGCACATCCGGTGCAGCCATCCCGTTATATCTGAAGATTTTCGTATAAAAGATCCTTGCTGTTTTGAGTTGGCACGAATCACCGTATGATATCATATTTTCCCACAAAGTTCCACAGCTGGGCAATGTCTGTTCAACTGAACAGGCACACTTGTAATCAGTTTTCGAATAACTATTATTATGACACCTCCATCCATTCATTTTACACATATCATGACTGGACATGCACAAGTTTTGTACATCACCCCAGGTACAATCGTCGTGGGTTTTACAAACAGCGCCTCCAAAACGTATTTCTTTCATTGACGAATCAGTGCCGTAAATGTCTCTCGCAAACTTGAGACTACCCTTTGCATGTGAATACTTCTTCCCGCCTGCTCCCGGGAAGGATCCGGGATCCAAACGATAGGTCTCAGCGTAGTTGGAGCTAGGCCTGCCATTTGAATTCCATTCCCATTCCACAACCGCACCGCATAAATTACTTCTCTCAGTCATGCGATACGTCTTGATCCCAGGAGGAGACCAGTAATACTGCCTTTGGTTGGTTACGTACTCCTTCGGAAAACATATCTTCCTGTTCCCGACACCAGAAATGGGACTTCCCTTGAAGTACGGTCCAAATTTCGTGACGAACTCATTAAATAGGTCTTGCGCTCCATTAGACTGCTTCTCTTGTGGAGCGAAGTAGTGCAACGTGTCCCTCATGAACTTGAAGACTTCATTAGATCCAATCTCATCAATTGGATTGATACAACGAGAGTTACCACCACAATCAGAATCATGGTTACAAGGATTGATCATAGCATTGCATCCACCACCTTCACACCCAGCAGCAAATCGAACGTATCCGTAGTTCGTATCACATCTCTCGATGTCAACAGTCAGGACGGCATCAGGGATGAATTTCAACGGAACTTTCATTTTACAGCTTCCCTGTTCAAACCAAGTCACGTTGTTGCAGGTCTCGGGGAAGTACAGTACCGTCTGGTTCATTTTCTTTTCCTTGAATATCTTCAGAAAGTCACGAACGAACGTGTCGCTGTCATCGAGACACGAATCGTATTCGTCCACAATTCCAGAGTAGACGAAATAGCTCAGCGGGTGAAATCTCTTCAAGTACCGTCCCTTGGGGTCATTCAGGTTCGGAGGTGTCTTCCCCTTTGCCTCGCACCTGGCAGTCACATACCTGTCGATTGCTTTCATGTACTCCCCAAACACCCGAGGTATTATTTCCGCATCAATTGATATCGACAGCAGCTCGTTGTCAGGAAACACTCGGAACTGACCCTCGCAGGTACCCATGACTATGGTCTCCACTCCAGCGTAAGCTTCAGCAGGCTTCGGTACGGGGTTCGTTGGCTCCGGGAACGGATCGATGACTACCTTCGCCGAGGTGTACAGCGCTTGGTTCGCCGTAGAAATGTTCGCAAAAGTGATTTTTTTATTTACTTTCGTATACATAGAGTCCTCCAAGTTCGCCAAATCGGGAAAACAAAACCCAACATTGGAATTCCATATGGGAGGAACCCCATTCACAGGTTCGCATGTCGGCCCGTTCATCACGCACTCGCCCAAACATTTATCGGTAGTTCTTCCTGCGCAGTTCGCGTATTGCATTCCAATCCACATTCCGTTCAACATCCCGCGCCCTGGCTGCGTTGTCAACTTCTGATAGTTCTTGCCGGGGTGCTTCCCGGCAGCACATTTTACCTTCCCAGCCCACGGCTCGGGAATTAACAAGTCATCTACACCCCACAGGATCTGTGCAATATAGTCGTTTTCGTAGTATCCAGAAAGCATCCTACACTTCCCCACTGCACACCTCATCTCGTCGGTGCAAGTCTTTCTCAGGAGAAGCTCCTCACACACCCTTCCCTGACAAGTAATGTCGACGCTTGTCAGACCTGTTGACTGCCCAGAGCACTGTGCCGCCCGAATGTTTACTCGAAAGTCAGACCCGAGCGGATTGAATACATCTTCACGGAGTCCCACAGAAACATTCATTCCTTTGTTTGTTTCCCATTTCCGGAGTTCAAGGATTTCCATCGCAGGTGCACCAAAGTTGAACGTGAAATCCGGTTGCCAGATATTAGCGATGTTACCGAACATGTTGCTGCCCTGCATTGTATTGAGATATGGCTCCAGTCTCCAGATGGCCATGTTGTTCAGGAAGTCACTCTCGTCTAGTGGATACACGGCCATGCTTTGCGCAGCCCAGAATTCCAAAATGTCAGTCAGTTTCGGATGGTAAATCCGTACCGGAAAAGCAGTCCCCGCAAAAGCATGAATCACTCCATCACACTGTACAGAAACAATGTGGTCCTCATTCTTCGGATACTTCACGTTCGGGATCGCCACCCAGTTGGTTTTGGGTTCAAATGGGGTCGTTCCATTTACCAATCCATCCCACGGGTTCATTAATGATTCAGTTAATATATATTGAGTGATGTACTTCATATTCTTATATCCAACTATGTCGTTAACCCATTTATTCTGGGTAGCAGTGTTGCAACCGGAGGTGCTCCCAAAATTAAAGTATTCGCTGAATTTCCACGCGCCTCCAAACTGTGATAAGATTCCACGCATTATCCAGGGGTCTGCATCGTAGATCATACTTCTGCTAAAAACCATCGGCAGGCACACACTTGCCCCAGTCTGCACCCCACCGGGAAAGAGTGCTCCGAAAGTAGCAATAGCATTTTCAATTAGACGGCGAGGATCTCCCGCAGTTTTCTTGCTCTCGTAAAAACCAACCGCCGTGAGGATGCTAATCAAGTTGTCTCTCTTGACAAAATCAGCAACGTCTGTGCACCTCTGGTCAGCGCCACACATCGACGAATCCGAGCACGGCGTTAAAATTGAGCATCCCTTGCCTCGGCATCCTACCGAAACACGCGGAAATCCCCTGTACATCTTACACCTCTCAATTCGAACTTGAAGGGTTACTTCTTGAATTCCTCTCACAGCGTACTCAAATGCACAAGACCCGCTCCTGTCCCACGAATCCCAATTGCACGTTGACGGCATGTCGAAATGCATGTCATCAGTAAACAAGACTCCATACATCTTCAAACCGTCTCTTGTGAAAGTTTCTGGACTATCAAGGCAGGGATCACTTCTTGATTCTACGTCGTTAAACCACTTATTTCCGACTAACAAGAATCTCCCTATATCAAATCGCTCTTGAAAGACATTTTCGTTAAAAGCAGACCCGCATTTTTTTTTCACGTAATTTTGAAGACCGTCAACAAATTTCGCAAACATCCTAGGTATGAACGGACCGTCTACGTTCACGTTCAACAACAGGTTATCTGGAAACAACCGAATCGTACCATCACAGGTCGTTGTCAAGATGGTGTCTAAAGAAGTCTCTTGCCCACAAGCAGTTTTAGTACTACATAATAACACTAGTGAAAAGACAATACTGCTAATACATCGGGCGAAATACATTTTGTATTTCAAAGAAAACTGCCGATCTTAAAAATAATATACTTAAAAAAACAACCTTCCCACCAATGAATGATAATAGAAATCAAATATTATGAACGGGAGAAAGAAATTGAAAAAGAAAGGGAGAAAAAAAAAAACAAAAAAAAGAGAAAACACTCTTAAAATTTAAAAAGAACCCCCAAAAAAAAAGAAGAAGAAACCCAATTTCGGCTTTCTAACTGTTTTTTTTTTTTTGGTTTTCCCTTTTGGCAAAACTCCCTCGCACCCTCGCAAAGCAGATTTCGCGGGAAGGCTTCCCCGAATGTCTTTGTCGAAGCTGCAAGGGAGTGAAAGGACCAACATTTGCCGACGTGCGGCAAGGGAATCCTTCGTAAAGTAATTATTATGGTTTTTCTATTTATTTCGTTTCTGTTCAGCAACGGCTGCCAAACAACAAACAAACAAACAAACAAAGCAAGAGGGAGAGGGAGAGGAGAAAACAAAGCAGAGAAAAAACAGAGTGGCCGATGGGCTGTTGGGAAGAAGGGTGGCGAAAGAACACACACACATCCGCCAACAACAACACCACCCGCCCCCCACTCTCTCTTTTTTCATTCCGTGCCTTGCTCCCAACCCCCCACCCCAAAAAGAAAAAAGAAAAGCGGGAACCAATCGGTCCCCCCCTTGTCTTTTTTAGCGCCCTGTGGGGCGTGTGATTTTTTTCAAAAAGAAAAAGAAGGGCAAAGCAAAAGAAAAAAGATTTTTTAAAACAAATAAAAAAAGCGCAGTAAAATGAAAGCACGTCGCGCCTCTCGTGTAGTTCGGTTCACGCAGCCTTTCTATTTTTCCCCGCGGGAGGAAAAAAGATTCCAGACAGCCGAAGCTGCCCGCTGCATGATGACGGGGAATAAACAAACACACACAGTAGACAGTAGACACACAAAAGAAAACTTTTCGACGGCGAAGGACGACGACGAGGACGAGGACGAGGACGACGACGAGAAGGAAAAACGAATTGAAAACTCAGAAATTGAAAAAGCTGTGCGAATGGAAAGCAACAAAGGAGACAACAAAAAAGAAAGAAAAAAAACAGAGTCCGATTAGACTTTGCTTTCCCCAACTTACTAAATTATTGAAATTCACTCAAACAATATTTAAAAAGAGCGAAGAAACTACAAAACGCAACCTACTACTAGGTAGGCCACTCTACTGCGACACACATGTCTCGAGCGAGTTGAAACCGATCTGGCCGTTACCTTGGCACACACTGCCGGTAGGGCACTGTTCGCGCCTGTTGACCGGAGCACAAGATCCGCTCTCACAGAACTGGTAGCAAACATCTCCGACCGAGAGGACCGCCTGGCAGGTGCTCTCCGAGTTGAATCCAATCGCGCCGGTTGACTTGCACTCCGAACCTGACGGGCACTGCTCGCGCCTGCTCACAGGGACACAGTTGTTCCCTCCTTCGCAGAAGCGGTAGCAAACGTCTCCAACCGAAATCTCCTCCGAGCAGGTGTGGCGCGAGTTGAATCCGATGGAACCGTCTCCCTTGCACACCGTTCCCGTTGGGCACTGGTCACGCTTGTTCACTGGTGCGCAGTCTCCGGCTTCACAGAACTGGTAGCAGACATCTCCGACAGCCAAGACTTCCTGCTGACAAGTGTGGTGCGAGTTGAATCCGATGGAACCGTCTCCCTTGCACACCGTTCCCGTTGGGCACTGGTCACGCTTGTTCACTGGTGCGCAGTTTCCGGCTTCACAGAACTGGTAGCAGACATCTCCGACAGCCAAGACTTCCTGCTGACAAGTGTGGTGCGAGTTGAATCCGATGGAACCGTCTCCCTTGCACACCGTTCCCGTTGGGCACTGGTCACGCTTGTTCACTGGTGCGCAGTCTCCGGCTTCACAGAACTGGTAGCAGACATCTCCGACTGAAAGTTCCTCCTCGTCCTCCTCCTCCTTCTTTGGTGCTACGCAGGTGTGGCGCGAGTTGAATCCGATGGAACCGTCTCCCTTGCACTCCGTTCCCGTTGGGCACTGGTCGCGCTTGTTCACCGGTGCGCAGTCTCCGGCCTCGCAGAACTGGTAGCAGACATCTCCGACCGAAAGAAGGGTTCCCTCACACGTCCAATCCAACTCGAACCCGGTCCTCTTCACACTGTAGTCGGAAGTGAAGTGCACGAAGATTCCATCCTCACCCTCTACCACGGTGTTCGAAGGAACCTTGTTTCCCGAGTGCCACGACAACAGAGGTGACGCGACAGAGATCACCCCGCCGCTGACCGCGTGCGCGCTCACGAAGTCGTATCCGCTCTCCGTCTCGAAAGCCTTCCACTGCAACTCCGCACGCTTTCCCGGACACTTGAAGTAGAAGCACGCCTTCTCGTGGTTGCTGTACTTTCCGCTCCCCACCGGGTAGTCCAACGTTCCCGATGACGCCTCGAACACCTGCGCCGACCTGCACCCCGCCGGAAACGCGAACTTCTTCGCAACACAGGTTGCCGCTCCCTTCTCAACCACGCACACGCTCTTGTCAGCTGGGCAGTCAATGAGGTTGCAAGGGTTTTCCTGCGACAGCGCACCCGCCACCAGCATCCCTCCTACCATCAATTTCTTCATGGACATGGACATCATTTCTTGTTTTTTTTTTTTTTCCTTTTTTTTTCTAATAATCTGGAGGGAGAGCAAAAGAGAAGATTAGTCTACCGTTTCCACTATGTCAACGTCCGCTCACTCTTCAAAAACAACCTCATTCGAGTTCGCACACAACGCAATTCGAACCAACAAGTTGCAAAAAGAATGAAAAAAACAAAAAGAAAGAAAAAAACAAAAAGAATGAAACAAAGAAAAAAAGAGGAAGGGAATCGACCGATCGCTTTCTAGCCAGCAGAGAAAATGAGCTGGGCAAAAAAAGGGAGGAAACCGAAGGGCGCCTTCTTTTTTTTTTTTTTTTTTTTGTTGTTGTTTTTTTTATTCGGTAAAAAAAAGGTGTGTGCCCGCGCTTCCGGAAAACCGAACAACAACAACCTTCCCACCAATGAATGATAATAGAAATCAAATATTATGAACGGGAGAAAGAAATTGAAAAAGAAAGGGAGAAAAAAAAAAACAAAAAAAAGAGAAAACACTCTTAAAATTTAAAAAGAACCCCCAAAAAAAAAGAAGAAGAAACCCAATTTCGGCTTTCTAACTGTTTTTTTTTTTTTGGTTTTCCCTTTTGGCAAAACTCCCTCGCACCCTCGCAAAGCAGATTTCGCGGGAAGGCTTCCCCGAATGTCTTTGTCGAAGCTGCAAGGGAGTGAAAGGACCAACATTTGCCGACGTGCGGCAAGGGAATCCTTCGTAAAGTAATTATTATGGTTTTTCTATTTATTTCGTTTCTGTTCAGCAACGGCTGCCAAACAACAAACAAACAAACAAACAAAGCAAGAGGGAGAGGGAGAGGAGAAAACAAAGCAGAGAAAAAACAGAGTGGCCGATGGGCTGTTGGGAAGAAGGGTGGCGAAAGAACACACACACATCCGCCAACAACAACACCACCCGCCCCCCACTCTCTCTTTTTTCATTCCGTGCCTTGCTCCCAACCCCCCACCCCAAAAAGAAAAAAGAAAAGCGGGAACCAATCGGTCCCCCCCTTGTCTTTTTTAGCGCCCTGTGGGGCGTGTGATTTTTTTCAAAAAGAAAAAGAAGGGCAAAGCAAAAGAAAAAAGATTTTTTAAAACAAATAAAAAAAGCGCAGTAAAATGAAAGCACGTCGCGCCTCTCGTGTAGTTCGGTTCACGCAGCCTTTCTATTTTTCCCCGCGGGAGGAAAAAAGATTCCAGACAGCCGAAGCTGCCCGCTGCATGATGACGGGGAATAAACAAACACACACAGTAGACAGTAGACACACAAAAGAAAACTTTTCGACGGCGAAGGACGACGACGAGGACGAGGACGAGGACGACGACGAGAAGGAAAAACGAATTGAAAACTCAGAAATTGAAAAAGCTGTGCGAATGGAAAGCAACAAAGGAGACAACAAAAAAGAAAGAAAAAAAACAGAGTCCGATTAGACTTTGCTTTCCCCAACTTACTAAATTATTGAAATTCACTCAAACAATATTTAAAAAGAGCGAAGAAACTACAAAACGCAACCTACTACTAGGTAGGCCACTCTACTGCGACACACATGTCTCGAGCGAGTTGAAACCGATCTGGCCGTTACCTTGGCACACACTGCCGGTAGGGCACTGTTCGCGCCTGTTGACCGGAGCACAAGATCCGCTCTCACAGAACTGGTAGCAAACATCTCCGACCGAGAGGACCGCCTGGCAGGTGCTCTCCGAGTTGAATCCAATCGCGCCGGTTGACTTGCACTCCGAACCTGACGGGCACTGCTCGCGCCTGCTCACAGGGACACAGTTGTTCCCTCCTTCGCAGAAGCGGTAGCAAACGTCTCCAACCGAAATCTCCTCCGAGCAGGTGTGGCGCGAGTTGAATCCGATGGAACCGTCTCCCTTGCACACCGTTCCCGTTGGGCACTGGTCACGCTTGTTCACTGGTGCGCAGTCTCCGGCTTCACAGAACTGGTAGCAGACATCTCCGACAGCCAAGACTTCCTGCTGACAAGTGTGGTGCGAGTTGAATCCGATGGAACCGTCTCCCTTGCACACCGTTCCCGTTGGGCACTGGTCACGCTTGTTCACTGGTGCGCAGTTTCCGGCTTCACAGAACTGGTAGCAGACATCTCCGACAGCCAAGACTTCCTGCTGACAAGTGTGGTGCGAGTTGAATCCGATGGAACCGTCTCCCTTGCACACCGTTCCCGTTGGGCACTGGTCACGCTTGTTCACTGGTGCGCAGTCTCCGGCTTCACAGAACTGGTAGCAGACATCTCCGACTGAAAGTTCCTCCTCGTCCTCCTCCTCCTTCTTTGGTGCTACGCAGGTGTGGCGCGAGTTGAATCCGATGGAACCGTCTCCCTTGCACTCCGTTCCCGTTGGGCACTGGTCGCGCTTGTTCACCGGTGCGCAGTCTCCGGCCTCGCAGAACTGGTAGCAGACATCTCCGACCGAAAGAAGGGTTCCCTCACACGTCCAATCCAACTCGAACCCGGTCCTCTTCACACTGTAGTCGGAAGTGAAGTGCACGAAGATTCCATCCTCACCCTCTACCACGGTGTTCGAAGGAACCTTGTTTCCCGAGTGCCACGACAACAGAGGTGACGCGACAGAGATCACCCCGCCGCTGACCGCGTGCGCGCTCACGAAGTCGTATCCGCTCTCCGTCTCGAAAGCCTTCCACTGCAACTCCGCACGCTTTCCCGGACACTTGAAGTAGAAGCACGCCTTCTCGTGGTTGCTGTACTTTCCGCTCCCCACCGGGTAGTCCAACGTTCCCGATGACGCCTCGAACACCTGCGCCGACCTGCACCCCGCCGGAAACGCGAACTTCTTCGCAACACAGGTTGCCGCTCCCTTCTCAACCACGCACACGCTCTTGTCAGCTGGGCAGTCAATGAGGTTGCAAGGGTTTTCCTGCGACAGCGCACCCGCCACCAGCATCCCTCCTACCATCAATTTCTTCATGGACATGGACATCATTTCTTGTTTTTTTTTTTTTTCCTTTTTTTTTCTAATAATCTGGAGGGAGAGCAAAAGAGAAGATTAGTCTACCGTTTCCACTATGTCAACGTCCGCTCACTCTTCAAAAACAACCTCATTCGAGTTCGCACACAACGCAATTCGAACCAACAAGTTGCAAAAAGAATGAAAAAAACAAAAAGAAAGAAAAAAACAAAAAGAATGAAACAAAGAAAAAAAGAGGAAGGGAATCGACCGATCGCTTTCTAGCCAGCAGAGAAAATGAGCTGGGCAAAAAAAGGGAGGAAACCGAAGGGCGCCTTCTTTTTTTTTTTTTTTTTTTTGTTGTTGTTTTTTTTATTCGGTAAAAAAAAGGTGTGTGCCCGCGCTTCCGGAAAACCGAACAACAACAACCTTCCCACCAATGAATGATAATAGAAATCAAATATTATGAACGGGAGAAAGAAATTGAAAAAGAAAGGGAGAAAAAAAAAAACAAAAAAAAGAGAAAACACTCTTAAAATTTAAAAAGAACCCCCAAAAAAAAAGAAGAAGAAACCCAATTTCGGCTTTCTAACTGTTTTTTTTTTTTTGGTTTTCCCTTTTGGCAAAACTCCCTCGCACCCTCGCAAAGCAGATTTCGCGGGAAGGCTTCCCCGAATGTCTTTGTCGAAGCTGCAAGGGAGTGAAAGGACCAACATTTGCCGACGTGCGGCAAGGGAATCCTTCGTAAAGTAATTATTATGGTTTTTCTATTTATTTCGTTTCTGTTCAGCAACGGCTGCCAAACAACAAACAAACAAACAAACAAAGCAAGAGGGAGAGGGAGAGGAGAAAACAAAGCAGAGAAAAAACAGAGTGGCCGATGGGCTGTTGGGAAGAAGGGTGGCGAAAGAACACACACACATCCGCCAACAACAACACCACCCGCCCCCCACTCTCTCTTTTTTCATTCCGTGCCTTGCTCCCAACCCCCCACCCCAAAAAGAAAAAAGAAAAGCGGGAACCAATCGGTCCCCCCCTTGTCTTTTTTAGCGCCCTGTGGGGCGTGTGATTTTTTTCAAAAAGAAAAAGAAGGGCAAAGCAAAAGAAAAAAGATTTTTTAAAACAAATAAAAAAAGCGCAGTAAAATGAAAGCACGTCGCGCCTCTCGTGTAGTTCGGTTCACGCAGCCTTTCTATTTTTCCCCGCGGGAGGAAAAAAGATTCCAGACAGCCGAAGCTGCCCGCTGCATGATGACGGGGAATAAACAAACACACACAGTAGACAGTAGACACACAAAAGAAAACTTTTCGACGGCGAAGGACGACGACGAGGACGAGGACGAGGACGACGACGAGAAGGAAAAACGAATTGAAAACTCAGAAATTGAAAAAGCTGTGCGAATGGAAAGCAACAAAGGAGACAACAAAAAAGAAAGAAAAAAAACAGAGTCCGATTAGACTTTGCTTTCCCCAACTTACTAAATTATTGAAATTCACTCAAACAATATTTAAAAAGAGCGAAGAAACTACAAAACGCAACCTACTACTAGGTAGGCCACTCTACTGCGACACACATGTCTCGAGCGAGTTGAAACCGATCTGGCCGTTACCTTGGCACACACTGCCGGTAGGGCACTGTTCGCGCCTGTTGACCGGAGCACAAGATCCGCTCTCACAGAACTGGTAGCAAACATCTCCGACCGAGAGGACCGCCTGGCAGGTGCTCTCCGAGTTGAATCCAATCGCGCCGGTTGACTTGCACTCCGAACCTGACGGGCACTGCTCGCGCCTGCTCACAGGGACACAGTTGTTCCCTCCTTCGCAGAAGCGGTAGCAAACGTCTCCAACCGAAATCTCCTCCGAGCAGGTGTGGCGCGAGTTGAATCCGATGGAACCGTCTCCCTTGCACACCGTTCCCGTTGGGCACTGGTCACGCTTGTTCACTGGTGCGCAGTCTCCGGCTTCACAGAACTGGTAGCAGACATCTCCGACAGCCAAGACTTCCTGCTGACAAGTGTGGTGCGAGTTGAATCCGATGGAACCGTCTCCCTTGCACACCGTTCCCGTTGGGCACTGGTCACGCTTGTTCACTGGTGCGCAGTTTCCGGCTTCACAGAACTGGTAGCAGACATCTCCGACAGCCAAGACTTCCTGCTGACAAGTGTGGTGCGAGTTGAATCCGATGGAACCGTCTCCCTTGCACACCGTTCCCGTTGGGCACTGGTCACGCTTGTTCACTGGTGCGCAGTCTCCGGCTTCACAGAACTGGTAGCAGACATCTCCGACTGAAAGTTCCTCCTCGTCCTCCTCCTCCTTCTTTGGTGCTACGCAGGTGTGGCGCGAGTTGAATCCGATGGAACCGTCTCCCTTGCACTCCGTTCCCGTTGGGCACTGGTCGCGCTTGTTCACCGGTGCGCAGTCTCCGGCCTCGCAGAACTGGTAGCAGACATCTCCGACCGAAAGAAGGGTTCCCTCACACGTCCAATCCAACTCGAACCCGGTCCTCTTCACACTGTAGTCGGAAGTGAAGTGCACGAAGATTCCATCCTCACCCTCTACCACGGTGTTCGAAGGAACCTTGTTTCCCGAGTGCCACGACAACAGAGGTGACGCGACAGAGATCACCCCGCCGCTGACCGCGTGCGCGCTCACGAAGTCGTATCCGCTCTCCGTCTCGAAAGCCTTCCACTGCAACTCCGCACGCTTTCCCGGACACTTGAAGTAGAAGCACGCCTTCTCGTGGTTGCTGTACTTTCCGCTCCCCACCGGGTAGTCCAACGTTCCCGATGACGCCTCGAACACCTGCGCCGACCTGCACCCCGCCGGAAACGCGAACTTCTTCGCAACACAGGTTGCCGCTCCCTTCTCAACCACGCACACGCTCTTGTCAGCTGGGCAGTCAATGAGGTTGCAAGGGTTTTCCTGCGACAGCGCACCCGCCACCAGCATCCCTCCTACCATCAATTTCTTCATGGACATGGACATCATTTCTTGTTTTTTTTTTTTTTCCTTTTTTTTTCTAATAATCTGGAGGGAGAGCAAAAGAGAAGATTAGTCTACCGTTTCCACTATGTCAACGTCCGCTCACTCTTCAAAAACAACCTCATTCGAGTTCGCACACAACGCAATTCGAACCAACAAGTTGCAAAAAGAATGAAAAAAACAAAAAGAAAGAAAAAAACAAAAAGAATGAAACAAAGAAAAAAAGAGGAAGGGAATCGACCGATCGCTTTCTAGCCAGCAGAGAAAATGAGCTGGGCAAAAAAAGGGAGGAAACCGAAGGGCGCCTTCTTTTTTTTTTTTTTTTTTTTGTTGTTGTTTTTTTTATTCGGTAAAAAAAAGGTGTGTGCCCGCGCTTCCGGAAAACCGAACAACAACAACCTTCCCACCAATGAATGATAATAGAAATCAAATATTATGAACGGGAGAAAGAAATTGAAAAAGAAAGGGAGAAAAAAAAAAACAAAAAAAAGAGAAAACACTCTTAAAATTTAAAAAGAACCCCCAAAAAAAAAGAAGAAGAAACCCAATTTCGGCTTTCTAACTGTTTTTTTTTTTTTGGTTTTCCCTTTTGGCAAAACTCCCTCGCACCCTCGCAAAGCAGATTTCGCGGGAAGGCTTCCCCGAATGTCTTTGTCGAAGCTGCAAGGGAGTGAAAGGACCAACATTTGCCGACGTGCGGCAAGGGAATCCTTCGTAAAGTAATTATTATGGTTTTTCTATTTATTTCGTTTCTGTTCAGCAACGGCTGCCAAACAACAAACAAACAAACAAACAAAGCAAGAGGGAGAGGGAGAGGAGAAAACAAAGCAGAGAAAAAACAGAGTGGCCGATGGGCTGTTGGGAAGAAGGGTGGCGAAAGAACACACACACATCCGCCAACAACAACACCACCCGCCCCCCACTCTCTCTTTTTTCATTCCGTGCCTTGCTCCCAACCCCCCACCCCAAAAAGAAAAAAGAAAAGCGGGAACCAATCGGTCCCCCCCTTGTCTTTTTTAGCGCCCTGTGGGGCGTGTGATTTTTTTCAAAAAGAAAAAGAAGGGCAAAGCAAAAGAAAAAAGATTTTTTAAAACAAATAAAAAAAGCGCAGTAAAATGAAAGCACGTCGCGCCTCTCGTGTAGTTCGGTTCACGCAGCCTTTCTATTTTTCCCCGCGGGAGGAAAAAAGATTCCAGACAGCCGAAGCTGCCCGCTGCATGATGACGGGGAATAAACAAACACACACAGTAGACAGTAGACACACAAAAGAAAACTTTTCGACGGCGAAGGACGACGACGAGGACGAGGACGAGGACGACGACGAGAAGGAAAAACGAATTGAAAACTCAGAAATTGAAAAAGCTGTGCGAATGGAAAGCAACAAAGGAGACAACAAAAAAGAAAGAAAAAAAACAGAGTCCGATTAGACTTTGCTTTCCCCAACTTACTAAATTATTGAAATTCACTCAAACAATATTTAAAAAGAGCGAAGAAACTACAAAACGCAACCTACTACTAGGTAGGCCACTCTACTGCGACACACATGTCTCGAGCGAGTTGAAACCGATCTGGCCGTTACCTTGGCACACACTGCCGGTAGGGCACTGTTCGCGCCTGTTGACCGGAGCACAAGATCCGCTCTCACAGAACTGGTAGCAAACATCTCCGACCGAGAGGACCGCCTGGCAGGTGCTCTCCGAGTTGAATCCAATCGCGCCGGTTGACTTGCACTCCGAACCTGACGGGCACTGCTCGCGCCTGCTCACAGGGACACAGTTGTTCCCTCCTTCGCAGAAGCGGTAGCAAACGTCTCCAACCGAAATCTCCTCCGAGCAGGTGTGGCGCGAGTTGAATCCGATGGAACCGTCTCCCTTGCACACCGTTCCCGTTGGGCACTGGTCACGCTTGTTCACTGGTGCGCAGTCTCCGGCTTCACAGAACTGGTAGCAGACATCTCCGACAGCCAAGACTTCCTGCTGACAAGTGTGGTGCGAGTTGAATCCGATGGAACCGTCTCCCTTGCACACCGTTCCCGTTGGGCACTGGTCACGCTTGTTCACTGGTGCGCAGTTTCCGGCTTCACAGAACTGGTAGCAGACATCTCCGACAGCCAAGACTTCCTGCTGACAAGTGTGGTGCGAGTTGAATCCGATGGAACCGTCTCCCTTGCACACCGTTCCCGTTGGGCACTGGTCACGCTTGTTCACTGGTGCGCAGTTTCCGGCTTCACAGAACTGGTAGCAGACATCTCCGACAGCCAAGACTTCCTGCTGACAAGTGTGGTGCGAGTTGAATCCGATGGAACCGTCTCCCTTGCACACCGTTCCCGTTGGGCACTGGTCACGCTTGTTCACTGGTGCGCAGTCTCCGGCTTCACAGAACTGGTAGCAGACATCTCCGACTGAAAGTTCCTCCTCGTCCTCCTCCTCCTTCTTTGGTGCTACGCAGGTGTGGCGCGAGTTGAATCCGATGGAACCGTCTCCCTTGCACTCCGTTCCCGTTGGGCACTGGTCGCGCTTGTTCACCGGTGCGCAGTCTCCGGCCTCGCAGAACTGGTAGCAGACATCTCCGACCGAAAGAAGGGTTCCCTCACACGTCCAATCCAACTCGAACCCGGTCCTCTTCACACTGTAGTCGGAAGTGAAGTGCACGAAGATTCCATCCTCACCCTCTACCACGGTGTTCGAAGGAACCTTGTTTCCCGAGTGCCACGACAACAGAGGTGACGCGACAGAGATCACCCCGCCGCTGACCGCGTGCGCGCTCACGAAGTCGTATCCGCTCTCCGTCTCGAAAGCCTTCCACTGCAACTCCGCACGCTTTCCCGGACACTTGAAGTAGAAGCACGCCTTCTCGTGGTTGCTGTACTTTCCGCTCCCCACCGGGTAGTCCAACGTTCCCGATGACGCCTCGAACACCTGCGCCGACCTGCACCCCGCCGGAAACGCGAACTTCTTCGCAACACAGGTTGCCGCTCCCTTCTCAACCACGCACACGCTCTTGTCAGCTGGGCAGTCAATGAGGTTGCAAGGGTTTTCCTGCGACAGCGCACCCGCCACCAGCATCCCTCCTACCATCAATTTCTTCATGGACATGGACATCATTTCTTGTTTTTTTTTTTTTTCCTTTTTTTTTCTAATAATCTGGAGGGAGAGCAAAAGAGAAGATTAGTCTACCGTTTCCACTATGTCAACGTCCGCTCACTCTTCAAAAACAACCTCATTCGAGTTCGCACACAACGCAATTCGAACCAACAAGTTGCAAAAAGAATGAAAAAAACAAAAAGAAAGAAAAAAACAAAAAGAATGAAACAAAGAAAAAAAGAGGAAGGGAATCGACCGATCGCTTTCTAGCCAGCAGAGAAAATGAGCTGGGCAAAAAAAGGGAGGAAACCGAAGGGCGCCTTCTTTTTTTTTTTTTTTTTTTTGTTGTTGTTTTTTTTATTCGGTAAAAAAAAGGTGTGTGCCCGCGCTTCCGGAAAACCGAACAACAACAACCTTCCCACCAATGAATGATAATAGAAATCAAATATTATGAACGGGAGAAAGAAATTGAAAAAGAAAGGGAGAAAAAAAAAAACAAAAAAAAGAGAAAACACTCTTAAAATTTAAAAAGAACCCCCAAAAAAAAAGAAGAAGAAACCCAATTTCGGCTTTCTAACTGTTTTTTTTTTTTTGGTTTTCCCTTTTGGCAAAACTCCCTCGCACCCTCGCAAAGCAGATTTCGCGGGAAGGCTTCCCCGAATGTCTTTGTCGAAGCTGCAAGGGAGTGAAAGGACCAACATTTGCCGACGTGCGGCAAGGGAATCCTTCGTAAAGTAATTATTATGGTTTTTCTATTTATTTCGTTTCTGTTCAGCAACGGCTGCCAAACAACAAACAAACAAACAAACAAAGCAAGAGGGAGAGGGAGAGGAGAAAACAAAGCAGAGAAAAAACAGAGTGGCCGATGGGCTGTTGGGAAGAAGGGTGGCGAAAGAACACACACACATCCGCCAACAACAACACCACCCGCCCCCCACTCTCTCTTTTTTCATTCCGTGCCTTGCTCCCAACCCCCCACCCCAAAAAGAAAAAAGAAAAGCGGGAACCAATCGGTCCCCCCCTTGTCTTTTTTAGCGCCCTGTGGGGCGTGTGATTTTTTTCAAAAAGAAAAAGAAGGGCAAAGCAAAAGAAAAAAGATTTTTTAAAACAAATAAAAAAAGCGCAGTAAAATGAAAGCACGTCGCGCCTCTCGTGTAGTTCGGTTCACGCAGCCTTTCTATTTTTCCCCGCGGGAGGAAAAAAGATTCCAGACAGCCGAAGCTGCCCGCTGCATGATGACGGGGAATAAACAAACACACACAGTAGACAGTAGACACACAAAAGAAAACTTTTCGACGGCGAAGGACGACGACGAGGACGAGGACGAGGACGACGACGAGAAGGAAAAACGAATTGAAAACTCAGAAATTGAAAAAGCTGTGCGAATGGAAAGCAACAAAGGAGACAACAAAAAAGAAAGAAAAAAAACAGAGTCCGATTAGACTTTGCTTTCCCCAACTTACTAAATTATTGAAATTCACTCAAACAATATTTAAAAAGAGCGAAGAAACTACAAAACGCAACCTACTACTAGGTAGGCCACTCTACTGCGACACACATGTCTCGAGCGAGTTGAAACCGATCTGGCCGTTACCTTGGCACACACTGCCGGTAGGGCACTGTTCGCGCCTGTTGACCGGAGCACAAGATCCGCTCTCACAGAACTGGTAGCAAACATCTCCGACCGAGAGGACCGCCTGGCAGGTGCTCTCCGAGTTGAATCCAATCGCGCCGGTTGACTTGCACTCCGAACCTGACGGGCACTGCTCGCGCCTGCTCACAGGGACACAGTTGTTCCCTCCTTCGCAGAAGCGGTAGCAAACGTCTCCAACCGAAATCTCCTCCGAGCAGGTGTGGCGCGAGTTGAATCCGATGGAACCGTCTCCCTTGCACACCGTTCCCGTTGGGCACTGGTCACGCTTGTTCACTGGTGCGCAGTCTCCGGCTTCACAGAACTGGTAGCAGACATCTCCGACAGCCAAGACTTCCTGCTGACAAGTGTGGTGCGAGTTGAATCCGATGGAACCGTCTCCCTTGCACACCGTTCCCGTTGGGCACTGGTCACGCTTGTTCACTGGTGCGCAGTTTCCGGCTTCACAGAACTGGTAGCAGACATCTCCGACAGCCAAGACTTCCTGCTGACAAGTGTGGTGCGAGTTGAATCCGATGGAACCGTCTCCCTTGCACACCGTTCCCGTTGGGCACTGGTCACGCTTGTTCACTGGTGCGCAGTTTCCGGCTTCACAGAACTGGTAGCAGACATCTCCGACAGCCAAGACTTCCTGCTGACAAGTGTGGTGCGAGTTGAATCCGATGGAACCGTCTCCCTTGCACACCGTTCCCGTTGGGCACTGGTCACGCTTGTTCACTGGTGCGCAGTTTCCGGCTTCACAGAACTGGTAGCAGACATCTCCGACAGCCAAGACTTCCTGCTGACAAGTGTGGTGCGAGTTGAATCCGATGGAACCGTCTCCCTTGCACACCGTTCCCGTTGGGCACTGGTCACGCTTGTTCACTGGTGCGCAGTTTCCGGCTTCACAGAACTGGTAGCAGACATCTCCGACAGCCAAGACTTCCTGCTGACAAGTGTGGTGCGAGTTGAATCCGATGGAACCGTCTCCCTTGCACACCGTTCCCGTTGGGCACTGGTCACGCTTGTTCACTGGTGCGCAGTCTCCGGCTTCACAGAACTGGTAGCAGACATCTCCGACTGAAAGTTCCTCCTCGTCCTCCTCCTCCTTCTTTGGTGCTACGCAGGTGTGGCGCGAGTTGAATCCGATGGAACCGTCTCCCTTGCACTCCGTTCCCGTTGGGCACTGGTCGCGCTTGTTCACCGGTGCGCAGTCTCCGGCCTCGCAGAACTGGTAGCAGACATCTCCGACCGAAAGAAGGGTTCCCTCACACGTCCAATCCAACTCGAACCCGGTCCTCTTCACACTGTAGTCGGAAGTGAAGTGCACGAAGATTCCATCCTCACCCTCTACCACGGTGTTCGAAGGAACCTTGTTTCCCGAGTGCCACGACAACAGAGGTGACGCGACAGAGATCACCCCGCCGCTGACCGCGTGCGCGCTCACGAAGTCGTATCCGCTCTCCGTCTCGAAAGCCTTCCACTGCAACTCCGCACGCTTTCCCGGACACTTGAAGTAGAAGCACGCCTTCTCGTGGTTGCTGTACTTTCCGCTCCCCACCGGGTAGTCCAACGTTCCCGATGACGCCTCGAACACCTGCGCCGACCTGCACCCTGCCGGAAACGCGAACTTCTTCGCAACACAGGTTGCCGCTCCCTTCTCAACCACGCACACGCTCTTGTCAGCTGGGCAGTCAATGAGGTTGCAAGGGTTTTCCTGCGACAGCGCACCCGCCACCAGCATCCCTCCTACCATCAATTTCTTCATGGACATGGACATCATTTCTTGTTTTTTTTTTTTTTCCTTTTTTTTTCTAATAATCTGGAGGGAGAGCAAAAGAGAAGATTAGTCTACCGTTTCCACTATGTCAACGTCCGCTCACTCTTCAAAAACAACCTCATTCGAGTTCGCACACAACGCAATTCGAACCAACAAGTTGCAAAAAGAATGAAAAAAACAAAAAGAAAGAAAAAAACAAAAAGAATGAAACAAAGAAAAAAAGAGGAAGGGAATCGACCGATCGCTTTCTAGCCAGCAGAGAAAATGAGCTGGGCAAAAAAAGGGAGGAAACCGAAGGGCGCCTTCTTTTTTTTTTTTTTTTTTTTGTTGTTGTTTTTTTTATTCGGTAAAAAAAAGGTGTGTGCCCGCGCTTCCGGAAAACCGAACAACAACAACCTTCCCACCAATGAATGATAATAGAAATCAAATATTATGAACGGGAGAAAGAAATTGAAAAAGAAAGGGAGAAAAAAAAAAACAAAAAAAAGAGAAAACACTCTTAAAATTTAAAAAGAACCCCCAAAAAAAAAGAAGAAGAAACCCAATTTCGGCTTTCTAACTGTTTTTTTTTTTTTGGTTTTCCCTTTTGGCAAAACTCCCTCGCACCCTCGCAAAGCAGATTTCGCGGGAAGGCTTCCCCGAATGTCTTTGTCGAAGCTGCAAGGGAGTGAAAGGACCAACATTTGCCGACGTGCGGCAAGGGAATCCTTCGTAAAGTAATTATTATGGTTTTTCTATTTATTTCGTTTCTGTTCAGCAACGGCTGCCAAACAACAAACAAACAAACAAACAAAGCAAGAGGGAGAGGGAGAGGAGAAAACAAAGCAGAGAAAAAACAGAGTGGCCGATGGGCTGTTGGGAAGAAGGGTGGCGAAAGAACACACACACATCCGCCAACAACAACACCACCCGCCCCCCACTCTCTCTTTTTTCATTCCGTGCCTTGCTCCCAACCCCCCACCCCAAAAAGAAAAAAGAAAAGCGGGAACCAATCGGTCCCCCCCTTGTCTTTTTTAGCGCCCTGTGGGGCGTGTGATTTTTTTCAAAAAGAAAAAGAAGGGCAAAGCAAAAGAAAAAAGATTTTTTAAAACAAATAAAAAAAGCGCAGTAAAATGAAAGCACGTCGCGCCTCTCGTGTAGTTCGGTTCACGCAGCCTTTCTATTTTTCCCCGCGGGAGGAAAAAAGATTCCAGACAGCCGAAGCTGCCCGCTGCATGATGACGGGGAATAAACAAACACACACAGTAGACAGTAGACACACAAAAGAAAACTTTTCGACGGCGAAGGACGACGACGAGGACGAGGACGAGGACGACGACGAGAAGGAAAAACGAATTGAAAACTCAGAAATTGAAAAAGCTGTGCGAATGGAAAGCAACAAAGGAGACAACAAAAAAGAAAGAAAAAAAACAGAGTCCGATTAGACTTTGCTTTCCCCAACTTACTAAATTATTGAAATTCACTCAAACAATATTTAAAAAGAGCGAAGAAACTACAAAACGCAACCTACTACTAGGTAGGCCACTCTACTGCGACACACATGTCTCGAGCGAGTTGAAACCGATCTGGCCGTTACCTTGGCACACACTGCCGGTAGGGCACTGTTCGCGCCTGTTGACCGGAGCACAAGATCCGCTCTCACAGAACTGGTAGCAAACATCTCCGACCGAGAGGACCGCCTGGCAGGTGCTCTCCGAGTTGAATCCAATCGCGCCGGTTGACTTGCACTCCGAACCTGACGGGCACTGCTCGCGCCTGCTCACAGGGACACAGTTGTTCCCTCCTTCGCAGAAGCGGTAGCAAACGTCTCCAACCGAAATCTCCTCCGAGCAGGTGTGGCGCGAGTTGAATCCGATGGAACCGTCTCCCTTGCACACCGTTCCCGTTGGGCACTGGTCACGCTTGTTCACTGGTGCGCAGTCTCCGGCTTCACAGAACTGGTAGCAGACATCTCCGACAGCCAAGACTTCCTGCTGACAAGTGTGGTGCGAGTTGAATCCGATGGAACCGTCTCCCTTGCACACCGTTCCCGTTGGGCACTGGTCACGCTTGTTCACTGGTGCGCAGTTTCCGGCTTCACAGAACTGGTAGCAGACATCTCCGACAGCCAAGACTTCCTGCTGACAAGTGTGGTGCGAGTTGAATCCGATGGAACCGTCTCCCTTGCACACCGTTCCCGTTGGGCACTGGTCACGCTTGTTCACTGGTGCGCAGTCTCCGGCTTCACAGAACTGGTAGCAGACATCTCCGACTGAAAGTTCCTCCTCGTCCTCCTCCTCCTTCTTTGGTGCTACGCAGGTGTGGCGCGAGTTGAATCCGATGGAACCGTCTCCCTTGCACTCCGTTCCCGTTGGGCACTGGTCGCGCTTGTTCACCGGTGCGCAGTCTCCGGCCTCGCAGAACTGGTAGCAGACATCTCCGACCGAAAGAAGGGTTCCCTCACACGTCCAATCCAACTCGAACCCGGTCCTCTTCACACTGTAGTCGGAAGTGAAGTGCACGAAGATTCCATCCTCACCCTCTACCACGGTGTTCGAAGGAACCTTGTTTCCCGAGTGCCACGACAACAGAGGTGACGCGACAGAGATCACCCCGCCGCTGACCGCGTGCGCGCTCACGAAGTCGTATCCGCTCTCCGTCTCGAAAGCCTTCCACTGCAACTCCGCACGCTTTCCCGGACACTTGAAGTAGAAGCACGCCTTCTCGTGGTTGCTGTACTTTCCGCTCCCCACCGGGTAGTCCAACGTTCCCGATGACGCCTCGAACACCTGCGCCGACCTGCACCCCGCCGGAAACGCGAACTTCTTCGCAACACAGGTTGCCGCTCCCTTCTCAACCACGCACACGCTCTTGTCAGCTGGGCAGTCAATGAGGTTGCAAGGGTTTTCCTGCGACAGCGCACCCGCCACCAGCATCCCTCCTACCATCAATTTCTTCATGGACATGGACATCATTTCTTGTTTTTTTTTTTTTTCCTTTTTTTTTCTAATAATCTGGAGGGAGAGCAAAAGAGAAGATTAGTCTACCGTTTCCACTATGTCAACGTCCGCTCACTCTTCAAAAACAACCTCATTCGAGTTCGCACACAACGCAATTCGAACCAACAAGTTGCAAAAAGAATGAAAAAAACAAAAAGAAAGAAAAAAACAAAAAGAATGAAACAAAGAAAAAAAGAGGAAGGGAATCGACCGATCGCTTTCTAGCCAGCAGAGAAAATGAGCTGGGCAAAAAAAGGGAGGAAACCGAAGGGCGCCTTCTTTTTTTTTTTTTTTTTTTTGTTGTTGTTTTTTTTATTCGGTAAAAAAAAGGTGTGTGCCCGCGCTTCCGGAAAACCGAACAACAACAACCTTCCCACCAATGAATGATAATAGAAATCAAATATTATGAACGGGAGAAAGAAATTGAAAAAGAAAGGGAGAAAAAAAAAAACAAAAAAAAGAGAAAACACTCTTAAAATTTAAAAAGAACCCCCAAAAAAAAAGAAGAAGAAACCCAATTTCGGCTTTCTAACTGTTTTTTTTTTTTTGGTTTTCCCTTTTGGCAAAACTCCCTCGCACCCTCGCAAAGCAGATTTCGCGGGAAGGCTTCCCCGAATGTCTTTGTCGAAGCTGCAAGGGAGTGAAAGGACCAACATTTGCCGACGTGCGGCAAGGGAATCCTTCGTAAAGTAATTATTATGGTTTTTCTATTTATTTCGTTTCTGTTCAGCAACGGCTGCCAAACAACAAACAAACAAACAAACAAAGCAAGAGGGAGAGGGAGAGGAGAAAACAAAGCAGAGAAAAAACAGAGTGGCCGATGGGCTGTTGGGAAGAAGGGTGGCGAAAGAACACACACACATCCGCCAACAACAACACCACCCGCCCCCCACTCTCTCTTTTTTCATTCCGTGCCTTGCTCCCAACCCCCCACCCCAAAAAGAAAAAAGAAAAGCGGGAACCAATCGGTCCCCCCCTTGTCTTTTTTAGCGCCCTGTGGGGCGTGTGATTTTTTTCAAAAAGAAAAAGAAGGGCAAAGCAAAAGAAAAAAGATTTTTTAAAACAAATAAAAAAAGCGCAGTAAAATGAAAGCACGTCGCGCCTCTCGTGTAGTTCGGTTCACGCAGCCTTTCTATTTTTCCCCGCGGGAGGAAAAAAGATTCCAGACAGCCGAAGCTGCCCGCTGCATGATGACGGGGAATAAACAAACACACACAGTAGACAGTAGACACACAAAAGAAAACTTTTCGACGGCGAAGGACGACGACGAGGACGAGGACGAGGACGACGACGAGAAGGAAAAACGAATTGAAAACTCAGAAATTGAAAAAGCTGTGCGAATGGAAAGCAACAAAGGAGACAACAAAAAAGAAAGAAAAAAAACAGAGTCCGATTAGACTTTGCTTTCCCCAACTTACTAAATTATTGAAATTCACTCAAACAATATTTAAAAAGAGCGAAGAAACTACAAAACGCAACCTACTACTAGGTAGGCCACTCTACTGCGACACACATGTCTCGAGCGAGTTGAAACCGATCTGGCCGTTACCTTGGCACACACTGCCGGTAGGGCACTGTTCGCGCCTGTTGACCGGAGCACAAGATCCGCTCTCACAGAACTGGTAGCAAACATCTCCGACCGAGAGGACCGCCTGGCAGGTGCTCTCCGAGTTGAATCCAATCGCGCCGGTTGACTTGCACTCCGAACCTGACGGGCACTGCTCGCGCCTGCTCACAGGGACACAGTTGTTCCCTCCTTCGCAGAAGCGGTAGCAAACGTCTCCAACCGAAATCTCCTCCGAGCAGGTGTGGCGCGAGTTGAATCCGATGGAACCGTCTCCCTTGCACACCGTTCCCGTTGGGCACTGGTCACGCTTGTTCACTGGTGCGCAGTCTCCGGCTTCACAGAACTGGTAGCAGACATCTCCGACAGCCAAGACTTCCTGCTGACAAGTGTGGTGCGAGTTGAATCCGATGGAACCGTCTCCCTTGCACACCGTTCCCGTTGGGCACTGGTCACGCTTGTTCACTGGTGCGCAGTTTCCGGCTTCACAGAACTGGTAGCAGACATCTCCGACAGCCAAGACTTCCTGCTGACAAGTGTGGTGCGAGTTGAATCCGATGGAACCGTCTCCCTTGCACACCGTTCCCGTTGGGCACTGGTCACGCTTGTTCACTGGTGCGCAGTCTCCGGCTTCACAGAACTGGTAGCAGACATCTCCGACTGAAAGTTCCTCCTCGTCCTCCTCCTCCTTCTTTGGTGCTACGCAGGTGTGGCGCGAGTTGAATCCGATGGAACCGTCTCCCTTGCACTCCGTTCCCGTTGGGCACTGGTCGCGCTTGTTCACCGGTGCGCAGTCTCCGGCCTCGCAGAACTGGTAGCAGACATCTCCGACCGAAAGAAGGGTTCCCTCACACGTCCAATCCAACTCGAACCCGGTCCTCTTCACACTGTAGTCGGAAGTGAAGTGCACGAAGATTCCATCCTCACCCTCTACCACGGTGTTCGAAGGAACCTTGTTTCCCGAGTGCCACGACAACAGAGGTGACGCGACAGAGATCACCCCGCCGCTGACCGCGTGCGCGCTCACGAAGTCGTATCCGCTCTCCGTCTCGAAAGCCTTCCACTGCAACTCCGCACGCTTTCCCGGACACTTGAAGTAGAAGCACGCCTTCTCGTGGTTGCTGTACTTTCCGCTCCCCACCGGGTAGTCCAACGTTCCCGATGACGCCTCGAACACCTGCGCCGACCTGCACCCCGCCGGAAACGCGAACTTCTTCGCAACACAGGTTGCCGCTCCCTTCTCAACCACGCACACGCTCTTGTCAGCTGGGCAGTCAATGAGGTTGCAAGGGTTTTCCTGCGACAGCGCACCCGCCACCAGCATCCCTCCTACCATCAATTTCTTCATGGACATGGACATCATTTCTTGTTTTTTTTTTTTTTCCTTTTTTTTTCTAATAATCTGGAGGGAGAGCAAAAGAGAAGATTAGTCTACCGTTTCCACTATGTCAACGTCCGCTCACTCTTCAAAAACAACCTCATTCGAGTTCGCACACAACGCAATTCGAACCAACAAGTTGCAAAAAGAATGAAAAAAACAAAAAGAAAGAAAAAAACAAAAAGAATGAAACAAAGAAAAAAAGAGGAAGGGAATCGACCGATCGCTTTCTAGCCAGCAGAGAAAATGAGCTGGGCAAAAAAAGGGAGGAAACCGAAGGGCGCCTTCTTTTTTTTTTTTTTTTTTTTGTTGTTGTTTTTTTTATTCGGTAAAAAAAAGGTGTGTGCCCGCGCTTCCGGAAAACCGAACAACAACAACCTTCCCACCAATGAATGATAATAGAAATCAAATATTATGAACGGGAGAAAGAAATTGAAAAAGAAAGGGAGAAAAAAAAAAACAAAAAAAAGAGAAAACACTCTTAAAATTTAAAAAGAACCCCCAAAAAAAAAGAAGAAGAAACCCAATTTCGGCTTTCTAACTGTTTTTTTTTTTTTGGTTTTCCCTTTTGGCAAAACTCCCTCGCACCCTCGCAAAGCAGATTTCGCGGGAAGGCTTCCCCGAATGTCTTTGTCGAAGCTGCAAGGGAGTGAAAGGACCAACATTTGCCGACGTGCGGCAAGGGAATCCTTCGTAAAGTAATTATTATGGTTTTTCTATTTATTTCGTTTCTGTTCAGCAACGGCTGCCAAACAACAAACAAACAAACAAACAAAGCAAGAGGGAGAGGGAGAGGAGAAAACAAAGCAGAGAAAAAACAGAGTGGCCGATGGGCTGTTGGGAAGAAGGGTGGCGAAAGAACACACACACATCCGCCAACAACAACACCACCCGCCCCCCACTCTCTCTTTTTTCATTCCGTGCCTTGCTCCCAACCCCCCACCCCAAAAAGAAAAAAGAAAAGCGGGAACCAATCGGTCCCCCCCTTGTCTTTTTTAGCGCCCTGTGGGGCGTGTGATTTTTTTCAAAAAGAAAAAGAAGGGCAAAGCAAAAGAAAAAAGATTTTTTAAAACAAATAAAAAAAGCGCAGTAAAATGAAAGCACGTCGCGCCTCTCGTGTAGTTCGGTTCACGCAGCCTTTCTATTTTTCCCCGCGGGAGGAAAAAAGATTCCAGACAGCCGAAGCTGCCCGCTGCATGATGACGGGGAATAAACAAACACACACAGTAGACAGTAGACACACAAAAGAAAACTTTTCGACGGCGAAGGACGACGACGAGGACGAGGACGAGGACGACGACGAGAAGGAAAAACGAATTGAAAACTCAGAAATTGAAAAAGCTGTGCGAATGGAAAGCAACAAAGGAGACAACAAAAAAGAAAGAAAAAAAACAGAGTCCGATTAGACTTTGCTTTCCCCAACTTACTAAATTATTGAAATTCACTCAAACAATATTTAAAAAGAGCGAAGAAACTACAAAACGCAACCTACTACTAGGTAGGCCACTCTACTGCGACACACATGTCTCGAGCGAGTTGAAACCGATCTGGCCGTTACCTTGGCACACACTGCCGGTAGGGCACTGTTCGCGCCTGTTGACCGGAGCACAAGATCCGCTCTCACAGAACTGGTAGCAAACATCTCCGACCGAGAGGACCGCCTGGCAGGTGCTCTCCGAGTTGAATCCAATCGCGCCGGTTGACTTGCACTCCGAACCTGACGGGCACTGCTCGCGCCTGCTCACAGGGACACAGTTGTTCCCTCCTTCGCAGAAGCGGTAGCAAACGTCTCCAACCGAAATCTCCTCCGAGCAGGTGTGGCGCGAGTTGAATCCGATGGAACCGTCTCCCTTGCACACCGTTCCCGTTGGGCACTGGTCACGCTTGTTCACTGGTGCGCAGTCTCCGGCTTCACAGAACTGGTAGCAGACATCTCCGACAGCCAAGACTTCCTGCTGACAAGTGTGGTGCGAGTTGAATCCGATGGAACCGTCTCCCTTGCACACCGTTCCCGTTGGGCACTGGTCACGCTTGTTCACTGGTGCGCAGTTTCCGGCTTCACAGAACTGGTAGCAGACATCTCCGACAGCCAAGACTTCCTGCTGACAAGTGTGGTGCGAGTTGAATCCGATGGAACCGTCTCCCTTGCACACCGTTCCCGTTGGGCACTGGTCACGCTTGTTCACTGGTGCGCAGTTTCCGGCTTCACAGAACTGGTAGCAGACATCTCCGACAGCCAAGACTTCCTGCTGACAAGTGTGGTGCGAGTTGAATCCGATGGAACCGTCTCCCTTGCACACCGTTCCCGTTGGGCACTGGTCACGCTTGTTCACTGGTGCGCAGTCTCCGGCTTCACAGAACTGGTAGCAGACATCTCCGACTGAAAGTTCCTCCTCGTCCTCCTCCTCCTTCTTTGGTGCTACGCAGGTGTGGCGCGAGTTGAATCCGATGGAACCGTCTCCCTTGCACTCCGTTCCCGTTGGGCACTGGTCGCGCTTGTTCACCGGTGCGCAGTCTCCGGCCTCGCAGAACTGGTAGCAGACATCTCCGACCGAAAGAAGGGTTCCCTCACACGTCCAATCCAACTCGAACCCGGTCCTCTTCACACTGTAGTCGGAAGTGAAGTGCACGAAGATTCCATCCTCACCCTCTACCACGGTGTTCGAAGGAACCTTGTTTCCCGAGTGCCACGACAACAGAGGTGACGCGACAGAGATCACCCCGCCGCTGACCGCGTGCGCGCTCACGAAGTCGTATCCGCTCTCCGTCTCGAAAGCCTTCCACTGCAACTCCGCACGCTTTCCCGGACACTTGAAGTAGAAGCACGCCTTCTCGTGGTTGCTGTACTTTCCGCTCCCCACCGGGTAGTCCAACGTTCCCGATGACGCCTCGAACACCTGCGCCGACCTGCACCCCGCCGGAAACGCGAACTTCTTCGCAACACAGGTTGCCGCTCCCTTCTCAACCACGCACACGCTCTTGTCAGCTGGGCAGTCAATGAGGTTGCAAGGGTTTTCCTGCGACAGCGCACCCGCCACCAGCATCCCTCCTACCATCAATTTCTTCATGGACATGGACATCATTTCTTGTTTTTTTTTTTTTCCTTTTTTTTTCTAATAATCTGGAGGGAGAGCAAAAGAGAAGATTAGTCTACCGTTTCCACTATGTCAACGTCCGCTCACTCTTCAAAAACAACCTCATTCGAGTTCGCACACAACGCAATTCGAACCAACAAGTTGCAAAAAGAATGAAACAAAAAGAAAAAGAGGAGTGGGAATCGACCGATAGCTTTCTAGCCAGCATGAGCTGGGCAAAAAAAGGGAAGAAATCGATGGATGTCAACTGTTGTTGTGATGTTGAAGCTTGTGAGCTTATCATTAACACGGGGGTATACTTGACTAAGACAGTTTACTCTGATAATTGCAATGGCCGAGTAGAAATAGATGCTAATAAAAGAAAATAAAATTGACGTTTATAAGTTCAGAATCCCAGACAGAGAATACCAAACTGAGAAAAAATAAAATTACATCAAGACCATCGTAGTATAAATAAATAAGGAGATAAGATTGCCTTCCAGTAAGAATAAAAAGACATATTTCCTTGTAAGCAACAACCGAAGTGTTTTACAAAAGGAATTGAGAGAAACAATATAATAAATTCCGGACTAAAGCGAAGCTTAAAAACTACACACCTGATGAAGGAAGTGGTTTGAGTTAACACCTGACCAGCTGGCCAGTAATTTAGTTAAATTACAAGTATGGTATAAATTGTAGTTCTCAATGAATTCTCAAGAAAGGTGGGGGAGCTGAATACAATATCTATTGTGGGCTCCCCTTGTGAAGTTTTATAATTACTATTCGCTACGTGTTTAGAATCATCATCTGGTCTACGGAAGGCTGATGTGAATATCAAACAGGTCTTCAGGAAGTCCGTACTTCGCAGATCTCTCGGCATGCACGCGACTGAAATCTTCGTATTGTTTAACTGTGAACGTTTCCTTCCACTTTCCAGAAGATCCCTGCCTGATGTGATTCTTCTTCACATAACGACCCTCCTTCTCACGAACAATTGCATTCTCTGCGAACTGTTTCTTCATGTAATCAAAACCTGAAGCCTTCACAACCTTCTCAAGGAGTTCCTCACTCAGTGGAATTTCCAAAAACTTTGCAATTCGTGTAATCGCCTCGCTCGGGTTGCCCTTCAGCTCTTCGAATGTGATCCACATTTTGTTCTCATCTTCCTTCGCAGCTTTGTACCACTCTCCTTGCCATGACCAATAACAACCAGACTCAACTAAGTTCCTTAAAAATAATTTGTTCACAAAGTGTTCCCAAGGACCAGAGTACTTTGAACCAGCGCCATCACGACTGTGATGGAACATCGAGACAGCAGCATCGAAGGGGTTTCTTGACACCACAATTACCTTGGAACCCTTCTCCTCAACACTCCACGGGACTTGGTGGTTGCACGAGTGAGTTTTATAAACGCGTCTGTTTCCGACAGAAGGCTCGTGAGGACCCTTTCCCATAGTCATCTGACTCTCAATCCAAGGAGACTGAACAAATATATCAGTCACTTGTGTAGCATCTCCATCAGCGAGTAACAGCAGAACGATTTGTTGCATCCAAGTGGTTCCACACTTTGGATAAGTAGCGATCGCGATGTCAGTCGCTTCTAACTTCCAATTCTTCGTCTGCTCCACAACTGGAGCTATTTTCATAACAGTCGGTTGAATGATTCCATCTCTGATAGTCGCAACGTATCCAAACTCATCGATAGCAAATACATCTCCACACTCTGGTGACCTTCCAAATTGATCTCCCGTTTCGATATTCCTCACCGTGGTCATGTCGAAGTCAACAGCCGACATGTTTCTTTCTTATAATGACTCGTTAATACACTTTTATAGAAATTAAAACATCACTCTTTACAGAGATCGTATCCAACTAAGTAACCTACTCTGTCACAGAGGTGTGTGTTTCACCACAGAAGGAAGAGAAGAATAAGATGAAAGCAACGTATAAAACCCCAAAAAAATTGTAGTAATGTCTCCCTATGTGAATACCTGTTTGAGAATTAAGATAAAAGTGTTAGAATCTCCATTACCGAATCCATAATTTTTCTAAACCATTAATAACAAGGCTGACAACAAGAATAGATTTGAGAGGGGAAAATCGGAATAAGAGAGGAAGGGAAATTAAAAGGCATTCTGACCCTTTCATTTCTTTTTTTTTTTTTTTTTCGAATTTCCTTCCACCAGATTCAACAAAAAAGAAATCAGGTAAAAGCTCCAGCTGACAAAGGCAAGAACCATACTAAGATGTGTTTTCTTCCCGGCATTTTAAGGAAAAAAAAAAAAAAAAAAAAAAAAAAAAAACATAAGATTACTACTACACTAACTGTGGTGTTTTCTAAAATTATAACAAAAAAAAAAAATTTTTTTTTTTACTCAACACTTTTTTGTATCTCTTTTGTGCTTATTATTATTTTTTTTATTTTTTTTTTGCATTTAACAAGTATTGTGAGAACGAAAAAGAATGTTGGCAGCAACACGTAAACCTCCTTTAGCTTTATCAGTTTAAGTCGGTTCACGGTTTCGTGCACAAACAAAAAATCACAGTGTTATATCATTATTTTCTGTATAGTTGAAGATAAAGCCAATTCTTTTTTACAGAATAATTGATTAACGGGTTGCAAAAATAAAAAATTTAAAAAAAAAACAATGCGAGCTATAAGAGACACAAATAATTATTAATAAACATAACGAGACAGTGCTAATAAAATAAAAAAAAAAAATTATTTAAAAAAATCTATTTAAAAAAAAAAAAAAATGAAATAATAATAATAAAATACTAAACTACAAAAAGAGTGACAATATCAAAAAAATATATAAAAAAAAATAAATACAAAGCTAACTTTTCATTGCTAAAAGCTCTAAAAAAAAAGAAGAAAAAAAGCAACACAGCTGTGATTTTCAATTAAATAGCATTCTCGACTATTGGCAATGGTGGAGGAGCCTGTTGTTGCATTGGGACACTTCCAACTGCACCAACTGTTGATTGGTGTTCATCAACTTTGTATGAGCCGTTTTCTAGAGCAGCTATGTCATCCCAGCTTACGAGTTCATTCTTCCCTCTCTTTCTTAAAACAAGACCAGCAATAATTCCAATCATAATCACAAGAAATAGACCTGCTCCTGCATAATGAAACCACTCAAGGTCTGAAATAAAAGACATCTTTGCGAGAAAATTCTCTTTCTTTTTTTTTTTTTTAAAAAAACTGTGCGGGGGGGAGAAAAAAAAAAAATAAAATAAAAAATCAAAATTATCCTAAACTACCCTACAATATAACGATATTGTGATTTGATAAAACAACAAAAAAAAAAAAAAACCCCCCCCCCCTTACATCTCCAACAATAGACATGTTTTTTTGCAGTTGCTGTAAAAAAAATGATATAGCCATGTATAACACACACAATAAAAACTGAAGCCATTCCATGTAGAAAATGAGGAAAAGCAGATTAATGAGCAAGGGATTGA